>BPLQ01015685.1:0-1211544 GCA_021605075.1 Caerostris darwini
GGTGTAACTGGCTATTATATAAAATAAGTACTTAAATCAAGGATCATCTATGCATTTTACACTTTAATTGACTTGATCTATTATTTCATGAAATAACTATTTGGAACGAAAAGAAAATGGCTTTTTAATTAATTGCAACATCTTGCCATAAATTTAATTGCGGCATTTACTAGTACATGCAAAAGATATAAAAGATGCGGGAAATTTATGCTCTTGCGAAATACATATTTAATTATTTATGTATGCGATAGAAATCATGTATAATAAAAGAGACATGAGGTAAAATTAATAATTTTACTTGTTTCGTGTAAAAGACTATCGCCATAAAACTATAAATACAACAAAGAGATAATTTTGCATGAATGTCACGTTTGCTCCAGTGTTCAAAAGATACATTTTTAAGATTATCGTTTTTATTATCAGTTAATATTAAGTACATTTGTTGAAAATTAATTTACTTTTTATAAAATAAATAAATAATTACTAGTACTACTGTGTCCAAAAAGTAAGACCAGTTTTTAATTTAAATTTTCCGAGCATATGGTATTTCAATTTTTTCTTCTTTTTTAGGTTGTTGCCACTGTCCTTGATATATGTGTGAAATTTTACGTCAAAATATTCATTAGAGCTTGAGTTACTACTTGGAGCTAGTTTTGTGAGAGGCTAAAACTGATTCCGGCGATTTTTTAAATGTCACTTCAATGGACTTAAAACGGTGTCCCTGGTGTGATCTTTTGAGTTTAGGGAATAGCCAGAAGTAGCACGATGCTATATTAGGTGAATACGATATGATTGTGGAACGATATGGGTTTCATTTCATAAGGAATGTTATGGGTCACGAAGAATCAATGCAGTGTTAGCTGGCGCATTCACTGTTTTCGGTGCCAATCAAGATTTGACGTGTTTGAGGCCCAAAACATCTTTTAAAAGGGAATTTTGAAATTCCAACATCATCAGCAAGGTCTCTAATTGTAAATTGACGGTTTGAAAATACCAAATCTTTAATTTTTTTAACGTCACTGAGGTTGGTGGTCGACCAGAGGGCTCTTCGTTTTCTACTTTCTTTGAACTGTTTATACCACTTCTACATATTTCTTTCCGATATAGTAATGCTCACCGAATGCCTTCTGCAGCTTTCTATACGTTTGCGCAAACAAAATTTAATGCAAGGTCTTTTCTCAATTAATTTAGACATTTCAAAAATAGCCGAAATCACTTTTAGCGTCTCCCAAAGCCAACAACACACTACACTAATGAATCAAACACTAATGAATATTTTGACGTAAACTTTCACACAGATGTCAAGAACAGTGACAACAACATAAAAAAGAAATTGAAATACCATATGCCCGGGAAAATTGGACACTTGAAAATTGAAAATTTCAAATCACCCGTAAATTGAAAATTGGACACTTTGGGACTTACTTTTTCGACACAGTTATATATTATTTTTTTTGTTTATAAAAATTAATTTTTTTTGGTATTAAAATCATCGCATAAATGTAATATTTTAAACACGTTCTACTCATATAGTTTTATGCATGAGATACATAGATACTGATTATAATTTTAAATCTTCAGAAAAAGTTTTTTTAAACAAATCGCTCTCAATTATAGAGTGACGAACGTAAATTATTAATGTGTTCTAGAACTATAAAGCGTTAGTTGATCGTAAAATAGAGTTGAACTTACTTAATCAAACACTTAATCAAAGGTAGAACATGAGTTAAAATTTTTTTACAACTTGAGATCATATCGTAAGTTAAATGTTCCATAGCCGGAGATCCTATCTCTAAGTTAAAATGCGGCACGAAAAAGTTCTTACCTATTCATAAATTTGATAAAAATGTCAAATGCGATTCGATAAGTTTTCCTAATTTCAATATTTTCAGCTCCAAAAAATTATTTCGTTTAAAAAAAATCAAGATTAAAAAAGGAAGCTAAGATTTGGAGACATCATGCGTGGAATATGCCGTCTTTAATTTTTTTTCATGCTTATTGTAATAAAGATAATTTTTATCTGCCATCAGGTTGGGATAATTAAAATATATTGCATGTGCGGAAATAAAGTATTGCAGTAATAAATTATGTCTTTGAGGTCTGATGGCCGGGTGACTACCACTCTGGCGCTCGGCGCCACAGGTTTTAGATTCGAGCCATGGATAATTGTAGTGGATCGGAATCCACTTTAAACCTTTAGTCCCAGTCTAATATGACTGTTGGGCGTAGGGCTGACAACCCTTCACCGTACAAAGAAAACATCTTCAGTCTCGAAAAGGCCTGTAAGCAGATGGCTTTGGGCCACCATGTGGCTGTTGGGCCGATAATGACATTGTTGATTAACTATAATATAAAATAAAATAAAAATAATAATAAAATAATAATAAAAGTGATATGATATATTGCGAAAATTATTAATTTAGAAAATCTTCTTGAGATATTTCAAATTTTTTTAAATATTTTTAGGCATATTTTTAAATTTAATGATTAATGCATGACTTTTTTTTATATATTAAACATTAATAAGTAATAATTAATATTCAGTTTTACAACTGCTTTTCATTTCATATTTATTATTGTGTTTTGTTTACAACTTTTCAAAAATATACTGTAGAAATATTAAATGATGGTTTTTTCTAAACTCCCCAATATATTTGAACTTTGTAGTTTTGTTGTAGTTCACTCTAAATATAGCTGTTTGTTGCATTTCGCAATCATATTATTCTAATGGTTCAAATAGGGACTTGCAAAGAACCACTTAGCTGAGATTTCTCGATTTTTGCTATTATTATCACGACCTAGTTCCCCCCCCCTTTCTTTTGAGGTTTCTACTTCTAAATGCTGCCGGTTATGATTTGGATGCCGAACTTGTGGCTTAGAGGCTACGTGCGTCACTGGTGAGCATTAGGGCTGAGGTTCAGTCTGTTGGCGGCTTTGTTGTAGACACTGTTACATAAAACGACAGAACTCGATGACGTTTGTGATATTCTGCATCTTGCCTCGTTAATTAGACTACCCGGTGTATTTTTATGTATTAAATAAAGTCATTTAACATTATTTTCTCTCTAAATTATGATTTCAGTATTGGTACTAAAGTGCGGTTTTTTTTTCTGATTTTTCTTGCCTTGATTTATATATTTCTCAACTCAACTCTAATTAACTCGCTGTTGATTGGTCGATTATTATGATAATAAAATTTGAATAAAATCTTTATGTATTATTATATTATTACTTGTGAAGATTTTGAAGAATATAATTTTTCGTTCACAAAATATCAGCAGGTTTTTTTTTTTTTTTTTTTTTTCTTTTTCTTTTCTCCACACTTTACCCCCAAAATGTAGCCCCCCTATCAGTGAGAAAGGTGAGGGTAGAACATCGGTAACCCTCGTGTATACCATGAACAGCCCACAGACTGGTGAAAGGGGAGGACAGTGTCTTCCGGGAGAACTTCTAAGGGTAACTGCCCTGAATTTGTATTTAGCATTCTGCCATGAATTTGTATTTTCCCATCAGGCAGCCTTACCATTGATGCGAGACACAGTCTCACAATCACTATCGAGTCTCCTAATTTCTTAAAGTCTCCTCATTTTACAACTATACCGCCAACGGATTCGAACTTCAACTCTTATGTACGCTAGTTGCACATGTTGCCACTGGCCACGATTCAGTCATAGTTTTTCAGATGACAATTCATATTAAGTACATCTATCAATGAATATTATATTTTTATTATGCAAAATTGAAACAGTATAAGAATAGCAGAGGCCAAAACAAAGCCAAATATGGGAAAATTGATTCAAACAAAGAATATCTATCCATTCCATTAACATATGAATGTAAATTGACTAAGATTCATCATTCTTTAAATAAATAATAGTTTGTCAGAAAAAATGATTTTATTTGCAACATCTTTTATGCCAATTGTAGTTAATTAAAATTTTAAATTTAAAAAAAATCTTTGAGTTATTTTTAAAAGGATCACCAAGCAAGAAATCTTAAACGAAGATGGAGAACTAGAATAAGAACCAGCGATGTAGTACGAACTAACGTATGCAAATAGACAAATTCCTTGGTTAGCTCTTACACATAAATGTAAATAATATGTTTTAATTGGTCATTAATTTTAATAAGTTGCTTCGAAAATGGTAAAAATAATGCCTTCTCATTAATTTGAAAAATTCTCAAAAAAAAAAAAAAAAACTGAACACGTTTTACTGCTCGTGTACCTTATTATTATAAGAAAAACAAAGCTCGTATTTTTTATTGCACGTGCATAGCAGTTACATATTACTGCAAAAACGACTTTTTCATTTAACCGTAACTGTTTCCGTTATAGACTGTTTGTAACTGTTTGCATTTTACCATAATACTAGCGGGAGAAAATTGAAAGAGGCTATTTTATTTTTTAAATAATTGTTATTAGTCAATAATTTGAAAATATATTTTCTGAAAGGAAAAAACACTCTTACAAACTTCATTACTTCTGTAAAAACCTGCGGCCAAGTGGCTAGCGCTCTGCCCTTTGGTATCACAGGCTTCAAGTTCGATTCTTGGCGGTGGCGTGGATGTTTGTAAGTGGTTCGGAATCTACGTTAAACTGTAGGTAACGATCTGTTTAACCCTCATGTGCACAAGATGACCGTAGCGCTATAAATCAAAGCAAATCTGTAAAAACCAATATAAAAAATTAAAATTTCTTTTCAAAGCATTAAATTAAATGTTTAGAATGGTTCGCAATGAAATTCGCAGTTTTTTTTTTTTTTATTTTGTCGTCCAATGAATTTTTTCAGAAACTCTAATGAATTTTTTTTTCTAAAAAAAAGTCTAAAGAATAACTCATTCTACGTTATAAATCTTTCAATTTATTTATCATCTTTAATATTTTAGAAATTATTCAAATAAAGCAGAGAAATAAAATAAAATGTTTTTAAAAGGAAAAACACTCTTACAAACTTCATTACTTCTGTAACAGATATAAAAAAAAAATGAAAAATTTTTTTATTTTCAAAACATTGAATTAAATATTTACAATGGTTTACAATTTTTATTTATTTATTTATTATTATTATTATTATTATTATTATTATTTTTTTTTTGTCTTTCAATGAGTTGTTGTTCAGAAACTCTAAATGAATTTTATTTTTAAAAAAAAATCTAAAGAATGACGTATTCTACGTTATAAATCTTAATTTGAAAAAAAAAAATTTTAAAAGAAAAATCTCCTACATACTTCATTACTTCTGTAACCAACCGATATAAAAAAAATTAAAGCATTTTTTTTCAAAACATTAAATTAAATGTTTACAATGGTTCACATTAAAATTTGCAGTTTTTTTGTTTTGTCGTTTAATGAATTTTTTCAGAAACTCTAATGAATTTTTTTCTAAAGTAAAATCTGAAGAATATTCTACCTTATTCTATTACGTCTGCTGTACGTTATAAATTTTAATTTGACAAAAAAGTGTTTTTAAAAGAAAAATCTCTTAGAAATTTCATTACTTCTTTAACCAACTAATAAAAAACAATTTTTTAAACATTTTTTTTCAAAACATTAATTTTTTTTTTAGAAACTCGAATCAATCTTTTTCAAAAACTCTATTTCTATAAAAGAACTTATTCTACATTATAAATCTTTCAATTTATTTTTTTTAATAGTTTAGAAATTACTCGAATAATACAGAAGTATAAATTCCTTACAAAATATATGACTATTTACCTAATAAACCAATTTTTTTTCTACAGTATCCTAAAAGTAATTTTAAGAGAACAAACAAAACCTTTTCTTTTTCAACATTTTTACTACATGTGTGGTCAACTAATGGAAGAAAAAAAATTATCATTAAATACACAATTTCCTCCAAAAAATTACCGCCCAGATCCAACGCCATCATGTGAATTCCAATTTAATTCATTATCTACAAAAATTCTACAGATCCAACGACTTTTTTTCGCCCCTGTCTAATTCCTCTCTTACTATTTTTTTTACAAAGGCTGTAATATCTTTTTTTATACAAATTCCATAGCAACAAAAAAAAGTTTCCATTTTATTATTTACTTTTTATTCCTCGCTTTTTTTTTTACTTGTTGTTATAAGCCCACCTGCTGACGTTACAACAAATCTCAATCGAAACACTTGACAAACTCCAAAACTCATTACAAGAACGTAATTCGTCTGTAGAAAAAAAACGAATTACTTTCTCATTTACTACACATGAACGCGTACGGTGAAGAGATAATGTTTTTTTTTTCATACATAAGTAGCGGTCGTGTTTTAATCTTCCTTTTTCGACTTTGTCTAATATGCGGTGATGATGAGGACAAGTTCAAAGCACTAATTGTTCGTTCATGTGTAACACTTGGTAATTGACCTGTCTGTAACAAGTGTTACTTTCTTTCTTTTTTTTGTTACTTTTTCGTTACTTGTTCAATGAGAACTAAATTAAGAAAAAAAAAGTAATAATAAAAATAAGTGTTTTGTATCTCTTCATTTACGACTTTTACTATCAGGCAATACCTTTTCAAAAAGATGTTTTTCGAGACTATTTTTTTTTTTTTTTTTTTTTTTTTTTTGCTTATTTTTCTTTAACTCACTGATTGAAAGCTTTAATTAATTTTGTTGTAAAATGTTTCTTTTTTTTACCACTATGTTTTCCTTCGTTTCTTGTAAATTCAAAATATTCACAAAATGTAAAAGAAGATATAAAAAAGAAAAATTATTCGTGGTAAAGTAACTTTGATTAAAAAAGAAATGGAATTTTAGTTAACATGGTTTTTTTAAAAATGAATTTATACAAAGGAAAATGCAGACACAATGGTATACAATGTTGAATATACATAAGGTATACAGACAGACAAATGGTATACAATGTTACATAAGGTATACAGACAGACAAATGGTATACAATGTTCAATGTACATAAAAATAATGTATTTATTTTAAATGCAGGATGTGTTCAAAAAAAATTACTTGTAGTTGCTTACTCAATGAGAAAAAAAAATAATAAAAAGAAGTGTTTTGTATGTCTTAATTTACGACTTTTACTATCAGGCAATACCTTTTCGAAAAGATGTTTTCGAGACTACTTTTTTTTGCACATTTTTCTTTAACTCACTGAATGAAAACTTTAAAATTAATTTTGATGTAAAATGTTTCCTTTTTTTTTCCCACGTTATGCCTTGTTTCTTGGAAATTCAAAATATTCATAGAATGTAAAAAAAAGCTATAAGAAGAAAACAAATGTTTTGATAAAATAATTTTGATTAAAAGAGTAATGGAATTTTTGTTTCTAAAAGGAAATTTTTAAATCAAATTAATACAAAAGTTAATTGCAGGTTGTTCAATGTATTTATTTCAATTATTCATATTCTTTCATATTATTGATATTATTTCATATTATTTCATATTATTCATATTATTTCATATTATTTCATATTCTTTCATATTATTCATATTATTTCATATTCTTTCATATTATTTCATATTATTCATATTATTTCATATTCTTTCATATTATTTCATAATGTATTTATTTTAAATGCAGGATGTGTAGAAAAAAACCCTACTAATACAAGGTTTCAATGTATACATAAAAATAATGTGTTTATTTTAAATGCAGGATGTGTAAAAAAAAACTTACTGGTAGTTGATTAGTAAATGAGAACTAGATTAGGAAAAAGAAGTAATAAAAACTGAAATGTTTTGTATTTCTTCATTTACGACTTTTACTATCAGGCAATATCTTTTTGAAAAGATGTTTTTTTCGAGACTACTTCTTTTTTAAGCTTTAATTAATTTTGATGTAAAATGTTTCCCTTTTTTGCTCCCATGTTCTGTTCGTTTTTTGGAAATTCAAAATATTCACAAAATGAAAAGAAAAAAGAAAAGAAAGTAATTAAAAGAGAAATGAAGTTTTTGTATTGAACATTGAACTTTTAAAAGGATTTAATACAAAATTTAAATACAGGTTGCTCAATGTACATAAAAATAATGTATTTATTTTACATGCAGGATATGTAGAAAAAATTAACTAAAAAAAATTACTAGTAGTTGCTTACTCAATGTAAACTAAATAAGAGAAAAAATTATAATAAAAAATCGAGGTGTTTTATATCTCTTCATTGACGACTTACGTTTTTCGAGCCTACATTTTCTGTCCATTTTTAAGTTACAGAATAAAAGGAATAATTTTCATATAATAATATTTTTATTTCGCTTTTTATACATTAAATTATTTTTTTTATATGTTTACATATTAAATGAATTTTTTATTTAATTTTTATATAGTAAATTAAATATAAAATTAATTAATTAGGAAAATTAAATTAATAAATAAATTAATTAATTAAATTAATTAAATAAATAATTTTAAAAAAGTAAATTAATAAACTAAATAAATAAATAATTAAAAATAAAATAAAATAAATTATTTTTTTTATAAAAGTAAAGAAATTTTAAAAATAAAATTAATAAAATTATTATTTTTTTTAAAATAAAATAAATTAAATTATTATTTTTGTAAAATTAAAAAAAAAAAGTAAAAATAAAATTAATTAAATTAATTTTTCATAAAATTAAAAATTAATTAATTTAATAATTTTTTTCGAAAATTAAATAAATTGATAAATTAATATTAATTATAAAATTAAATTAATTTTTATTTATTAGATTCATTTTCATGTACTAATTTAATTTTTATTAAAATTAATCGCGTAGTAACATTTCCATTTATATATGAAATTACTAATATATATATATCGTGACGAATGATGGTTAGTGAACTTCAACACATGCCTAATAATTTTCAAACTCTCTTATAAGCATGTTGACATTAGCTACTTTGTTTAAGGCAACAAAGAATAATAAAGATTCTCCATTTGCGAAGATGAACAATAGAGATAATTTACTCTCACCTCGCTTAATGTAGCTTGAAATGATACTGTTGTCCAATTGATGTCTTTGGCGATAAATAATCCTACACGGATCTTCGACAGAAGACTTCTATTGTCTTTGAGCTGTTATCTTACCTGTTTTTCTTAGTCTTCTTTATTAATAAAAGAAAAAATGAAAAGAGCCGAATTGAGTTTTTACGAAGGAAATATACCAGGATTTGAATACTCCTTGTTAAATCATTACACTGTTTTGTCTACTTTGTAACGATCTCATTTTACCACAAAAAATTATGTTATAGTTTTTAACCCATCAAGCTTAGGAATTACGTCGGCTAATCGTGCAATGGTTCTCACTCCAGAAGTCTAAACATTGTTACTGAAAATTCTCTGGTTCTCTGTTGAAACTAATCATTAACGTATATTGGAAAGAAAACATTTTCTGTGTATGAATATTACCGATATAAAAAATTATCAGTAACAAGTTTGGATAACAATCAAAATTAACGGATTATTCCGATTACGGTGGTATACTGGTTGTGGAAAATAAGGGTTTTTTTTCAAAAGCGTTTTTTTTTTTTTTTTTTAAATTCCAACATTATCAGCAAGGTCTCTAATCGTAAATCGACGGTTTGCAAGCATCAAATCTTTAATTTTTTGAATGTGAGCTTCGTCGGTTGAGGTTGATGGTCGACCAGAGGGCCTTTCGTCTTCAACGCGTTCTCTGCCTTCACTGAACTGTTTATACCATTTCTAAACATTTCTTTCCGATATAAGAATGCTCGCCGAATGCCTTCTGCAACATTCTATACGTTTCCTCAAAAAAATTCAATGCAAGTTCTTTGCTCAGTTAATACAGTCATTTCAAAAATCGCCGGAATCAGTTTTAGCGTCTGACAAAGCCAAGCGTAACTCGAACACTAATGAATATTTTGACGTCAAATTTCACACAGATATCAAGGACACTGCCAGCAACCTAAAAAAGAAAAAAAAATTTAAATTCCATAAGACCCGGGAATTTTAAATTGAAAATTGGTTTTACTTTTTGGACACAGTAGTACATGATTTATTCTTGAAGCCAAAAGATTACATTCCTTTCCAAACTATTTGTCTTCCATTCTACAGGGAATTTTGAAAGCAATGCATTACGGAAAACAAGTTCATGGAAATCATTTTATACGAGTGTTATGTAGTTAATATCAGAAGATGAAACTATACCTAAACATCTGGACACACAATCTTTTTGCATTGTTAAAAGTACACATTATCTATGTCAGTTTGTTTAAGACATCAAATGAATGATTTAGTTTCGTAGCAAATTGTTCATATTCCATTCTGATCTGTCTTCCATGCTACAAGGAATTTTGAAAACTATATTTTCCTGAAGACTATAGAAATAACTTCAAACGGATGTTAATATCAGAAGTTGAAATTATACCTAAACATTGGGCTTGCAATTTTTTTGCATTGCTAAAAGAGCCCATTATCTATGCCAGTTTGTTTGAAGCATAACATGAATGATTTATTTTTTGTAGCAAATAGTTCACATTCCATTCCGATCGCTCATACATGCTACAGGGAATTTTGAAAATGAAGCATTCCTGAAGACAGGTTTATAAAACTAAACTCATTTCGGACGACTATTATAAAAAGCATTTCAGGCAACTATTATAAAACAATTAATATCGAGGACAAACTAAACCCATGAACCGTAGAGTTACGATTTCTTTTTGTTTCATATTACTCGCCACAATCTTACATTAAAACCTTAATTTAAAATAAGTAATAGTTAACCTTAATTTTAAATAGTAACTAAGCTTTCTTTCTTAAGAAAAATAAAATTCCAAAACATTCTCTCAAACTACCCAACCCTGTCGAAAAAGGGTCTTCCTTCAAAACAAAACTTCGCATCGACTTAGTTTTTTGTTCTTTTTTCCTTGCGATGCACCGACTGCGAATCGAACACAACAGGTGTTTAAAGATGTGACAAGTCGGTCTCGTCTTACCATCAGCAGCAGTTGTCTGATGGGTCAGTTCAGATGCCCTTCAGGTTGAGCGATCGTCTGACACGCTTCGGTGGACGTACAAACCACCCCTCATTTGAGCCAAACTCATTCCCCAAAATGCGTCAAACAACTACTGAGGAATGTGGTCAACATCTGGGAAAAGGGGGGAGGGTAACAGGTGGAAGAATTGTCAGTTTTTGTTTACTATTCCGTGAACTTAGAAAAAAAATTGAAGCTATTCGCAGTGGTTCTTAAACTACTAAGAGTAAAAAATTACTGCCCGCAAAAATTAAACTACCCCGAAATAATTAAAAAATAGACATCATGGATTTGACACGTAAAATGAAACAGGTGTGCATTATAGTTTAAACTTTCCAATGGCTGCTGTGTTATTGAAAATGTCGTAATAATAGCATGAAGCTGTTATTAACTAAAGGTGGATGTTGTATGGATTCTATGTGGGATGGATTATGTATGGTGTAGGGATTCTATGTGGGATAGATTATGTATGGTGTATGGATTCTTGGTGAATGAATGACGCGTAAAATAATGTTTTTTACACTTGTAAACAGGTGTACAATATATTTTAAACTTTCCAATTGCTGCTACGTTATTGAAAATGACTTAATAATAACATGAAGTTGTTATTGTTAGATCACCGAAGTTAAGCATCATTGGGCGCGGTCAGTACTTGGGTGGGTGACCACCTGGGAACACAGGTGCCGTTGGCAAATTTTGGGACTTTGAATGGCCGAGTGTTCTAGCGTTGACACTCGGTGCCAAGGTTTCGGGTTAATCCCGGCGGTGCCATGGATGTTTGTAGTGGTTGGAATCCACGTTTAAGCCGTAGGTCCCGGTCTCCTATGACTGTAAGAGCGTCGCGGATGCTCAATAGTCAGGCTTCTACAGATACGCGGGTGCTCCATCACAAAGAAGCTGCTTCCTTCCCCTTCAATCATGAGTCCATATGGGCTCGTGGGCTTGGCCAGCCAAGTGGGATAAGAAACAACAACAACAAGTTGTTATTAACAAAAGGTGGATGCCTTGGTGTATGGGGACATGGACCCTATGTGGGGCAGATTATGTATGAATTATGTATGGTGTATGGAGACGTAAATTATGTATTTGGCATGTAAAATAAAATAGATAGTCAATGTATTTTAATTTTTCCATTGGCTGCTGTGTTATTGCAAATGACATAATAATAGCATGAAGGTGGATGCCTTGATGTATGAATTCTATGTGGTATGGATTATGTATGGTATATGTATTCTTGGTGGATGGATTTCATCAGTGTTTTGCAAGATAAAAAATATTTTTGATGAAAAAATTCAATATGTTATTTTAATTCTATATCGAAATGAAAATGTAGAAAAATTTATATTTTATTATTTTTCTTTTGGGCTAAACATGTCACTATGTGATTTCTTTCGATTCTCGTTGTTGTTTTCATATTCTTTGTGTTCTTTTTATTTTTTATTTTATTACTTATTGTAGCCTGCCATTGGGGAAAAAAAACAAAAAAAACCTTTAAATATATACCACAAAAATTAAGTGGTGGAAAAATTGAATTTTCAATAAAAAACACGTGGTTCGTGGATCACTTGAATTTTTTTTTCATTCTTTATTTTATTTGGAATTACATGTAAAATTAAACAAATTAAAAATAACGAGATTGGTAAAAGCAGATGTTTAATTAAAATGCATAAAATTTTTATTGTTGACAATGTTCGTATAAAATACATTGTTCTTCTTTCTTTATGAATTTGTAGCTCAGTTGATGTGTTGTTATAAGAGATTGTTTTTGTTGCAGAGCGTGAATACAGATGTTTGGGTAGCTGGCAGGAACCAGGTGGAGTCACTTTCACCTACACTCAGAGGAGAGAAATGGACGGATTCCAGTGCTTTGTAAGTCAAATATTTATGCATAATTATGATACTTCAACTATTATAAACTTTTTTTTTTCATTTCAAGTCATTTGTTTATTACCGCTGAAACATTCATTTGTTTTAGTTAAAATAATCTACATAAATACTTAGATAATAGAATTCAGTAGAAATTTGGTGAAAATCCTGTAACATGGATTTTCATGGCGATTTTATATCGCTGTGATAAGCTGTGGTTGTTACACATCGTATTTTTTTAATATATGTATTTATTTATATATACAGATATCAAAATAATGGAAACACCCTAGAATTATAAGGAATTCTTTACTAATATGGCGTAAGACTCCTTTGGCATGTAATACAGCTTGGTACATACAAGTGCTAAATAGTGTTTAGAGGAATATTTAACCATTCTTCATGGAGATATTATGAAAGATCCGGGGGAGATGCCGGTATATATATTGATTCTGTATTGATCGCTCTAAAATAGACCATACTGGCTCGAAGATATTGAGGTTCAATTACTACGCCAGCCGAGGTAGATCCACTGGTGGCTTTGTTGTAGACATTGATTCAAAAATGAAGGAGTCTCTGTGGCGTTTGTGATGTTCAGCATCTTACCTAGTTAGTTAGACAACCTGGTAAGAGCTTTCCGGATTTTCTCCCTTACCAAAGTCTTTCCAGTTTGGGGTTAGGATGGTGTGAATTTCCCAGAGGCTAAATCATAGGGGTATTCATTTTAATTTGCTCTGGTAAGAGGAATAAATGTTGACCTGTTACCACAGAAATTTAAAATGAATACTAAAATACAATAATTTGAATTTTACCATTTTATAAAAGAAAGCGATGTTTTTATAAAATGTTCATCAAGTTTGGCGAGCTTATGTTTCGGATTAATGATAATGTAAAGAGATTAATAATCTTTTCATGAAAAAAAGAATTCAACAAAGAAGGAAATGCTTTCTATATGTTTTGTTATGGATAAAAAAAAATAACATTTTTACTATAGAAAGTTTACAGTAGGGATTTAACAATGAATTTCTTTTCAGTCTGGCAAAGTGTTGCAGGGAGGAAAAGAGGCTTACATCAAAGAGGCCGGCCACAGTTGCATCAGGGCGAAGACCCACTTATCTACGGAATGAGAATCACAAGGCATGGTGAGTAGAAAAAGGCTTAATCTTTCTTTTGCTTACATAAAGATAAGAAGAATGTGTTATTAATTTTGTTTCAAAAATACTGTTTAGTTTTTGGTGGAAAAAAATTAAAGTTGTGAGATTTCAAGATTTCATTGGATAAAAAATATGACAATATTACGCAAAAAATATGGATATATGAGCATAATATTTCCATATTGCGCAAATTACTACACTGCGCAAATATTGAAATATCACGTAAAAAATATGGAAATATGCGCATAATACGGAAATATTATGCAAATAATATGGGAATATGCGAGTAATACGGAAATATTAATCTTTTTACTGGGTAGTGATGTCAGGCCTACACCCAACAGTTATATTTGACTGGAACCTACTATTTAAAGCGGTATATATATATATATATCTATATATATCTATATATATATACATGAGTGTAGCACTATAAGTTTATTTTATAAGGAAAGCGGTGACTCTTTGAAGGAAAATATATTTATAATAAAAAAAATATCTTCTTTCTTGTTTTTGTGTGTTCGGTGGTCTAAAAGAGGATAAAGTGAAAAAAAATATATCTAAATATATTAAATAGATTTAATATAGATTTTTTTTATCTCTTTTAATTATTGTTTAAATACATTGGCATTTATTTTAAAAATATCTCACTAAAATAAGCCTACATAAATTTTTAATAATAATAATAAGTTATAAGAATAATAGCACGAAACAACAGAATTTTCAAGAAGTGTATACAAAAAAGTAACTATTTGAAATTCGAAATAATATTTGGCGAAAATTATTTTTAGCATTTTTTTTTTTATTCTGAGTGCATTCACCAATTCAAATAAAACAAAAGTTTATTTTACTATATTAGATTTTCTATTTTCTCAGATTAATTATTTTTGTAATCTAAAAACATGATTATTTTTATAATCAGAAAATCTAATTATTTATTTATGTAATCAGAAAATCTAATTATTAATTTTTGTAATCAGAAAATCTAATTATTAATTTTT
Source organism: Caerostris darwini (assembly GCA_021605075.1). NCBI lineage: Eukaryota > Metazoa > Arthropoda > Arachnida > Araneae > Araneidae > Caerostris > Caerostris darwini. The sequence goes on from BPLQ01015685.1 coordinate 14,953, forward strand.
GTAATCAGAAAATCTAATTTTAATTATGTAATCAGAAATTCTGATTATTTTTGTAATTAGAAAATCTGATTATTTGTAATCTGAAAATCTAATTATTTTTGTAATCAGAAATTCTGATTATTTTTTTATTAGAAAATCTGAATATTTTTGTAATCAGAAAAAAAATGCATTTTTTTTTCCTTTCATTTCTAGCCACTTGTCCAGATATAGGTATTTCTGTTTCTAATCGACCTCGGTACCCAACTATACCACCTGAGGATCGTGAAGATCCTTATTACAGTCCTGTACCGAATGATCCTTACTGGTACCAGAAGGAAAACGACGACGATACAAAAGAGAGCAACAAAAAATCTCCTACTCGTAAGTCATAAAATTTATTTTTTCACTAAAATTTCAGTGAATTCGTTTGTCAAACTTAAAAAAGGAAGCCCAGTCATATCTCAAAAATTACGAACTTCTGTTATTTCATTAACTCAAATTTACTCTACTTTAACATAATCTGAAAAAAAGGTTTTATACGTTATCATCTCCCATGAAACCAAAAGGAATTGGGCCACAAAACATATCAAGAGATTCATGATGATCTAGGAGATTTAACTTGATTTGACTTTGAGATTTATGCTCGCGTAAGCTGCTTTTTCTGCTTTCTCAATTTATCCATTTACTCTTGACAAGATATCAGAAAAAAAGAAAGGATAATAAAGACTGATTCCAAAAGTATGATCAAGGAGATAAAAACGATCATTGTGTTTTTCTAACACAATGATCGTGTCAAACGATCATTGTGTTAGATCACAATGTTCTGCGTTTAAATTAACACAATGATCATCGTCAAACGTTCATTGTGTTTGGTTTGGTTGTCACTCTACGATAATTTTTTGCACATGTTAGGCAAATTAGACCGGGACCTTCAGTTTAACGTGGATTTTAAACCATTAACACACACGGAATCCACGTGAAACTGTAGGTCTCGGTCTAATTAACCCTTAATTTCATCGGTCTAATTAATCTATCAATTACCGTACAAGTCACAAAATTACCGTAGAGCGAAAAACCAAACTACTCTTGTTTCTTATAAAAGCTACATTGACTACTTTATTTATTTATTGCAAATATAACTATTTACTTTATTTTCAGTCAGTTGTAATTAGTAAATTAATTATTTTTATTGTATCTTGCAGGTTCTACCAAAGAAGAAGAACATCACAACATCGCATCCAGTTTAACTGTGAATTCTGCGTCACTGATTGTGCTAAGTGTTTCCATCTTATTATCCTGGAGATGGGTGGATAAATAATCCAGAACGATATTTTTGTAAAAAAGCGAACAAGTAAACAAATACGAACTTAAAAGACATTTATATCAAATGCAGTGTTCTACGCTGAAGAAGTGCCTTATATCTATTTGCTTACGTGAATCACTTAGTCGGACATAAAAAAAAAACATCCTCTGCATAGAAGTCTCAAGAAAGACAACTGCGATATATGACATTCAGGTAGAAATATGAATTAAAAAGTGTACTAGTATGAATTGGAAAGTTATTTCACATCTTAACTGAAGTTCTGGTATAAGAATCACTTCAGTATGTTGTATACCATAACCAGTTGAACTGACTGAAGTTCTTGTATAAGTATCTCTTCAGTATGTTGTATACCATTTTAGCTTTAAGTTTGATATTATATTTCGCATGATAAACCAATCTCTTGCTTAAAAACTGTGATCAGTGCGTAATACAGCCTCAGTCTCAAATGATTTATATGTGAAATGGGATTAACGAGCTAATCCTTAATGTAAATGTGCCTTAATGTATTATAGATATTTTGTACATTGTAAATATTTTTATTTTAAGTTTTTTCCTTTTTTCTCAACTTCAGTCAACAGTTTGGAATATTAAAAGGTCAAGACAAGGTCGTCTGAACTCAACTTCAGTCTGCTAATTGAATATTAAAAGACCCGAGTTAGATTATTTGAATTCAAACTCAGTTAGCAATATGAAGTATTTTAGACTAGTTTATCGTTTAATTATAATTTGAAGGTAATATATTAAATATTAGCAGATCAGTTACATTGTCTGAATTCAACTATTGCAATGTGTGATACTTACCACATTAACTACAATGCATCTGTAGTCCATAATCTAGAATATTCTAGGCTGTAATATAACCACATGAATTTAACTTCAATAAGCAATTAGCAAATTACGAGATCAAATTAGTTTTAGTTAATGTTTCTGCATAAATTTCAATAAGAGAACTGATAAGTTTTAGGCCAAGTTAGCGTCAATACATTTTTTAGAATTCAGTTTTAGTCAGTAAACTGGAATATTAGCAGAGCGATTTAGTAATTAGAGTTTAATTTCTACAACTAATAGGCTGAATTAGCTGCAGTAATTCAGAAATTAATCTCAGCCATTGAACTGAAATATTAGCAGGCCGGGTTAGCTGTAGTATAGAATTCAATTTCAGTCATCAAACTGAATTATTAACAACCAGCCTGGCTTGTAGTACAGAATTCAATTTCAATTACCGAACTGAAATATTATTATATTAGACCGGGTTAGCTGCAGTAATTCAGAAATCAGTCTTCAAACTGAGATATTAACAGGCCGGGTTAGCTGCAGTACTGAATTCAATTTCAGTTACCGAACTGAAATAGTAACAGGCCGGGTTAGCTGCAGTAATTCAGAAATCAGTCATCAAAATGAAATAGTAATAGGCCGGGTTAGCTGCAGTAATTCAGAAATCAGTCTTCGAACTGAGATATTAACAGGCCGGGTTCGCTGCAGTACAAAATTCAATTTCAGTTATCAAACTTTAATATTATTAGCCTGGATTAGCTGCAGTACAGAATTCAATTTCAGTTATCAAACTGAAATTTTAACAGGCCGGGTTAGCTGCAGTAATTCAGAAATCAGTCTTCAAACTGAGATATTAACAGGCCGGGTTAGCTGCAGTACAGAATTCAATTCCAGTCAAAAAACTAGAATTATTACTAGAACAATTTAGTTGCTTATGTTCCTCAGAACTCAATTTCAGTAATCAAACTGAAATATTAACAGGCGGGTAAGGTGCAGTTTAGAATTCAATTTTAGTCATAAAACTGAAATATTAATAACCTGAATTAGCTGCAGTACAGAATTCAATTTCAGTCAATGAACTTGAAATATTACCACACCCATTTAAGTTGCTTATGTTCCTCCATCAGTCATCAAACTCAATAATAATTCAGTTAATAATTCAGTTTGAGGACTGATTCCTGTTCAACTTCAATCGAAGAACTTGAAATGTCACCACACCAATTTAGTTACTTATGTTCCTCAGAATTCAATTTCAGTCAACAAACTGAACTATTAATAATCTGGATTAGCTGCAGTACAGAATTCAATTTCAGACAAAAAAAACCTCAAATATTACCAGACCAATTTAATTGCTTATGTTCCTCAGAATTCAATTTCAGTCAACAAACTAAAAACATTAACAGGCCATGCCGGAATAGAACCCTAAAGTGTGTCTTCCTATATCAAGGAACTTATATTTGTGATAATAAATCATAGTTCCTAGAACACAAGGCTTTGATATCATCGTGGAAATTTAAAATTCAGCTGACAATCAACCTGTACAATGTTGTCTGAAGTGGTGAATTTCGTTCAGGTTCAGTTAACCGATCAAAGAAAAAAAGTTCCTAAGTGCAACTAGTTTCGTATAAAGAACTATCTTTTGTACGTATATTTATTTTTACAGCCATTGATGGCTTTGTTTGTAAGTAAATGATTAACAATGAGTAATTTTTAGTGTATTTTTGCATTGTATGTATGTGTACTAATGAATAAAATTTACGTTTTGATTTATGTACTCTTTCTGTTTACTTTCACAATATTCCGAACAAGTAAATTTAACTGTTCTTATTTATCTAAAATTGTTTATTTATGCTATATGCTTAGATTGACAATGGCAACATGCTATTTCAAGTTACTTATTCTGTATAAATAAAAATAAAAATGAAAATATCTCTAAATTAAAGATTAATTTTTTTTTTGTTTCATCAAAGGTTAACTATTTTTAACTTCGTCTCAGAAATTAAGGACTACTCCAGAAAATATTATTTTTAAATAATATAAGGCATGAAATAAAATTACATGAGGCATGAGGAAAAATACATAACGCAAACATTTTTTTTATTTCCAATGACAAGTTTGCAGGACAGCAGATATCATAAAAAAGAAAAAATACTAATAACAAGATAAGAAACAAATGACATCAGTTAATTCATTAACCGAGTTAATTGATTTGCCAGACTAATTAACTTAGTTAATTAGTCTGGCAACCCAATAACGCTTCCATAAAGAAACAGTAGACAGTGCAGAACAGGAAGCAAGGTGAGACATATCCATTTCTTCCTGGTTATCATACGGGAGGCAAAGGATCAGGAGTCAGTTTAATTCTTTGAAGGTGCTTGCAAAGACAATCGTGACCACAGAAAAGCCGTATCAATGCCACCAATTTTTCTCAAGGCCATCGCGCCAACCATTATAATTCATTATACTGTGATTAGAATGAATTGTGCGTGATAATAATTTAATTCTTTCGCCATGAAACGATTTTTTAAAATCTTTCACCAAAAAGCACGCCAAGAATTTGAATCTTTAGCTACGCATAGCGCCAAATATTGGGATCCATTATATTATGATTGGCGATGAATTGGTAGCATTTTAAAAATCTTGTTCTACATGGCGCTTCTTAAAAATAAAAATCTAACTGTAAGCGATTTTTGTAAAACATCATGATTCATTATGCTGTGATTAGGATGAATTACGCGTAATGAGAATTTAACTTTTTCGCCATGAAGCTGTTTATTAAATCTTGCGCCAAGATTGTGAATCTTTCGCAGCGCATGGAGTTGAACATTGTGATTCCTTATATTACGATTGGCAATGAATTGATAGCATTCTTATACCTTGTTCAACATGGCGTTTGTTGGCAGAAAAGTATATGATAAAGGTAAGCGATTTTTGTGAAACTATTATAGGATGCGGAACTATCAGCATTTATTTCGCATGTATTTACAGAAGAAAATGATGCTATTCTTAGTTAAGGATCAGCAAAGATAAAGAAACAGAAAAGATTTATTTCTTAATGAGATTTTTAAAAAAACTTCAAATCTTTCCATGGATTCTTGATTAAGAGTCATTATTCTAAATTCTTAAAATAATTCACAAGTAGAACGTTTCTTAAAGAATTTTAAAATAAAATCTATCGCTTCTACAAAAAAGTTTTTTCACTATAATACTAAACACCACTACTACTAAACCACCAAATAATACTACTAAACTACTATCACTAAAATCTATCGCTTCTATAACAAACAAAAAAAAAGTTTAATTTTTAGGACATGTCTGATATAAACTGACAGAGCTAACTCGGAACCTAAATAATACGGATTTTCAAAATCAATAATATATATTTGTGTATTTTAAGGACATTTTTTGTAAATATTTAAACGATAAAATCTGATAATTTGGAATTTAGTTAGACTGATCAGTAAAAATACCTTTCACAAATGATAGCAGAAATTTTATTTTTACGACGTACCGATACAAACAGTGATTAGCTTGAAAAATAACTCAGATGCAGCATTCATCTTTAAAACAGAGAAATACATTACTATACGACTCCTAATACATTATTTCAGTGGAAATATTTATGCGGATAAGATTTGGTTTGTCGCTCTAGGATATTTTATGCACACTTTAGGCTAATTAGTCCGGGATTTACAGTTTCACGTGGATTCCGAACCACTAGCAAACATCCATGTAACCGCCAGTATTCGAACCTGAAGCCTATGGTATCAATGGCCAGAGCTCTAGCCAACTGGCCATCAGGCCGCAATGTAGATAAGGATTGAAGGCATAACCCCTTTCTAAAGTAGCCATTTTTGTGATACATTAGCCTACACTGCATCGTAATCCACTTACCGCGAAGAATTCACCAATGGTTCGTGAAGGAAAGCCACTATCTTCCAGGAAAACGTTTAGTTGCAAAATACCTATTTACGTGTCGCATGAAAAAATCTCGGAAAACTCCCTCCAGGCAACTTGATCCACGAATGATTCGTCATTCCTAAAGCTGTAACTAGTACTGTGCCCAAAAAGTAAGACCAATTTTTATTTTTTTCAAAATTTAAAATTGGCCAGTCTTCCAAATTTATTTCCTCGCCTTGAAAGTAATCCTCTCCCGACACAATGCACTTATGCCAATGTTTTTTTTCCAATTCTCAATGCATGGTAAAAAGTTATTGGCCAGGATGGCCTTCAGAGCGCGTTGTATCTCTTCAGTCGACTCAAAACGGTGTCCCCGGAGTGGTCTTTTGAGTTTAGGGAATAGCCAGAAGTCGCACTGTGATAAATAAGGTGAATGCGGTGGTTGTGGAACGATATGGGTTTCATTTTTGTCGAAAAGGTCACGAAGAATGAAGAGTAGGCTGGGAATTATCGTGGTGCAGAAGCCAAGAGTTATATTTCCATAAATGTGACTTCTTTTTGCGAATAGCTTCACGCAAACAACGCAAAACACTCAAATAATATTCTTTGTTGACAGTTTGGCCCGGCGAAAGGAATTCATAATGCACCACACCACGGTGATCGAAGAAAACAGTCAGCATGACCTTGATTTTTGAGCAACTGCCACACAACCATTCTCTTTGGTCTTGGACATAGGGCGTTGACCTTGGGTTTCGACGTAACAATGACCTTGATTTTTGAGCAACTTTGGCGTGCTCTTTTCGGTCTTGCTTCATCTTTGTCACGATATTTTCTAGATTGATCAGTTGTTTCAGGGTCGTAAGTATAAATGCAAGTCTCATCTCCTGTTATGATGCCTTTCAACTTGTCCTGATAGACAGAAAGCATTGTTTCGCACACTTCAACGCGACGATGTTTTTCCAAAAAATTCAGTGTTTTCGCTACCAGTTGAGATTTGACGCGTTTCAGGCCCAAAACATCTTTTAAAAGGGAATTGATTGATCCTTTTGAAATTCCAACATCATCAGCAACTCTAATTGTAAATCGACGGTTCGCAAGCACAAAATCTGTATTTTTTGAACGTGAGCTTCGTCGTTGAGGTTGATGAAATAGTCATCGGCAGGGATAGTCGACCAGAGCGCTCCTTCGTCTTCAACGGTTTTCTGCCTTCTTTGAAACTATAGATATTTTTTTAATTTCTGATAATGCAAAATTATGAAAATTTGCCTGACGGCCGAGTGACTAGGGCTCTGGCGTTCAGTGCCAGAAGTTTCGGAGTTGAGTCCCGGCGTAACCATGTATCTTTGTAGTGGTTTGGAATACACTTTAAACTATAGGTCCCGATCTGATGTGACTGTACAGCGTAGGGCTACTACTGCTACAGCTCACCACATCACTGTGCCTAGAGCCGAGTTGCCCCTTTACAATTTGGGAATGATGAGGGTGAGAAGTCTGATTGAGTTTTGTGACACTCTACAGTCATATGAGGCCTGGACTTACGGCTTAAATTGGATTCCAAACATCTATGGCACCACCGGGACTCGAACATAAAATCCTGTGGTACCAAGCGCCAGAGCGCTAGCCATTGAACCATTCAGGCACTCAATTCTAAAGTTAAAAAGGGAATGTTTTGACAAATTTCCTTTTTTTTATTTTAAAATATACATACACTATCATTGAAAAGAATAAATTTTTTTAAGCTACCCACCATGAAAAAAAGAAACAACTCTAATTCTGTTATCAGATTAAAATGAGTTATTTTTAAACTTTCATTAAAACCAAACGATTTATCGCTACTTCATTCCAAACTAATTTCGTTTACCTTTTACACGACGATAAGTATAAAACCAAACGATAAACATCGTCTTTTTCTAGAAACGAAATGTTCCCAAAATAAACAATTCCTTCTTTTAAAAACAACATTCCAATTTTTAATTAATAGCCAGAGAGAGTTACAAATCGAACACATGGAACTTATAAAAGAAACAATTTGCGTTCGAATTCTATCGTGAATAGTTGCTTCGTTGCCATAGGTTCGCGCTCGGTGCCACAGGTTGCTTCCGAAACCTGTGGCACCAAGAGCCAGAGTGCTAGCCACTCGGCCATCAGGCATATTTAATGTAGGTTCCAGTCTAATTAGCCTAACGTGTGCACAAAATAACCGTAGAGCGACAAACCAAAAATCCTTTAAGAAGCCATACATTTTTTATCTAATGGAACTGATTAGACTTCTTCTGTGGTACCAAGGGCCAGAGTGCTAGACGTTCAGTCATTCAGGCCCCATACAGCATAAGGCTGACAACCTGCAAACTTCTCTTGTTTCGAAATCTGTCAGTAGGCAGATAATTTTGGCCCACCAATTGAAGTTGCGTCAATTAAGAACAATTATAAATAGTTACCCTTTCAATTCTAAAGGTTTTTTTGTTCTAATGCAGCCCCCAAGCACTTAAGACAATTGTCTTTTTTTATGCCTTAAGGCAAGCGTTGCACCGACATTACTCACTTATCACTACCCAGGAGGTGCGTGTAGCCTGAAGGTGAGTTACGGACGTGGATTAACATTAGAGAGTTTTTGCATACCGTATTTTGGACGTCCGTTAGCTTTTTCTCACTAGCGCGCATGCTTATAGGAAACATTATTACAGATACGCATGCGCAATTTCCTATGAGCATGCGCGCTAGGGAGAAAAAGCTAACGGACGTCCAAAATACGGTATGCAAAAACTCTCTACGATACATGCCGGGACCCACTGTTTGGGAATGATGTGGGTAAGAAGTCTAATTGATCTTTATGAGGCTCTACAGTCATATGATACAGGGACTTACGGCTTAAAGTGGATTCCAAACAACTACAAACATCCATGGCATCTACGGGACTCGAATCCGAAACCTGTTGTACCGAGAGCCAGATTACTAGCCATTCGGGAATTCAGGCCCTCACTTCTATAGTTAAAAAGTTAATGAAGTGATAAATTTCTTCTTTTTTATTTTAAAATGTACACTATCATTGAATAGAATAAATATTTTTAAGCCCACCCACCATGAAAAAAAAAACAATTATTCTTTTATCAGATTAAAATTAGTTATTTTTAAACCTCCATTAGTATCTGGACACCAAACGATTTATGATCAAACTAATTTAGTTTTCCTTTTCCACGACGATAAATATAAAAGCAAACGATAAACATTCTTTTTTGCATCGTCTTTTCCTTTCTGAAAACGAAGTATTCCCAAAATAAACAATAGCTTTTTTTAAAAACAACATTCCAATCTCTAATTAATACTCAGAGAGCGTTACAAATCGAACACATGGAACTTTTAAAAGTACCAATTTACGTTCGAATTCTACCGTGAACGGTTGCTTCGAGATGCAATTCCCACACCTTCCTTTACCGAAGGCCAACAGACCCCTCCCACTGTAAGCCTACATTTCAATTTCTTCGAACGTTCTATTTTTTTTAATTCGAATCAAATGAAGCGTGTTCGAGGCAAAGCAAACAAATGCCTCTCGAATTCCTTTTGGTCAGGATGTCGAGATGATTGCACCCACCACGTGGGGTCGTGTTACGCAGACGATAATGCATACCTTGAGAACCTGCCCATTTTTTAATCCCCCCTCCCTTTAATGTTCTTGAGGTCGTGGGATGGTTTTGCCCAAAGTTATCTTCGATTTCATTTGACTGCCGTGGATTTTGTTTCCCATTGTTGAAGGCATTTTTCATCTGGTATCACATAACGGTTGAAAAAGTTGCTAGTCGGGATAAGGCACAAAAATGCCAAAGGGTAGTTTAGCATGTCTCTGCATATTGTTTCTATAAAATTTTAAAGTAATCTTAAAAAGTATTCATGAATAAAAATATTGGAAAGATTATTTCCTGATAAATATACTTAATAAAATTTAACAACATTAAACAAAATAGTAGCATAACCAATAACAACATAAACAAAAAATAATCAACATTGATTGAGATAATGTTGAGATAAAGCAGCGTCACTTATGTATCGCATATTGTATATCTCAACATTGTATATACATATATATTTAGTTATATACATCTCAATTACAACATTGTATATCTCAAAATACCATATCAAGTCCGGACTCGTCTATACGGTAGATTTGGTTGCTAGAAAGTACGACCAACAAATGTTTTGTTTTAAAATGGAATATGTAAGCCATCATTTTCGATGAATTCAAGAATTTCGAGTTTTTGAGTAGTTCCTTTATAAAGGTTTCCTTCTCTATTTTGTCAAATTCTGTTATCTTTAGTATTTTAATCAACATTTGGATAAATTGAGATAAAGCACATCCATGCATCGCAAATTGTACATCTCAACATTGTATATACCTATATATACACTGAAGTGACAAAAGTCATGGGATACCTCTTAATATCGTGTCGGCCCTCCTTTCGCCCGGCGAAGTGTAGCAACTCGACGTGGCATGGACTCAACAAGTCGTTGGAAGTCTTCTGCAGGAATATTGAGCCATGCTGTCTCGATAGACGTCCATAATTGTGAAAGCGTTGATGGTGCAGGATTTTGGGCACGAACAGACCTCTCGATGATGTCCCATAAATGCTCGATGGGATTCATGTCGGGTGATCTAGGTGGCCAGATTAGTCGTTGGAATTGTCCAGAATGTCCTTCAAACCAATCGCGAACAGTTGTGGCCCGGTGACATGGCGCATTGTCATCCATAAAAATCCCATCGTTGTTTGGGTACATGAAGTCCATGAATGGCTGCAAGTGATCTCCAAGTAGCTGAACATAAGCATTTCCAGTCAATGTTCGGTCCAGTCGCACCAGACCAAGTCCATGCCATAAAAAACAGCCCACACCATTACGCAGCCACCACCAGCTTGAACAGTGCCTTGCTGACAGTTTGGGTCCATGGCTTCGTGGGGTCTGCGCCACACTCGAACCCTACCATCAGCTCTTACCAACTGAAATCGTGACTCATCGGACCAGGCCACGGTTTTCCATTCATCTAGGGACCAACCGATATGCTCACGTGCCCACGAGAGTCGCTGCAAGCGATGTCGTTCTGTCAGTAAAGGCACTCTAGTCGGTCTTCTGCTGGAATAGCCCAAGAAAGCCAAATTTCTCCGCACAGTTCTAACGGACAAGTCCCTTGTACGTCCCACATTGATTTCTGCGGTTATTTGACGCAGTGTTGCATCTGTTAGAATTTACGACTCTTTGCAGACGTCGCCGGTCTCGGTCGTTAAGTGCAGGCGGTCGACCACTGCGATCCATGGTGGGATGTTATGCCTGAAATTTCACATTCTCGGCACACTCTTGACACAGTGGATCTGGGAATGTTGAATTCCCTAACGATTTCCGAAATTGCATGACCCATGCGTCTAGCTCCAACTAACATTCCGCGTTCAAAGTCTGTTAATTCCCGTCGTGCGGTCATCATCACGTCAAAACCTCTTCAATGAACATTTGAATAGAAATGAAAGCACTGCGCATTTATACCTGTTCTACGCGATGCTACTGCCATCTGAAAATTTGCATATTGCTATCCCATGACTTTTGTCACTTCAGTGTATATATTTATTTATATACATCTCAACATACATCTCTATCACAACATGGTACATCTCAAAGTACCAAATGAAGCCTGGATTCGTCGCTATGCCTTGCCTACCAGTGTTTTTTACTTGATAAATTCTTGTTTTCCCTTGTTGAAGGCATTTTTCATCTGGTATCGCATAACGGTTGAAAAAGTTGTTAGGCGGGATAAGGCACAAAAATGTCAAAGGGTAGTTTAGCATGTCTCTGCATATTGTTTCTATAAAACTTTAATGTAATCTTAAGAAGTCTTGATGAATAAAAATATTGCAAAGATTATTTACTGATAAATGTACTTTAGTTTAGTTTTCACCTTGTACATTTCAACATTGTACATACAACTCGATATTGTATATAACATACATATATATACTTATATACATCTCAACATGCAGCATGTATCTCAATAACAACATTGCACATCTCAAAGTACATTGGAGAGTCAACATGGTCGATTTGGTTGCTGGAAAGTACGAGCAACGATTATTTTTTTTAAAATGGAATTTGTAAGAAGTCATAGGAATGAATTCAAGAATTTTGAGTTTTAGAATAGTTAGTTATAGTTCCTACTTTTGTATCCAAAAAGTAAGACCAATTTTTAATTTAAAATTCCAGGGGCATAAGGAATTTCATTTTTTTTCTTTTTAGGTTGCTGTCATTGTCCTTGACATGTGTGTGAAATTTGACGTCAAAATATTCATTAGTGTTTGAGATACGCTTGGCTTTGTGAGATGCTAAAACTGATTCTGGCGATTTTCGAAATGTCTGAATCAATTGAGCAAGGAACTTGCATTCAATTTTGTTACCACGTATAAAATGTTGCAGAAGGTATTCGGTGAGCATTCCTATATGGGAAAGAAATGTTTACAAGTGGTATAAACAGCTCGATTGTTACCGAAGACCCTGAATGCGCCAGCTCACACTGAATTGATTCTTCGTGACATTTTCGCCAAAAATGAAACCCATCTCTTCCCACAACCACCGTATTCACAACGTGCGACTTCTGGCTATTCCCTAAACTCAAAAGACCACTCCGGGGACACCGTTTTGAGTCGATTGAAGAGAGTCAATGTAAATCGCCGCGCGCTTTGAAGACCATCCCTGCCGATGACTTTTTAGCATGCATTGAGGTTTAGAAAAAAAGTTGTCATAAGTGCATTGGGTCCGGAGGGGATTTCTTTGAAGGCGATGAAATCAATTTGGAAGAATAAATAAAAAAGTTTTTGAAAAAAAAAATTGGTCTTATATTTTATGCACAGTAGTATCTACCACACGACAGTTGGTCCATTTTTTTTTTTTTAAATTTTGTTTTTCAATAAGAGACAAATTATGTGATAATTTAAGCAGCATATGATAAAAAAATTGTAGCGTTCTGTATTTTCTCCTAACAGAAAAGCTTTTTTCTTTTACGTCGTTTTTTATCCAATGTTTTCCTATAATAATGAATCATAAATAGGAACCACATCTCTATTTCAGTGTAAGAGATACGATGAACAAAAAACTAACTCTTAGGCAATTTTGTTATCAATGTGCTATGTTAGTGCTGGATTTTTCTTCCAAATGACAAGGCATATCATAAAACTATAACAATATTAAGTTTCTTGCAGAGTGTTCAATAATTCTGAAATCAACCTGTAAAACATGTTTTCACATTTCATTTTTCTGCATACAACGTTAGTTACTCAGGAAGATCTTGTTAGCTATTTTTTACCCTAGCACGCATGCTCAGTTTCTTATGAGCATGCGCGATGGGAAAAAAAGCTAACGGACGTCCTAAGGTAACTAAGGTACGGTATGCAAAAACTCTCTATTTTCTCAACTTAGTTTACTTAAGATCTTCACTATATTTTTCTTACCGTCTAAATAGAGTTTTTTATGTATTAAATGGCGATTGTTATTGATTTAACGATTAAATAGAGATAGTTTTAACGATTATATAGAGATTATTTTAATGATTAAATAGAGATTGATATTTATTAAATTATTAAATAGAGATTTGATAAAATTATTAAAATAGAGATTGTTATTGATTAAATTATTAAATAGAAATTATTATTGATTAAATTGTTAAATATATTGTTATTTATTAAATTAAATAGAGATTGCTATTGATTATTTAATAATTTATCAATTATTAAATAGAGGTTGTTATAGTTTTAATGATTATATAGAGATTGTTATTGATTAAATCCTTAAATAGAGATTGTTCTTGATTAAATTATAAAATAGCGATTGATATTGTTTAAATTATTAAATACAGATTGCCATGGATTAAATTATAAAACGGATCGTTGCTGATTAAATTATTAAATATAGATTGTTATTGATTAAATTATTAATAGAGATTGCTATTGTTTTAAAGATTAGATAGAGATGATTATTGATTAAATTATTAAATAGAAATTGTTATTAAATAAATTATTAAATAGAGATTGTTATTGTTTTAAAGATTAAATAGAAATTGTTATTGATTTTAAAGATTAAATAGAAATTGTTATTGTTTTAATGATTAAATATGAATTGTTATTGATCATGAACACTGGAAGCAAGTGATCAAGATTGTAATAATTTGTTTTTGTTTTATTCTTTATTTTCATTTCAGTTCACTTTTTTTTTCTAATCAATAGCAATTATTAATAATTTATGGAAATGGGGCGGTTTTTGAGATTTGATTTGTTGGACAATATTTTGTTCCCTTCTATTTTCGAAAATACATATATATATATATGCAATTGGCAAACACTTAAAAAGTTGTCTTTTATGGCTTGAGGCAAGCGCTGCGCCGACGTTACTCGCTTAGCACTACCCAGGAGGTGCGTGTAGCTTGACGATAAGCTACGGACGCAGAGTTGAAATACGTCTACGATTCTGTTAGACCTGGAGCTACGGTTTAAAGTGGATTCGGAACCACTACAAACATAGATGGAACCGCCGGGACTCGAACCAGAAACCTGTTGTTCAAAAGGCCAGAGCGCTAGCCATTTGTCCACCAGGCCACTGAAAAAATGTCTATAGAAAGCTAGGAATTGGTTGTTTCTTGCCCAACTCGTGGCTCTTTGGTGGTATATGCATTTAACGTGTTGGAGGGCTCAGGTTCAAAGGTTCCGTAGGTCCCGGTCTAATATGACTACTAATACTACACCATACCACATCACTGTGCTTGGTGCAGAGCTGCCCCATTACAGTTTGGGAACGATGTGGGTGAAAAATCTGATTGGGCTCTGTGACGCTCCACGGTCATATGAAACTGTTACCTATGGTTTAAGGTGGATTCCGAACCACTACAAACATCGATAGCAAAGCCGTGACTCGAATCCGAAACCTGTGGTACCGAGCGCCAGAGCGCTAGCCACTCGGCCATTAGGCCCCTTTTTGGCATTTATTTGATTTATATATTGCTGCTTACGTGTTTGTAAGTTATTCTACTTCTTTATTCCTTACCAAAGGGCCTGAATGGCCGAGTGGCTAGCGTCCTGGCGCTCGGTACCGCAGGTTTCGGGTTCGAGTCTCGGCGGTGCCATGGATGTTTGTAGTGGTTCGGAATCCACTTTAAACCGTAGGTCCCGGTCTAATAAGATCGTAGAGCGTAGTTTCGGGGGCATTGTTACTCCGCGTCTGTGGCTTATCTTCAAGTTACACGCGCTCCCTGGGTAATGCAAAGTGAGTAACGTCTGTGCAGCGCTTGCCTTAAGGCATCCAAGACGTCCATGTCTGTTTGGCAGTTGCCTTGGAAAAAAAAAAAAGCATTCCTTACCAATCCCACAATGAATAGCGGCCTGATGGCCAACTATCTAGTGCTCTGGCAATTAGTACCGAAGGCTTCAGGTTCGAATCCTAGCGATGATGGATATTTGTTGATGGTTCGGAATCCGCGTTAAACTGTAGATCTCTGTCTTTTTAGCCGTAAGTGTGCACAAGATGACCGTAGACCGACAAAACCAAGCCAAACCTCAATGGATAAGCCGAGATAAAGCAGCCAAATTGCGAACATAAATCTTAGTCAAGCTAAATCAAGTCAAGTACGAAAACTAAAATTTTATTATCAGATCAGGTTTTGTATTATTCTTTTGAATATTTAAAGGTCTGCGATTTTTTTTTAAACTCCTCTCACAAGCTGTTTTTGTTGAAAATAGTAAGTAAATATAAAATTATTATTTAGATCTATCATTTTATAAGCAAAAAATCCGTTATTGAATTTCGACATGGAAAAATTAAAATTATTTTTCAATTAAAAAAAGAAACATTTTTTTTATAATGAATGATAAAATAAAATAAGATTTCAGAGCAATGAGCAAGTACGGAAACTAAAATTCTATTAAATAACAGATCATGTTTTTTATTTTTATTTATATTTTTTTAATATTTAAATGTCTACGAATGTTTTTAAATTCCTTCCACAAAATGTTTTTTATTGAAAATAGTAAGTAAATATACAATTATTATTTAGTTCTAACATTATTTTTATAAGCAAAAAAATCCGTTATGAAATCTTGATATGAAAAAATTAAAAGTATTTTTTTTAAATTAAAAAAAACAAAAATTTTTGTAATGCATGGTAAAATAAAATAAGATTTCAGAGAATTGAACAAAGGAAATTTTATTTATTTTTTTTAATGTATAATTATTATCTCGAAATAAACTTCTATTTCTTGGAACATTAATTCCGACTTAATTTCTCTATTGTGTTGCATGTTATCGTAAAAGAGCAAAAAATGGTAGGAAATACACGGTTGGTATTTTGTTATGTCTACGCTTAATACTTGCAAAGAACTAAAATTAAAAAAGCATTTCAAATAAAAACATTATTTGAGATTATGTATAATGAAAACTTTTTCCAAGTAGGAAACATTGGAATGTGCATTTTTTTAAAACACGAGTGTTTCTAAACTTATATAGTATAAAAAATAATCCTGCTTTTTTGTGATAAAGATGCATTTAAGTTTTTTTTCTTTCTAATGCAGCTGGCAAACACTTAGACAGCTTGGTCTTGGATGCCTTAAGGCAAGCGCTGCACAGACGTTACTCACTTTGCATTACCCAGGGAGCGCGTGTAACTTGAAGATAAGCAACGGACGCGGAGTAACAATGCCCCCGCAACGCTCTACGATCCTATTAGGACAGGGACCTACGGTTTAAAATGGATTCCGAACCACTACAAACATCCATGGCACCGCCGGGACTCGAACCCGAAACCTATGGTACCGAGCGCCAGAGCGCTAGATACTCGGTCGTTCAGGCCCCTAAAATTATGCCTTAAGGCAAGCGCTGCACAGACGTTACTCACTTTGCATTACTCAGGGGGCGCGTGTAACTTGAAGATAAGCCACGGACGCGGAGTAGCAATGCCCCCGCAACGCTCCACGATCCTATTAGACCGGCACCGAAGGTTTAAAGTGGATTCCGAACCACTACAAACAACCATGGCACCGCCGGGACTCGAACCCGAAACCTGTGGTACCGAGCGCCGGAGCGCTAGCCACTCGGCCATTCAGGCCCTATTTAAGTTTAAAAGAATGAAAAATTAATTGGAATTTTTATGCGAAATATATATTTTACGCCAAAAAGATACTTTTAAAATGTCGAATGTTTTATTCCAAATTTAAATCTAAAGTGTATTTTTTTTCTTGTCATTTGTTTGCACATATTTGCCAATTGTGGTCTGATGGCCGAGTGGCTAGCGCTGTGGCACTCGGTACCACAGGTATCTGGTTCGAATCTCGGCTATGCCATGATGTTTGTAGTGGTTCGGAATCCATTTTAAACATTTGTTCTGGTCTAATATGATTGTAGAGCATTGTGGGGGGTAGAGTTACTCGTGTCCGTAGTCTTCAAGCTACACATGCCCCCTGGGTAGTGCCAAATGAGTAACAGCAGTGCAGTCCTTGCTTATGGCATAAAAGATTAACTATCTGTATTGCCAGCTGCATTAGAACAACAACAGATCATGTTTTGTATAATTCTTTTGAATTTTTAAGGATCAGCGAATTTTTTTTAATTTCCTTGCACAAGTTGTTTGTATTGAAAATACTAAGTCAATATAAAATTATTATTTAGTTCTAACATTATATTATTATAAAAAAAATCCGTTATGAAATCTTGGCATGGAAAAAATTAAAATTATTTTTAAAAATTTATATTTTTTTAATTTTAAAAAATAATTTTAATTTTTTCCATGCCAAGATTTCATAACGGATTTTTTTTTTTTAAATAAGACTTCTGAGAACAAAGGAAGTTTAGTTTAATTTTTTATCTATAATCATTGTCTGGAAATAAACTTCTATTTCTTGGAACATTAATTGCGTATTAATTTCTTTACTGCGTTGTATACTATTGTAAAAGATAAAAAGAAAAATTGCCGCGAAATCGTCCATTGGTATTTTGTTATGTCTACACTTAATACTTGGAAAGAATGAAAATTAAAAATGCATTTCAAATAAAAACATTTGTTATGATTCGGCGAAATCTTTTTAGAATGATTTTGTTAAGTGTTATTGTTTTTGCCTTTATTAATTTCTTTGTATTGTCTATATTAAGAAAACGTGTTCAGGTAAAAGTATCATTTATTCTGAAATTTAAATTTCACAGATTTTTAGATTGAATAAAATTAGACATTTTGAAAGAAAATATATGGCAGAAATTAATTGAAAAAATTATTATTAAATGTTATAAAATGGTTTATTATGTATAATGGAAACTTTTTCCCAGTAGGAAACATTGGAGTGTGCACTTATTTTTCTTAGAAAAATTCATGTTTGTATTTAACTTAGGACTATTGGATGAAAAATAATCTGAACTTTTTGGTGATAAAGATGTATTTAAGTTTAAAAGAATTAAAAATTAATAAAAAATTGATTCAATTATAAAATAGAGATTGATATTGATAAAATTGTAAAATAGAGATTGTCATTGATTAAATTTTAAAATTGAGATTGTCATTGATTAAATTATAAAATTGAGATTGTCATTGATTAAATTTTAAAATTGAGATTGTCATTGATTAAATTTTAAAATTGAGATTGTCATTGATTAAATTTTAAAATTGAGATTGTCATTGATTAAATTTTAAAAAATTGTCATTGATTGATTAAATTTTTGAAAATTTTTGAGATTGTCATTGATTAAATTTTAAAATTGAGATTGTCATTGGTTAAATTTTAAAATTGAGATTGTCATTGATTAAATTTTAAAATTGAGATTGTCATTGATTAAATTTTAAAATTGAGATTGTCATTGATTAAATTTTAAAATTGAGATTGTCATTGATTAAATTTTTAAAATTGAGATTGTCATTGATTAAATTTAAAATTGAGATATTGCTATTGTTTTAACGATTAAATTTTAAAATTGAGATTGCCATTGTTTTAACGATTAAATTTTAAAATTGATAGATATTGCTATTGTTTTAACGATTGGTTAAATTTTAAAAAGATGAGATTGTCATTGATATTGCTATTGTTTTAAATTTTATTGCTATTGTTTTAAATAGATATTGCTATTGTCGATTAGATATTGCTATTGTTTTAACGATTTAAATTTTATTGCTAAACGATTAGATAGATATTGCTATTGTTTTAACGATTTGTCTATTGTTTTAACGATTTTAGATATTGCTATTGTTTTAACGATTAGATAGATATTGCTATTGTTTTAACGATTAGATAGATATTGCTATTGTTTTAACGATTAGATAGATATTGCTATTGTTTTAACGATTAGATAGATATTGCTATTGTTTTAACGATTAGATAGATATTGCTATTGTTTTAACGATTAGATAGATATTGCTATTGTTTTAACGATTAGATAGAGATTGTTATTGAATAAAGTTATAAAAATAAAATACTTGTCAAGTGATATTTAATCTTATTTTTAATTAATTTATAAAGTAGAGATTGTTATTGAATAATAGTTAATAAAATACTTGTCAAGTGTCTTATTTCAAATTTAAATCTAAAGTAACCAACATGGAAAAAAAAAAAAAAAAACCGTTGGCAAGTATGTGCTTAGAAATGACGAAAAAAAAAAAGGTTTTAACTAATTTTCTGCAAACACGATTTCTGACCAAACAGAGGTAAAGGTTTTGTTTCAGCAGAGTGTCTGAAGAATAAAATTTACGTGCCTCCAGTTACATCAATACAATATTAAAATTAAAATTTATTCCAAAAGGAATTTACGTTTAATAAATTTAAAAGGAATAATTAAGTCTGAGTTACTCGCTCAGAAAAAATATATAATATATCAAAATTAAAATAAAACGCTAAAATTTTATGCTATTTTTTTATATTTTACTAATTTCAAAGAATAAAGATTTGATAGAAATTAATTTTTTTCTAATGCAACTGGCAAATACTTATACAGTTGTTTTTGATGCCTTAAGGCCTGTGCTGCACCGACGTTACTCACTTAGCACTACCCAGGGCGTGAGTGTAGCTTGAAGATAAGCTACGCACGCGGAGTAACACTATCCTCGCAACGCTATACAATCATGTTAGACCGGGACCTACGGCTTAAAATGGGTTCCGAACCACTACAAACATCCAAGGCACCGCCGGGATTTGAACCCCAAACCTGTGGTACCGAGCACCAGAGCGCTAGGCACTCTGCCTTTAGGACTCTCAAGGTCTAATATGACTATAGAGCGTTGGACAATCCTACCCTAAAAATGGATAAAAACTCAGCTTTTTGGCGTCAAGCGTTAGGCTCATTTTGGTTTCTCCGATTTATCATTGCGGCTTGATGGCTAACTGGTTAGCGCTCTGGCCTTTGGTACCAAAGATTTCAGATACGTATCCGGGCGGTGGCATGGATGTTTGTTAGTGGTTCGGAATCCACGTTAAACTGTAGATCCTTGTCTGTTTAGCCCTCGTGTGCGCAAAAGGACCGTAGAGCGACAAACCAAACCGGTTTATCATTATGTGCACAAAAGTGGGAAACCATAAAATACAGCATATTTTTTCAATGGACCACATATCAGTAAGCATATTTAAATGCTTAGTTGAAAATTAAGGCATATTTTATTGCATCCTTTTTAAATGTCTTATTTTTTATTTGCGGAACAGCCCCATAGTGGGTCAAGGTCATCTGCCTACTGGCAGAATTCGAAGACAGTGATGTTTTCTTTTTTACAGGGTCCAAGGCTTTACACTCATATTAGAACTTGGAGGTCCTGATGGCCGAGTTGGTAGCGCTCTGGCGCCGCTCGGTACCCTACCTTTTGGGTTCGAGTCCCGGAGGTTGTTATTGATGTTTGTAGTGGTTGGAAATCCACTTTAAGCAGTAGGTCCCAGTCACATATGACCGTATATCATCACGGATCCCAATCAAACTTCCCACCGACATCATTCCCAAACTGTAAATGAGGAACTCAGCTCTAGACACAGTGATGTGGTGTGGTGTAGTGTAGTAGCAATAGTAATTATAATAGATCGGGACCTACTGTTTAAAGTGGATTCCGAACCACTATAACATCCATGGCACCGCCGGGATTCGAACCAGAAACCTGTTCCGAACTCGAAAAATCAAAACCAGAAAAAAACCAAAGACTAGAGAGCTAGTCGATTGGCCATCAGGCAGCCGAATATTGAAGGAGCTTCAACTATCTGCAGCGTACCATTGGGTCCTTGCGATATTGCATTCATATTGTACTTCATCTATAAAGAAAACTAAATAATAAAGAACACTCTAAAAAACATTTTTTTTCAGGTTCGTGATTTGTTAGCATCCGAATAATATCAACTCCTGCATAAATACACTGTTTAGAAAAAAAAATCAAGATTATTATTGCTTTAAATTGGCAATTATTTAATGATGAGTGAATAATTATTAGTCATTTTCAAAATCAAGATAATTAAAATTGTGTTGATGCAAAAGATCTTGAATATTTTTCTGATATGTAGCACAGTCAATGTAACCAGGGGGGACCCAACTCTGCTAGGACATTTGATTGTCGCTAATTGAATTAATCACAAACAAGAACAAGAACTCGAACTCCTTAAACGGGAAATCTAAAATGTTTGAATCCCCTTCTCCATCTACCAGTACGACGAAAAGACTTTCCAGTCTGATAGTCTCCAGTTTATAGAAACTATATGTATATATATATATAATCATCATCAGTGGCGCAACAACCTCATGGTAGGCAGATTTCAAGACAGGATATGGTTTTCTTTTTACGGCGTAGGGTTGTCAGCCCGACACCCAATGCTCTACAGTCATATTAGGCCGAAATCTACGTTTAAAGTGGATTCCGAACTATGTACTACAAACATCCATGGCACCACCGGTACATCGAACCTGAAATTTGCGACACAGAGAGCCAGGACTCTAGTCACTCGTCCATCAGGTCCCTATATATACGAATAATGTAAAATAAACGGTTTCACGAATTTAAGAGCGGCTTGATGGCTTATTAGGCTAGCGCTCTAGCCTTTGGTACCATAGGCTTCAGGTTCAAATCCTGGTGATGGAATGGATGTTTTTGAGTGGTTCGGAACCCACGTTAAACTGTAGGTCCCGATCTAATTAGCCTAAAGTGGGCAAAAAATGACCATAGAGCGACAAACAAAATTAAATCAACAACGAAATTATTTTTTATGGCGTAATATTAAAATCGAATTAATAAGTAAATTAGAATTTGATTAAATATTTATAGAAAGCAAACTGAAAAATGGTTAACCAAATAATTTCTATTTATTAATTTTTTGAAAATATTTATTGAAATCTGAAGGAATTCAATTTCTTTCATCAAAATCTGAAAAAACTGGATTCAATGATGACTCAGACCGCACTTTACGTAACACTGGTTTAATGAAATATTTCGTTTAGAAAAGTTTTTGAATTCTTTACATTACTTCCGGATAATTCTTATTTAAAGTTTTAATTTTTTTAAAGAAAACCTTGTGGTTTATTTATATTTAACATGGTTGATAACCTGAAATGAATTCCTGATCCTGAATACCAAAAATACCATTGCTGCTTTCACCACAAATTGTTATTTTCATTTTTAGTTTTCTGCGGTTAATTCCTTATGGAGACGGCAGCAGTTAAAACCAGAAATAAACATAACTGAGGTTAAAGACATCAGGAAGAAATATTTCGTTTAAAATAACTCTAGCTGTTTGAAAATTTACAAATAAAATTAGTTCTTGTTTACACAGAGATTAAAAGTCACAACAATATTAAACACTAAATCTATTGTGTTTTTTTAAATAAACGGTTTAGTTTCAGATGTTATACCAAATCATTTTTTACTAAAATCAAAAATATGTATTGTTGAAGTTTTTTTTAAATTCAGCTGGCAATACAGAGACAGTTATCTTTATGCCCTAAACAAGGGTTGCGAACGCTGTTACTCGTATAACACTATCCAGGGGGCACGTGTAGCTTGAATACATGGTACGGACGCTATATGCTATAAATGATTACTTATTTCTAATATTAAAATTGAAGTTTAAATTTAGCCATACGATTTTAAATCGGATTCGTATTAAAATTAGAACGATAATCTGATTTATTGCAAGAGGACCCATACATCGCTGCTATTATCTTGAAGACTATAGCATACCTTCTTTCTTTATGAGTATGTGAGGTTTGCACCTCTACGGTCATCTTGTGCACACTTTAGGTTAATTAGACCGGGACCTAGAGTTTAAGATGGATTCCGAACCACTAACAAAACATCCATGCCACAGCTTCCAATCTAAAGCCTGTGGTATCAAAGTCCAGAGCTGTAGACAATTGGTCATTAGGCCACGGTTAAGATAGGATAAAGAATGGTAGTATATAAAAAAGGTTATATCTCTGGTCTTAGAAGAATGTCTATTAATAAGAACATAGTTTACGGAAAGCAGTACTAATTTCGTTTTTATACCAATTCAGTTTGATATTATTTATATTCAACATGTTTGATAACCTGAAATGAATTCCTGATAATGAATACCAGAAATACCATTGCTGCTCTAACCTCAAATTGTTATTTTCAATCTTTATTTGCTGCGGTTAATTCCATATGAAAACGGTAGTAGTGCAAACCAGAAATGCTTAAATACATCACTATAGCATTTAAAGTAACTTAGCTGTTTGAAAATTTGCAAATAAAATTAGTTCTTGCGCAGAACGCAGAACTCAATAAAACATTAAATGTATTGTGTTTTTTTTTAATAAGCAGTTTAGTTTCAGAACTTTAAAACAATTTTTTTTACTAAAACCAAAAACATGCATTATTAGAATTGCAATCAATGAATTTTTATGCTGTTTTACTTATTTCTATTATGGAAATTAAAATATAAATTTAACAATATTGTGATATCGCATATGTGATATGGTGACTATGTCTATTTCCGTCTATAAGCCGATAATGTTTAGGTTTTGTTTACGACGACGATAATGTTTTCTTCTAAAGCTTAATAAAATAATATGAATTTTGCACGGAACATGGGTACTTTTATCTCAGCCAGGAGCAAGTGATAAATCGATAAATAAAGCAAGCTATTTTTATTTTTTAAATTCATATTTAAGTTTATTAAGAAAATTAATTTCTTAAATAGAGGAGTTATTTTATTTTTGAAATTCTTTATATTGCTGGTTTGTGCGTGTTCGCCATAACGATAAATCTAAAGTTGACGAAACTTTCACCCTGTTAATAGAAAAGTATTTAAGAAAGGAATTTTTCAATATAAAGTATTTAAAACATTTATTTAAGTAGCATCATCAAAACTATCTGATGACATACAAATAAAATAACTATTATTGCAAAATGACTAACATACCAAGAATGAATGATAATTTATTTCATGCCTTAAAAATATCGGCTAGTTGGGATTAGACGCAATAATGGAAGTTAATTTAAACATCAGTTAGTGTTATGTTTTTTTATATAATATAAGTAATAAATCGTGCTCCATCTTGATAAATTTAAATTTGTAAATAAATAATATTTAATTTATTTCTTTTTTCCAAAATTAGATTCAAATAAATTAGTTAATATTAAATTCTGCAGCAGCAAGTTATTGGTAAATTTTTTATTTATTTTTTTTTCTTTCATCATGTGTGCATGTGTTGCCACTATATGAGATTTGTGACATAAACAAAAATATGAAATTAGAAAAAATAATTTAATTGGTTGTTTAAATATAATAATTTCGAATACGTATAAATACGAATACGAAAAAAAAAAATATTAATAATTTTTATCGTTTGCATTCTGTTTTTATCATGAATTAAATTTAATAATTAAATTTAGAATCAAAAAAAATTTAAAATAATTTTTAAATGCAAACGATAACTGGCATTTATTAATTTTCATTAATCGAAATAAAAAGTTTTGTTCTTTTTTTTTAAAAACTTTTACTGCATATATTATTTCTGTTATTAGAATTAAATTTTGTATAATGAAAGAGTTAAATAATTTTTAACTCTTAACTTATTATATAGGAAAATTTATAATTTTAATAAATAATTTCTGTTTTAATAATGATAATTAAATGGCAGTTCTCCATTTGTAATAAATATAAGAATTTTAATAATTTCGAAAACGCTCTTGCATAAACAATTTACTTTTATCGTTTGCATTCTACTATTTATCGTTCATTCTGTTTAAATTTTGAAACCGATAAAATTAAAAATAATTGCTAAATACAAACGATAATTGGCATTTATTAATTTTCATTTATCGGAATAAAAACTTTTTGTTCTTATATATTTTACAGCATATAATATTTGTGTTGTTAGAATTAAATTTTTTATAATGAAAAGGTAAAATTATTATTATTATTTATTATATAGAAAACTTTATAATTCTAATAACTAATTTTTGTTATGTTTCTAATAACGGTAATTAAATGGCAGTTCTCCATTTGTAATAAGTAAAAAAAAATTTATTATTTTTAAAATGCTATTGACTCGTAATGATTATTTTGAAAAAAATTTTAATTCTTTTAAAATTCCGGTAACGGACAAAATATGATGAAATGAAATTTTCCAACAAAATTTCAGTTTTTTTTTTTTTTCCCCATTCATGATTTAGTTGGTATTATTATACGTTTGTGTTTCATAAATTTTTTTAATAAAAAAATTTCTATTTATTGCTTTAAAATTAATTTTTTTTTACTAATTCCACCACACTTAGGTTCTTTTAAGATTAATATCAGTACTTTATCTTTATAAATGTCTTATTTTTTAATACTATTAATTATAAATTTGTTGTAAAAAAAATTACTGAGTGCAAATTTAGATTTTGTAATATATTAATGGTTATTTACATTAATATTTTTTCTGAAAAGTAAAAAAATTAGGTATTAATTTACGTAAGATATATTTTTCTAATCAAAACATTTTTAAATTTAAGCATCAAGATATAATTTCCTAATCAAAACATTTTTAAATTTAAGCATCAATATATAATTTCCTAATCAAAACATTTTTGTATTTAAGCATCAAGATATAATTTCCTAATCAAAACATTTTTGTATTTAAGCATCAAGATATAATTTCCTAATCAAAACATTTTTGTATTTAAGCATCAAGATATAATTTCCTAATCAAAATATTTTTATATTTAAACATTAAGATATAATTTCCTAATCAAACATCTCTTAACCAAAGCAAAATTTCCATATAAAAACAAAAAATAATTTTTATAACTTTCAAATGAAAGTTATATTATTTTATAAAATTATATAAATAAAGTTATATAATAAAAAAAAGATAAATAATATAATAAAAAAAAGTTATATAATTTTTATAACTTTCAAATGAAAGTTATAAATATAACATTTTTATTTAAAATTTGTAGAATTTGTCATTTTTATTTAAAATCTATAAAAACTTGCAATGACAACATTCTTATTGATGAAGATTAGGAAAAAAAGAAACTAATTTTATATTGTCCTGCAATTATTACATATTTAATCCAAATTTCTGCCAATTCTTCCCCTTAAAGAAAAATTAATTACGCGAAGAATCTATTACATAAAAGTGTTTTCTCATTATTAAGAAAGTGTCACGTCTACTGCATCATGCGGATGTTGATACATAATGGATAATTATATAATTTCATAATTTCCTAATCAAAACAAAATTTCCTAATAAAAGAAAAAATTCATTTTTATAACTTTGAGATAAAATTTATAAAAATAACATTTTTATTTAAAATTTGTCGTAAAACATTTATCTATAAAAAAATGCAATGACCACAATCTTATTGATGAAGATTAAAAAAAAAAAAAAAAAAACTCTTTGATTATTGTCCTGTAATTATGACAAATTTTTAAGCGTTAATCTAAATGTTTGTCAATTTTTTCTCATTACAGAAAAATTAATTAGAAAGAAAAAATGTTAATTAGAATTAAGCTAAGAATCTATTACATAAAAGAGTGTTCTCATTATTAAGAAAGTTACACGTCTTTTGCATGCATCATGCAGATGTTAATACATAATGGATAATTATATAATTTCCCAATGAAAACATTTTTATATTTAAACACTAAGATAGAATTTCCTAATGAAAACATTTTTATATTCAACATTAAAATATAATTTCCTAATCAAAACATTTTATATTTAAACATTAAGATATAATTTCCTAATCAAAACATTAGTATATTTAAACATAAGGACATAATTTCCTCATACAAATATTTTTATTTTTAAACATTAAGATATAATTTCCTAATCCAAACATTTTTATATTTAAGCATTTAGATATAATTTCATAATCAAAACAAAAAATCGTTTTTATAACTTTCAGATAAAAGTTATAAAAAAAACATTTTTATTTAAAATTTGTCGTGAAATATCTATTAAAACTTGAAATGACAAACAACATTCTTACTGATAAAGATTAAAAAAAAAAAAAAGAAAAATACGTATTTTAAATTATTGTCCTATAATTATGACTTTTTTCAAATTTCTGTCGATTTTCCTTTTAAAGAAAAATTAATTACGCTAAAGAATCTATTACGTAAAAGTGTGTTCTCATTATTGAGAAAGTGACACGTCTTTTGCATCATGCGGATGTTAATACATCATTGATAATTATAGTAACCAATTGATATTCATGCCCTGTTTAACAGCGCTTACTACTACATGCCCATGCATCTAAATCATTTCGAATACTACACATGTCGTCTCCCCAAAGCTTGCGCACATGCCGATCCAGTTAGTCAAGAATACCACTGTTGCCACCCCAAAAATAATAATAAAAAAAAGAATTTTATTTCGTGTTAATTGCGGCGTTTTCCGAAACGGAACGCTTGCCCTCACATGCTCAGAACCACCCGGGGCAGAATAAATACCTCACCTGCCAAACATACGCCCCTGCCTTATTCGTAACCGTGTCGGCATCGTTTAAGAAGCACCAGAATGACGCAGACGAAAATCCGGAACCTCTTCAAACGGGCTCCACCCAGATTTGCCTTCCCTGCCCCAAAATCGTTTGCTGCCACATTCCTTTGTTTCATCTTCACCCAGCTTCTGCTTGCTGAAAAAAGGAACAAAAAAAAAAAAAAAAAAAAAAAAAAAAAAAAAAAAGTCGAAGGTCAAAGTTGAAGTTTTTATTTTATTTTTTATTACTATTATTTATTTTTAATCTTTTGCTGTTATGGGTGCGACTAGTTTTTTATTTTATCATCTGCTTTGGAAAAGTAGTTACAACTCCACTCGTTGGAAAGAAAAAAATCGTCTGCCTGCTTGCTACCTCCCACGCAAGGGAAAGTAACATCTGCGCAGAAAAAGGGCTTTATTTAAGGGTTCCCTTTCTGGTAAGGGGTGAAGCGTCCCCTTTAAATGTTGATTTCGATCGAAATAAGTTGGGGGGTGGGGTATTTTAAAAGGGGGTGGGGGTTTTAGGGGTGTAAAAACGATTTTAGATAACCGTGGGAAAAAAAGTAGAGCGAGGAAATCATAAGACGGTTGGCCTTAATTTATGGTTCTGTCACAAATAAAAAAAAATTTCGTTCGAAAAGATTGCAAAATGTCAAGGATGGATTGAATGTGAGATGAATAAATTAATTCAGGAATGACTTAGTTCATAACCTGTTATGAATTTTTTTTTTTTAAAATTTTTGAACTCTAAAATATTTAAAGGAGTTAATTATTCAGGAAAGAATTTCTCAATGAGAGAGAAAAAAAACTACATAGTTGTTGATTTAAATTTTCATTCATAATTTTTTAATATTTGTTGGAGTTATTTCTTTCAATGCGAAGGATAAAATCCGGTGTGAATGAATAAATTATTTTTTGGAATGACCTGTTATGAATTAAAATTTATTTATTTTTAATTTCAAAAAACATTAGTACTTAGTTCTTTAACAATGAATTTAAATTTTTTAATTCGAATTAATTTTTAATATTTGTTGGAGTTATTCCTTTCAATGCCAAGGATTAAATCCGGTGTGAATGAATAAATTATTTCTTGGAATGACTTTGAATAAATTTTAATTCATTTATTAATTTCAAAAAACATTAACACTTAATTCTTTAATAACGAATTTAAATTCTTTAATTCGAATTAATTGCTATTATTTGTTTGAGGCATTCCTTTCAATGCCAAAGATGACATCTGGTATGAAGTGCATTAATTATTTTTGGAATGACTTATTATGAATTAAAATTTTATACTTAATTTTAAAAAAAACATTAGTGCTTAGTTCTTTAATAATGATTCTTTAATTCGAATTATTTCTTAATATTTGTTGAGTTATTTCTTTCAATGTTAAGGACGAAATCTGGTGGGAAGTGAATAAATTATTATTTGCAATGCCTTGTTATGAATTAAAATTTATTTATTCTTAACTTCAAAAAACATTTGTACTAGTTCTTTAATAATGAATTAAAATTCTTTAATTCGAATTAATTTTTACTATGTGTTGAAGTCATTTCTTTCAACGCCAATAGGATTAAATCTGGTTTGAAGTGAATAAATTATTTTTGAAATGACTAGTTATAAATTAAAATTATTTACTCTCAATTGCAATAACATTAGTAATTAGTTCTTTAAGAATGAATTTAAATACTTTAATTCGAATTCCTAACTCTATTTAATTATGGGCAAGATAGAATTCTTTATTTCTTGGTTGTGAGAGGGAAAACTACTTAATTGTATTTTATTTAATTAAAAATTTCGTAAATAGTTGGCATTCACACAAAAATATTAGAGAATGAGCAAATTAAAAATTGACATGATTATGCAATAAAATAGCAAATTGTTTCAAAATTAGTTTACTCTTGATATACACACATAATGTATACATCCACATAAATTATTTTATAAAGCAAATACAAATAAGCTATTCAAAAACAATGAACTTGCTAATCAAATTGATAAAAATACTACTGTGTCCAAAAAAATAAGACCAGTTTTCAATTTAAATTTCCCGGGCATATGGAATTTCTATTTTTTTTCTCTTTTTTTAGGTTGTTGGCACTGTCCTAGACATCTGTGTGAAATTTGACGTCAAAATATTCATTAGTGTCTGAGTTACGCTTGGCTTTGTGAGACGCTAAAACTGATTCCGGCGATTTTTGAAAGGTCTGAATTAATTGAGCAAGAACTTGGATTCAATTTTGTTTGCGGAAACGTATAGAATGTTTCAGTCGGTGAGCATTCCTATATCGGAAAGAAATGTTTAGAAGTGTTATAAACAGTTCAAAGAAGGCAGAGAACGCGTTGAAGACGAAGAGCCCTCGGATCGACCACCAACCTCAAGTCCAAAACATTAAAGATTTGGAGCTTGCAAATCGTCAATTTACAATTAGAGACCTTGCTGCTGATGTTGGAATTTCAAAAAGATCGGTCAATTCGATTTTGGGCCTCAAACGCGTCAAATCTCGATTGGTACCGAAAACACTGAATGCGCCAGCTCACACTGCATTGATTCGCGACTTTTTCGCCAAAAATGAAACCCATATCGTGTATTAACATTGTGCGACTTCTGCCTATTCCCTAAACTCAAAAGACCTCTCCGGTCCGACCGTTTTGAGTCGATTGAAGAGGTTCAACGTGAATCGCCGCGCGCTTTGAAGACCATCCCTGCCGATGACTTTTTAGCATGCATTGAGGATTGGAAAAAAAGTTGGCATAAGTGCATTGTGTCCGGAGGGGATTACTTTGAAGGCGATGAAATAAATTTAGAAGAATAAATAAAGAGTTTTTGAAAAAATAATAATTGGTCTTACTTTTTGGGCACAGCAGTAAGCTTATCGTTTGACAGAAAAAAAATCCTCGAAAAACTCTCATATTATTAAGAAGCTTGACTACTGATGGAAGCATTAATATGCATTATCACAATCGCCTTAGAGTCTTCTCTAATAAAATCAGATTTCGTTTCTAAAATCAGAGACTGTAAAAGACGAAGGAATTCAAACCTGGGCCCTCCTACATTTTAGATACGCATATTATTACTGACCATGAGTCACTGCATAGTTTCAAACACTTTTCTTCTTTATTGGCACAACAGCACCATGGTGGGTCAAGGCCGTCTGTCTATTGGAAGATTTCAAGGCAGGAGATGTTTTTCCTTTTTACTGGGTAGGGTTGCCAGTCCTACGCTCAACAGTCACTTTAGACCAGGACCTACGGTTTAAAATGGATTCCGAACCACTGCAAACATCTATGGCACCTGCCTGGACTTGAAACCGAAATCTGGGGCAACGAGAGTTAGTCACTCGGCCATCAGGACCTCAAACACTCTTATTTCTCCAATAATAGCATCGACTTTATAATAAAAATACCAAATTAAATGCATAGAAATTATTGCATCTCATTAAGCATGATGCATATATAATAAGAAATTAGATGCAATAAATTCAGTGTGATATTCTTATTAAACGTATAGAATGTTGCAGAAGGCATTCGGTGAGCATTCCTATATCGGAAAGAAATGTTTAGAAGTGGTAAAAACAGTTCAAAGAAGGCAAATAACGCGTTGAAGACGGAGAGTCCTCTGGTCGACCATCCACCTCAATCAACGAAGCTCACGTCCAAAAAAGGAAAAATTTGGTGCTTGCAAACCATCGATTTACTATCAGAGACCTTGCTGATGATGTCGGAATTTCAAAAGCATCGGTCAATTACATTTTGGGCCTCAAGCGCGTCCAAGACCAACGGCCGTACCATGCTGAATATACCGATTCTCGTTAGATCACCAAAGTTAAGCATCATTGGGCGCGGTCAGTACTTGGGTGGGTGACCACCTGGGAACACTGCGTGCCGTTGGCAAATTTGGGACCTGAATGACCGAGTGTTTTAGCGCTCTGGCGCTCGGTGCCCCAGGTTTCGGGTTCGAATCCCGGCGGTGCCATGGATGTTTGTAATGGTTCGGAATCCACTTTAAGCCGTAGGTCCCGGTCTCCTATGACTGTAAGAGCGTCACGGAGCTAAAGTCAGGCTTCTACCTACGGGTGCTCCATCACAACAGAAGCTGCTTCCTTCCCCTTCAATCATGAGTCCATATGGGCTCGTGGGCTTGGCCAGCCAAGTGGGATAAGAAACAACAACAACAAACAAGCGCGTCCAATCTCGATTGGCACCGGAAACACTGAATGCGCCAACTCACACTGCATTGATTCTTCGCGACTATTTCGTCAAAAATGAAACCCATGTCATTCCACAACCACCGTATTCACACCGTGCGTGAATACGGTGGTCATCCGTCATCTAAAGTTGAAGAAAAAAAGTTGGCGTAAGTGCATTGTGCCCGGAGGGGATTACTTTGAAGGCGATGAAATAAATTTGGAAGAATAAATAAAGAGTTTTTGAAAAAAAAAAAAAAAAAAAAAAAATACTTTTTGGGCACAGTAGTAAATATACCAAATTACATGCATAGAAAATTTATTGCATCTCATTAATCACATTATATGAAATCAGATGCAATAAATTCGGTGTGATATTTTTATAGTAGCCATATTATAAAAATATCACACCAAAGGTACTCATCAATATGATAAATGACGGTAAAAATTAAAAACGAAATAAGAATCCGTTAAATAAAAACCATTAACCAAATTGGCATCCTGCCCCGTAGTTATATGCCTTACAGTATCTGATCAAAACGGATTTTGGCAGATACCGCCAAAAAGAAAACAAAAAGACAAAAACGAAAGGGAGCATCTTGAAGAAAGGTTCAATTATGACTGTCGGTAAGTTAATGATGGAATTCTGAGGAGTGGCTATTCTGAGGAGTCCTCCCTTATTAGCTCTTCACTTGTCAAACCCTCGAGCTATTCGGGTGTTTTCCGGATACCGTAGTTTCACCCAATCCGGGTACTAAAGATTTATTTGTAGATAAAAGAACATTTTGAGAATTAGAGAATGCGATTAATTTTATATCTTAATCATAGAAATGTATTAAGTGTTTCTAATATTTAATTCTTACTAAAAAAGGAGACTTTTACAGGAAAGAAATGATGACATAATTTAGTTCTATCAATAGCTTGGATGAGGGGAAACACCCAGCTGGTAAGCGGAAATGGACTAATCGATTATTTGTTGTGGGGGGTGGGGCGAGTCAAACACACAGGTGCAAAGGGATTTTGAAAAAATAAATAAATGTTTAATGGTTATCGTGGAATTTTTTTCATCTATTTTCTTTTTGATGTATATTTTAACTTTAATTTTTAATAATTAAAAATTTTATCTTAATTGTAACCAATATCTTTCCGAAATTACCTTCCCATCCTATCACATCGCTGTGCGTATATAAATTTGTCTTGGTATCTTGCAAATTGAATAATATAAATTTTTGGATTATACCAGATTTTTCATTCAGTGTTATTTTATGAGTGGTCTGGTGGTTGAGTGACTAGCGCTCTGGACAGGCCACAAGTTCTGGGTTCGAGTCCGGCCGTGCCATGGATTGTAGCAATAGTTCGGAATCCACTTTAAGCTGTAGGTACCGGTCTAATATGACTGTAGAGAGATGCGAGTAGGGCTGACAACAATACCCCGTTAAAAGAAAACATATCCTGTCTCGAAATCTGCCAGTGCCCACCACAGCAATGATGGTGATGGTGATGATGTTACTATTTTCTGAAGTTTGATATTTCCGATAAATTCTAAATATTTTGTATTAAATTGTTTTAAATATTTTGTATTAAATTGTTTTACTTTGCGTAGTTGTCACTAAACATCATGTTATTGAAGTACACCTAAACCCATGTTATTGATTGTATTATTAATCTACTCTGCATAGTCTTCTCTAAACACTATGCTATTGATGTTCAATTTACTATTGTCATAGCACGTTGACTTTCCAAATGAAAGGGGTTTCATATCAGAGATGGGTATAATAAGTTTGTTGACATGTGAGATTTCGCTTCCTTTCCAAGTGGATGGTGTTCCTTTTAAATCCTGGTAGAAAATTTGAATGCAGTAAAGCAAGCCTCTGGGTAAGGCTGAGTTTACTATATATTCAAATGATTTCATATTCCAAAGCAAAGATCCAATGATACTTATGCATTCAAAGGAATATTAAAAAAATCCTTATATAATCAAAGAAATATTCCAAAAATCCTTATATATTCAAAAAAACTATTCCAAAGATTCTTATACATTCAAAAGAATATTCCGAAGATCTTTATACATTCAAAAGAATATTCCGAAGATCTTTATACATTCAAAGGAATATTCCAAAGATCCTTATACCCTCAAATCAATATTCCAAAGATCCTTATACATTCAAAGGAATATTCCAAGGATTCTTATACATTCAAAGGAATATTCCAAGGATTCTTATACATTCAAAGGAATATTCTAAAGATCTTTATGTTCCAAAAATTCTTATATTCCAAGGATTCTTATAGATTCAAAGGAATATTCAAAAAATCCTTATATTTCAAAGATCCTTTTACATTCAAAGGAATATTCCAAAAAATTCTTATATCCGAAATATTCTTATACATTCAAAAGAAGCTAAATGCAATATTCACTTCCCTTCACTTCAATAGAGCAGGAATTAAATTTATCATTTAAGAACGACTTTCCTGGTAGAAGAAATCTTCCTTTGACATACAGTATTTAATCTTGTTAATCTATCTAATCAAAATCTAAAATTATTCTCCGATATAGTATGTTTGCATGAAAACTCCTATCTGATATTACAAATAAAAAAAATCTTTATTCTTTCCATTCATAAATTCATTCACCATCTCAAAATAATTCCTTTCTTCTCCGCTATAAGACCAAAAACGTTCCTTGTCCGTTTTATCTGCGCAAACTCTTGTATTTGTTCAAGACGCCAAAACGCAACCATATCTGCTTCCGCAAAGCCAAATCCTTGTTAAACGATTGATCCAGCTTTATCCGAACAGCGATCGAGACGTGACTTACTCATCCAATGGATTCTCCCTTTGTTCTTCTACAAAGAGCTTATGGATCTCGTGATCGATTAAGGAATAACAATCGTTTGGGATTTTAGGGTCACCGGAAATGGAACCAAACGATGTTAAAAGACTGGTATCGTCTGATATCGTCTGCGTAATCTTTCGCCAAAAACTCATTCATTCAAGCAGGTGTCTTGAACTCTTTTTGTTTTTTTCTTAGAGGAAAGTGTTATCCCGTGTTGTGTGTGTGAGTAGAATTGGAACAACAGTGTGGGAGGTGTTTATTTGTTGTCTGGAGACCAAGGATTTATGTCTTGTTGGAGAAAGAACGTTGAAGGGGTGTGTTTGGTCAAGCAATTGTTAAGAGTGCTGAACTTGCACGTGTTTATCTCATTCAGTGTATGAAGTGAACGGATTTACTTTTAAGTTAAGGTGGGATGTATTTGCATAAATATTACATACAAAAGATAAACATTTGAGGAACAATACCCTTAAAAATAATTCGAATAGTTGCCCTTTTGAAGATGTGGAACATACGTTATTTCAACGCGTAAATATCTATCTATGTATGTATGTGTGTGTGTGTTTATTTCTTTATATGTATATAATTTTTCTGTGCATGTATTTGTCAATGAACTCTTCCTAAACGGCTTGTCCGATTTTGGTGAAATTTTTTGTGTATGTTTGTGTGGGTCCCTGAATGGTTTAGATTCACAATTGGACTCGGTAGGTGGCGATGCAATCAATATAATTTTTCTGTGTTTGTCACTGAACTATTCCTGAACGGTTTGACTGATTCGATGAAACTTTTTATGTTTGAATTTTCGAGCTTTAGACAAAATGAGCAAGTACCACAAATCATTCGTAGCATTAGAGTAGGAGTACAAAACCACGACCTATTGATAGGTTTCTGTCGGATATTTGTCGTATGTTCCATTTTATTTAAAAAATATAACTGATAATTTTTGACAGATTTTCAGACGAAGAAAGATTAAAACAGAGAGCATGATTCAACTTTAGTTTAATAAAGAAAGTAAACATTTAAATAAAGGGAAATATTTTTTCAATGATTTATATTTTATCACAGATTAAAAACCAGATGCTTTTGCCACCACTTTCTATCTATCACACTTTTCTTTTGTCACTACGTTATTACTGACAAAAATATGTTCCATTTTAAAATGATTCTGAAGAAAGAAAATACGGTCGTGGTGAAATAATATATTAAAATACTCAAACTTTTTTTTGGATCAACACAAAAATTTGGGAGCAAAGATTTTTAAAGTGCATTTTTAGGCATTCATATTAAATAATCGATAAATAAAATCATTTGACTAATCACTTTTGCACTTGGTTATTACAAAAATTGAACTAAACATTAAGTATATTTTAAATTAAACAAATTTAATGCATTATATTACATTTGCTATTTTTATGCATATATCACTTATTTTTATTATATATAAGGAAATACATATGTGTTAGATAATCTTCTTGCCAAAGCAAGTTTTCGCTTTAATGCAAAGGAGCTGGAGTGTCTTGATGGGCAACGTCTTGGGTTATTTAATTGAGGATTCTCAGTTCGAAACAAGTTTAAGAAACGCCTAAAAAAATTATGAGTCTTACAAGAAAGAACGCATTAAACAAGTTGGTCGGAAAGTCTTTCCATTGATCCTTACTCGTCAATATCCTAATAATCCAAAGTTTTCCTTAAGAAAACGAATTGTCTTCACAAAAAGTTTTTATTTCTGGTAAGACAAATACTTTACAAATATGGTAAATATTGCAACATATGAAAAACTGATGGATAAATGGATCAAGTGAAATAATTCAACTAATTAGATGTTAAATTAACCAATATAAATGTATGAAAATTAAATATTTGTTGAATAATTATATTTTTAAAAATCAATTCTAACACGTAAAAGTCAAAAATTGAAAAAAAAAAATGCATCTTTTGCTATATGAGAAATATTTTTTATAAATGTGGAGTTATTATATCCGAATCCATATTTTTTATTCCATAGTTGAGCATGCAAAGCTAGGGAGAAAACTAACGGACGTCCTACGGTAACCAACGACGGTATGATTTTTATCCGAATCCATATTTTTTATTTTTTGGCAGAAAATAAAAAATATTTTAGTTTTTTGGCGGGGAATAAAAAATAGAATTTTTTTAATAACGAGCATTCAAAACATCTTTTAAAGAATAA
The DNA here is from genome assembly GCA_021605075.1 of Caerostris darwini. Lineage (NCBI taxonomy): Eukaryota > Metazoa > Arthropoda > Arachnida > Araneae > Araneidae > Caerostris > Caerostris darwini. The sequence continues at coordinate 52,078 of BPLQ01015685.1, forward strand.
ATTTAGTGTTTTTTTTAAATTGCTAAAAAAAAGATTAGCGAGCCGTTTGTACTTTTGTTTATTTCTACAAGAGAAAAGAAGAAACAATGTAAACAAACTATTCTGTTAAAAAAAAAAAAAAAATAGATTTGTTGCCATTCTGAAAGCATTTTTCGAATGTCTAAAAAAGGAGTGCTAGGTACACAGCCAACTTATTTCATTAATACAAATAAAATTATGGCCGTAAAAAATATAAATAATAAGGAATAAAAAATAAATAAAGACTTAAATGAAATGTAGTACTTAAAATGGAGGACAGGAATAAACAAATTTTTTTAAACATAAAAAAAAAGCAAACGATCCAAAAGTAGCAAACGATATTTTATATTCTCATTATATCGTTCAATAAAAATTATAGAGCCAACGGCCGTATCATGCTGAATATACCGGTTCTCGTTAGATCACCGAAGTCAAGCATCATTGGGCGCGGTCAGTACTTGGGTGGGTGACCACCTGGGAACACCGCGTGCTGTTGGCAAATTTGGGACCTGAATGGCCGAGTGTCTGGCGCTCGGTGCCACAGGTTTCGGGTTCGAATCCCGGCGGTGCCATGGATGTTTGTAGTGGTTCGGAATCCACTTTAAGCCGTAGGTCCCGGTCTCCCATGACTGTAAGAGCGTCACGGAGCAAAAGTCAGGCTTCTACCTACGGGTGCTCCATCACAACAGAAGCTGCTTCCTTCCCCTTCAATCATGAGTCCATATGGGCTCGTGGGCTTGGCCAGCCAAGTGGGATAAGAAACAACAAACAAACAAACAATAAAAATTATTCGAGTTTTAATAATAAATATTTCAGTTCTCGTCAAAATTTTTCAAAATTTTTAAAATAATATTGCTAAAATATATTTTTCTTAAAATAATGATTTGTTTTTTCTTTTACTTTCCTTTTATTTATTCTTCTGCCATTTTCAATTTCGTGGGGTTTTTTTAATAAATTTTTTCCTTTGAAAATAATCTAACACAAACACTTTTAAAAAAAAGTTTTTTAAATTATATTTAAAAAAAAATATCTCAAATTTATATTATAAAATAGGATTTCTCCGCGCAATATTTGAATAAAATTGCTTTAATATCTAAAATATTCTATTAAAAAAAGTCTGGAATCTAAAATTTATTTCGTGAATTTCAAAGGATTTTTTTATTTTTAATAATTATTTTATATCTAAAGTTGCATGCATTTTTAAAAATGTGATTCCATTAATTTCGAGCAACATGAAAAACTTTCATTTCAAAAACTTTTTTTTAAATAAACGCAGATTCTCAAGTAGTTTTATTCGCGTGTGTTTTAAAACTGGCATACAATATGCTTTGCTAGATATAACGAATAACTAATTTCAAGCCACGTGCTCTGTAGTTCATTTTAAATTGTCTGGCTTTCAAAACATAAACAGATTATTGTTTCATTATCCTCAAAATAGTGTTTAAGCATCAGTTTATGTTCATACAAATTAATTTAACCATCATTTAACAGTCTTCTCCGCTTGAAGTGCTCCTTGTAGTATTTTAAAAGTAGCTTTTTCATAAAGTTCTAGAGTTAGTCAATTTTATTATATTCTTGTCGCTAGGGAATTTTGATAGTTTTTTTTTTTCTAATGCAACTGGCAAACACTTAGACAGCTGTCTTGGATGCCTTAAGGCAAGAGCTGCACAGACGTTACTCACTTCGCATTACCCGGGGGCGCGTGTAACTTGAAGATAAGCCACGGACGCTGAGTAACAATGCTCCCAAAACGCTCTACGATCTTATTAGACCGTGATCTTCGGTTTAAAGTGGATTCCGAAATACTACAAACATCCATGGCCCCGCCGGGACTTGAACCCGAAACATGTGTTAAAAAAACCCGTAGTACCGAGCGCTAGCCATTCGACCATCAGGCCCTGGGAATTTGATAGTTCTTGTAGTAATTCTGCAGTTTAGGGTTCCGATCGGGGCCTGAATGGTCGAGTGGCTAGCGCTCTGGCGCTCGGTACCACAGGTTTCGGGTTGAGTCCCGGTGGTGACATGGATGTTTGTAGTGGTTCGGAATCCGTAGGTCCCGATCGTAAAGCGTTGTGAGGGTATTGTTACTCCGCGTCCGTAGTTTATTTTCAAGCTACACGCACCACCCGGGTAGTGCTAAGTGGGTAACGTCTGTGCAGCGCTTGCCTTAAGGCATCAAAGGCAATTGTCTAAGTGTTTGTCAGCTGCATTAGAACAAAATAAAGTGTTCCGATTTCGCCAAATCGCCAAAAGCTCAGTATTTTTTAATGGCAGCGACCTTTTGTTTGTTTGTTTTTGTGACCAAAACTCTATAGGTATTAGTATTGTTTTTTTAAAATTCCTGTCCCTATTAAATTTGATAGTTCTTGTGGACATTCTGCACTTTAGGATTCCAATTTCCTGCACCAAATGGAATTGCAAAAACCGCAGTATTCTGTAACCGCAGCGGTCATTTTGTTTGATTAGGTGGAGACTTGGCGAAAACTGCAATGAAAAAAAATCGCCAAATAAACAAGCGAAACCCTAAAGTTCAGAACTCCAGTTCTTGTAGTATTCTGACCCATTGCTCCTTATATTTCTTGGGTTACTGAACATTGGTATACTTCGTTGTGTATTCATCCGGCAAAGTATGTTCACACATGGTACATTGAAATTCGTGAAAGGACTTCGTTTCTTATTTTATATTCGTACTTTTTCTTTATTGCCGAATTCTAGAAGTGTTAATTCAATTGTTAATTGTTAGAATTGGAAAGAATGGGCCAGACCGGCCTTCCGGATAGTACAACGGGTTATCGAAACGATAATACTTTCGTGTGTTTGCCGGAGATCAGTAACATAAATCTGTGAGCCGTGATATCCCTCCGTTCGGTTTGATAATGGCCCGATACATGGCACTTTCGTAACGTGCACAGCTAAAGTTCCGTCCAGACGAGAGTACGAAAACAAGCGAGTCAACCTATCTAATCAATTACAATTCTATTATTCACAACCCTCCGTGTGTGTCATGTGACTCAGTTGAATGTTTGACTCACTTGTACTCTTTGACGTTTGTATGGAGATTAGCATGCAGCAGATTTCAGGTTCCAATCCATTGCTACCATTCTTTAAATTCGTTGGTTTCATAGCCTGATGGCCGAGTGGCTAGCGCTCTGGTGCTCGGTACCACAAGCTACGTGTTCGAGTAACTGCGGTGCGAATGTTTGTAGTGGTTCGGAATCCACTTTTAGGTCCCGATCTAATATGATCGTAGAGCGTTGTTCAGAGCCCATCAGACTTCTCGCCCACTCATTCCCAAACTATACAGGGGCAACTCAGCTCAAGGCACAGTCATGTGGTATGGGGTAGTAGTAATAGTCACAGGTTAACTATACCCTACCCCAGTGATGTGGTATGGTGTAGTTAATAGTCACAGGTTCAAAGCATTACCCGTCGCCCTGCTACTGTACAGGAGGTCCCAAGTTCGAATCCGCTGGCGGCATGTGTGCAGTCACTGTTTTCAGAAACGAGGAGACTCAATGACGATCATGACAATGTGTCTCGCTTCAATAATCGGGCACCCTGGCAGGAGTTTTACAGGCTTTCTCCGATACGCAATGCAAATGTGGCGTAATTAACGCAAAAGTCCTCCCTGAAGACAATATCCTCCCCTTCTTCCGTCGGTGGGTTGTTCTGGTACGCATTAGCGTCACAAACGCCCTCAAGTTTCCTCATTTTGTGAAACAGTGTTTAGAACAAAGCCGCCAGTGGATTGAACCTCCGTCCTAATGCACAACCGCGGCGTATATATATATATTATAATGAAAAATATTTATTTTTGCTTTATAATTTTTATGTTTCCATGAAATATTTTTATGTTTTTTGGTATTCAAGAAATTCAACAACTGGAGATTGCGTAGTTATGTGTAGATTGTGATCTGCTATGCGTAGGTGTTAAACTTGAATGTGACGTAACCCATAACGGAATATTTGCTTTGCAAAAATATTCAGGAAATTAAGTAATTAGTATGCATAATATATGAAACGGGTTTTATTATACAACGATGTATGTAATTGGGTGTTTTAAATGTTTTTTATTAAATGATACATATTATTTATGAAAATTAAAATTGTATTTTTGCACAAAATGCAGTATACATATGTGTTAAGGATTATTATCATATACATGTTATTAAAACAAGAATTCAAGAATTATAAACAACTAGGTATCCTTCATCATCATCATCATCATCATCGGCACAACAGTTCCATTGTGGGCCAAGGCTGTCTGCCTGCTGGCAGATTATGAGACGAGAGATGTTTTTCTTTTTACGGGGTAAGGTTGTCAGCCCTACGCCCAATGCTCAACAGCCATATTAGACTGAGATCTACGGTTTTAAAGTTAATTCCGAACCAATCCAAATATTCATGGCACCGTCGGGACTCGAACCCTGTGGCAACAAGCGCCAGAGTGCTACATTCAGGCCCCAGTTATTTTATAGATTCAAATAATAATAATAATAATAATAATAAGACTATAAAATCTTGATAACGTTTACTTTGACGATTTTGTAGAATTGTTTAACATATTTGAAATTAAATAACTGTAACTTAAACATAGAATAATTATGAAGATTAATGTGGTCTGGAAAAATCATCATATGGCATTTAATACGAAAATATGACATAAATTAATGACATTTTTTTCAACAAACCGAGAAGTTATGTTAAATGAACCTCTTGAATGAATTCATTTTTTTTTAAATAGATTTTATACGACTACTCTTTATTAACCCAGTGAATATATTTAATTTTAGTAAATTTTATTTTAGGGAAAGAAACCCATGAAAAATGTTAAGGAAAAAATTGTTAGAAATAACTATTTATGAACAAAAGGATATTAAGTATCATTTGAACTAAGCAAAAACAAGATATTAAAAACACAAAAATATATGAAATAAACAAAAGATATTAAAATTAGATGAACTTCCCAAAATTTATATTTTTTATTTCAAGAGAGAAGGAAGAAAAAGATTCAAGTGATGAGTATCAGAACCTGATGTTTATGTTATGACTTTACGCCACTAGATGGCGCCAGGTGGAATATCATTCTTATTAGAATCACAGTTTAAAAATAAAAAATTTAACATTTTTATTTAATTAAAAATAACTAATAAAAAATATTTAGAGAATTTTTACAACAAAAAATTATAATACTTATTTAATTAAAAAAAATAGCTCTCCTGTAGAGAAGATTGATACACACAAATCTCTCATGTTATATTTGTAAAGATTTTGAATACAGTTTGCATTTTTAAAATATATAAAAGAAGAGAGAAAGTAAAAAAAATATAAAATATATTTATTTTTTCTATTAAATAATTGTTATTAATAGCAATAAATAAAGAATAAATAACATTTTAAAAAATGCTACTACAAAACCATAGCATAAGGCAGGTGCATCGAATAACAAATAATGATATCAATTATACTTTTTACAGTGAAGTTTTCTTCCTTAAGTATGAATCGTTTCGAATTATTTCTGCAAATTGTTGTTGTTCATATGATTTGCTACTGTTATGATTTTTACAGTTTTCCCAGTAATAAAAGAAAAAATCAAAAAAGATATTTCTAATAAAACAATTTTCGATAAAGAAAAAAATTTTCAGAATTGTGATATCATGTAAATGTTGCATAAGTATATTTTCTACATTAAAGCAACAGGCTCTAGTGCTGCTATCTATGCATAGATATTGAAACTAATACTATTTCGAAAATTTGCCCCCTTATTTTTTTATTTCGTTCCTTAATACAATCTTATTGACTAAAATAATAATAATAATAATTTAAGGGGAAAGCATTTTAGATAGATAAGTAAATAGCATAATATTTAAATTTGATGTCATTTAAATATGGATTTTTATAAAAGTTAGTTAATGTTTCTTTAAAAATTATTTGATTGAAAAAATAATTTGAAATATGTCAGACATATTAATAAACAAAAGTTTTATGAAATAAATTATATTTTTTAAAGTAATTAACAAAATAAATTGTAGAAAATTTCTGATTAATTGTAATACCATCATATTTAATTTCGTATTTATTAAGTATTAATATGTGCTTTAAAATAAATAAATTGAATAGCAACTAAATAAAAAAAAGTAATTAAAATAAATAATTTATATAATAATAATAAATCAAATTATTTAATTTTTTTAATATAATTAATTAAAGTAAATTAAATAAATAAATAATTCTAACAGTATTACACAATGATTTTCTATTAATAATTGTATTAATTGATAATAGATAGATATTTTTCTTGATTTAGAAAACAATTATGTTGTAAGAAGTATAAAAGCAGTTATATTGTAAAATAAAGGCAATTATGTTGTAAAATAATGATTCGTATATATTTTATTTTTATGGATACATTTTTAATTTATTTTTCAACTAAGTATTTGATTTTATCCGAATTCATAGATTATAAATGACTTTTAATATCTTGAATAATTTTCAACGATAAATAAAAAAAAAAAAATTTTGATGGGCTAAATATATAGGTTACCCATAAAATTTAGAGTTTAATGTTAGAACAAAACGCATAACAGCAATCTTCAAAAAAATAAAACATAATAAAGAGTTCCAAACGATTTTTTTTTCTTAAGAAAAATTATTTTTACTTAAATAAAATCGTCCTTGCTTTCAGCAGACGATTTTTTAGATGAATTTTACATTATTTATTTATTTAATTATATAATATAATTATTAGTGAATTTAAATAAGATTAAGCCAACGGTCGTACCATGCTGAATATACCGGTTCTCGTTAGATCACCGAAGTTAAGCAGGGCTTGTGGGCTTGGCCAGCCAAGTGGGATAAGAAACAACAACAACAACAAATAATATTAGATAATAATTATAAGAAATTTAAATAAATATTATATGCATAAATAAATCATGAAAGAATTAAAAATATTATGTATTAAAAAGAACGTAAAAAAATTTAAATAAACAAATAAAAATAACTGGTGAAAGAAATTAAAAAAAAAAAAATTACCAATAATAAACGTTGAATTGATTAAGGAAATGAAAAATTCCATTCTTGAAAACAATATTGATAATTTTATGAGTAATAATTAAATTATTTTTTTTTTTCATATTTGAATTTAATATTTTATAGTTAATGTAAAATTTTTAAGAAAATTTTTAATTATGTTTTTTTCTTATTTAGATACGATTAAAATATGTTGACAAGGTATAAATCATATAACAAATTATCAATATTTCACGCATGCGCGTTGAAGTATTTGTATTTGAATTTATTTTTTTTTTTTTTTTTTTTTTTTAAATATCTTTAATTGGAAAGTTGTGATTTGATGATCAATTAACCTGGAAAACAATACTCAAATTGCAGTTTGTTATTATCGTTTTATCATTAGTTCAATATAAAAATTCAATATAAAAAATCCAAAAACATATTCTAGGTATTTTATGCATTTAAAATATTTTTTTCTCCTCTAAAAATATATGAGGATATGATTATTTTATTAGAATAAATATCTTTGTTATGATAATATAAAACTGCAGTTCTAAAGGAATTTTAAAACAATATTAAATATGTTATTTGTTATTGTTATTTTGATTAAAATTAATTTTATTCATTATTATTTTTATTATTATTATTTTTAAGATGACTTAAATAATTGTTTTCTATAAATTGTATTTTAAAGAGTAAAGAGTTTGGGATGACATAACAAATAGATCTTTTACATTTTTTATTCTGCCATCTAGTGGCAGAAAAATGAGATAAAACATAAGGATCTTTTGCAAAACCAAATAAGAGCAGTTTTATTTTAGGGCCTTTTTTTATTTTTTTTTATTTGTTACAATTTTATTTGCTTGTAGAATAAACTATAACTTGTTTACGAAATAGACAATAGTAAACTAATAAGAACTATTTAAATAAATAATTTGATAATAAAATGTCCATTCATAATTTTAAAATTCAATTTAGAAAATCCGAGAATATTTATTATGTTTAGTTAGTAAGAAATGCCAAATGTAAAAAATTACTTGAAATTCACACGCGATGATTTTTGTGATGATGTCCTTAACTTTTTTATTTATTATTTTTTTAATTTTTTTTTTTCTGCTTTTCTTATACTGTTTTTATATGAAATTGAAACTTATTTGGCGTTGCGGAAAGAGTCTTTTTTTAAAATTATTTAGCCTTTTAATTTATTGCTGTCAATTTAACAATCGACAGCAAACATATTTAATGAGTTTTAATTTTTTTTTCGCATTTGGAAATTATTATTCTTAAGTTAACCAAATTTATAATTCTGGTGTTATAGTTCTCACTTGACATAATAATGTGCACATCTGCCTGACAATGGTAAACTACTAACATTCAGGAGAGCACAGGTTTAAAATCCGTTGGTGGAATCTGTTCCAATCATTGTTGTCAGAAACTAGAAAACTCGATGTCGATTTTTATTACGTCAAACTGTTTAGTGGAGTTGCAGTGTGCAGGTTGATTAACCAGATTAAGGAATGTAGTTGTAGTTGTGGTTGGGTTGAAATACTTGAGGCACCGGTTGGAGAAATCACAGCTTTATTTACACGAGCACAAACACCATTTAAAGACATATAGACATTTTAAAGACAAAAATTCATGCAATGTTTAAGCTGAAACCACATTTACATGGCGCAGGATGCGCGAAATATATTTTCTTTCAGGGTGAGAGTCTGTAGGTCAACTAATACGCAGATTTTCGCTAAATATATTTCCTCTTTGTGTGAGAGACTGTAAACTAACATTTCTTAACATATGTGCGTGGTTGCACTGTACTTCCTCTCGGGTGAGAATCTCGATGCCAACTGACCATTTCCCCTGAACTCCCCAGGAGACCTTCTTACCAGTGCGTAGGAAAAGTTTGGTTAAAGAGTGAGTTTTTCGAATGTTGTCCTATAGAAATGGAAATGTGGGTAATTACCCCTAAAAGTCCTTCCGGAAGGGAAAATCCTCCTCTTACCACGTTCCGTAAATAGGGTCATCCTCATCATTACCTATCAGTGAATTGATTGTGACATGCATAAATGAAAAGGGATTTATTATTATTTAAAGGGGGTTTTCCTGGTTTTTTCCCCCAAAAAACAAAATTTCCCTTGAAAGTGTCCGCTAAATATTGCCATCCCCATCATTGCCAATCAGTGGACAATTCAGGAAATACATAAGGGAAAAACGAGTTAATTATTATTTAAAGGGAATTTTCCTGGTTTTTTTTTCCCCGTTAAACATAATTAACCTTGAAAACAGTCCATAAATATTGTCATCAGTATCATTACCTGTCAGTGGACCATTCCTGACATATATAAGTGGAAAAGGAGTTTTATCAAAGTAAAATAAAAACAACAACAACGGCAGCAAAAAACTGGTTCTGGCTTTTTTTTTCTACTCGGATGATAAGCTTAATAAAAAAAATTTCGTAACTATGATTTTATTAATATTTTTAATCTTTATTTTTACTCGTTTACTTTACTGCTTTTTGAATACCGATCTTGCAATATAGAACCAGAAAACCCAGAAAATACAACATTATTAAGGTCCATATTAATTATACTGCAGTATCGAGGTTTTTTTTTTTTCCCCAAATTTTGAGAAATCAGTATTGCATAGTATAGTCTCATTACAGCGCTGTTACAAACAAAAAGAGTTTGTTTATAATAATTGTAATTAATTTGTATTTAAGATGTGTACCGTGGTGTTAGATGTAACTGGGTGGGGAAGGGTTGAGATACTTGAAGTACTAGCACAAATCGGCGAACTCATAGCTTTAATTGCACAAGCCCAAACATCACATCCATACAATTAGAGACATACAATATTTAACACATTTAAAGACATATAAATATAGATTCGTTGAAGGATTGCACTTCTAAAAAAACCCGATACTCAATTACGCACAGGATGCGTGAAATATACTTCCTCTCCGAGTGAGAGTCAGTAGGCCAACTAATACACAGGATTGTGTTAAATCGAGTTCCTTTCAGGATGAGAGACTATAAACTAAACGTTTCTCAGCGGCGTTACAAGTTGCGCTATACTTTCTCACGGGTGATAGTCTGCAGGCCGACTGACCATTTCTCCTGAACGCCGCAGGGAGGTGCTCTTGCCGGTATCTAGGAAGAAACAAGTTTATAGATGGTGATTTTCATTATTTGCAGAAAAGTAGTTATTTTATTGGTGATATGCTGACGATTCAGGCAAGTTAGCTAAGGGAAAACAATTTCAGCTCAGTTTTTTTTTTTGTGTGTGTGTGGGGGGGGATGTAAGCGACTTTTTGAAAAAATAAATACAAGACTAGAAGACGAGCTAGAAGTGTGTGTGTTGCAGTGGCATGTGACAATGTTAACATGGCTATTACCAGCAAGTTTTTTGCAATTCATTTTGGATTATACTTTGGATTTTTGTATCATTTCTGTTGAAAATTACAGTTTTAGAAGTCGTTAGCATATTTTTTGAAGAAAACTTTAATCTTTTATTAAACCAATAAACACACAATAAACGTTCGTAATGGAATATAATGTATTTCAAAATGCTGTTATGAATTCTGCATACTGGTGAAATAAGAATTTAACTCTATACGAAGTAACAAAATAAAAAAATAATAATAATATTTCATTGAATAAGGAAACATTGATCAATGAAAAGTGTATATTTACTTATTTGTCGAAAATGAACTTTCTTGAGTTTTTAGTATGCGTACAAAAATAATTTTTTATATCAATTAATTAAAGAAACAAATGTGTAGATGGAAAAGCAAAAGCAAATATATTTATATATTTTTTTTAATGATTGGAAAAACTTTAAGGTAAACATAATTTTAACATTTATTTCTAAGCTCACTAGTTTTAAGAAATATAGATCATAAATTATATGTATTTAAATTTTTCAAGATCATAACATTTTTACAAGTGTTTGCCAATGTTTAGGAAGAACATGGCGAGAACAAAGACAGCATGGACGAACTCAGAAAGAGTATGGATTAATTGATGGCATATCAGGCAACCACTGCATTTAGAAAGGTAAGTTAAATATTTGTATGTCGCGTGAACTGTAAAACTGTCTTAAAGTTTTCAGATTTTCTGTCCTAGAACATGCGAGTATGGGGTGGTTATCTCTAAATATAAGACTATTGTATCATGACTATTTGAACTAGCACTTCTATCGTATTGGTGTGTATGGCTAATCCATTAGATTCAAAATTATTAGATCGATTTTGCTGACAATTACACGGCTACACACGGTTAGAGGAGTGTTTAAAGAGTGATTTGAACATCCGATGGGTAGCACTTTAGTTTTTATTGGTTTGAATAAAAATAAAGGTCATAATAATAAGTAATATAATGCAGGTAATCGTATATTAATGAATTATTACCTAATACCAAAGGAAAAATCTAGGATGCAATTGGAGATGAGTGGAAAAACTCGCAAAGAACTTCTGGACACGACTGCCTTGAAGAACATCTGGTCAAAATAGGGTTTGTGAACTCTAATATATGTGTTTTTGTGTAAGGAAAATGTTTTTAAAGAGAAAATGTTTAAGTCGAAACTACTTGTTTGCTGGGGACTGGACTATAACTTACAACAGAATGGTGATTTGTGTACTTTTTTTTTTTTTGGAATTACGTCTAGGACTGGGATGTATGGATCATTTTCCTGTGAGCAGCCCAATACAAAACCTAGCCTTGAAGAATGTCGCGTGGGCTGTAACGACAAACACTGTTACTCCTTTAGCACTACCCAGAGGGCATGTGTAGCTTGAAAATATGCTACGGATGTGATTAACACTATCCCCACATCGCTCTACGGTTTAAAGTGGATTCCAATCTACTACAAACATTCCTGATACCTCCAAAACTCGAACCCGAAACCTGTGCCACCGAGCACCAGAGCGCTAGTCACACGGCCATCAAGACCCCCTAATGTGTACTCTTTACTGGAAGGCAAGGCGCCTTGCATGTCCTAATTACACGGATTTTTATTATGGTGCTCCTAGCTTTTTAAATATTTATCCTTCGAACATTTAACTTTTTTTGTAACTGCTTTTAATTATTTTGGCGATTTTTGTTAAGAATGTCTGATCTTTTCCCTTTGTAATTTTGACTTGTTTGTATGTTCTTTTTTTTTTGTTTATACGGTAATTGGTCAAATTTATGGGGATTGAGTTCCAATAAAACCATAGGTAACAACAACAGCAACAAATAAAAGGTTAAGTTCGTATATTTGGGGAATATAGATTCAATACTCAAACTTTATAGATTCAGCGAATATTCAACCGATTTCACTGATAATGTCACAATTTGTTCTTATTGAGTTTATTCTTGTGCCGAGAATAGATAGTAATTTGTGCGGAAATGAATAGGTTAGTGCTGTTGTTTTTACATTTTAATTGAAGATTATATTTTTTTTAATGTTTTGCATTTCGACTGCTGTACAACAAAAAAATCATTTGGTAGCGAGACATTGAATACAAAAATTAGGGAATGAAATACTACACAATTGGATTCCCATGTGAAATCAAATAACTTAACAAGCTCTTCATTGACACCACAGCCCCGTGGTGGGCCAAGGCCGTCTGTCTATTGGCAGATTTCGGGACAGGAGATGGTTTATTTCTACAGGATAGGGTTGTCAGCCATACACCTAACAACGATATTAGACCGAATCCCAAGGTTTAAAGTGAATTCTGAACCACTACAAACATTCATGTCACCGCCGAGACTCGAACTGAAACCTGTGGCGCAGAGTGCCATAGTGCTATTCAAAGAGCTATCAGGCCCCAACTAAGCAACTTAAAGAAGGTAAAAAAATATCAAAAACAAAACAGCAATGAAATTGAAAATTCATTTTTTTATCACACAAAATTCAGTTCATGCCATTTTTAATGAATAAATTAATTATTATAAAAATTTATTTGTATTTATTTAATTAATTATATACTAAGCTTTAGCAATAGAGAAGCAAATGCTACGAGAGCCAATTAATTAATAACACTTTAAAGGGTTAAATTAGCAATATATTTACAAGCAAATATTATTAAGAAATACATATACTGTCTGCAGAGAAAGAATATTCACATGCAAATTTTATTAAAAAATACATATATTGTCTGTAGAGAAAGAATATTCTATGAAAGAGTATTAAGGAGTTCTTAATTTCATTTTCCCTTTTTTTTTATCCCCAGAAAGTACACCTGAAGAAATGAAAAAGCGATGATGCATCCTTATTACTTCCTGTTACAATTCGCGCCGACCTTGTCATAATTTATTCCGCATGTAATAAGCAAAATTAGTCAAATTGCACGTCTGGCACATCGTTCAAACTGCGTAGAAACCGATGTCAAAACAAACCAAACGCATTCCACATGTTCGCGCTTCTAGAAGGAAGCTGCAATGTCACTTTCTATTTTTCACCTGTGTCTTCAGCTACGTGTTTGGCAACAAACGATTAACCGAAACTCGTTTCACAACCTTCGTCTCAACTCTTCACCACTATCTCGAGAAAATCAGCACGTAAGTCAATGTCAGGGCCATTAGGACGTCATTTTCACTTTCTCTTACACCCCTCTGTGCTTCCAAACTAGTTCCAATCGTTTGGCAACGCCCTAAACTTATTCCAAACACGTATGCGATGTTCCTAACATGACGTCTCCAAACATATGATGGTGATAATATTGTGTATGTTGTAGATAGATTTGGAAGATGGAATTTCTTTTTATCACCGTTGAAATGACAAGAATTTCAAGAGTGATTTTTTTTCTTACATTTTTCTTAATCCATATTTGGATTGGAACCCAACGATTTGTTCATAATTTTGTTGAGAGAAGGTTGCATAGTAGGTAGTTTGAGTTGCAGGTACAAATGCCTTGGCAAAATCTAAACTTATGATTCCTTCTAAGATCAAAACTAAATACTAAATTACAGAACAGAAAAACAGCTACTTAAGCAGAAATTAAACAGCAGAAAATTAAAGATGGAGCACCACAAAAATATGAGAATTTCTGCTGAGGGCTTTCAAAAATACCTAAAATGTAGCAACTGCCCTGTTGTCGAGTTTATTACTCATTATGTCTTTGACTGCCTAGCTGTTGTAGCCGCCATACATTGTTTGGACCACAACCTCGGAAGATGATATATACTCCGAGCTGGCAATCATCATAGCTAATATTATTCGGGAACACCACGATATTTTATTTTCTTGTACTCTACAGGGGATTCGATGATAACAAAAACAACATTGATTTGGATTCATAACCTGGGTGACTTTCCTGTCACCCAGATTATGAATTAAAAGCGTCTGCCCCCAGCGTTTGTTTCACATCCTGATGGTCAATTGGTTAGCGTACCACAGGCTTCAGATTCGAATTCTGGTTGTTGCATGGATGTTTCTTAGTGGTTCGGAATACACGTTAAACAGTAGGTTCCGATCTAATTATCCTAAGTGTGCAAAAAGTGGCGGTGTTAATATTGTTTATGTTCTAGAGATGTTTATAAGATGGAATTTTTTTAACACTGTTGAAATGACAAGAATTTTACCGAGAGATTTTTTTTATCATGCATTCTTCTTAATCCATATTTGGAATGGAATCCACCAATTTATTCATCATTTTGTTGAGAAAACATTGGGTTCATAACCTGGATGACTTTCATAGTGTCTGCTTCCAGCACTTGTTAGGCAGTCTGATGGCCAATTGGATAGCGTACCACAGTCATTGGTACCACAGCTTCAGGTTCAAATTCTGGCAGTGGTATGGAATTTTTGTTAGTGGTCCGGAATTCACTTTAAACTCTAGATCCCAATCTAAGTATCCTAAATTGTGCAAAAATGGACGATGATAATATTGTTTATGTTTTAGAGCGATTTGGAAGATGGAATTTTTTTCATCGCTGTTGAAATGACAAGAATTTTAAGAGTGATTCTTTTTCATACTACACATTCTTTTAATCCATATTTGGTCTGGAATCCAACAATTTGTTCATAATTTTGTTGAGAAAACATTGATTTACGTTCATAACATGGATGACTTTCATGTGCGTCTGCTCACATAGTTTGTTAGATAGCCATATTAAACTGTAGGTCTCGATATAATTATCCTAAAGTGGGCAAAAATTGACTGTAGAGCAAATAAAACCAAAATTTTCAGCATTTGCATCGTTTGCAGGATAAAACACATAAATTCGAGCCCATACAAGACATTCGGTCAAAGTGATCCTCGTTTTTCAAAATAATTATTATTACACTTCAAAATTCTTTACAGTTAATATTCTTACGGTGAGAGCACAGTTGGACAAGAACTAACACTTTTAATGAATATTTCCCGCTAATTTTGTCATTTTTACTGAAAATTATTATTTTGTTCAGCTATCTATATGAACAAAAATTTATTTTGGGACAATCATAAAAAAATCCCCAATCATAATGTACTTTAACTGTATTGTAATGGCTATCATTTCCATGATACAATAATATTAGTTTTCTTAATTTTAGTAAAGGTAATTCACTTTTAGGTATCTGCCAGTAGGCAGACGGCCTTGGCCCATCATGGGACTGTTGCGCCAATAAAGAAGAATAAAATTTCGTTTTTTGGTTTTAAAAAATTGGATATTTTAGTGCATTTTTTTAAAACTTTCGCTAGATAGTTTTTTACAAAGCCTTTTTTAATATAAAAATTGTAATTTCATACCAAATTTTTATTTTTAAGAAAAACAGTAAATAAATATTTTTAATAGAGATTTGAATAAAATCAATAGTGATTTTGAAATTAATATAAATAAATAATCAAAAATGCTATAATCCCAGACTTGAATAAATAATATTGATTTTCTTATTTATATAAAACTATATTTATAAATGAGATCCTTAAAATTCAATTATCAATGCACTAATGGTGGCAAAAATCAACCCTAAGACAATAAATATATTAGCTTTTAGCGTACTATCAGTTTTACTCCTTAGACAAAAAAATTCAGACTAATTCATATTCAAACAGAACAAGAAAAAATTATTTAACAGGTGGGAATAATTTAAAATAAATACAGGTCATCTAGCTTTATCAAATGTTAGATAGTTTTCAAGAAATTCAAAACATTTTATATAGCATTCGTTTTAAAAAAATATTCCACGTCCTAACCCAATATCATGAATAACAACTACAGATTCGATGCAATGACTCTAGTTCAGAATTCATCTAAAATTACGGTATTGTAGCATTTTTTTTTTCTCACGAGAAGGGTTTTGATATTTCATTAGCAGGAGACAAGAATGTATGTTATTTGACAAGTATAAAATAACAACTCATCAGTCAAATTTGACAGCAGACAAGCAGTATCGTGGGTATATTACATGCAATTTGTACTTTGTACTAAATGAGAACAACCTGTCACTCAAATCTTATAGCAGATTTTCAGTGTCATGATTAATGAAAATATTAGTGTCATGAGTAATGAAATAAGCGATTGTCTATGCGACCTTCACAGGTCGAACGACGACGACGACGGTTTGTAGGTAGACGGATCTCCTTGTTATGGGTAACTCACAGGTCGAAAAAGCTAAAGATGGAATATAAACTATACCATGAGTTGTTTCATAGTGATTGGTGATAGACCACGACCTAAGAAATGTCTACACCAATGAGAAGGGAGGGAAGCTGACACCTTTCTTGTTTTAAAAGGAGGTTTTTGGTGAAGAACAGAGAGAGTTCTGCAAGTCGTTCATAATTGTTATTTTTCTTTTTTTTCTTTGAAGTGACTGAATAGGCTGGAGTTTCCGCCTGTTTTTAAAAGTGAACCCCTTGTGGATTCGTTTATCACGCCGCAGGATAATTAAGGTCTGCTGTAGACCAGGCAATTATATTCGACGTGGACTCCAAAACTCTGAAAAATCTCCGACCTTGGAGTGAACTGTACTTGTGATTTAATCGTGCGCATAGCAAATTTTATTTTTAATCTTTATTTCTTTGTATAATAATCCAGAGTTCATTATTTGTATATATATATATATATATATATATATAGGCATTTAACCTTTGTAAGTTCATGGAAAGTTTTATAGATTTCCTTTCTCGTCCAAAAAATTTAAGTATTCACTAATCTCTCATAAAACAAACTGTTCTTTCTTAATTATATTACACTCCTGTAATCAGGCGCATCTGTTGGAATATGTGACCTTGTGATGAGTCATCCATTTCTGCTAAAACTTGAATCCCTTTCCTCCACTTATCATCCTACATAAGTTTTATTTTGATTAACAGAAAAGAAAGAACTTGATTTTGACGAAATTTTAATGTTCAAAAATATTCAAGACAAAGCAGTAAAAGATGATTTTAAAACGATAAAAAAGCTTTAAGCTTTAAATTGCAGCTTCATTTCTGTTGTGTTTTAAATGCTCCTATGTTTTAAATGTTCTTATGTTTAAAATCTTTTCTATTCCTATGTTCTTATGATTTAAATGTTTTATGTCCCAATGTTTTAAACGTTCCCAATGTTTTAAATGTTCTATGCTCCTATGTGTTTTAAACAAATTCCAAAAATGGTTCAGTTAATGGTCCCAATGTTTTAAAAATGTTCTCGAAGATGGAACTGCCCCATAATGTTTTAAATGCAGTCATCGAGCTCTGGATGGACTGCCGATGATTACAAGCAACCTTTCTTGATGGGGTTTGAACTCAATGAATTATTCTCACTCATGGATCTAACACCAACCTTTTCCTTCGGTCGCTAAGTTTATTATGAAATGTACATATGTTTTAAATATGTTTTAAATGTCAGTTTTTTTTTTGCATTAGTATGTTTGCATTAGTTTTCTTTTAAGTTCAGATGTAATAAAGTGCCTGGATTTTTTTTATATTGGCCCTCTGTAGTCAGGACACTTTCTGTAATCAGGTAGGTGCCTAGATCTCGTAAATTTTAAATTAGAGAATGTCCACTATATATTTTTGCGATTCGATTAATTTATTTACTTGATTCGTGAAACAAATATGGGTTCATTTGTGCATGATAAATAATATTTTTGCTGAATAATATAGACAAAATTTAAGCGATTAGTTTAGAAAGTTGTAAGCTATCAACCAGGGACCAACCAGGCTTGTGAAATAAAATGAATATATCTCTCATTTTCAAGTTACAAACTACTCAAGTTACTTTTTTGCTCAGTGATATTGTGGCAAGTTAACATGTATGTTGGCCGTAGCAGCTATTGAAGGAGGAGTCTCGAAATTGATTGAAACCGTATGTGTTAAATGTCTGGCATCAATAGCCAGGCTGTTCAGTGTTAATTGTCGGTTTTTTTCTAACTTGAAACTCAAATTTTTGACAATTACCCATATGTTTTCCTGGGAGGCATTTTCTTCTATTCTTCACCCGTCTATTGGTTGTTCATGAGTATATAATAGTTACTACAAATATAAATATGGGTTATTCATGGTATGCATAATCTGTGTATACTACTGTGCCCAAAATGTAAGACCAATTTTTTTCAAAAACTCTTTATTTATTCTTCTAAATTTATTTCATCGTCTTCAAAGTAATCCCCTCCGGACACAATGCACTTATGCCAACTTTTTTCCCATTCCTCAATGCATGCTAAAAAGTCATCGGCAGGGATGGCCTTCACGACGATTCACGTTGAATCTTTTCAATCGTCTCAAAGCGGTGTCCCCGGAGTGGTATTTTGAGTTTAGGGAATAGGCAGAAGTCGCACGGGGGTAAATCAGGTGAATATGGTGGTTGTGGCATGTGTAATGGTGAATAATAGTGGTTGTGGCATGTATTCTTTCCGATATAGGAATGTTCACCGAATGCCTTCTGCAACATTCTATGTTTCCGCAAACAAAATTGAATGCAAGGTCTTTGCTCAATTAATTCTGACATTCAAAAATCGCCGTAAACAGTTTTAGCGTCTCACAAAGCCCAGCGTAACTCAAATACTAATGAATATTTTGACGTGACGTTTCACACAGATGTCAAAAATAGTGCCAACAATCTAAAAAGTAAAAATAAAATGAAATTCTATAAGCTCGTAAAATTATAATTGAAAATTGGTTTCACTTTTTGTTCATAGTAGTACATAATGGTTGACATGTGTATTCATATGTGTTAATCGAGTTATACATGAGTGAAATATGATGAAACCAAAGTAAAACATGTCACAGAATATTAAAAGATTCTTGAATTAAATTAACAGCAAAGTGATAAAAAAACTTTTGGAAAATTCATTATAAATAATTTTTTTTTAAATTTATATAAAAAGTTTTTATCTCCTTGTAGTTATATATAAGATATTTGTATATTAGTTTTATTTATCTAAAAATTACATTATGGAAAAGTTAATATTTTTTCTGAATTTCTTATAATTCTAGTGTGCAGCCATTAAAATTTATATAGTCCCGAATCCAAGAAAAATTTAAATATTTGCTGCTTAATTAAAACAGTTGCATTTTTATATATTTGTGGGAATTAAAAAAAGATTTTTTTTACCTTATAATTATCAATTAATCACCTTAAAACATGTATGAAAAGGTTAAAAGATTAATTTGTACATTCTTCATAAGTAATTTAAATGAATATATACAATTAAAAAAATACTATACAAAGTATGCTATTTAGAAGCTAGTACTGTAGCCTAAATAACTATACAACTTAGATAATAAGAAGTGAAAAAGTAACACAAGAGTATAATAAAAAGATTAAGTGTTATCAAACACAACCATAACATAAGAAAAGAATTTTAGCCCCGCTTGTTATAAATTTTCAAATGTAACACATTCTTATCTCGCTATCTGTGAGGATAACAAACAAGAATAATTATGTTTATCATATAATAAACTTCAAAAAAAAAAGAGAAGACATTTTATCGTGAGAAAATGGGACGAATAAATCAGATATGATGTCATTTATGAGAGAATAAATGTTTATTTTGTTCTCACAGAGTGATCTGTGTATATTTATGTACACAAAGCATTTATATAAAAGAAAAATAATTTCCGTATAAATTCCAGCTTTGAAAATCAAACCCATCATTTCCAGAACAACCTTACCTCTTGCAGATTTACCAGGTAAAACTAGATAAGTATTACTAATTATTGCTATACGGAAATAATTTCTTTTTGAAAAGTTTTACGAAAATGTTTTCATTTTATGATTTTTCAATATTTTTTTTGTTGATTGATTTAAATGACAATGGTTACCTTATAAAGAAGTTAGATTATTAGCATATCATAAATAACCGTACGTACCGTATTTATTAGCATATCGATTATTATCTGCCTATGACCTATTGAAACATATAACGTAATGCATACTTTTCGGCCCGAAAAATAAAAGATATTGTATTTTCCCTAAGCAAACGTATTATATGAGTGCAATTTATGTCTGTTTTTAACATACTGTGTATCATTCAAGTTCTGTTTTCATTGCCATGCTATAAAACTGATGGAAATGCGTCTCATATTTTGTGTAGTTTTATAAAAGTCCAGTTTCATGCTACCCTTCACAATTGCTTCACTTCTTACTTTAAATTACGAAGTTATTTTTTCTCGTACTAAATTTGGTTACCAAAATTTATTTTTAGGTGAGGATTTTATAGGATTGATTGCTAAAGAACTTAAAGGAAAAATTTGTCCACATACTATTCAACAGCCTATTTTCCGCATTCCAAAATTTTAGGTTTTTTTTTTTAATCATATAATCCATTGATTATAGGTAAGGTACCAACTGTATTTTTAACTGTAACTGGCATTTTTGAAGTAATTAAAATGAACGGAAAAATAAGGTAAATTTGCCTTCCCTATTCCTTTGCCTTTGGACTATTCAACACCCTAGTATCCGCACTCCTAAATTTTAGGGGATTTTTTTGGATATAATCCACTGCTAATAGGTAAGAAATTACGGTGATTTATTAAAATTTTTGTACTAAAAAAATAAACGGGAAAAGTAGTAAAAATTTGTCCACAGTCTATTCAACAGCCTATTAACCGCATTCTAAAATTTTAGGGTCTTTTTTTATCATATAATCCACTGATAATAGGTAAGAAATTACTGTGATTTACTTTTGAGGTTTTTTTTTGTCATATAATCCACTGATAATAAATAAGAAATTATGGTGGTTTGCTTAAATTTTGGTACCTACTAAAATGGTGTTTGGTTATCAAAGAATTATTTTCCGACTAATATGCATATAAATTTTTGAAACATATGCATAAAAATTTAGATAAATGGATAACAAATAGCATATCTGTCGTTTCTATCTTGTGATTTTAATTTTTAACCAGTTTTTGTTTATTGGAGCACACAGTTTATTATCTGTAAAAAATTAGTTGATGCTTACATAAATTATGCATAGACAGTGTCTTTGATATGTTTATTTTTTCTATACGCATGAGTGTAAATTTATATGAAAATCATAATTGAATGTCCTTAGAAGCTTTTAACAATTATCAATAGGAACAATAGGATATATAAGAATATGAAATATATAATTTGCAATGTTATTATTAAGCAAAAATTAATGTTATTAGTAAATTGAAATTTTTTTTTTTTAAATAATCAAAAAAAAAATTAATCAGCTTGGTTAATATGCAGGTTATCCGCCATAACATACAGAATTACTCCAATAATATTTAGAATTTAAGAACAAAATATAACAAAAAGAAAGACCTCTTAAAGAAAGAAAGAAAATGTATCAATACAGACAATGAATTATGTTCATCCGTTATCGCTCAAAACGAAAAAAGAAAACTTAAAATAAAAAAAAAAAAAACCTATAGAATTCCAAACGATCTTGCGAAAAATCAAGCAATAAATTATGTTCGTCAGTTATCGTTCAAAACGAAAAAAGAAACTTAAAATAAAAAAGAAACTATAGAATTCCAAACGATTTTGGAAAAAATCAAGCAATAAATTATGCTTATTAATTATGGTGCAAAACGAAAAAAAAAAAAAAAAAAAAAAAAAAAAAAAAAATATATATATATACATATATATATAGAATTCCAAACGATTTTGCGAAAAATCAAGCAATAAATTATGTTCATCAGTTATCGTTCAAAACGAAAAAAGAAAAATTAAAATTAAAAAATGTATATAGAATTCCAAACGATTTTGCAAAAAATCAAGCAATAAATTATGTTCATCAGTTATCGTTCAAAACGAAAAAAGAAAACTTAAAATTAAAAAATGCACATAGAATTCCAAACGATTTTCCAAAAAATCAAGCAATAAATTATGTTCATCAGTTATCGTTCAAAACTAAAAAAGAAAAATTAAAATTAAAAAATGTACATAGAATTCCAAACGATTTTGCAAAAAATCAAGCAATAAATTATGTTCATCAGTTATCGTTCAAAACTAAAAAGAAAAATTAAAATTAAAAAATGTACATAGAATTCCAAACGATTTTGCAAAAATCAAGCAATAAATTATGTTCATCAGTTATCGTTCAAAACTAAAAAAAAGAAAACTTAAAATTAAAAATGTACATAGAATTCCAAACGATTTTGCAAAAATCAAGCAATAAATTATATTCATCAGTTATCGTTCAAAACGAAAAAAGAAAACTTAAAATTAAAAAATGCACATAAATTCCAAACGATTTTGCAAAAATCAAGCAATAAATTATGTTCATCAGTTATCGTTCAAAACGAAAAAAAGAAAAATTAAAATTAAAAAATGCACATAGAATTCCAAACGATTTTGCAAAAATCAAGCAATAAATTATGTTCATCAGTTATCGTTCAAAACGAAAAAGAAAACTTAAAATTAAAAATGTATATAGAATTCCAAACGATTATGCAAAAAATCAAGCAATAAATTATGTTCATCAGTTATCGTTCAAAACGAAAAAAAAAAACTTAAAATTAAAAAATGTATATAGAATTCAAACGATTTTGCAAAAAATCAAGCAATAAATTATGTTCATCAGTTATCGTTCAAAACTAAAAAAGAAAAATTAAAATTAAAAAATGTACATAGAATTCCAAACGATTTTGCAAAAAATCAAGCAATAAATTATGTTTCATCAGTTATCGTTCAAAACTAAAAAAGTAAAATTAAAATTAAAAATGTACATAGAATTCCAAACGATTTTGCAAAAAATCAAGCAATAAATTATGTTCATCAGTTATCGTTCAAAACTAAAAAAGAAAAATTAAAATTAAAAAATGTACATAGAATTCCAAACGATTTTGCAAAAAGTCAAGCAATAAATTATGTTCATTAGTTATCGTTCAAAACTAAAAAAGAAAAATTAAAATTAAAAAATGTACATAGAATTCCAAACGATTTTGCAAAAAATCAAGCAATAAATTATGTTCATCAGTTATCGTACAAAACGAAAAAAGAAAACTTAAAATTAAAGAATGTATATAGAATTCCAAACGATTTTGCAAAAATCAAGCAATAAATTATGTTCATCAGTTATCGTTCAAAACGAAAAAAGAAACTTAAAATTAAAAAATGTATATAGAATTCCAAACGATTTTGCAAAAAATCAAGCAATAAATTATGTTCATCAGTTATCGTTCAAAACTAAAAAAGAAAAATTAAAATTAAAAAATGTACATAGAATTCAAACGATTTTGCAAAAAATCAAGCAATAAATTATCTTCATCAGTTATCGTTCAAAACGAAAAAAGAAAACTTAAAATTAAAAAATGTATATAGAATTCCAAACGATTTTGCAAAAAATCAAGCAATAAATTATGTTCATCAGTTATCGTTCAAAACTAAAAAAGAAAAATTAAAATTAAAAAATGTACATAGAATTCCAAACGATTTTGCAAAAAATCAAGCAATAAATTATGTTCATAAGTTATCGTTCAAAACTAAAAAAGAAAAATTAAAATTAAAAAATGTACATAGAATTCCAAACGATTTTGCAAAAATCAAGCAATAAATTATGTTCATCAGTTATCGTTCAAAACTAAGAAAGAAAAATTAAAATTAAAAAATGTACATAGAATTCCAAACGATTTTGCAAAAAATCTAGCAATAAATTATGTTCATCAGTTATCGTTCAAAACGAAAAAAGAAAAATTAAAATTAAAAAATGCACATAGAATTCCAAACGATTTTGCAAAAAATCAAGCAATAAATTATGTTCATCAGTTATCGTTCAAAACGAAAAAAAGAAAAATTAAAATTAAAAAATGCACATAGAATTCCAAACGATTTTGCAAAAAATCAAGCAATAAATTATGTTCATCAGTTATCGTTCAAAACGAAAAAAGAAAACTTAAAATAAAAAACGACTATAAAATGCCAAACGATTTTGTAAAAATGCTAGCGAACGAAATTTAATAAAAAAGCACGTGCAAGAAATTGAATTAAAAAAAAGCAGGTGTAAGAAATTTAATAAAAAAGTACGCGAAAGAAATTTAATAAAAAAAGTACGCGAAAGAAATTTAATAAAAAAAGTACGCGAAAGAAATTTATTAAAAAGAACACGTGAAAGTAATTTAATGAAAAAAGGTATGTGAAAGAAATTTAATAAAAAAAAAGTTTTAAAAGCAAAGCATTAATTTGCAAGAAATTTAATAAGCAAATCACATGAAAGAAATTTAATAAGCAAATTATATGAAAGAGATTTAATAAGCAAATCACGTGAAAGAAATTTAATAATAAAAAGCACATGAAAGAAATTTAATAATAAAAAGCACATGAAAGAAACTTAAATAAACCTGTAAGAAAACTCATGAAAAAAATTAAATAATAAATACACCAATAAGAAAAGTTGAAAGTGGTCCAAGACATCGCTGACCCACTGTCTCCCCAAACAATACCCATATATTTTATTGGTTAAAAAAAAAAAAAAAAAACCTTAATCTAACTACGTGTAAAAGAAATCCATCAAAAAATGCTTATTTTCGACTTCATGGTCATTTTTTTTATTATCTAAACAGCTTCGAAAAGTGCTAATAAAAATATATACCTATACTATAATTAAAATATCTGAAAATTTTGCAAATTCGTTTATGATACTGAATATCGTCCGATCTACAAACTTCTCAAAATCTGCTGGAATTTCTATTGATGTCAGCAGGAATTGGATTTCACTCTAGCTGATAAGGTTGGATTTCTGCTGTTTCTTGAATATGGATAATTTGATAAGGCGATTATAATTTGATATAGCTTAAAACCATACTCCATTCCTTGGCATCCAGTTCATTAAATAAGACCAGTCTTTAAAAGGTATGGAAATGTGTTTATGTTTAATTTCATTATTTATATAAATATAACAAATAATATCTTTTAACAACCTTTTAAAATATTCATTGTCACCTCATTTTCTTTAATAACTGCTTATTATTTTTCAAAAAATAGTGTAATAAATAATTTAAATGATGATTTTTTAAAGTCTGTTTTTATATTTTCTTAATAATATGAATTAAATAACACTTAGATTTTCTCACTATATTAAAAATATTTCTTTTCGTATTACAATAGAGTTCTTTTGGTAATACAAATTAACCGAGTTAACGTCAACCAGACACATCTTGGACTAGCATGGGCCATCAGGCCCATGCTAGCCCAAGACGCCCGGCGCTAGCACTCTGGCGCCTGGTACCACAGGTTTCAGGTTCTAGTCCCGGCGGTGCCATGGAACTTTGTAGTGGTTCGGAATCCACTTTAAACAGTTAGTCCCAGTCTAATAGGATCGTAGAGCGTTGTGGGGTAGTGTTACTCGCGCCCGTAGCATACCTTCAAATTACGCGTGCCTCTTGGGTAGTGCTAAATGAGTAACAGCGGTGCAGCCTTCGCTTATGGCATCAAGATTAACTGTCTCTGTATTACCAGCTGCAATAGAATAACATCTCAGACTAGCAAAACATTCAGATAAACTGCATTTACATAAATCGACACTAAATAGAGAGACCATAAATTTGTACACAATTTATTAGTTTGTATGATACGATACACACATTGAATTCTTTCATAAAAAATGGAAGATGAAATTGTTCGTTTGAAGAAAGGTTGATAAATTTTTGTTTGTGGGATAATAAACGTATTCTTGCTGCTATGTTCCTACGATGTACAAGTGGCATTGAAAACTGCAGATGTAATATTTTCTTGCTGGTCAGTATGTTCATTATATTTTCCTTTGAACTTAGACCTACAGAATGTGTCATTATATCTGATGAACAAAGTTTTTGTCATCATTACTTTGTTCGCTTCTTTTCGCCATATGCTATTTGTTATGGCTGAGATGAACTAAAAACAAATAAGTAATATAAAAAAAAATTCCTACTTTTTTTCACTCTGTTGCAAAAAGTCCTTTATAAATAAAGTTGAAATTTTTCTCTTACATCTGGAGCAATCTTTTGGTAGATATATGCAACTTAAATCTAAAAAAAACTAAAATTAATTAATTAAATTTACTTACTGAATTAATATTTGAAAAAACTGTATTAACATCAAGTGTCATCCACTGCAAGTTCAAAAAAATGTATTTGAACTTGAGTGGAGGAATAAAAAGTATTTTATGAACGACTGAAAATTTGAACAAGATCTATCTATCTCTCTATATATAGCGAGTGTGTGAAATAATAGTAGGAATTGAAAAAAAGAAAGCTAATTTTTAATTAAAATAATTTATACATGTAAGAAAATTTTCCTTTTGTATTTAATTTTATAGTAAAAGAAATAATTATTTAGATATAATATCGAAATTTTTATTATTATTTGTAAGCATATTTACAAGAAAAGCACCAAAAGAATTAATTTCCGGATTTATACGAAAATCAAATTGCATAACGGAACTTATTATGTTGGCAATTAAATTAAATTGTCAGTTAAACCAATCCTAACATGTTTTTTTAAGCTATTTTAACATCATAAAAAAATTGCCATCATTGATGAATTTAAAATGCCATAAAAACACGAGACATGTAATAAATGGTATTTATTATGCGTTATCAGTTATTTCAATCTCGCTAATTTGGCCTTGAACCAATTTTTGTTTATTCCAACAGTTTGTTGATAATAACCATTAATAAGCACAGATAGTGTCTGATTTTTTTTTCTCTGTACTGTTTTTATTTCTCTGTTTGAGCGTAGGCGAGACTCTGTTTGAGCAAGACTATATTAAAATCGAAATTGAGTCTCCTTATAAACTTTTGATAATTATACGGTATCTATTAACAGGAGCAATATAACACGTGGAAATGTGAAATATATAGTTATCAATGCTGTTATTATTTTAAAACTAATATTATTAGTAAATAAATCCTATAATTTATTATCAATTAAATATTAATAATTTAATTATATATTACATTAATTAAATAATATAATTAATTATTAATCAGATTATTTTATAACTATATTCTTCTTCAATGACGCGACAGCACCATGCTGGGTCAAAACCTTTCGCCAGATTCCGAAGCATGAGATGTTGTTTTCTTTTTATGTCAATCCAACGCCTATATTAGACCGGGACCGAAGGTTTAAAGTGGATTTCGGACCCCCACAAACATCCATGGCACCGCCGGGACTCGAATCCGAAACCTATAGTACCGACCATCAGAGCACCATTCACTCGGCCTATTTCAAACCAATTGCCTTTGATTCCGAATAGACATCACGCTATTCACCGTCACTCCAGCCTATGACAAAAATAAAATCATCTTCTATCATTGTCATTTCCTATGACAACAATGAAAAAAATCACTTCTCCAAATTGAACTCGATCTTTTTCTAGTACACATACTTCAGCAATATGGAGAAATACACTGAAATAGGGCATGTGTGTCACACAAAACGTAATGAGGAGTTATAACAACTACGTTGCAAAACGTATTGCTCTATAAGTGGTTAAGATTGCAGAATTTTGACGTTGCTACTTATTTCATATTAAGTAAGAAGCCAATGATTTGAAAATAGACGGTTTACATGTATTAGAATTTTTATGATAGAAAAATGTGAGCAAAGTAAGAAAAATATTAGTATTTTTCATACCTTGCTCATATTTTTCAAATCATAATTTCATATTAATTAAAAGTTACAATTATTAGAGTTATTAAGAATTATTAGCTTAAATTATTATTATTTTGAGAAGTTACAACAATTATGTTGCAAAATTTATTAATTTATAAATATTATTTTAGATAATTTATAGTATTATTTTATATAATTTATAATATTATTTTAGATAAGTTGTTAAGATTGCAAAATTTTTGTGTTGATAAGAATTTCTGTTTTATGTATTTAATACAATTTATGTGTATTAAAATTTTTATTATTGAAAAATATGAATAATGTAAGAAAAATATTGGTGTCTGAAATCATATTTTCATATTCAAAAATTATTAGCTTAAATTCTCATTATTATTTTAATGAAATGGTCCTTACAATTAAATCCCTTCATAATAGCCTTATTAAAGATTTGAAACATACAAATAATTTTCATGTTTAAAATTAAATTAAAAAGAAAAAAAAATTGCATTTATGTAATTATTGCTTGGCAGTTACCAATATAATCTTTTTTTTTCCTAAAATTAGGATTTAGTTTTTTTTTAAAATGAAGCTAATGTGTAAAATTTAAAATAAAATTTTAAATTTTATTTAAAAAATTTTGTTTATAAGATCAATAAATAATAAATAAGACAAATGAGCGGGTGTTAGAATATAATTATTTGTGTCATAATCTACATTTTTAACTAAATAGAGTATATATTCTGGTTACTGTAAAATTGCATTTCGTTTTTAATATTTCAGTATTTTTTAATTAGTGTTTTTATTTTTAAATATGCTCAATTATTTTGCAAAATAGTTTTGTGAAAAATTCAATTAACTGATATTTTTAATTCGTAGGTTAAGAATTAAGTATTTTTTAAGTTTTTTTTTTAACTGGTTTAACTGGCATTGGATTAAATGTTATGTACGAAACGCTGTTTCTGACTGAACTAAAGCCTATTTGGAGTGTGGTGCTCAAACTTTATGAGTTTAAGTGTAGACGCGATTTAAATTTCCGTCCACATTAACGCACAAAAGTTTTGGCTAAAGGCAGCAGTTACGTATGTCACATTTCAGAAAAACAGAATTATAATTACAATATCAATATTATTAAAACTTTGTCAAATTCATCAAATACAAAATTAATGTTCTTTCCTTAAAATATTATGTACAGAAAAATTCTGATATTATCTAACAATGCGTCTTAATAAACAGATTTTGAATATTGTTCTACAATTTATTTTGGTTGAACAATAAATCTTAATATAAGATTATCACGTGATACAAACATGAATGCATAAAGTATTGTGTATTAATGTGTTTTATGACGTTTCTTTTTGAAAAGAAACCTTATTCAATTATTCGCTTCAAAGAATTATATATTCTAATAAAATATACATTTCCATTGTTTTAAATTCCAAAGAACAATAAAGTTCTAATATTTTTTTTACCCCTAAAAATTGAAATGAATCCTATCCTTGACTACGCAATAATGAATGTTTGATGATAAATAATATATATTCCCTAGTAATAATTTTCGCGACTTCTAAAAACATTTCATAGCTACTTTATGTGTTGTATTATATTTTTTAGATAATATCATTCATGACACAGTCAAAGTTTTCAATTATTTTACTTTCCGTAAAAAATAATAATAATGTTAATAAACAAAAAATAAATAAATAAAAAGTTAGACCAGGGGTGACCAATGCAAATGATCTTGCTGGACACTTTGGAAATGCATCCTAACTCCGCAGGAATCGTATAAAATTATATATTCCCATATTAGATTTAGACCCACTATAGACATTTTTTTGGAGTGAAAAATGGAAACATAATGAGTTATTATTTTTGTGTTTACTATTATTCTTACATGTAAGCATAGATAATATTATAATAATGACACTAAGCACACTGTAAAGAAATATATAACACTAAAAATGAAATATAAAAAATATATAAATATAAACGAAATAAAAAAAAATGAAATTGTTTAATTTAATTAAATGGAAAAATTTATTTTACTAGTGCGATATTTGTGTCTCCACTCATAATGAGTTCGCAGAATATAATTTAATTAATTTGCGAACTCATAACTGTAAACTCATAAATAAAACAGGCAATATCTGTCCTATATTCGCAAGAATATTATTTTAAAATCAAAATTAAATTTTTCTCATAATTTCGACAGTTAATTTTTGAATGTATGGATGCACACATAATGTATTTTTTGAATACATTGGTTTTCACTACTTGGCCATTATAAAATAAATATATTTTGTAAAAGTATGATAAATCTAACAGACCGTAAAAATATTCAAGGCGGACCGCGGTTTGGCCACCTCTGTTTTAGATATCATTCATAAAACACAGTGAAATTTTCCGTAAAAAATAAATAAATAATAATAATAAAAATACAAAAAATAAATAAAAATACAAAAAAATAAATTAAAAAAATAAGAATTAGATACTACATGGAATAAAAACTGACGTGTTAAGAAAATTGAAATATCAATATTGGCAACAGATGTTTAAAGATCACGTGGTGTTTAAACAATGGTAGAGAAATTGAAAAGTATAATTCATTTTACCCAATAGGCTTCAATCTTTGACGGTAATAGCACTCTTAAAACAGACGCATGAGGAAAAAGAAACCAGAAACAAAGGCAAAAGGGAAAACCCTTAAAAACAAATATATCATTCTAAGAAATGTTTTTTTCTTTAAAGATGATGATGAATCCAGGAAATGTATGTGATCACATCACGAATAATAAGTGTTGACATTTTTTTAAAAAGAAAAGAAACACAAAATATATCCTATTTTTGGCCATAATAGTGGGTGTTGACTATTTTGCAACAGAACTCTGGTTCAATTTCGGTGGTGGTGTGCTTCATCACTTGAAAATACGAGTAGATAAGGTAGAGATTGTAACAGCATCGTTCACTGGCAATCGGATTATTTTATTGGTTTTCCTTTAAAGACTCATCTACATTTGAAACATTCGCTCTAATGTTTGCCTGTTGTTCTTATATCCGCTTAAGAATGGCGGCCTGATGGTCAATTGACTAGTGCTTTGGCCTTTTTATCACAGGTCCAGGTTCAGAATCCACTTTAAACTGTAGCATTCGCTGTAATTAGCCTAAAATATGCACAAAATGATCGTAGAGTGTAAGACCAAGTCAAATCAAATCCCATAAGAATGAGCCTCCAGTCGTCTCTCAATCAAACATTTGAACTCATGCCAAACAGCCTTCGAAATCTGGCAAACGTTTCCGTAAGTATTTTGTTTTAAGACCAAACTAAAGTCTATTTGGAGTGTGGCGCTCAAAATTTATGCGTTTAAGTGTAGACGTCATCTAAATTTCCGTTCATATTAGCACACAAAAGTTTTGGCTAAAGGTGGCATGTCAAACTTCAGAAAAACAGAATTATAATTACAATGTCAATATTATTAAAATGTCAAATTTATCAAGTACAAATCTAATGTGTTCCTTAAAAGTTAAGCATTGATGATTTTTTAAGAATCATCTGCTTTTTTTTTTATCTCTTAACCGTTGTTTTATTGTTTAAACTCGCACCGAAAGCTTAATCAGAGGAATTGTTTGTTCATACATCATGTTACTCAGACTTATATTTCAAGAAGTCTCATGTTTAGACTTCTTGAAATATTGTACCTGCAAGACTTTTAAATAAAAATTTTTTTATCAAGAATTTGATTTAAATACAGCAGGTATCCTTATAATAAGAATTTAAGCAATTTGTTTATATTTTAAGCAATTTGTTAATAAGGGAATTATAATAATTGAATTTAACAGAATTCTGTATCAATATTATTAAAACCATGTCAAGGTTATCAAAATAAAAACTAGTGATTTTTAATAATATATTGTCAATAAAAAGATTAGATGATGCTGGTATGTTAAAATAATGTATCTTAATAAAATTATCAATTTATATCCGGATTTCATATTCATTACAAATGACCTACACTGGTAAAAAAATAAGAGGCCTTTAATAGGTGTAACAAAACTTCATGTATGACCAAACCACAATTTCGGTTCTCGCATTTTTTGGGGGGTTTTACACAGATTTCCCAATCTTTACAAGACGCACTGAAAACACCTGCAATAACTGCAACAATTACAAAAACGCTTAGGACAGACATTATTCCACAGCTATTTCAAGATAGCTGACACTCCCTCAACTATCCCAAGATGCACCGCGCGTAGTAGGAAAAATAGATAACGTCATATTCGCATTGTTACATCTTAACTATTGCTCAATAAGTCCAGAAAAGATATATATAGGCTGAAACAGTAAAACCATTTCTTTATTCAATTTAGCAAGCAGTCAATTGACCAAGTCAGCTCCAATAATTAGGTGAGTACTTCTAGATTGGGAATTGCCAGGTAAGTCCATCTCAATATTCTATAATTTCTTATTTTATTTAACACTAGCAATTATATCTTGGTTTATTTTGGTTTGCTTAAATGTAAACATTCAAATTTCGTGAATTTTTAATTAAATAAAATATTAATCGTAGTTTCAAAATTAAATTGAAATAGAAATATTTAATGGGAAAAATAGACATTTTAAAAAGGAAGCCTTTTTTCTCATATCCATTATATTAGTTTTCATTACATTATGTATTATTTTTTTCAGTTTTGGGAGCAAAGTATGTTTAGAAAAGTCTTAAATTGAGGATTTAGGATTTTAGTCTTACAAAACTTTAGACTCGTTTTTTATTAACATTTTAATACATATACAATTTCAAAATATTTTAATATTAAAATATTTTATTAAAAAATTCCACTGATTTTTTTTTTTTTCGTCGTGATGTTAAGCACTGACAACGATGTAAAATATATTGCAAAACGATTTTGTTAAAACATTGATATTTCTTGAAATATAAAAATGATTGTAAAAATTATAAAACATAATATTTTAGTGTATTATAAAAATATATAACAAAAAATAAAATATAATATTTTTAATATCTTATAATAATATAACACTTTGTTAAAATTATGTAAAGCATTGTTATAATGTATTAATGTTACAGTGGGTGTTATTAAAAATGTTTAATTTGAAAAGGGTTCGCGAACAAAAAATGTTTAACATTAAGTTACACAACGATAAAATAAGTTAAAAACATTACACGTTAAATTAATAACAGAGATATTTTTAATGTATTATAATAACATCATGCATATACAATTAATAATAATAAATATTAATATTTAATAATAAAATTAACTATATATGATTGCATTAGTTAATTTTATTATTAAATATTAATATAATAGTAAACATTATATATTAATAACGTTAATATATAAGTACCTTGTTAAATGTAAAATAACTTGTTATAATAATATATTATAACAAGTTATAATATATTAATATTGCGTTGGGGGTCATTAAAAGTTTTTAATTTGAAAGTGGTTCACGAACCAAAAGCGTTTAACGTTAAGTTACAAAACGATAAATAAATGTTAAGTTAATAACGTTAAGCATTATTACAAACATTGATATTTTCTTAGTTTTAACAAGCATTATATTATAAAAAAATTATGTAATACAATATTATTACTGTGGATTTCGTTTGAAATTTTTAATTTGGAAAAGAGTAGCCAACCATAAATGTTCAAGAACCACTGATCTATAGCAACAGTTTTAATTTCGTTTAGTACACAACATTTTTTTGACAACGACCTATTACATGATTTGAACAAGAAAATATAATAGCATGAACATGAGAAAATATAATAGCATGAACATGAGAAAATATAATAGCATGAACATGAGAAAATATAATAGCATGAACATGAGAAAATATAATAGCATGAACATGAGAAAATATAACAGCATGAACATGAGAAAATATAATAGCATGAAAATGAGAAAAAATATGCATTAATGTGGATATTTCACAATATAACATTTCAGTGAGAAAGATTTTCTATATCAAAAAACGTTTAGAATCATTTCATTTCAAGTTTTGCAAAAAATATCAACATGACATTTTTCGGCATCTTAACAGCTGCAAATTCTTGCGAAAAATAAAGTTTTTAGAAAATATTAGTAACTAAATACTAATAATTATTATATAATTATTTTTAGCAGAATAAAAATAAAAATTAATTAAAATTACTATGACGTTTTTCTAATTGTTGCACAATAAGAAAAGGTGGAAAAAATTTGCAAGCAGAAATGTTTAAATAATAAAATTCAATGAATAAACAGAATTGCCCCAGATAGTTGTAATTCTCTTTTTTCCATGTAGTTTGGTACTTTATAAATGTATTACAAAAAAGGTTTTTAATACAAGATCTAGAGCTAGAGCAAGCTATAGAGTAAAAATTCCTTATATTAACTGTACCTACCGCCCACTTTTGTATCTTAGCAGCACAATTTCTAACCACAGATATGTGTATTTAAGTATACATAGTACTCTAAAAATAATCAAATTGTCGATTTTTTTTTCATTCAGGTTTTTTTCTACAATTTGTTGTACATTCAATAATGAATGCATTATAAAATACTTTACATTTATTTTATTTTATTGACAACTAAATTTGCTCTTCCAAAATTTTTTTATTATTTATAGTGAGAGTGTAATTTAACGTTTCGACCTTTCCTTTATAGACATTTGTAATTTTCTCGGTTTTACAAAATGGTTTGATAGTTTTAGGAATGGAATAAGATTTTATTTTAAAAGTTTAAGAATTCAATTTTAGCCGCTTTTTATGCTGTTTTCCATAATGTGTGTTAAAAAAATATTTCCTTAAATAAATAATTGCAAATTCAATTTCATGCTCGAATTTGTGAGAAACTTTTCAAAATTAACTCAAAATAATCTTGATTAAAAGAATCAAAATTTCGATTGAGTTATAGAAATTTTGTTCAAATTAAAATTTTTTTAATGTTTTGTTGGAAAACAATATATATTTTTTTGTGAAATAGTTACTTTGTGTATTTAACTTAAAATTTTAAATATAAAACAAGTAATATAAAAAAATTTTTTAAGTCAATTCCTACTTTTTTTCACTATATTGCGGAAAGTCCTTTATAAATAAAGTTTAAATTTTCCTCGTACATCTGGCGCCATCTATTGGTAGATACATGCAACTAAAAGCTAAAAACTAAAATTAATTAATTAAATTTAATTAATGAATTAATATTTGAAAAAAACTGCATTAACATCAAATATCATCCATTACAAGTTCAGAAAAAATGTATTTAAACTTGAGTGGAGGACTAAAAAGTATTTCATTAATGATTGAAAATTTGAACAAGATATATATAGGGAGAGTGTGAGCTAATATTAGGAATTGAAAAAACTTTGATGTCTTAAATGTCTCCAATTTCGGAAAATAACAGTGTTAGAAAATTATATTAAAATATTTCGCAAATCCAGATTTCAGGTACGCTCAAAATCTTTTATACTTTTCCTTATTTAGTCTGCTGATCATAAGGACATTTTCCTGCTTAATAAATAGAAATATTAAAATGTCTGCTTTACAATAGTGACGCTCATTTCGAGAAATAAAATACGACTTCGTGAATTCTTTCCAAGTAGAATTCGTGATGAGATTTTATACTGCACGATCTTCCATAATTTATTATAATCCTTTATTTTTTTTAAGTCGTGAGAATTATTTATAGTAATCTTTCGTAAGAATTGTGCATAATTTAAAAATAGAATAACGAAGATTTTTTTTTCTTTGTCTTTTCTATACACAAAATAATTTATTTTTGTTGTTGAATATCAGTGGGCTTCGATTTCTATTGAAGCATGAAATTACTTGTCATAAAGTATTTCTTACTTTGCTAACTATATTTCAATATAATATACATTTTTTTTATTTTATGCATTTATAAATAGCAAGGGAATGGTTAGAACAATAAAAAAAACCATTAAAACCTCTGTTGTAAATAAGGTATTGTAATGTTTAAAATGCACGAATTTTCTTGTACTGTCCTAACACTAATTAGGGGGCCTGATTGCTGAGTGGTTAGTGCTCTGGCTCTCGGTACAACGGGTTTGGGGTTCGAGTCCCGGCGGTGCCATGGATGTTTGTAGTGGTTCGGAATCCACTTTAAACTGTAGGTCCCGGTCTGTTTAGCCATCGTGTTCACATGATGATCGTAGAGATACAAACCAAACTTAACACTAATTAAAACGATACGTTTTTATTATTGAAATTAAATAATTTTCCTTCTTTAATTAATCGAAACAATTAATATAATTTTTATCAAATTTCTATAATCCCTAACTGAAAACTTCCTTGAACAAAATAATTCGTATTGATGTAGCAGTACCATTACTGATTAACCTGTTGATGAATATGAAGACTTGACTCCAAAAAATCTCTTAAATCTTTCATTAAAAATTGTATACTCACTATCAGACTTAGATATTGCTATATATAAATTAAATTATTAAAGTGGAATTAACTATTCATATTTATAGGTGGTTATCAAAATAATGGAAACATCTGTGAATAAAAGTGAGATTTAAAAATGCACTTCGTAAGCATTAAATTATAATCTTAGCTACCAGTTTTTTTAATATAAAGAGTATATGCTATGGTAGTATGAGGTAACCTTAGTGAAATTGTATACGTCTTATTTTTCTGTCAAAAGCTTAAAATGTCAGACCTCACAGACTTTCAAACAGGCCATATTGTACGACCCTAATTAGCTGGAGCAACTTCTACCGGCATGTTTCAGCTTTAAGACATTTCTAGAGGTACTGTGTCTTAAATCGTGACATCGTACGCACAGTGCGGCAAGACAAGCTTGGCAAAGCAAAATAGTGGACGGAAAGAGACCTACGGGTATTGAAACGGATTGTTGATGTCTAAATAGAAATCAACTGCAATTAAAATGACAGCAGAGCTCAATCTGCATCTGGATTCTCCAGCTGCAGTTAGGAGGCGTCTTCATAAACAGGACATTTATGATAGAGCAGCAATTCCCAAGCCACTTGTCACATCTGTTAATTCTAAGCGTCGTCTACAGTGGTGTCACAAATGATAATGCTCCTATTCATACACCAGGACTTGTTGAATCATGATTTGATGAACAGGAGGACGAAGTGAAACATCTACCATGGCCCAGAACAGTCCTGTTACCTCAATATCACCAATCGTTATGGTCTACACCAGGGCGATCAATTCGTAATCTATATCCTCCACAGACATCTCTAACGGAACTTTCCCAATATTTCCCATTAAAAATTATTTAATATTCTTGTAAACACTATTCAGCCCTTGTGATTCTATTCCTAGGCAATTCAAGCTGTATTACATGCCAAGGTCTGTCCTACGTCATATTAGCAAACTCTTTAACTCTAGGGTCTTTCCATTATTTTGACAACCGTACGTACGTACATACATACATACGCACGCACGCACATGCATGCATGCATACATACGGTCGTGCTGACGTACGACCTTTCCTATTTGTTTCAATTAAATCCTTGAAGCTTCAAATAACTGAATTTAGCATCAAGTATTGCATTTGATAAAAACGCAACTTTATATTAAGCTAGTACTATAACGCTATTGTGGCCATGAAACTAATTTACTATTCAACATGCGTGCATAGATCTTTAATATTAGTGAGTGTCCTTTGCTGAAACTGATAAATTGTTGTTTCTTTTATATCAAAAAACCTCCCATTACTTAAAATTCATTATAAGTCGATTCTTCTTCCGCCCATTTCCTGCAATTTGTGGAAAAAACACTGAATCCCAGCTCAGCCATTGTTAAAATTTCGCAATGACCTTTTGTCCTTGAACCTCTGCAGGTCACTTTAACCTGAAATAAACCTTTTTAGGAAGAATTTTAACGTTGCACATTTTTAGGCAGTGTCTTCCGTAAAAGGCAAAATAATAACACCGTTACAATTTTATTTTTATTAATTTATTTGCTTCTTTGATACTCTTTCACTAGTTGTGAATGATAAATGTAAATTTTCTTTTATATATGACAGTGATTCTCAAAGGGTGCGCCCTAGAAGATTTCCGGGTGCACCCTGTGATATTTCTGAGACATATGTGCCTGAAAAAAATATCGTTAATTTTTTTTTTTCAGTTTTTCCTTTCAAAGGCAACTTTCATTACAAACAACTAATGCTTTATGTTGCTAATGTTTTCTTCGCCCAAAGTCACCAAACAGCAATAATACGCCATAGAACGCTTCCGTGAAACTAGGAGTGATAACTTTCATGGTTGGCTATTAAAAAAAAAAAAATTTCCATTGCAGCCACTGAAACTCTGCCGTCTGTAAATAATAGTCTGTGGAGTGGACAATCTGGATATAAAACTTGGAAACTTTAGTAGCGAATGCTTATTTCTTAGAAATTTGTATATAGTGCTTCCACAATTATTTGTGCGGCCTGATGGCTAATTCGCTAGAGCTCTGGCCTTTGGTACCACAGACTTCAGGTTCGAATCCTGGCGGTGGTATGGATATTTGTTAGTGGTTCGGAGTCCACGTTAAATTGTAGGTCCCGGTCTAATTAGCCTAATTATTTCAATATAGCTAATTCTCTAGATCTCTGGCCTGACCACCCTACCACATAATAAGAAAACATCTCCGTTCTCGAAATCTGCCAATAGACAGACGGCCTTGGCTCACCATGAGGCTGTTGCGCCAATGAAGAAGAAAAATAAGAATTTTAAATAATTGTACATTAAAAAATGCATAGTTCTTGCATATGCTTATTGATAGAGCATATTTTTGTAACGGACCACCTCTGTTTTATTGGCGGCCTGGTGGCTAGCGCTCTGGCCTTTGGTACCACAGGCTTCATGTTCAAATCCTGGCGGGGGCATATATGTATGTTATTGATTCGGAATCGATGTTAAACTATAGGTCCCGGTCTAATTAGCCTAAAGTGTGCACAAAATGACGGCAGAGCGACAAATCAAACCAAACCAATCTGTTTTATAGTTTCGCAATTCTAACCAGAGAAACCAAAATGATCATAACAGCTGGCACCGAAAGATTAGTTTTTATCCATTTTTCTAAAGTTTTACCGGCAACATTTATTTGCGATGATAAATTTTCACTAATCACCTTAATAAATTACAAAGGAATTTCATTTGAAAGAACTAGTTTCTGTTTCTTCTTGGCGTCAACAGAAAAAACAAAGCGATTATTTACCCGATCTCAAATGTCATTGACTTGGCCGATCTTAATCTTGACGTAAACTTAAACTTTTCTCATAAATGGTTTTTCCATTAACTCGTTTGCCTCAACACACTGGCATCCAATCTGAAACAACAATTAAGAACTCAGCCATTTCCACACACATAAACTGGCGCCGGTAGACCTTTTCGATTTGAAATTAGGATTTCACTTTCACTTTCACTCCCAAAGGTGGTCATACCCTTTGAAATAAAATAAACAACGTTAATTCGTTTTATAAATTCGCCTTCATTGCAGATTTGTTCTTTCCAAACAGCAAATCTGCATCTTCAAATTTATGAAAACAAATAAGAAATTTGGGACCTGATGGCCAGGGCCGGACCTTGGGTGTTTGTAGTAGTTTGGAATCCATTTTAAACCGTAGGTTCCTGTCTATTATGACTACTATTACTATTACACAACACCACATCACTGTCCTAGAGCTGTGTTGCCCCCCTACAGTTTTGGAATGATGTGGGTGAAAAGTCTGATTGGGCTATGGGAAGTTCTACGGTCGTACGAGACCGAGATCTACGGATTAAACCACTACAAACATCCATGACACAGCCGGAATTCTAATATGGTACAGTTTCTAAACACTCGACCGTCATGCGCCCCAAGGTCTAATATGACTGAAAAAGTTGGCCGTTGGACAACCCTACCCTTAAAAAAGAAATAATCTCAGTCTCGAAATCTGCCAGTAGGCAGATGGCCTTGGCCCATCAAGGGGTTGTTGCGCCAATGAAGCATAACAAATTTAAAACACTTTGCATTAAAAAATAAATAGTTTTTAATTATGAGCTTTAACTATGTATTTAAATACATGCTTATTGATAGGCGGCCCATTGCAAAAATATCTTCTGTTTCATAGTTTCGCAATTGATGTGTAGATAATGATAAACCGGAGAAATCAAAACCCCTTACGACAAAAAGCTGAGTTTTTATTCATTTTTTAAAGTTTTACCGGCAGCATTCATTTGTGATCAAGTCTTTCACTAATCCCCTTAATAAATTGCAAACACAAATTTCAAATGTAAGATTTGTTCTTGGCGTCATTAGAGAAAACAAAGTGGCTATTTCTATTTACCCGACCACAAATGTCATTGACTGATCTTAAATCTTGACGTAAACTTAACCTTTTCTCATAAATGGTTTTTCCATTACCTCGTTTCCTCAATACACTGGCATCCAATCCGAAACAACAATTAAGAACTCTTGGCTCAGCCATTTCCACACACACAAACTGGCGCCGGTACTTGCAGGTGCCTGGCCGTGACCTTTTCCATTTGTAGTTCGGATTTCACTTTCGCTCCCAAGGTCAAAAGGGTGGTCATACCCTTTCAAATCAAATAAAAAACGTTAATTTGTCTTATAAATCCACCTTCATTGCAGATCTTTATATGCATCTTTTAATTTATGAAAACAAATAAGAAATTTTGGACCTGATGGCCGAGTGATTAGAGTCCTGGAACTCGGTACCACAAGGTTCGAGTTCCGGCCGGGCCTTGGGTGTTTGTAGTAGTTCGGAATCCACGTTAAAACCGTAGGTTCCGGTCTAATATGACTATTATTATTACTATTACACAACACCACATTACTGTGCCTAGATCTGAGTTCCCCCATACAGTTTGGGAATGATGTGGGTGAGAAGTCTGATTGGGTTATGTGAAGTTCTATGGTCATACGAGACCGGGATCTACGGATTAAACCACTACAAACATCCATGGCACAGCCGGGATTCTAATATGAAACCTGTGGTACAGATTTCTAAACACTCGACCATCATGCGCCCCAAGGTCTAATATGACTGAAAAACGTTGGGCGTTGGACAATTCTACCCCGAAAAAAGAAATCATCTCAGTCTCGAAATCTACCAGTAGGCAGACTTAGAGACTAAGAGGGGGGGGGACTTCACCATGGGGCTGTTGCACCAATGAGGACGAAGAATAAGAAATTTAAAACACTATGCATTAAAAAAATGAATAGTTTTTAATTATGAACTTTAACTGAACATTTAAATATGCTTATTAACATGGTGTCTTAGATCACAAATGCAAGCCAAATAAAAAAAATAAAGGGGAAAAATTAGTCTCATTTGAAAGATCTGTTCTTGGCGTCATCAGAGAAAACAAAGTTATTATTTTATTTACCCGTTCCCAAATGTCATTGACTGGACTGATCTTAATCTCGACGTAAACTTAACCTTTTCTCATAAATGGTTTTTCCATTAACTCGTTTCCTCAACACACTGGCATCCAAACCGATGGCTCAGCCATTTCCACACACATAAACTGGCGCCGGTGGTTGCAGGTGCCTGGCCGTGACCTTTTCGATTTGAAGTTCGGATTTCACTTTCGCTCCCAAGGTCAAAAGGGTGGTCATACCTGCCCACGAGTCTGAGAGGGTGTCATAAGCCGAGTGAGCGAGACGTTGCACTTTCAGTTGTCGATTGGAAGTTTCCCTTATCGGTCGACCTCGGCAATTGTTATTGCGCTTTCTTCAACTATGTGGGACGAAATTGCTCTCCAGTGAATTCCGTTGAAATCGTACATCAATAAAGGTAAGTCGATCTTAATGCAATTTAGCTTGTTTTCGGATTAAAGATTGACTTTTGTTTAGAAAAAATGAGTTATTGGTCGGATATCGTAGGTGGTTTTATTTTATAATGGATTAGATCAGTGAAGTTTATCAATCTCAGTGATTCTGAAATTGGGATCCGAGGTCCTTAGTTGAAGTTTTGAATGACGTCCAGTTTCTTTTTGTTGGTGAACTTTCCATTTTCAAAGTAATACTTTGGACTTTCTGTTATCTTAATTAATAAGCTTATTTGGTCTAGTTTTTACTGATTAATTCATTTATTTTCTGTAATATTACCTGTTTAATAGCTGGAAGTATGTTAAGATGGCAATTTGCTACTTTAAATTATTTTTTTAATTATTATTTTATGATGAGATTTATTAACAATATAGCTCTACATTAACTGTACTTAATTTATATTTTAAAAGAATACATGAGCATCCAAAAATTTGCTTAAAGAAACTGTCTTTAAAAAAATATCCTAAAATAGTTTGAGGATCACTGATTTATTACATCAAACTCAATTTCTTTTCTGTTTCTCAATTAAATATTTATTTTAAACTGTAGATCCCGGCGGTTTTATGTTATAATGGATTAGATCAGTAAAGTTTATCAATCCCAGTGATACTTAAGCTTTGATCAGTGGTCCTTAGAATAAATTTTGAATCAGTTATAATATCCCTTTCTTTTTCCTTTTGAGTTTTCTATTTCTAAAGGATGTCAGTGATGTTATAGATTTTCTATTTTTATTAATAAGCTTATTTGATCTAGTTGTTATCGATTAATTATTTGTAATATTACGTTTAATAGCTGAAATGATAAGCTGGTAATTTGCCATTTTAAAAATTTGTTAGTTTAATTATTACTTTATGTTAAATTTTATTAACAATTAGCTATACGTTAATTGTACTTAATTTATAGTTTAATGTAAATTAGCTTGTTTTTGGATTAAAGATGAATTTTTGCTTAGAAAAAATAAAATATTGATGGGAAATCGTAGGTGGCTTTATTTTATAATGGATTAGATCTGTAAAATTTATCAATCCCATTGATATTCAGCTAGGATCGGTGGTCCTTAGTTGAGATTTTGAACCGTTTTCCCGTTTTTTACCCTTGGTGAGTTTTCCCAGATGCTAATAATAGTTTGGATTTTCTATTATCTTAATTTAAAACTAGACCAAATAAGACTATTAATTAATTTTCTGTAATATTACTAGTTTAATAACTGAAAAGATGGTAATTTATTTTAAAAATTGTTTTTTTAATTTAAGTTTTATTAAGAATTAACTATGTGTTGATTGTACTTAATTTATACATTAAAAAAATCCGTAAGTCACCAAAAGTAATTTTTAAAGGAACTGTATGGCAGTAAATCCTAAAATAGTTTGAGTATCATTGATAGTTCATTTCTTATGATTTAGTCTTTATTGCTGTATTTTATTAAGCTTTTATAATTGAAATATAACAAATAGTTTTTAAAGTAACAAATTAAGCTTAAAAAATAACAGAAAACATATTTTACGCATGATGACTTAATGGGATTAACTGTTTTTTTCTTTTTTTTTTTTGGTCATCCTAGATTAGATTAAAAAAAATATTTCAGTTTCTTACCTATTAATTTATTCTTTATGCACATAATTTATTATTTAGAGTAACATTTAGATTTTTACTGTAATAAAAAAAAACATATTTGTTTTCATTACTGAAAAATCCACTGCAATTTTTATAAATAACTGTTTACTTTAACCACACATGGCAAGTTTAAAAGTGCTTAGCAAGCATTTTCACGCTTATATTGCTGTTTTCAAAAATTATTTGTTACGTTTCAATAACAATAACTTAATAAAACACATTCATAAAAAATAAATCATAAGAAATGAATTGAGAAACAGAAAAGAAATCGTGTATGATGTAATAAATCAGTGATCCTCAAATTATTTTACAAAAGGAAAGGCAAGATGAACCAATGTTTTTTGAACCAAGACGTTTTTTTTTTCCTTAAAAAAAAACGGTTTGATTTTTTTTTCTTTTGAGTGATTAAGTTAATAGGCTTGGAGTAATCCTATTCTATTTTTAACTATTTGCCAATTATGTGCAGAACTTGTATAATCATCCATTATATATTGATAACTTTTGAAAGGGGTGGTTATTCGCATAGATTTTTATCAAACAAAAATCTATTATAAACTGTCCACTCATTCTGTAAGTCAGTATTTTGAAAGACAATATAATGCAGGGTCTGTTTGTCAAGATAATAAAAGCAATTTTTAATGTATGGATTTATAGCGCCCATTTCTGATATAGGTTCGGAAATTTTTGGTTTGACGTTTTTGTGTTTTGAAAATTTGGAAAACCAATTTATCCATCAAGTCACTCCAGGGTCTTTGAAAAAAAAGCAACTGTTTTTTCAATTACTTACGATTCAGATTTATTTCCATTAAAACTAAAAAAAACCATAATCTACGTATTAATATAGTCAAATCTGTTTTTGAAATCTGTGAGAAGGGGCTGCATAAAAGAAATCTCATAAAAAATGTCCTGAAACTTCACAATTAGCTATAAAATGTATTGCTTGCAACACACATGCAAAAACATTTTTTTGTGGTTATTTTATGCGGTCTCTATTAAAGTCCCACATAGAAAATATGTAAATCAAAACCTCACTATGCCCCTACCTCGCATCTAATAACATTCGTGGTAATAGGATGATATATGAGGTGGGCCATATGTAGGATTCTTTTAATTTGCATGTTATTTTGACAGTCATCTGTTGCGGTTTGTTT
The DNA here is from genome assembly GCA_021605075.1 of Caerostris darwini. NCBI lineage: Eukaryota > Metazoa > Arthropoda > Arachnida > Araneae > Araneidae > Caerostris > Caerostris darwini. Next base: position 96,647 of record BPLQ01015685.1, read on the forward strand.
AAACTACACTTTTTAATTAATTGTTATTCATAATATGTATTTGATGGAATTTATATACCGCACATAAAACAAGACCGCATAAAAACGGGGTTTTCTGTATTTACAATCGCTGTCGTCATCTAGGTATTTAAAAAATTTTTTTATTAATTTTCACCAGATACTGTTTTTAAAGCATTGGATTCTCCAAGTATTCCTGGAAAACACATTTTTTATATTGGAGCATTTTCAAAATCTATCGACTTTATTTCATTAGAGCCAATGTCTCAAGTAGAGATAGAAAATTGCATTCACGTTCGTCTCCATGAAAACCAGTTAATAAAACTGGAATTTCAAATTTTTGAACAAATTTTTAATGCCAATTTGTATTAACTATTTGCTACTATAAAGTTTGCGTCAATTAGAATAAATTAAAATAGAATTTGGCACAGTTCACATATTTTTTCAGGTCCTGTTTTTCGTTTGACCATTGCTATAGCTTCGATATTATTATAATGGCATCGCTAAAAGTTCCAAAAAATAAATTAATTAATAATAAAAAAAATATTAATTATATAAAAATTTATTATTTAGATATATATCTCGAATATTTGAATGCTCGTTTGATAACAAGAAATACAATACAATGCAAGAAAAAGGTTTTAAAACTTTATAGGGTTACTTTAAAATTTAATATTAATGATTGAAGAATTTTGTAAATTGAAAATGTTTTGTAATTATTATTTATGGCTATATTTCACTTAAAATGATTTATGTAATTAATAATTTTGAATGAGTCATTTGTATAATGCAAATTATTTGTGCAAAAAAAAAAATCTTATAATTTATTTTTCCCACAAATAGTATCATTTGAAAAAAAAAGAACTTGTTTCTCCTATAAATAGTATAATTTGAAAATTTTTATATAACAAAAAATACAATTTAGGAAAAAGTTTTTAAAACTTTATAAATTTACAATAAAATTTTTATATTCAATGATTGAAGAATTTTGTAAATTGAAAATGTTCATATCATTTTTTGAATTATTTATGGTTATTTCACTTAAAAGTGATTTATATAATTAATAACTTTGAATAATTATCGTGTAAATGAATTATTTGAATTTTTTTTCTTCCACTAATAGTAACACTGAATTTTTTTTCTTCCACTAATAGTAACACTGAATTTTTTTCTTCCACTAATAGTAACACTGAATTTTTTTTTCTTCTAATAGTAACACTAATTTTTTTTTTCTTCCAGTAACACTGAATTTTTTTTCTTCCACTAATAGTAACACTGAATTTTTTTTTTCTCCCACTAATAATAACACTGAAATTTTTTTTCTGCCACTAATTGTATAAGAATTACAAAATTACGATAAAATTTAATGATTGAAGCATTTTGTAAATTGAATATGTCCATATCATTTTTGGAATTATTTATGATTATTTCACTTAGAAGTGATTTATATCATTAAGAATCGTTATTAATCATTTGTATAATTCGACTTATTTGTGTAAAAAAAATATTGTCATTTATATCTTCCAGAAATCGTATCATTAAAAAAATTATTTAAAAATAATGATTACTATGACTTGATGAGCTTCATTTTAAAGTGCTTCAACAATTATAAACAGCTTTCACTGTGCCCAAGGTTAAATTTATTTCTCCAACCAATATTATTAATAGTTATTTTCCAGTTATAACGAAGATAAAAATTCCTAAACATAAAAAAAAAAATAAAGGATTCGCAAAAGTCGAGGACACATTCCTGAGTTTTGAGGACAACCTTATCAACAAATCTTAAACTAATGTATTGAAAACTGTTAGGGGAAAAACCATTCAGGAAGAGGAACTTGAATTCCAGTTGTTTTTAACGCTTTTTTTCCCTTTCTTTGTTGGAAAAACCGTTAAGTATAATTGGAAAATATTTGACTTCTTCTACAGTGCTACTTAAATAAAACGTGATAATATAAATCTAACTTTAATTTAATAAGTGGATCTCCGTTCCTAGAAAACAACTTGATGGGTTACTTTCCATTTCCATAATATTTACATGTCTAATAAATATTATAGCAATTTTTATATCTTTCGTCATCAACCTTGTTTATAAAATTTTCTCTATTGTCTAAATTTGGTTTGTCGTTCTACGGTCATTTTCTGCACACTTTAGGCCATTTAGACTGGGACCTAAAATTTAACGTGGATTTCGAACTATTAAACATGCAACCACTGGCAGGATTTGAACCAATCGTGCGAACCAAAGGCCAGAAAGCTAACCAATTGGCCATCAGACCGCTTATTATCTAGGTAAGGATGTAAAAGGGGCCTGATTGTCGAGTGTACTCGGTATCAGATTTCGGGTTCGAGTCCCTGCGGCGCCATGGAGCTTTTCAGTATTTCGGAATCCGCTTTAAACGGTAGGTCTCGGTATAATATGACTATAGAGTGTTGGGAGTACAGCTGACAACTTTGCCCCATAAAAAGAATCATCTCGCCTCGAAATCTGCCAGTAGGCCGACGGCCTTGTCTGCCCCACGCCCCCCATAAGGCTGTTGTTCCAATGAAGAAGAAAGCCTTTATAATTTTCTTCACATAAATATAATTAATGTAGGCGAACTTTATACTGGGGCCACTTTAAATCGTAGGCCCCGGTCTAATATGATCATAAAGGCTGACATCCATATTGTTCCAATCTACTAGTAGGCAGAGGGCCTTGAGGCAACTCAGCTCTAGGCACTGCACTGTGGTGTGGTTAGTGGTGTAGTAGTAGTGGTTCGGAATTCATGTTAAATTGTAGGTTCCTGTCTAATTAGCCCAAAGTATGCACAAAATGACCGTAGAGCGACAAACCAAACCACACATACGTATTGTGTATATCGTCCACATAGACAGGAGTTTTTGATTAAAATTTTCTTGCTGGGTTTCGAACCTGACACCTTTTAGTTTAAAAACTCAACGCACTATCTAGCAATTGCTTGATACATATATCAAAAGACCAAAATAGTTGCCTTCAGAGTAAAAAAAAAATGCAAAGGCTATTTTTATCAACCAAAAGTCTTCTAGAAAATGATATTATGCATATCTGCAATTGAAAAACATATTATAAAACTGAATTTATGTTCTTTTTTTTTATAATTTTTTTCACTACGAAGGTGAGATACACAACGTCAAAGTCATAAAATTTTTATTCCTCATATCCACGCACCGGTCATCCAAAATCCTGAGGTTAAATCTCGCCACAAACTTACGATGTGTCAAACAAAATAACAATATACAAAAATAATAAAAATACAAAAAACAAATAACAAAATAACATAAAATAACAAAATACAAAATAATCCCATACGAATTTAAAACCGAGAAGCAAAATCGCAAATTAAAAAAAAAAAAAAGAATTGATGTGCTTAAGCACCTTTCAGCAAGGTGCTGTGCAGTTGAGAAAAGGTCGTTACGTTCAAACACAATAGTTTGGCCGAATGGTACCACAGGTTTCGGTTTCGAGTCCCAGCTGGTCAATGGATGTTTGTAGGGGTTCGGAATCCACTTTAAACCGTAGTTCTTGGTCTCATACGACCGTCGAACGTCACACAGCCCAATCAGACTTCTCACCCACATCATTCCAAAACTGTAAAAGGACAAATCAGCTCTAGGCACAGGGGCGTGGTACAGTAGTGGTTTCACAGTGGTGTAGTAATGGTGGTTCAGAATCCACGTTAAACTATAGGTCCCGGTCTAATTAGCCCAAAGTGTGCACAAAATTACTGTAAAGTGGCAAATCAAACCATACATATGTATTGTGCATGTCTTTGGCATAGACAGGAGTTTTCGATTAAACCATTCTTGTTGGGTTTCGAACTTACACCCTTACTTTGAAAACTCAACGCTCTATCTAACAGTTGCTTGATACATGCATCATAAGCCCAAAATAGCCTTTGCATTTTTTTTTTTATCTAAGTCTTCTAGAATCGTGAAAATGTTATTATGCATATCTACAATTGTAAAAAAAAATTTACATAAAAAAAACCACACTGTTTTACAGTAATATATTTTTTTCGTCAAAGTCATAAAATCTTTTATTCCGCATATGCAAGCACCGGTCATCCAAAATTCCTAAGGTTAAACCTGACCACAAACTGCATTCAACACTCACGATTTTCCAGTAAAATAATCCCATCCGAATTTAAAAACCGAGAACACAAAATCGCAAATTGAAAAGAAAAAAAAATTGATGTGCTTAAGCACCTTTCAGCAAGGTGCTGTGTGGTTGAAAAAAGGTCGTTACGTGCAAACACAATAGTTTGAATCGCAAATGTCCCATGTCTTTGTCGGGAGGATAGTAGGATAAATCAAATTTGCATTTGCCGCTTACGTTGGTGCGTCGTAACCTTTGTTTGATGAGCTTTTGTGTTGTCTGGATAGGGTATTGCCGTATCATGTGCAAAGATTTTGAGTTTTCAAGAATTAGTACTTTCTTCTAAGTGTTGTCTCGTAAGGATACTGTGTGTGAGCATTATGGTCTAATTTAGAAAGTAGGCAAAAAACAGATTGTTACATCAGTTGTTTTCTCTTGAGTGTCATCTATTTTGTAAGTATATATTTTTTGCATTTATTAATTAAAAAATGTTCTCGCAAATTGGTTTAATAAATTAAAAATTCAAATTCTATCAATTTAGTAAATACACTATAATTTTATTTTAATTAATAATAAAAAATGAAATATCTTAAATGTTCTTGGCTATTTTGAAAAAAAAAAAAAAATTTTTCGGAATTTTCTGATGATACATCAGCACCTATATACAAGTAATAAGTTTAGCATGTATACATATAAGTTTCAATAATTTTGTGCAATATACAGCTAAAATTAGTTACTGGGAAAATTTTTCAATATATTTAACACTATTTATCTTTTGTAACAGATTGATTATCACTATCTATAACGCAATCGTCATCAGAATCCAATTCTTCAATATCTGATATTTACATTGCGGTCTGATGGCCAATTGGCTAGCTCTTTGGCCTTTGGTACCATAAGCTTAAGGTTTAAATCCTAGCAGTGGCACGGATGTTTATTAATGGTTCGGAATCCACTTTAAACAGTAGTGCCTGGCCTAATTAGCCTAAAGTGTGCAAAGAATAACCGTAGAGTGACAAGCCAAACCTAATACTTCTGCAATAGCAATGTAATACAAAAATTCTTTTAAATCTTTAGATTTTTCCAGATTATATTTTTATAAAATGAAAACAAGATATTTTATCCTACTGATCACTTGTTGATTTTAAAATAATTCAAATGCCTAAAATACGATAAATGCATTAATATGCGAACTATTTGAAGAATTACAACCACGTAGACCTAATGCCCAAACAACCAATCAATCTGTCTTTGTCTAGTAAGCTAGATGCCATAAAAAAATTATTTTGTGTACAGAAAGTTTTACTTTTTATAAATTATAATGTTTTGGAGTAAATTGTATCTGTATTATTTATATTAAAAAATGTTAAAAATATTCTTGCAAATTGGTTTAGTTACTTGACAATTCAAGAAACTTATAAAATTTTTAAAATTTAATCAATTTAGTAAATAAAATATATAATTTTTTTCAATTTTAATTAATAATAAAAATTAAATATTTTAAGTGTTCTTGGCTATTTTGAACATTTTTTGGCTATCAATCAAACTTTATTTTTGGTAAACTCTAATGTTTTAGAATAAATTTTATCTGGATGATTTAAATACTAATGATTACTTGATAAGTATAATTAATAAATGATAATTTGTTAATCAGTTTTTTCGTTATCAATATTTCAAACCAATCAATCTTTCAAGCAGTCGAAAATTTGTCAAAAATATCGTCTTTTTTTCCAAAAAAGAGTATAATTTATGTATGTATATATTAGATTTATGTGTAAAGTTGATTTAACTCTCACTTAATGCTCTAAAGGTCAAGCATCATTGAAGAAATAATTAAATCATGTTCACAAATGAATAAATGGTACTTACGTATTAACGTTACCTTGGCTACAGTTGCTCCAATAAAGAGCAATCTTGTTGTTCGCACGCGCACGCAGTTATCTTTTGAACGCCAACCGCAGCTACAGATTTGGCGGTTTTTAAATGGCGCCAATCTACACTTAAAATTTTTAATCCAAATAATAAAACACTTCATTTAAAATCAAAACGCTTTCAAAATAATTCACGCATGTAATTGTTCCAATCTATAAGAGTTTTATCCGATAAATAAAGTTGCTTTTCACAAAATTTAATCGACGTCAACTCCTCGCACCAGCAGTATATGAATCTCAAAGCTGTACAAAATGGAATTCTGCTTCCCTCAAACCAGTTGTCTTTTCTAAGTCCCACACGATAAGCACACTGACTGAAATTGCATTTCCAAAACTTACGTTCTCCAAAATAAAGTTTCATGTCATGGGAATTGGGACATTTTCGTTGTTTTGGTAAAATATTTCGCTCCTGAAGAAATAAAATTGCATCTTGTTCTGTTTCTGGCATATCCCAAATACGCATTTTCGTAGCACTGCAAAATGGCGTCAAAAATCAGCAAATCTGTAGCTGTTAGATTGGCGCCACTTAAAAGCCGCCAAATCTGTAGCTATTAGATTGGCGACACTTAAAAACCGCCAAATCTGTAGCCAAGGTAGCGTTAATACGTAAGTACCGAATAAATTATAAGTCTTAAACATTATTTCTAGTTTCATATTTTTTTATCATTAGTGAGATAAAATCCCTTTATATGTATATATAATTCAAGCACCTTTTCCAAACGCTAATAATTCAAAAATCCTATGTCGTAAAAATAATCTTTATGGCACATTCTTAATAACAATTTAAAAAAAAATAGCTGATAAATCGAAATTTCCTGCTACGATCTTCTGATGATAAATTTGAGTTTCCTGTTCGTGACCTTGCTTTTCCGAAAATGCTCTATTAAATTATTGCGTTAGAAGATAAATTTATATTTGGGAATGTACTTCCGCTAATAAGAAAGTTAAAAACAGAATTGAAGAGCTGCACTGCATTATAGTTATTTGTGAGGAATAGATGACACATTAACTCCAGGTTATAGCTAAAGCTGTGGTTACTTTAGAACTGATGGTTAAAGGTTAAAATAGCAGCAGCGGTAAAGTAAGATTCTCTTATATATGGCATAGATATTGATCCCATTAAAAATCCATCAATCAAGATTTATTTCAGAAATTTTTTCTAATTAAAAATTAGAGTATTTTTGTTAATAATTTATAGTTATTTTAAATGATTCGTCGTAAATCTAATATTATGTAAATAATATAATGAACACAGTTGATAAGATGTATTCTTACGGATGAAAAGTTGAAAAAGTGTCGCTTTGTCGAATCTTTAATCCTCTGTTATGTTTGGAAGTCAGGTACTCCATGAAAATTGCCGTTGCTGTTATGACTTATTACAGTTAAACATTTTATTTGATGTTGTTGTTAAACAGCATCAATATCAATAGGTATAATCTCATTCTATTACAACCTTGCATATTTTAATAACTGAGTCTTCAAGAAACATGGTTATTTTTATTTATGTATTTATTAATTTTATTAGATGTGGTTATTCTTATTTATGTATTTATTAATTTTATTAGATGTGGTTATTCTTATTTATGTATTTATTAATTTTATTAGATGTGGTTATTCTTGTTTATGTATTTATTAATTTTATTAGATGTGGTTATTCTTGTTTATGTATTTATTAATTTTATTAGATGGGGTTATTTTTATGTGTGTATTTATTAATTTTATTAGATGTGGTTATTTTTATTTGTTAAATGCGGTTGAAGTCTTTTAGTTTAAAAAGGTGAAATCTTTTTAAAAAATAATTTCCCAGAAAGAAATAAGGGATTAACACCTTCTAGAAGAAATTTTAGAGATAACTTCTTCCTATTTGCAAATTGAGTTTCAGAAATCCAGTATAAAATGAACACATAACATTCTCCACTGAATCAACTCGTTTTAGAAAAAGGCGACTACAGCCCGTGACACAAACATGAACCATTCAACCTCCTCTTTCACATGGTGGCTTGATGGCCAATTGGTTAACGCTGTGGCCGTTGGTATCAGACTTCAGGCTCGAATCCTGGCTGTGGCATGGATGCTTCTAGAGGTTCAGAATTCACTTTAAACCGTAGGTCCCGGTCTCAAATGACCGTAGAACGTCACAGAGCCCAATCAGACTTTTCATCATCATCATTCCCAAACTGTAAAGGGGCTACTCTCACAGTGATGTGCAGATGATGTGCACTAAGCGCAGTGATGTGTAGTGGTAGAGGTTCGGAATCCACGTTATACTGTAGGTCTGTCTAATTAGCCCAAAGTGTACACAAAATGACCGTAGAGAAACAAATCAAACCAAACCTCTTTCGCATTGGATCGATTCTAGCAGATTTATGATTTGTATTTAAAAAAATTCATAAGTCGAAACAGGAGTGAATTTTTGAACTTTTATTTTATAAATACATGCCTAATTTCTTTTAAAACTAAAACTAAGACTTTGTGTGTAACTTTAAAAAAATAATAATAATTCAGCTTCAGTTATTTACGAGATTTTATTGATTAATTTACATTAATGAATACATATAATGATATATTAAATTAAAAAAAAACTGTAAAATTGCGTGCCTGTTAGATATTTGCAATGCGTGTCTGTTGCGTGTGTTGAAAAGTAAATACACATGGGTTTAAGCAAATATTTATTTGGTAGAAATTTCTGAAGTTTTCTATATTTCTTAGTTTAGTAAGTGAACAATAATAAAAAAAACATCTTTGTATCCTATTAACTAACAATCAACAAAAAAAGGTATGTCATTAACCTCTGCTTTTAAATTGATTATTGGAATACTAAATAAATTTTTCAAAATACTTTAAATTACTTTTTTAATTCCTAAAAGATCAATTTAAATTATTTATATAATTATTTATATAATTTTTCAATAAAGAAAAAATCAGCACTTGATCCGCAAAATAGATATTTCTTGTTAGGTTTAAGAAATTTTTGAGGTATCAAGATTGTAAGCAAATTTAATCCATTCATATTATAGAACTTTAGAGCAGTACTGTAGAATTTTATTTAATACATCTGATAAAATATTTAAAAAAATAATTGCTATAATATTTTTGCTACATAAATCAAAACAACTGTATAATATGTTTTATATTTTTAATGCGACTTGTTAGATGAGAATTATGCAAATAACGACAATAACTAATTTATTCATTAACTAGAAGCTGTAATCAATATTGGAGGTTTATTACTAAAGTATTTTACATAAATTTAACAACTTAATTGTAGAAGCTTCGTAGCAAATGTAAACATGAAACAAAGGTTATAAAATAAAGAACCATTTATCAATAATGTGAACTTTTTTTATGGTAAATTGCAGTTTTTTTTTTTTTTTTTTTAAGTAATAAAAATTTGAATGTATACTTTTTTTTTTTCGGCATGGTAATGGTTTAACGCAGGATTTTGACAAATAAGACCATTGCCAGTTTGATATTTTGTTATATGAAGATTTAAATTATATATAGTTAAATGTTTTTAATATGTTCCTGTTTGGGAATAATTTTTTAAATGTTCTCTGTGAAATATTTATAATTGTCTATTATTGTCATAGTAGGTATAATATTGGTTCCTTTCAAAAATATTGCAGTAGATTTTCACTTAAAAATTAATGACAGTAAAAATGCTATGTGCTATAATATTTAAGATTTCTATGGCTTTATTTAGAGAAATTTTCTATTTGATTTATAAAAGCTTGAAGTGAAAGATTCGTGTTATTAAGTATATTTTCATAATATAGTTTGTGATTTTCATTTAACATGTAAATTACAATTTTAGTATTTTAAAAGCTTAAAATTCATTTATTTTATTTATGAATAATTTTAAAGAAATTCGGGTTATACTGTATTATTTGTATTCTTTCACTATGTAAAAATCAAGAGTTTAATCACTTACAACAATTTTATTTAATTATATTATTAAAATATAACCATTAATAATCATCAATATTGCTTTGCTTCTTTTCTATCATCATATTTGCAAATGATGAGGGGAAAATGATTGATATTTCCGAATTATATTATTATCTGTATTCCTTCATTATGTAAAATCAAGAATTTAATAATTTATGAACTCTAAATAAACTAAAATTTAATAAAAATTTAATTACGATACTTATAAAATAATAACATTTTTTAGCTGACTAGTTTATTTAGCGATTATAAATTATTAAATTCTTGATTTTGCATAATAAAGGAATACAGATAACAATAAATTATGATCCGAAAGATTTCCCTCATCATTTGCAAATATGATTATAGAAATGAAGCAAAGCATTAGTTTTTAAAGTTAATTATGATAATTATGTTAAAAACTAATGCTTTGCTTCATTTCTATAATCATATTTGCAAAGAATGAGAAATTTGTGCATAAGAAAATGTTCACTTATAATGAATTTTTATATTCCTATTATAGTATATCATTAAAGCAGTTAAAAAGAAATTTATTTTCACAAAAATTCATTTTAACTATAATCTGCTATATTTTAACGACCACCAATAGAATTTATAATATTTACACAGCATCAATATTGCTTTATTTTTACCAAGTTTATATTAAAAATATTTCTTTTTTATTTCAGGTTAATTTATAACGTGAAAAATCATGAAGGGATTTATTGCTTGCTTTACATGTTTGCTCCTTGCAACGGTAAGATATAAACCATCTATATTTCTTATTATTTATATATATCAAATTATAATAAGCAATCGATTTTAGCGTCTTATAAAATATAAATGTTATGAAATGTGGCTTCTCTTTAAATGGTTCATCTTTACCAACAATAATCTGTGATTTTATATTTACTATTGTAACCGTGCTTCCTCCTACGCACTGGCAAGAGTCCCCCCTGTGGTGTTCAGAAGAAATGATCAGTCGGCCTCGAAACTCTCATCCGAGAGAAAGTACAGCACAGCCTGTACTCCCATTGAGTAATGTTTAGTTTATAGTCCCATCCCGAGAGGAAATGTTTAGCGTATCGGCTACGCAAAGGATGCGCGAAATATACTTCTCCGAGTGAGAGTCTGTAGGTCATATATTTCTTATCGGGATGAGAGATTTCCCTATGAGGGATCTTGCCAGTTTGTAGGAGGAAGCATGATTACAAATGTCCCAAGTTGAACTTTCGACAGAGAGAGAATTAACAAAGTTATAATGAACTCAGTTGTATTATTATACATTATTTAGAACAGAGAAAGATGATGTTCAAAGTAGATGTCCAATAGTGCGTATACTGAATCTGCACCAGCAGAAATCAAAATTCGAAAATTGTTGCTGTCGCATTAATCCTGTTTGATGTGGCAACGATTCTCACGCTGAGATTTGTCATGATTGGTAGTAATTCGTAATAGGCATGAAAATAAAATAGGCATAAGATTTCAAAGGATGTGTTTTATATTCTGTGAAGGAAACCGAAGTCATCTAAAATTGTTTTCGAGAGGCGAGTGTTAATATACCGACATAGAAATGGGGCCGTTGGTCTACGTATACTCGTAGAACGGCCAAATGAATTAACATTAATAAAAAGCAATTAAAATAAATACTAGGACAAACAACTCATTTACTTTTACCCTTTAATGAATACGAATAAATACTATTACAATAAAATTTAGGATTTTTAATATTTGGCAGAATAAATAAAATAAAAAAAGTTTTATAGAGAATGTTTATAGAGTAATGTTTACAGAGAAATTTTTACAGAGAAGTATTCATAATATTTCTCACGCATACCTCAATCGAAAATATTCCTTTGAGTGTGTGGGCAGTGGGGTACCAGTAGCCTCATATCCTTTTTACCAAAAAAAAATGCTCACCGACCATTCCAAAGATGGACATAACTCTCCATTACAAATTATCCCTGGAGTCATTTTCGCAGCAAAAATTGTGCACCAGGCTCACGCACTATCGTAGATCGTTCGCTCTGCTTTCAACGGGTCTTCCTTTCTGCCCGCAAAAACTCCAAAAAAGGGATGGATCCCACCAAACCGACCGGTTCTTTTGGACCTGACCGTGTGACCGCAATGGGTTATCTACCATTCCTGGATTCATACAAAAAATAAAGGAAATACCCCTTACCCTCACACAACAGGATAATTACCAGTTACAACAGCGAGTTTGCTAGTAGCTATTATAGCAAATCGGTAAGTAAATTACCAATAATTGCAAGCCGTTTTGGAGAGAATGAATTTTAATTTGTACTGGTTGATTGAGATTTTGTAAACTGTTTAAAATGCAGTTGTGGAACATTGACAAATTTATTCAATAGCACTCGGAGTTCCGTTAGGCACTCAGGCCAAGAGAAATTCGAAGATGAAAAGCTTAGAAACTCAACATAATCCTGCGACTTTAACTAGTATATTAGGGCAAAGTTTTGAAAAGTTTCACAAGATTTAAATCAATATATTTGTATATTAATGAGCTACAGTAATATTTTACTTCGTAGAAAAACATTTTGTTTAATTTTGTATTTGAAAAACTAATTAAATTAATACATTTAGATTCCTTAATATATACTTCATTTCAAAACATTTGATTTGGTTTGTCGCCCTACTGTCATTTTGTGCACACTTTAGTCTAATTAGACTGGGACCTACAGCTTAACGTGGATTCCGATCCACTAACAAACATCCAAGCTACCGCAGCCAAACCTGTAGCCTATGGTACCAGAAGCCAGATCGCTGGACTGAATTGGCCATCACGCCGCTTCAAAACATTTGAATTTAGAAGCATAATAAAACTAGTAATTGACATACAAACACAATAGTGTACACACGAGAACTCAAAAATATGTGGGTTTCTTTCTGTAAAGAAAAATCGGAGAAACTTGAAATTGAAAAATGTTTTGAAAAGATGAGTTTGCTTGCAAAAATTCAAGCAAATCAGAAAGTAAATTACAGATAATGACAAGTCGAGTTGTAATTCGCATAATTGTTTAATGAATGTTTTTAATTCATGAAAATGCAGTTGAAGTACATTATAAGAGTCTTGATGGCCGAGGGACTACAGCACTGGCACCCGTTGCCACAGGTTTCGGGTTCGTGATGTTGCCATGGATGTTTGCAGTAGTTCGGTATCCACTTTAAACAGCATGTCCTGGTCTAGGGTGACTGTAGAGCGCTGGGCCTGGGGCTGACAATTCTACCTCATAAAAAGAAAACATTTCCTGTCTCGAAATCTGTTATTTGGCAGACGGCCTTGGCCCGCCATGGGGCTGTTGCGGTATTGAAGTACATTAGCAAATATTTAATAAATGGCAAAGGATCTGCCAAGTCGAAAGAATTCAGAAAATAAAGAGTTTAAAAGCTCAGCATATGATTCAGCGACTTTTAGCGAAAAACACTTTACAAATTTTAAATTAATATTACAACACCTGCGTTTATTTAGTCAAAGTTTATTCTTATTTCTGTTAAACTTCTGCGGTATTTTACGTGACATGGAAGAAAATCAAAAACAATATTTAATTTGACCTTTTTGAAAATCTATAAGGCTCTGACGTCTTTGTGGTTTTTTGTTTAAGCAAACATTTCAGCGAATGATATTCATGCTAGATCTTTGACGAATAATTGTTCTGAAGGGTGAACCATACCCAAAACCACTTCCAATCTCAAACTTTAAAGAATATTAAAAAAAAAAAAAAAAATATTTTGGGGGACATTTTTATTGCGCTGAAATGGAAGTGTTATTTTAAACTATTGAAATAGAGGCTGTAATTGTCTGCTTTTTTACGACTTGAGATGTAAAAAGTTTGTTTGATTTATGTAAGAGTTAATCATGTTGAATTGGAAGTGCCATCTTCAGTATTTTTTAAATATTTCACGAGCAGCTGCTGCAAAGAATGCACTTATGCCAACTTTATTTTGCAATCCTCAATGCATTCTAAAATGTCATCGGCAGGGATGGCCTTCAAAGCGTGTGGCGATTCACGTTTAATCTCTTCAATAGACTCAAAACGATGTCCCCGGAGTGGTCTTTTGAGTTTAGGGAATAGCCAGAAGTCGCATGGTGTGAATACGCTGATTCTGGAACGATATGGTTTAATTTTTGGCGGGAAGAATCAATGCAGTGTGAGCTGGCGCATTCAGCGTTTTCGGTACAAATCGAGATTTGACGCGTTTGAGGCCCAAAATGGAATTGACCGATGCTTTTGAAATTCTGACATCAGCAGCAAGGTCTCTAATTGTAAATCGACGGTTTGCAAGCACCACATCTTGAATTTTTTGGCCGTGAGCTTCGTCGGTTGAGGTGGATGTTCGACCAGAGGGCCCTTCGTCTTCAACGCGTTCTCTGCCTTCTTTGAACTGTTTATACCACTTGTAAACATTCTTTCCGATTTAGGAATGCTCACCGAATGCCTTCTGCAACGTTCTATACGTTTCCGCAAACAAAATTGAATGCAAGTTCTTTGTTCAATTAATTCAGACATTTCAAAAATCGCCGGAATCAGTTTTAGTTTCAGTGGATATTTTGACATCAAATTCCACACAGATGTCAAGGACATTGCCAGAAACCTAAAAAAAAAAAAAAAAAAAAAAAATTGAAATTCCATAAGGCCCGGGAATTGTAAATTGAAAATGGATCTTACTTTTTGGACACAGTAGTTGGACAGCACATCAACATGATTAGCTCAGAAACAGAAATCAAACGAAAACTTTTTACAATGCACGTTTTAAAAGCAGACAATTACTTCCTCTATTTCGATAGTTTGAATTAACACGAAATAATCATGATCAAAATTTTGCCATATTTGTTGTGTGCCTTTCCGACCTTGAAAATTTTCACCATTTGAAAATTGTCAAATTTTTTTAAATTGATTTTTATAATAGACTTTATACTTTTAAAATATAAATACTTTTTCATTAAATCACTATTTTAAAAGATTAAAACAATGAATTGAACGTTTTAAACTCGAAGCTACTTGAACAAATTCAATAACTGATGTCATTATATTGTCTTCTACACTGAAGTGACAAAAGTCATGGGACAGCAATATACAAATTTTCAGATGGCAGTAGCATCGCGTAGAACAGAGCTGATGGTAGGGTTCGAGTGTGGCGCAGACCCCACGAAGCCATGGACCCAAACTGTCAGCAAGGCACTGTTCAAGCTGGTGGTGGCTCCGTAATGGTGTGGGCTGTTTTTTCATGGCATGGACTTGGTCCTCTGGTGCTACTGGACCGAACATTGACTGGAAATGCTTATGTTCAGCTACTTGCAGCCATTCATGGACTTCATGTACCCAAACAACGATGGGATTTTTAGGGATGACAATGCGCCATGTCACCGGGCCACAACTGTTCGCGATTGGTTTGAAGAACATTCTGGACAATTCCAACGAATGATCTGGCCACCTAGATCGCCCGACATGAATCCCATCGAGCATTTATGGGACATCATCGAGAGGTCTGTTCGTGCCCAAAATCCTGCACCATCAACGCTTTCACAATTATGGACGTCTATCGAGACAGCATGGCTCAATATTCCTGCAGAAGACTTCCAACGACTTGTTGAGTCCATGTCACGTCGAGTTGCTGCACTTCGCCGGACGAAAGGAGGGCCGACATGATATTAAGAAGTATCCCATGACTTTTGTCACTTCAGTGTATATTTTACTATCCATCTGGTCGTAATAAAAACTTCTTTACTATTGCATCTCTTATATTACATATATTGTCTTCGGTTTTTTTCACGTATAATTAATTAATTATTTTTATAATTAATTATATACAATTGTACATAATTACATATGTTATGAAATTATTAATATTAGTCTCAGTTAAAGTTATGTTAAAAAACACTATGTTGATTTCATAACTCAATGATTCATTTTTTTCTCCGTGTGTTATTTTAAGACATTTGTTTCCGTGTTAAGATAAAAAAAATTCTTATGAAAAGCAAGAATAAAACCAGGAAGTATATTAAATATCTATTTGTTACCGACTAAACATCCTTTTGATTAGGAAATGGTTTTTTTACATCCGGAAAAAGCTCTCTTTGTAAGAAGATAACCTTGAAGTTATCTTGGCTCTAGTATTAAGAAAAGTTCAATGTCACTAAAATTAAAACTGTGTCCATAGATTGTAATTTGCAAATTAATTTAGCCAAATAAAACAATATATTGTAACTATATTGCATTAAATAAAATAAAAATATATTTCTCTAAAACTTGATTAGTCATAACTTTTTTAGAAATTTCAATTTTTATCCTAGTATTCAATAATAATTTTTTTTTTATTTCGATGCAATTTTCAGAACTCGATTGCAATATTTTTTGCAAGAAGCTACACTTTGCTAAATTATTTTATACAGCATTTTTTTTTGTATTTATAGCTAATAAACATTTTTTGCCTTATTTTTTTCATTGCATAATATTATGTATTAAAACTTTATACAGATATTTTCCTATAAATAAACCTAATATCTTACATAATTTTCGTGCAGAAAATGATGATTAAACAATTATACTAAGAAAAACATTAAATTACAGTATCTGGAGTAATTCATTTAGTAAGAGCTTGGAATAGTTCCATCCAAACAACAACGGGCAAGAGAATTAGCAAGGCAAGAACTGTCTCACGGAGAGCAGTCACCACATCAAGAATGGAAAGCTATCACTCAAATAAATTAATAGTTTAAAAAAACTAAAAAACACGCTTTTAGAGTTAAACTAAAAAATAAAAAATAACTGTTAACATAAGAATAAAATGACTGACGAGAAAATGAATGTCACTGTTCTAAAAGCGTGGGGTGCTCGCTATCGATAGTTATAATTTTTCACTCGTTTCCTTTCGAAATGCAGAGTTAGTTTAAAAATGTCATACAAAGCTCCCCACGCTTTTAGAACAGTGGCATTCATTTTCTCGTCAGTCATTTTATTCTTATGTTAACAGTTATTTTTTACTTTTTAGTTTCATTAACTCTAAAAGCATGTTTTTAGCGTTTTTAAACTATAATATTTATATGAGATCCCGGTAATTCAACAGGGAAAATGGACTGGAACTATAGTTCTTACAATAATTTAATTGTGAGTAAAACAAAGGCTAAATGCGAATATGTCGAGCCAGCCAGGATTCGAACAGGGAATCTCCTGATCCGTTGTGCCGCTGTCCCACGTAGGTTTGAAAGTCTTTACTGAATACTTTCATTCTACATGGGTTAAATTGCTCTTCATAAATTAAAATAAAATCACTAATCCTAGCGATCCTAATCATGATGAGATAATAAACTTATCAAGGACTGACGTCAATAAAATATTTTGATAAGTCTACAAAGTTTAAATTAACTAGGATCGCTTAAAGTAGGGCAAAATCGAGCCCAAAGAGTCAGTTACAAACAAACAAACATACAGGTGAAACTAATAAAAGCGTATTAAAAAGAGAAGACAGATGGTAGTAACTAAAGAACGAAGTTGCTGATTCATAATAATAAAGTAAGTTCGGTACAATGATGTTTAATGAGTGTTTCCTGAAATAATTCATTTAATAGGAGTTTGGAGTACTTTCATTAAAACTACATTGATGGAAATTAGCAAATCAAAAATGGCCTCATGGAAAGCTATAATTAAAAAATGCCTGGTAGTAACTAAAGTACGAAGTCATTGTCAATAAAAGTACATGTATTTTAATGAATATATTTTCTGTTGTAGTTCACTTAATATTTATTTTTTAAGATTTTTCTATACTGGTTCTGATAGTGATTCATAAGTTATTATCCACAATATTTTATAATTTTTATTAAATTATATA
The DNA here is from genome assembly GCA_021605075.1 of Caerostris darwini. Classification (NCBI taxonomy): domain Eukaryota; kingdom Metazoa; phylum Arthropoda; class Arachnida; order Araneae; family Araneidae; genus Caerostris; species Caerostris darwini. The sequence goes on from BPLQ01015685.1 coordinate 114,464, forward strand.
TTAAAAAAAAATTAAATGTTTGTTTGGAATAGATAAATAAATGTTATGAACTACGAATATTAATTTAAGCTTGTTATGTGCCTATGGATTTAATGTTTTTTTTTTTTATTTCTTCCATCAGGTGATATTTGCATCTGAGTATCAAGAATGCAAAAATGATTCAGAATGCGGACCGAATAATTGCTGCGTTATTGGTGAGTAACTTCTCTAAATGCATGATATGATTTTTATAACGATATAGAAATTGCATGTTTTAGTAGTTCCAGTAGTTTAGAAGATTCCAGGTACATTACAGAATTGAAAATTTGAATGCAGCTTTTATTGGTTGTCTTTGACACAAACTCCAAGGCGAAAAATATACTAACAAACTTGAACGGCTTTTTCTCCTACTTAAAATTTATAGTTGTAGTCTTAAACCAGGGGTCTCCAAACTTTCCAGCCTTAGGGCCATACTGTTTACTCCAGTAAGTACCAAGGGCCAAAACCATTTTAATTTTTCTGTCATTATCTATAATTTCTAGAATAGTCGCTGAGTACGCGCTCTGAGAGAGCATACGCTTGCTAAATTCATTGGTTCAATTATTATTACTGTTGTGTGTATCGATACGACCGTGACACTTGATGACATCTAGTGGTTAAAAGCGGAAATTGGTAGGCATAACTACCGAGGGTAACCGCGGGATGTTCACTAGTTTATAATGTTAGTGGGATTCATTTCAATTATTTGTTAGTTGTTATGCTTAAGTTAAATTTTCTGCGTATTATGCTTGTCATTAAGCTTTACCTAGCAAATCAATAAAACCGAGTTATTATAGTTCTGTGTGTTTTTATCCAACTTATTGCAGCAACAATAAGCTATTTGCTGTCGCGGGCCGGATTGATGACACTGGCGGGCCGTAGTTTGGAGTCCCCTGGTTTAGAAGATTCCAAGTACATTACAGAATTGAAAATTTGAATGCAGCTTTTATTGGTTGTCCTTGACACAAAACCGTGGAGTTCAACTCCAAGGCGAAAAGTATGCTACAAACTTGAACGGCTTTTTCTCCTACTTAAAATTTATAGTTGTAGTCTTAAAGGAATGAACTAACGTGTTTAGATTTTGGGAATGATTTCAAGCTATTGGTTTATACACTCAAGAGCCAAAACATTATGACCACCTGTCATTAACAAGTTGGCCCACCTTTGGCGCGCAACACAGCTTCAACCCACCTTGGCATGGATTAATACCACAACTTAATACCAGATAAATACCACTTCCACCTGATCACGTGCCTTCCACGTCATCCAGGCGAGTTCATTGCAAAATGTAGGGGTGGTCATAATGTTTTGGTTCTTGAGTGTATGTTCCAAAATACGAATCATTTACGATTTAGTGCCATTTTAATATTCATTTTGAAAAGATGCATATGTATTTGAATGATAAAAAATATTTTCTTTTGAACAAATTGTCATAAATACTGATAGTATTTCAAACAATTTTGATGTGTGAGCTTGATGGCCTACTGACTGGGACTCGGTACCACAGGCGTCGGGTTCAACGGATGTTTGTAATGGTTCGAAATCCCTTTTAATCCGTAAGTTTCGGTCTAATAGTACTGTAGAGCTGTACTTTGTATCCTACAATAATTCAAATGAGATAAAGACAGTTACTGCCATAGCAGCGTACCAATGGTAGTTGAGTAGATCTTGTCAGCACTGAGTCTTCTAAAAAGCTATCATTGATCAACAAAAAAAGTAGGGCCTGATGTCTGAGTGACTAGCCCTCTGGTGATCCTTGCCACAGGGTTTTGTTCCCGGTGGTACCCTGTTTGTAGTGGTCTATAATACACTTTAAGACATAAATCCTGGTCGAATATGACAGTAGGGCGTAGGACTGACAGCCCTACCCCGTAAAAAGTCAGCGTCACGGACCTCTACCCACGGTTGCTTCATCCCAACAGAAGCAGTCCCCCTTTCCCTCCTTCCATGAGACCACACGGGTTCTTGGACTTGGTCTAGATCAAGGATGGGCAAACTACTGTCCGCGGGATAACTCCGGCTCTCCGAAAGGTTCTATCCGGCCCGCGGATAGAATTTTAATTTGCCGGTCCGGGACAAATTAAAAGAAATATATATTTATATATTATATATCCATCTCCTTTTATACTTTGAATAAATATTATTTTTTCCTTTTTTGTCAAAGGACTGATGATCTATTTATTTTCCCTATTTTTGTTCTACAAAACATACAAAGTTTTACAAATCATTATCGAAAGTAACTTTCCCGAATTCTGACGCCCAAAAAAATCAGTGCTATGTTTTCAACTATGAACCTCTTGAAAAAATTATTTCAGAAGTAGACTGACAGATGAGCATTTAGCCTCGTTCCTTACAATCAGTACATCTCACTTTGAACCACAATATAAAGGACTTTTAAAAATGAAATCGCAATTTCATTCATCTCATTAACATATTTAAATTGTAATACTTGTATATTGTTTTTAAAATTTTAGAAAAAATTATCTTTTCCCGCCAAACTTTTTTTTTTTCTTTTTCGATTTTTGGCCCGCGACCGAAAAAGTTTTCCCATCTGGTCTAGATGTTGCTGTCTACCAAGTGGGATAAGAACAACACTTTTGATTCCTTGCATTAGCTTTACGATAAACCCTAAAGTTACATTCGTAGTTTTGAGGTTTTAGTTAAATAAATACATGAACAAAAAAGATAAAATTTAGTGTTAGTTTTTGCAACTATTACGTATAGTATAACTAATATATTTTTGTGTAATAAAGTAAACTGTGATGCATATTGAGAATTTAAATGGAAAGTTATTTTTAAATGTAATAATTGTGCACAAAATAATAGTATCTTAAATTAATAATTAATTAAATAAAGCAATACAAAACCATACATTGCATAGCATTTTCTCAAGATCATCACGTTCTAATCTTTGATTTCCAAAAAAGTAGTTAATAAAATTTTTGATTAAAAAAAAAGGGGGGGGAAACAGCTGTATTTATAGTCTATTATTTATTTCACATGATTATTACATTACGATAACAATATTTTTCAACACAAGAAAACTTGCAAAAACTATTTAAATTTTACAGAAAAGCTTATAGTAAGAAGAATTAAGGCAAGAAAAATAAACATGTGTTTTCTTCCTTATTTAAATTTTTGTTCTTTAATTTATCATAATTTTTAATATAAATGCAACGTAATTTCGGTTGTCAAGATTTAATCGGTGAAAAACGAAATTGTTAATTAAAAAAAAATTTTTTTTTTTTCTTCTTGTAAATACTATTTTAGTAATTCCGAAAATACTACCAACTGTAATAACATATTCCTGATTTCCAACCTTTTTTTTTTTTTCTTCTCAAAAATTTTTTGTTTTTAGTTTCATAAATGCATAAATATAAGCTATTTTTATTGATAACTATAGATCTAAAAGAATTATTTGTGAATTGCAAATATAATATTTGTGGATATAATATTGTCAACATACTAGAATCATTCCGACAGTTCCTTTTTTATGTATGTAAAAACTCTACAAAAATTTGTGATGTTCATAAACTGGTTTTGACAAAATAAGAGGGGTGATGGTACGAGTCAAAGTCCGTTAAACCCTAGGTCCATGTCAATATGACTGCAGAGCGTTGACTGTATGCTGACAATCTTACCCCGTAAAAAGAAAACATCTCGTGCTTCGGAATCTGACAGGAGGCAAAAAGCCACCATGAGGCTGTTGAGCCATTGAAAATGTTTGGTTTGTCTTTCTATGGCCATTTTGTGCACAGTTTAACTTGGATTCCGAACCACTCGCAAGCATCCATATCAAGGCCAGGATTAAAACCGGAAGCCTGTGGTACCTAGTCATCAGACCATCACGTGCCATTGAAGAAGATGGCACTCAACAAGTTCATTTATCATTGAACCTAGGGTCGTATTCCATTCTGAGAGTCGGAAAAGCATCAAAAAAGAAAATTCATGAAATTGGATGAAGACTTAAAATAGATGTACAGTAATACCTCTGACCGATAATTTCAGCAATTCACCTGGTGGTTCTATTTGAAGATCTTGGAGTCAAATTCATCCTGTCCACTGTAACCTGATGGTTACTCGCGACATAAATCAAATCTATCCTATTCGAATGCAAATGCGTAAGAGTTTTTGAAGGAAATATTCCACTCTAACGATAAAGACTACTTGCGCAGAACGCTGATGTCGTGGAAGAATAATCATATTTCCTAGAAAACAGAGCAGTATAAGTCCAGTTCACTCATAAGTGTTTATTTTTCGCCACAAAAAAAATCCTTTGCATACGGATTTGAATCTAACGAAAGCCTGTTTACGGCGTTAAATTCTCAAAATAAACAATTTCGGTTTTTTTCTTAATCATATGGACTTATAATCATAATTCTTCCACGACATCAAAATCTATTTTAAAGGACTGGACTTATTTTCTAGAAACAAAAGCAGTATAAGAGTTAAACGCTCGCCACAAAAAACCCATTATTATGGATTCGAATCTAGCTAAAGCCTATTAATCGCATAAAATTCTCAAAATAAACAAATTTAGGCTCTCTTGAATTGATATTATACCAGTGTTCTGCAAGTTTAAAAAGATTTTGATGTCGTGGAAGAATAATCATTTCCTAAAAACAAAAACAGGATGTGATTATTCTTCCAACGACATCAAAATCTTTTTTGACTGTCGATTCAAAAAACCGAAATTTATTTTGAGAATTTTATGCCGTAAATAGGCTTTTCTATTCGAATCCATAGTTTTTTTTAAATTTTCGCCAAAGAAAAAAACATTACTATGGATATATTTTCTAGAATAGGAAAGCGTTTAATTTTATTTATGGGATAAAAATTCTAAAATAAACAAATAAAATTCTCAAAATAAACAAATTTCGGTTTTCTTGAATCGACAGTCAAAAAAGATTTTGATGTCGTTGGAAGAATAATCGCATCCTGTTTTTAGGAAATAAGTCCAGTGCACTCTTAGTAAGAGTTGAATTCTTTTTTGTGGCGAAATTAAAATCTAATGAAAACCTACTTATGGCTACTAAATTCTCAAAATAAACAAATTTAGGCTGACATGAATCGATATTGCATCAGCTTTTTTTTTTTTTTGTTGAAACAAATAATTTTTTCTAGGAATGCAACGCTATTCTGAACCAAGGTGCGAAGCTCTAGGAGAAGAAGGAAGCAACTGTTTGGTGGGAAATGAGGCAGCAGACATGATGTTAGAGTATCCCAACGGCGTAAAGAAGAACGTCACAGCCTACAGACTGTTCTGCCCATGCTCAGAATCCTTTGAATGTTACCACAACGAATGCATTCCAACTCGGGAATAAAACTGTCGATAGCGGATCAAAGAAGACTTGTATTCGGAGCTTTCAAGATCTAACCTAAGCAACAAATAATTCTTGAACTCTTTCGATGTCCTTGATAGATAAAAATAGTCATTTTTGCTTTTTGTAAAAAATATTTGTGAATCTGTTTATTATGTACCCCAATTTTATGTAATAAATTATTTAATCATAAAAAAAGAGTCGTTATTGAAAAGCAACTTGATTTACACTTGTTAAAGTTTGAAATGTAATTTTCTTTTTTGTCCAAGTTATTTGAATTTGTAGAAGATGAGGCGTTTTAAGGCAGAATTTTTTTTTATGAATATACAGTTTAAGAAACTTTGCCATTTAAAGGGCTGGTTTTATTTCATTTGTACTCTCTTATAGCTTTAGAAAATATCAGTTTTACCAACAATTTTACATTTCATGTATCCAATATACGTTCATAGTAGTAGCAGGTGAGATATAAACTACAAATCCTATGAAATGATCTAAACACTTTGATAGACATTAAACATTTTAAAACATGTAATTTTACTTTTATTGTATGCACTCAGTAGCTTTTATTTTTGCATATTAACCATTACAAATATTTTTACATCAAAAATTGATGTAAAAAATAATAGCACAGTTTCTATTGGATTACCCTGTGGATCACGTAATATTAGGATTCGTTAAATTTGTGGTCTTTTAACTTTTGGGGGAAAAAAATTTCTTCTTCTCGAAGTCCACAAATTTAACGAACCCTAATATGACATGAACCACAGGGTAATCCAACAAAAAATTATAATGCCCTGTTTAATTACCATTTTGAATTCATACATTATGTTAAATATTACAGGAACATCTAATTTTACGTGTAAAGATGTTTATAGACTTTCAGGTAATCTTCAATGAATTTTTTATAATTCTAGTATGTGAAAATATCAGATTGTAACAAAAATTCTGTTTCTTTGAAGGATAATTATAAGACAACATTTGTTCAATTGCTAACTATCTATAATAATTCGGTGTGAAATTTTCCTTACCGAAGTAAACATGGTAATTATTGCTACAGTTAATTTGTACATCCTTGGCTATATAATTCAGTTTTGTTTGTTTGTTAATTAAAAATTAGATTTCATTAATTTTAAAATAAATTTGATTTTTCTAATTTTTAATTAGCAAACTGAATTATATACAAAAGGATGCACAAATTAACTGTAGCAATAATTACCAAGTTTACTTCCGTAAGGAATACTTTCACCCTGATTTATTATAGATAGTTAGAAATTGAATAAATGTTTTCTTATGATTATCCTCCAAAAAACACATAAATTTTGTTACGATCTGATATTTTCACATACTAGAATTACAAAAAATTCATAAGAAGATTCTCTGAAAGTCTGTATAAAAATTATTGAATTCATACATTAGAGGTTCCTATAATATTAGATGTCAATTATAAAGGTTTTTCCTATTTAATTACCATTTTGCATATTAATTATATTATAATTTTTCTTTTTGTTGCACTACCCGGGGATCATATAATATTAGGATTTGTTAAATTTGTGGACTTTTTCCCCAATGATACATGTAAAACTTTTGGAAGAAAAATCTATAAAATATAGCTTATAAATGAATTATAACTAAAAAAATATACCATTTTCGCCTGGCTTGGGGCTCACTGGCAACGAGTGCCGCTGGTGAGCATTAGGGCTGAGGTTCAATCCACTGGTAGCTTTGTTGTAGATACTGTTTCAAAAAGCGAAGAGACTCGTTTTCGTTTGGGATTTTCAGAGTCTTGTCTCGTAGGACTACCTGGTGGGAGTTTTCAGGGTTTTCTCCCATACGATAAGCAAAAAAGGTAGTTCCACCTAAAAGTCCTCCCTTAAGGCACTACCCTCCTATTTGAGCAGCACGGAGCAGAATTCAGACTTCTACCTACGGGTACTCCATCACAACAGAAGCTGATCCTCTCTTCCATAAGGGATATGACAACAACAACATATACACCCAAGAGCCAAAACATTATGACCACCCCTACATTTCGCAATGAACTCGCCTGGATGACGTGGAAGGCACGTGATCAGGTGGAAGTGGTATTTAACTGGCATTAAGTGGTGGTATTAATCCATGCCAAGGCGGGTTGAAGCTGTGTTGCGCGCCAAAGGTGGGCCAACTCGTTATTGACAGGTGGTCATAATGTTTTGGCTCTTGAGTGTATATCATTTTCATAAAATAAATAATAAACTAAATTTGGTAAAAAACTATTAATAATTTAAAATTATTTAAATATTTAAAAAACAAATTTTTGATTATATTTTTTATACATATTGAAACTATATAAATTTAACACAATTCAAGGAATAAGCTGTACTTGTGGACGTAGCAAATTATTACAGCTATAAGATTGTATTCTTTATGAGGTATAAAAAGCAAAACTTGTATTATTATGCTATATCGCATTTATTGTGGGTTCAATGAAAACTAAAAACTATCAGTGGAATTATACACAATAGTCTTGAAAATAGACAAAATGTAATGTTTTTTACCTGATTCCTTCCTGATTTAGATTCATTCATGATTATTAAAATAATTAAAAAATTAATTCAAAAATTACAAAAGTTAATTAGCACTTTGTAAAATTTTTTCAAGTTTAATAAATAATTCTTCAGCAATAGTGATAGCACAAAAGCTTGCAAGTTAAAATGAAAAGATTTATAATATTTCATCCTAGAATCAACTATATTAGTACAAAAACTATTCTTGATACTACAATTATTCTTTCAACTTACAGAATTTGACACAAACTTATTATTTTAACAAATTGTATATTGATATATACTGATTAAATTTTTGATTGATTTTTTATTTTGAAGAAATCTAAAAATTTATTTTCAATCATTAGTTTGTTTAGTGAATTGAAAAACAAAGCAAAACTTTAATAACGTATATTTGATAAATCAATAGGCCAATTGGCAAGAACTCTGACCTTTGATACCACAGGACTCAGGTTCGAATCTTGGCGGTGGCATGGATGCTTGTTAATGGTACGAAATCCACTTTAAACTGTAGGTCCCGGTCTAATTATCCTAAAGTGAGCACAGAATGACCGTAGAGTGACAAACCAAATCAAACCCCTCGGCCTGATGGCCGAGTGTCTTGTAGTGGTTCGGAATCGTACTTTAAACCGTAGATCCCAGTCTAATATGACTGTTGGGTCTAGGGCTGGCAATCCTACCCCATAAACAGAAAACCTGTCCTGTCTCGGAATCTGCCAGTAAGCAGACAGCCTTATGTTTATTAAGGCTGTTAAACTAACAACAGACACATTATGTTTAAGACACATATATAATTGAACATGCTTCGCTAGAAATTTAAGAAGATGTAAAAAAAAAAATTAACTCTGTGATTTTATCAACAAATTATATTAATATTATAATATCTTATTACAATATAAATAAGGTATTATTTCATATTTTTATAAACATTACAATAATAAATATAACTAATTATTTTCTTTTCAGTTGTCTTAATAAAGTATTAACTGATACTCTGAAAATTTATGAAATATTTTATATAAGACTTTCATTTAAGAAACACCGGCAAATTTTATTTGCTTTTACATACTATGCAAACACTTTAAACTCATCAAATTAATAGACGATGATTTTTTTTTTTATCATTTTAATAATTCAACAAGTTATAAAATTGACAAAAATTTACTTGTTTGGAATGAATGTGATCTAATAAATAATTATCTTCCATAAATTAATTTTATTATTACAAGTATTTGTTTTAAGTTTTTTAAACACTAAATTTTGTGTTAACTAAGTTTTATACAATGTGTTATCAATTTCTATAAATGACTAATACATGGTTATTGTGGTGATAAGCTCTCTGATCTAGAATGGCTAGATCAAGAGCACCAAATATAATTTCAAATGGAAAAATACCTATATATAATTCCACCTGTAAGCAGACTAACGTATCCAACAATGTAGGAATGTATTGCCTTCTAGAACAATTTTCAAAGGTAACTAACAAACTACTAGCATTTGTGAGTCATAGTGAAGAAAACACAGAAAACTTCACCCATACTGTCCAACGCGAGATTGTTCTGAATCACCACCGAATGCACTCGTTTTTTTTTAAGGAGTGACTACAACGCATGTCATTTATGAAATCAAAATCATCTACTGTGTGCTACCATGTATTGCCATTGAATCATGTATAAGGTTCCAATTATGCATCTATTGTATTATTATAATAGATCATAATTCTTATTATAATATATAATTATTCATAATTTCTTAATATAATATGATGTATTTAATGTATGATAAAAAATTGATATAATGAATTTACTAAAAACCGTTTAGCAAATTAAATCCCATACTTGTATTAGAGGTAAATATGTAGTTCAATTCATGCTCTACCAGTAATGGCACTTGCCAAACAAATCTAATTAATTTTGTTAACTTTATTAATTAATTGACACTATTTTTTGTCCTGGCATCAGCAAAGGCGACATTTTTCCAGCATTCCTCTTACGCGGTAATGCGTATTAATTTTGGAATTCATAACCAGAAAATAAACCGACTAAAGCGACAATTCGAAATTCAATGAAGAAATTCTGAAAGGTGCTGTAACGGACAGGCGTCGAAGTGATAAATCCAAAATAGAAGAAAAGGATTTCAAAAAATATTATTGGTACAAGATTTGTCAAAGAAAACATGCGAATAGGCCCAAGTCGTTGGTGGTTATACAAGATTGTTTTACTTTTTCCTCAGAAATGTCTGTGGATTATTGGCAGATAATTATAAAACAAGTTCTCCACACTCAAGTACCAGTTGTGAGGATTTTTAAAAGCAGATAATTATAAAACAAGTTATTTCAACCTCAAGTACCAGTTGTGATTTTTTTAAAAGCAAATAATTATAAAACAAATTACTTCACACTCAAGTACCAGTTGTGATTTTTTAAAAGCAGATAATTATAAAACAAATTACTTCACACTCAAGTACCAGTTGTGATTTTTAAAAGCAAATAATTATAAAACAAGTTATTTCAACCTCAAATACCAGTTGTGATTTTCTAAAAGCAGATAATTATAAAACAAGTTTATTCAACCTCAAGTACCAGTTGTAATTTTTAAAAAGTAGATAATTATAAAACAAGTTACTCCACACTCAAGCACCAGTTGTTATTTTTTAAAAGCAGATAATTATAAAACAAGTTACTCCCCACTCAAGTACCAGTTGTGATTTTTAAAAGCAGATAATTATAAAACAAGTTATTTCAACCTCAAGTACCAGTAGTGATTTTTTTAAAAGATAAATTTTTTTATTAAAAAAACATTAAGGTGAAACCTTCGTTGGTTAAAATATTGAATACTTTTTCAAAATCTGAGATATTACGAGACATAACGGTATCATTCGATATGCTTGCTAACATCGGTTTGCTTCAATAACAACTAATTAAATCTTTTATCATCTTTTGCTCAACGACTCATTTCATTCCAGGCATGAATCGTTACTCAACCCCAAAGTGCAAACCTCTGGGGAAATATGGGAACTTTTGTTTACACGAGAACGAACCGGAAGACATGATCTTATCCCTCCCGAATGGAAAAGAAACATATGCCCGAGGGATCTACAGGCTGTTTTGCCCATGCGCAGAACCCATGACGTGCTTCCGCAACGTATGCAATTAGAAAAAGGAATGTCATGAAGAATGTCAAGCAATGATAGATTACATTTGGAGCTTATACAATATGTTCTTAATTAAGCAATAAGCCATTATATTTATAGCTTATAAAATATATTTGCAAAACATGTTCCAATGATAAGAGATCATGTTCAAAGCTTCTAACACATATTCGTCAAGAGATTATATCTAAATCAAAATATACCGTATATTTCCTAATATAACCCGATATTGCTTTTTTTCTTTAAAAAATTTAATCGAAATTCAGAACCCGTATATAAGCCGAAAAGAAAAAAAAATTTTAAACTTGTCACCTGAAAGGCAAAAATGTTGACAGTCAGGTAAAAAGGTGGAATATTTTCCAATCAAATCGCTGTCAAGTAAAACGCCAGCCGCCAATAACGATAGACTCTGGTAACCTTTATCTGAAGCTAGCACATTGTTTCCATTCAGTTGTTGTCTTTCATACGATTTGTGGTGTCTGTGCTAGTTTATTTTATGTGCCATTTTGTATTTTGCCTGAAAGATGAGCGGGATGAGAAGTTTTATAAGCAAATTTCAAATTGCAATTGATAGCGTGTGGTTGCTAAGTATTTCTCCGTAAATGGATACAAAATTTTGGTAGTGTAAGGAAAATAATAATAATAACTAATTCGCCTTGTATTAGCGGAAATTCAAAAATCAAATAAGTTGGCATTTTCGCGACGAAGCAACAAACCAGCAATATAAACACTTTCAAAAATAAATAAAACAAATAAATTTTCATTAAAAATTATTTTTAATGAAATAAAAACATGCTATATTTGGCGATTTATCGCTTGCTTCCAGCTAATAGAAAAGTGCCTTTATTTATTGAGAGATTATAGAATCCGAAACCATGTATATGCCCGTAATTTAGCTTTAGCAAAAGTTCTAAAAATTATTGAGTAAAAGTCTTAAAAATTAAAAATAAAAAGTATTAAAAATTACTTAGTTCTAAAATATACACGGAAATATATGGTACTTGTAAAATATAATCAAGAAATCATATTTAAAATTTAATATCAGGAAATAAGAGATTATATTTGGAGCTTTTAACATATATTTATAAAACGTATTGTGATTATATTTATAGCTTCTAACACACATTCATGATGTATATTCAAACTATGAGAAATTATATTAATAATTTTAAGTATAATATTATATTTTAGTTTTAAAGTACATAAGAGATTATATCAGAAGTGCTTACCGTATATCCATCAAATTAAAACAATAAAATATTATGTTTTCAGCTTCAAAAGTATATTTATAAAATATATTTAAGTAATAAGAGATTATATTTGTAGATTTTAACACATATTTTGTAAAGCATATTCAAGTGATAAGAGATTATAGCTTTAATAGCTTGTAGAATAGCTCGCCTTGTAGTATAATTTGTAGCTTTTAATGCATATTTGTAAAGCATATTTAAGCGGTAAGAGATTGTATTTGTAGCTTCTAATACATATTTATAGAATATATTTAAGTAATAAGAGACTATATTTGTAATTTTTAACACTTTGTAAAGCATATTCAAACTGTTAGAGATTATATTTGTAGCTTCTAACACAAATTTGTAAAGCATATTCAAGCGATAAGAGATTATATTTATAGCTTCTAATACATATTTGTAAAGCCTATTCAAACTGTAAGAGATTATATTTATAGCTTCTAACACATATTTGCAAAGCCTATTCAAACTGTAAGAGATTATATTTGTAGCTTCTAACACATATTTGCAAAGCCTATTCAAACTGTAAGAGATTATATTTGTAGCTTCTAACACATATTTGCAAAGCCTATTCAAACTGTAAGAGATTATATTTGTAGCTTCTAACAAACATTTGCAAAGCATATTCAAACTGTAAGAGACTATATGTGTAGCTTCTAACACATATTTGTAAAGCATATTCAAGCGATAAGAGATTATATTTGTAGCTTCTAACACAAATTTGCAAAGCCTATTCAAACGGCAAGAGATTATATTTGTAGTTTCTAACACTTTTGTAAAGCATATTTACGCTTTAAGACATCATATTTGTAGCTTCTAACACATATTTGTAAAGCCTTTTCAAGCGGCAAGGGATTATATTTGTAGCTTCTAAAATACATTGAAACAGTAAGAGATTCTGTTTGCAATTTCAAATATTTACTAGTAAATCATATTGTGGTAATGCGAGGATATATTTGGTGCTTTTCATATGTATTATTATTAAAAAATAATAATGAAATTCAAAATAATATTTATTTTTTAAATATATTTATAAAGCATGTTGAAGCTATAAGGTTTGAAGCTTCTTGTGTGCATTTGTAAAATGTTTCATTGATTGAATTCCAAGTAATTCAATCAATTCAAAGTAACTATCTGCTTTATTTTTTTTATCAATGCAAACTATCTGCTTTTATTTTTTTATGTATGGTTATTAAAAGCAATAAATCGAACGTTTTTTTAAAAAATTACTTCATTTAAAGATATGTTTCTTTTTTTTAAAATAATCTTATTATTTTTTAAAGGTCTTTATTTATTACTCATTCATTTCAAAGTGCAAATGTATCGTATGAACCTTTGAAGAATTTCGATTTACTAAAATCAATTTCACTAGGTTACATAAAAAAAAATTATTGGAAAATATGATAAATAAAATATAGAACAATATAAAGTTAAAATTGATACTTTTGCTTAAATAAATTCGTATACATTTAGTACAATAACATACAAGTAAAACTTACTCTTAAAAAAATATTTAAATATGTTGCTTCTTTCTTTAGTTAGTATTGCTAAAAAGAACAATGTTCTAATATGTGATAATGATGATGCCAAGCCCAGTCTAGAATTTCATCAGACAAGACTAGTCAATTTTAAATAAATAGATGCCTCCATATATCGTGCCTTCTTATAATGCACATTGAGATATTTTGCTCTATACTTTTAGAAAAAAAAAAAAAATACAAAACCTTTATTCCGACGCTCATTATATTTATTTTATTTATATTATATTATGAATAAATATAATAAAATAATAAAAATTATTATATAATATAAATATATAAATAATAAATATATTTATATTTTTATTTTAACTCCCGATTGTTTATCTAATGCACGATGCAACTATATTACTATATCAAATAACTTTCAAATGTAACAACCATGATAATATCAAAAGATTAAAAATATTTGGTCTACTGCTATCAAATTCCTCTAATTATTTAATGTGTTATTAGCACATTAACTCGTAATGCACATTTTTGATTGCTCATCAGAATATTAAATATTTTTACCCATAAAATACCAAATATTTTTGAAAAACACTTCAGTTTTAGCAACAAATAATTTTCCCATATCTAATCTCTTACCTTAACACACACGTATATTCTACAATATGTGTGTTCCTGAAATAAATATAAAAAAATACCAGAGATAATTACCAAAGATCTCAGAATATTAAAACTGTCTAGATGATTCTAACAACCGGACACAACAACGTCTAGAATTGTCTTGTTTTCAGACACAATTCCACGAACAACAATTTCCACTAAAAACTGAGCAGAACATTTCAACTAGAATCGCAAAATTTCTAACATGAGAAGAGAAAGCAATTATTAACAATAAGCAAAACCTCCAATAAGGTTAAATAGACGCTAAGTCAATTGCAAAAGAACTAATATACGTCAGGAAGTAATAAAAATCTTATATTATATATATATATATATATACACTATGTGGAAGAAAGTGACGGGACACGACACTATAACGACATATACCCATATTTATTAAAATTAATAGGAGGTAGGGCCTCCTTTGGCTGAGATCACAGCTGCAACCCTTCTGGGCATGCTTTCCACTAAATTAGCCATGGTGGCAAGAGGAATTTCCTTCCAAATGTTTAACAGGAAGTTCCATAGTTCAGGCTTGCTTTTGGGGAGTGGGGTGCAGGCCCTCAACCGACGGTCCAATTCGTCCCAGAGATGTTCAATTGGGTTAAGATCAGGGCTCTGCGCCGGCCACTCCATGCGTTTAACGTTGTTGTTCACATGCCAATCAAGAGTCCTCCTTGCAACATGGCATGTTGCGTTGTCGCCTTGATACCAGCAATCATCCATATCGTACGTTGCCCACAAGGTAGGAAGGACATCATTGTCGAGAATATCACAGTATCTATCGCATTCATCGCACCATCAACCTTCACCAGTGGGCCAGCCCCATACCAGGAGAAACAGGCCCATACCATCAATCCTCCTCCACCAAACTTTACAGTTGGGACGACACACTCGGGCAAAAGGCGTTCTCCTGGTAAACGCCATACCCAAACACGTCCATCGGAACGGAAAAGGGTAAATCGTGACTCGTCACTCCAAAGGATGCGTTTCCAGTCATCCAGAGTCCAAGTACGGTGGTCTTTGGCCCATCGAAGGCGCGCTTTCTTGTTGGTTTTCGTAATCAAAGGCTTATGAGCCGCCGAACGTCCAGTACAACCTAACTTATGGGCCTCGATAGGAAGAGTCTTGGTTGAAACGGCCACAACTGTGGCTTGTCTAAACTCATTAGCGATGTTATCCATGGTTGTTTGACGGTTACTTCGAATCTCCCTGCCAAGCACCCGCCGGTCCCTGCTGGTGAGAACTGTAGGTCGTCCACTTCGGGGTTTGTTCTGATAGTGTCCCTCAGTCTTGTAGCGACACACAACATGTGCTACAGTTGATTTTGAGCAGTTACGGAGACGGGATATCTCCCTAATTGACACCTTGGCAAGATGCAATCCAACCAACAACCTTTCTCGAACTCAGACAACTCTTCCCGTGGCGGCATCTTGACAAAAAACAACTCTAGTCGACTCCACAGAGCATTTATAGGATATGGCTGACACGTGATACCTATTATTGCGCATATGTCAACTGTATTGTCGACTTTTCCACTTTTCGAGGGGTGTCCCGTCACTTTCTTCCAGATAGTGTATATGTATATATATATAAGATTTTTATTACTTCCTGACTTATATTACTTCTCAATATATCAATTGACTTAGTATTTTAGATAGCTAATGACGTCAATTACTGTTGAGAACTCTTGTGGATGTTAAAATCTTAAAGAAATCTTTATAAAGTAAATAATACAACGGTCATCATAGAGATATTTCTGCCGGCGAAAATAAATTAGGTTTATTTTGCAAGACTTCAATAGTCCAATTTGTTTTTAAACTGGTGGCGCCATCCGCTGATATTTTATCAAAATATAATAATAATAATATTTTAATTAAAAAATAGAAAATTCTTCTTTGCGCATCTTTAGGTTAAATCTCAACGTTAAAAAAAAAAACATTTAAAAAATTATAAGCTAATATAAATAGAGAATCTTTTGAAAGAAATTAGAAACCTTAAAAAAATTCCAAATATTTCGAAGAAATATTTTTTTAATTTACTGAGATAGATTTACAACAGATCAGCAAGCAGATTATATATATATATATATATTTCCAATAAAGAAATTAAATTTTTTCCAAAGTTCAGGATTTCCCAAAGATAATTTGGCAATATACTAACTTTTTTTTTTTTTTAATATTATAAAATTTTATACATGCAGTTCGGCAATATATCCATAAATAATAGAAGAGATAGTGATGCCTAGTGATAATCATAAATTCTAGATAAATATTTTTTTGCTTAATACTGTTTCGAAATTGATATTAGAAGTAAAATTTATTAACTCACTAATTTAACAATTTAGAAAAAAAAAGTCAAAATTGATTAAAAAAATGTAGTAACCAATAAAATCATTTAAGCTTCTCTAGAAAACTATGCTCCTTAGTGTCACTCCATAAAATTTGATCACATTCATAGGCAAACATAAATAATAAACTATATGGAGAGAATCTCGTTGCACTTTCTTGGCATTAACAAAAGAGTTTATTATTAAAGTAGTGGCGCCATCTAGCGATATCTCCACAAAATATAATCATAATATTTAAAATTGATAATAGAAGATTCAACTCTGTCGATGTTTTAAATTAAATCCCAATGTTATGAAAACCATTTAATAAAATTTGTAAGTTAGTAATAATGTGAAAAACTTGGTTTAGGGTTCTTTTCAGAAAAACAGTGTTAGCTTCCAAGATTTTCTAGAAATTACAGAGGTAAATGTATACACATATATACTAATTTTTAATATACTACGGCGTTTAAAAAGTAAGACCAATTTTCAATTTAAAATTCCCGGGGCTTATGGAATTTCAATTTTTTGTCCTTGACATCTGTGTGAAATTTGACGTCAAAATATTCATTAGTGTTTGAGTTACGCTTAACTTTGTGAGACACTAAAATTGATTCCGGCGATTTTTGAAATGTCTGAATTAATTTAGCGATGAACTTGCATTAAATTTTGTTTAAAGAAACGTATAGAATGTTACAGAAGGCATTCGAAGGCCTCAACCGACAAAGCTCATGCTTGAAAACTGTAGATTTACAATTAGAGACCTTGATGATCATGTTGGAATTTCAATAGGATCGGCCAATTACATTTTGGGCCCTAAACGCGTCAAATCTCGATTGGTACCGAAAACACTGAATGCGCCAGCACACACGGCATTGATTCTTCGTAACTTTTTCGTCACACCCATATCGTTCCACAACCACCGTATTCACATCGTGCGACTTCTGGCTATTTCCTAAACTCAAAATACCACTCCGGGGACACCGTTTTGAGTCGATTGAAGAGATTCAACGTGAATCGCCGTTCGCTTTGAAGGCCATCCCTGCCGACGACTTTTTATCAAGCATTGAGGATTGGAAAAAAAATTGACATAAGTGCATTGTGTCTGGAAGGGATTACTTAAAGTTATGAAATAAATTTGGAAATATAAATAAAAAGTTTTTGAAAAAAAAAAAAAATAATAATAATTGGTCTTACTTTTGGGGCACATTGAAATTTGTAAAGAAGAATAAAGAAGTTGCTTGTGATATTTCAAACATTGGACGATCAGATATTTCACTAAATATTTAGAAACTATATTTTAACGTTAAAAAATAATATCATACTCTAAATGTTTGATTATTCATTAAAAAAAAAAAAGTCAAAACATAATTTTTTCATGCTAATATATAGTTACATTTTAATATATTATGTATGTATACACATATTAAAACGTAAACTCGATCTCAGCATGTAATATTAGAATGCAAAATATTGGCACAACTTTAATGCTTATGTGTGTATAAATATAGTTTGTTAACAGTAACGAAGTATAGAAATTATTTTTTGAATAATGAAACATTGAATAAACATAAAACATAATATTATTACTATTAAGAACCTCAATATTTTTAGTTTCAATTTTTCTAATTATTTTCAATTAATTTATTTTCTTTCGTCTTAAAATTACTCATTTCCAATTGCATATAAATATTTGTATGCCCACTGTCAAATTTATAATTTAACTTGTGGCGCCATCTACTGATATTGATTATTATTAAAAACACAGTTATAATTAAAAATAAAAGATTCTCATGCACATATAGAACTCTTAACAATTAGAATGATCTAAAAGAATTGTTTTTATTTACACCAATAAAAATTGTTGCTTGCATAGGATAACTAATTTAAACTAAAAAGAATAAAATAAATCTGAGAACGAAGAAGTTATGCGTTGGAGCTAAGTTTTCGCAGCAAATACAAAAACGAAACTTGATGAATTATCTTTCTTACATGAAATACAACACTTCTGGGATACAAAAGTATACGAATAACAAACATTGTACTCTATAAGCAAATTATGATACGCACCTCATAATTTTTATTGCCAGTCTCCAACAAATCTTCAAAGAATATTTCGTTCAAAAACTAATAATTGAGGTCAGTTGAAGAGATTTAACAAATAGCAAACGCCTGCATTCTACACATCAACAAAACATAAGCTTTTAAAATTATGACTTATACAAATAAGTTTCTACATCGTTACATAATAAAAAACAATTTTAAAACATTCGCCAATTTTATACCCATAAACAAGTAATATAAAAACAAATTTTTTTAAAGTCAATTCCTTCTTTTTTTTCCCTCTATTGCAGAAAGTCCTTTATAAATAATTTTCATTCATTTTTTTAAGTTTATCTGGCGTCATCTATTGGTGGATATATACAACTTAAATCTAAAAAAATTTTTAATTAATTAATTAAATTTAATTACTGAATTAATATTTTAAAAACTGCATTAACACCCAGTGTCATTCACTACAAGTTAAAAAAAAATTTAATAGAACTTGAGTGGATGAATAAGAAGTATTTTATTAACGATAGAAAATTTGTACAAGATATATAAGGGAGAATGTGAGCTAATAGAAGGAATTGAAAAAAAAAGAACAGCAAACTCTAATTATAGCAAAATAATAAAAGTAAAAATAATAAAAGCAAATATAATAAAAGCAAATACATACGATAAAAATAATAAAAGCAAATATATACGATAAAATAATAATAAGAGCAAATATATTAAGCTATATTTTAAATTTTATTAAAAACTTTTTAAACATTTAAAATTAAAAAATATAGAATACATTAACAAGAATACTCAAACACGATCATTTCAAATTTCAAACGTAAAAAATTCAGAATAATATTATCCAGAAAAATATGCTAAATTGAAAACAGACGATTTTTTTAATATTATTGCCAATTTGTAGTTACATTATTTTAAAAATTGGACAATATATATTAAATGAATAATAAAAATATTTGATAATTAATAATTAAATGAATAAATTAAAATCAGACGATTTTTTATATTATTTCCAATTTGTAGTTACATTATTTTAAAAATTGAATAATATATATTAAATGAATAAAAATAATTAATAACCACAAATTAATTAATAATTAGTTATGAGAAAAAAGATATTATTAACTAATTATTAATTAATTAACGATGAGAAAATGAGAAGAGCAGCGTGAATATATGAATATTTCTCCCATATAAAACTAAAATTAATTAATTAAATTTAATTAATGAATTAATATTTGAAAAACTGTATTAACATCAAGTGTCATCCACTACAAGTTCAAAAAAAATGTAAACTTGAGTGGATGAATAAAAAGTATTTTATGAACGATTGAAAATTTGAACAAGATATATGTGGGGAGAGTGTGAGCTAATAGAAGGAATTGAAAAAAAAAAAGCGCAGGACAGCTTGTCAAATGTGTAAAATCCATAAAAGTGCCACAGTTAGGAATATTGACCACGCCAATACGGCAAAGGTGTCCTTGTAAAAAGCCATGTTGATTCAAAAGTTTAAAATTTGAAGTAAAATCCGAGCGAGGAAGGTCCTTTCGTAGGGGGGCGTGAATGAACCCCAGACCTTACCCGTCACACCTTCAAAACGTTCATTGCGGAGAAAAATATGTAATCTATTTTTTATTACATCACAGATTTGCTAGTAGGACAGAGAAAAAGTGGTTGTTGCAAATTGCATTCATTTTTAGAAAGGATGTCAGCTTTTTAATTACCTGGAATGTTGCAGTGGCTAGGAATACACCGAAAAACAATTTTCCAGCCAGTAGAAATTGCTTGATTAAAAAGCATCTTAACTTCCTCCACTTGGCAGGAATCACTTCTTGTTGAAGCAACAGGCAACATAGCAGATAGCAGTTTTTCTTTTGGTAATAGAACGAGAGATGAGTTCGTCACAGCAGCCCAGGTTCATGATTTGGAGCTTGAAAACCGTCGATTTACAATTAGAGACCTTGCTGATGATGTTGGAATTTCAAAAGGATCGGTCAATTCCATTTCTCAAACGCGTCAAATCTCGATTGGTACCGAAAACACGGAATGCGCCAGCTCACACTGCATGAATTATGCGTGCCTTTTTCACCAAAAATGAAACCCGTATCGTTCCACCACCACTGCATTCACACCGTGCGACTTTTGGCTATTCTCTAAACACAAAAGACACCGTTTTGAGTCGAATGAAGAGATTCAATGTGAATCGCAGCGCGCTGTGAAGACCATCCCTGCCGATGACTTTTTAGCATGCATTGTAGATTGGAAAAAAAGTCGATATAAGTGCATTGTGTCCGGAGGCAATTACTTTGAAAGCGATGAAATAAATTTGGAAGAATAAATAAAGAATTTTTGAATTTTTTTTTTTCTTTCTTTTTGGGCATAGTAGTATGCCTGTTCTCGCCACATATAAGAACGCCCCCAAGTTATCGCCATTAATAATGTAACGAGCCACAACATTTAAAGCGATTCACAATAATTCCTTATTGATTTCGCGCGTATTATGCCTGGAACCCCACAAATAGAAAAGTACCGGTTTTTAAAATGCTTTTAACCAAACAGCAATGTAGAAGATTCTGAAAATGCAACTTATAACTCTAACTCTAATTCTACTGTGTTTTCTCTTTTCAGGATTGCAGAGATACTCGATTCCAGAGTGCACCCCAAAAGGGAGATTGGGAGATTTTTGCCGGGAAGGAGCAGAGCCAGAAACTAAAATCCTATTGTATCCCAATATGAGGTATCTTTACCTAGAAAAAGTATGGTTCGAAGTGGCTCCATGTGAAGACAACCTCATTTGCTTCGAAAACGTATGCGCATAAAATATGAGCAGAAAGAAATTTAGAATAACGAAAACGAAGTAGATCGAAATCTTCTTTATAGTGAATTAGAATCCGAAGTAGAAAGCGATTTTAATAGAATTCGTCACAGTTGAATGTCTTAGCAACGGATTTGCTGAGAGAATATGAATACTGCTTCTTTTAGCACTTGGTACACAGTCGTACCTCGATAAGTTTATTCCTAGATGTATGGTGAAAGATATTTACTCTTTTATCTCAATAATTATTTGTTAATTGATGTTAACTTCCCAAGATAAGAGATTCCAGCTTAAATCCTTTACAAGTAACTTCTTTCATCTCATTCTATCCAGTAAAATAATAATCTGTAATGGTGTTTAGATAAATCATACTTCTGGCACAAATAAACCAGTTTTTAAACCAGAACAATAACTCTTTCATTTACGTGGGTAATTAGTTCCATGAAAATAGTTCTTAAATAGAATCATAATAGCCTTATTTAGCTCTTACTCAAATAAATAAAGTTTAAAAAACTTTATTCAAAGATATTTTTTATTTATCTCTAAATTTAATGTTATCTATTCGAAATAACTCCCGATAGTTATTGTTACGACTGTTATTTCAGTTATCGCTGTTGATGTTGATGGCATAATGAATGTATCCAGTGTTGCCTTGCTAATTATATTATTAATTTTCACTTTTTTTCTAATGCCTACTGCAAAATAATTATTTGTGTTCGTGCCCCTTCATAATTTTGCAATTAGTATTCCTTGTTGATGCCATTATTTATTAGTATGACAATTTTTTTAAAAGCAATATAAATATTCAGTACACAGTTGCAGATAAGAAATAAATTACACTAATGTTACCTTGAATTTGGGTTCTCACATAACACATCATGGTGGCATCTCGATTCTGGTAGTTCATGCATGTTAAAGTGAATCCTCATAAATTAAGGGATTGCTGTGATTTTCATTTCACCTTCTTCTATAATCCTTGTTAATTACATAATGAAAGAAAAAGGCTCACAGGCAAATGAGGAGTCTAGTTTGTAGATAATGCAAAAAAAAGTAAAGCATGAAAACATACAATTTTTATGTAGATGTGCTTGGATAAAATGATAAATATGGAGGGTGACTTTCTTGAAGTGATCTTAAAGGGCATTGGTTCACATTGAATGTCAGGATAACTAGGAATCATTACCAAGAGGGGAACGCACTATATTGACATCACTTAAATACATTACCATCATTACATTTTAATTAAACAACAAGAAATCAAACTCATAACTCTCTTCAAGGAAGCAGCAATAACTATTTACTGTCATTGCTCTAATCAAAAGGCCTTTTTTCAAAACAAAGAATATAGTAAAAATACATCTAGAGATTATATATATTTACTAATATCACTCTCGTTTTGTATGAAAATCGGATTACATTTGTCAAAGTTTAAAAGCGCATAAGTTAAAAATTAGTAATTACCCATTTCATTGTTGATATTGATTAATTCCAAAAGTTAGCGTTTTGTGCTATAAGAAAGATGAGATATGATTAAGTAGGGTTTGAAAAAAAGAAAATTGTAGCAAGAAATTGATGTTAAGATTTTTTTATGTATTTAATACATCTCGTGGGAAAATAAATATATGATATCATAACCTAAAATGTATTATTTGTCTATCATCTCTTCAATCTTAAACACACACTAAGGCATTGATTCTCACGTTGTAGGGCATGAACCCTTATGGGGCACAACCATGCATTTTATACAGATAATTATATCACAAATAAACTAAAAAATTTTCAAAAATGTAATGCGAACAATTTTTTTCTTCTCTTTTAACATTATTCAACATAATTATTGATTTCAAAATCATTCATTATAACTTTCAGATTGGAAAGATATATAGATTTTAAATCGAAAAACATAAAATGATTGATATTTTCACAACAACATAATGATATGGAAGTGGTTTTTCTTGAAGGTTATTCTGAAATTAATCCATATATATATATATATATATATATATATATATTCCATCTAGTCAGAACTTATTGATTAAACAACAAAGTTAAAAAAAAAAGCTCTAAATTCTCCGACTTTCTAAATTAAAATACTTAAAAACATGTCACCATTCAATAGATGATTCTGACATTCCAATGTTTAATTAACTTTTGGGTCAGAAAGTATAAGTTAGTTGTTATACACATCATATTTAAATAAAGTTAATAATTTTTACAGACAAATATCTTAACTATTTTAATTTTGAGTAAAAAGTCCTCCTTTTATATTTGGGATTCATAAATCCCAAATATAAAATGAATTGACATATATTATGGAATTTATTAATTGAGGAAGGTAAGAGGTGACATTTTTTTTTTTTTTTTTTCCATATGGATCAAAGTGAAAGGCAGTTAAAAGAAAATAGGTTAAAAAAAAAAAACAGAAGCCATGAATTTGGTACATAATGCATACAATAAAACAAAATTCCCATATTAACATATTTTTTTTATTGAACAAGCTAATAAATACATTTAAAATCTAAAGCTCTATATGGTATACAAGTAAAGAACACCTAAACTTCTTTTAATGTGATTTACATAGCTATAAATTAAGCATGAAAAGAATTGTTTAAAACTTTTCCAACATATTCTTTAACTAAATCATGTCAGGTAAAATAAATTAATAGCCAGCTTAAAAACTTTAACTTTAGAACAGCTTTAAACCACAAACAAATTATCAAATTCAGACAATTCCACAAAATGTTCAGAATTTTCTAAATCACATTTTTTTTTTTTCCTTCCCTAACTTTGATTTTTGATTAGTCAAGTAAAAATGAATACAATTTTTTGATGTCCCAATATGCATGTAAAAAAAAAAAAAAAAAAAAAAATTTGCATAAAAAAAAAGTGGTTTAAATGTATAAACTTTAACAACAATCATGTATAATAAAGGAACTATCACAATAACAATTTAAATATAGCATGGCACATAGTAGTTTTTATACATAAAAAATAAAAATGCAAAAATTAACACTAAAACAAAGCATACATTTAAATATCTTTGGTACATAAAATAAACTACTACTAATCATTAATTATTATATTTAAAACATTTTATTAGTAGGAATTTTCTTTTTATAAAATCTTCTTTAATTTATAAACTTTTAAATTTGCAACTTGTTTAAAAATATAGCACAATAGAATATTTTACCTTTGTGAAAAATATTGTATATACTAAAACATTTATACTATTTAACTGAAGATTTAAAAAATAATAATAATAGTAAATATCTTAAGACAAGTATTTCCAAAATAATTACATTAATATAACAACTTTTCAACAAAGATAAAAGCTGAAACTTATCGTCTCTTTCAATTATCTACATACATATTTCTCAAAGTTTGTGAGTGTGTGTGTGCCCACATATACACAACCATAATTCATCAAAATTATCAGGGATATTTCTAGTACAAAGCATAGATAAATTGAAAAATTATTTGTAAATGACATCAATTTCTTAAGAAATTACCAAATTAGATTATACACGACTAGTGACAATTTTCATGATTGGCAAAAGACCGTTTTATCCTCGAAGAAGTCTTCAATGTTCTAACTTATATATTGTCAATTCCTTTAGGTTACCATAATTCAATTCAAGGAATTCTCCACTAGATGTTCAAAATTTGATAGCCATAGGAATGAGTTTAGGAGGTGCCTTTTCCAGCAAGATGTTGGAAAAAACTGGCTGTACCATAGAAAAGTATTCATTACCATGATATTTTTGAGAACATCTAACACACCATTTGAATTAAGGCTACAATTCCAACAAGATTTGCTTTGACTATGTCTATCAACAAAAGCACAAAGCCAATTACTTAAAATTGCTTGGATTGATTTGAGATCTGACTGCTCTAATCATGGTCATGTAGTGGCAATGTCTAGAATTGGAAGCAGAAAAAAATTTTTAATGTGCTTGAAAATGATGGGAAAACAAGGCAAGTTTTTTGTTATCAGGTTCAAATTCATAAATAAATATAACTTCAAGATAATTATGTAATTTTTGCTAATTAAAATGTTAATAAAAATTCAAAAGTATTGCATTTTGAACCCAAACATTTTAAAATATATATATATGCATCTATAACATTTATGCAATACTAAATAAATCTATTAATTCATTATTCACATTAAAATATATGTTATAGATATCAATGCTAGCAATAAAAAAAAAAAAAGCCATCTTTCATATAAAACTTACCACTTTATCTCTTTAATAAATTTAGTTCTGCTTTATTTTCTGAAGCTAGGTGACAATTATAAGTGCTAGTTTTATCATAAAATTTAAATAATTTAACAGAAAGTATAACTTTTTACAAAAGATATATGAAATAGTTTGTAGTTAAAAATAATGATTTTTTTTATTCAATAAGAAAATTAAATAAAAATAAAAATAATAATTACAATAATAATTAAAAAACAAAATTGATAAAAATAATTAAAAAACATAATAATAATAATTACATAAAAACAAAATTGTTTTATATGAAATGACCAGATTATTTTCAAATTAATGTCCAGTTAAAATTATGATAGTAAAAGTTTTATAAAAGATAAATTTAGCCATCCATTCTAAAGATAACGATTACTGTCTATATACAAACAAAACACATACTAAATTACCAGATCTTAACATTTTCAAAATAAGTACAGGAATATGATGAATAATACCAGAAAAACAACTTGATTAAAAGTCGAATTGTATCAGTATCAGTAAAGGCTTCTTGTGCATACATTGGTATCTTGTTCATTATATTGTTAGAACCTGATAACCTTATGGTCATGTGCACATGTACACACACATATATATACTTAACATTAAAAAGGTAATTTGAATATATTTTTAAAAACTCTTTGAACAAGAAAAATATTGCACTAGAAAAAAATAAATTAATAAAAATTATTCAAAAGAAAACAGATGACATAAATAATGTGATAAAATGAAAAATAAATTAAGACTACTATAATTTTAGATTTATATATTAAGAAAATTACATATAGATCTATATTATATGGAGTATATGCAAATGAAGTAGCTAAGTAACAATAACAACCAGATTCTAACAATTGTGTTTGATATACTTTGTTCATTTCAAAATACTTTCAACAGGAAGATTATTTTACAGAACTTGGCTACATGTTAATTTTTTTCAAAATAAAAAGTTATCAATATTTATGACTAGGCCTAATTAAAGCTCTACATAAATATATTCTGAATAGTTAGTAAAAAACGTTTATCCCCACATATTACCTCACTAATCACTAAATAAAATATTACAATGACAGAAAAGCAACTCAATAAATATCAAATAAACATTGCAACAATCAAATAGCAATATCTCTAAGTATTTCAAATTTACAAAAAAATAACAAATTCAGATCTTTGAAATTATTTCATTCTGCCAAGATATATATATATATATATATATATTAAATTTCATATCTTTAAAAATGCTTTAAGAACATAATAAATCTCTTTAAAAAAAATTTCATTCTTATACATACAGAAAAATTTTAAATTCAAGTAATAAAGTATTAAAATTTGGAAAATGCCAACATTTACCATTCCCAGTCTCATTTTAATTTAAAAATATGAAGAATGAAAATTTAATTTTAAAAACAACATCTTTTAAATACTTTCCATATAAAAATTTCTGTTTTGTTTAATGTATATAAATTATTTCCAGAAAATAATGTGAGTATACAGAGCAACTATTGTTTACCTTTTATCGATGCCATTACAAATAATTGCAATAATTAAAATTACAAATAAATGCATTAATTAAAATTAAATATTTTATATAAAAAAATTCATTGTTGAAACTGATAAAAATGATTTCTTTCAAAGAAAATTTCAAGATTTTATAGATACTAAGCAAAAATACTGAGTAATTAATGGACTTATACAAATGGATGCTTCGATAAAAAAAAGAATTGATCTTGTAATCATTTTGAAAGAGAGTTAAATGTTAATTGTAGTTAAAAATTTGGCAGCTTACAATACACAGAGAATCAAACTACATGATTATTTACATAGAACTCAAATTATTAACCAGCTTTATTGCCCTCTGAGTCATATGGATTAGATGATGGAAAAAAAATATAATTTTTTTTTATTTTCTGATTTTCAATTCAATCAAAATTTCCCTCATAAATGCAGGCATTAAATTGCAACATTATTTTTATTACAACAATTTATAATATAACTAAATTGCTGCTATATCATTTTATGCAATTAAAAATATTATTCTGAGAAAAAAAGTACATGGCATTCACTTCATTAACTATAGGGATTTTTTATTGCTGATTTTGGCAAAACAGGGCCATAGAAAGGGGAAAAAAAAAAAAAAAAAAAAGGTGTGTGGTCCCCTGTTGTAAAGTGTCTTTGTGCTACTTTTGTAGAATAGTCTAATGAGACAATTGGCTGTGCATTAATGCTCAATGTTTGGTTATCATGTTTTATTATCCTTGCAATTTTAAAAATGAACATAAATTTTGTTTTCAAGGAAAAAAAAGTACACTATTTCTTCCACCTGATTTCTTTTACATTTGCTTCACATAATCTCAAGAAAGGTATTGAAAAGGAACGATTTAATATATATACATAATGAAATTATAAAGCTCATAAAATTTTCCATGTAAAAATACAATGAATTTTAAAACAAAAGTACATAATTGCAACTGGCATATAAGTGCATTCTTAAGTATAACATAAACACGTAAAACCTTTTTATTTAAGATTCTTTTTCTTAAAAGAAACTAAATAAGTAATGATGTAACATTATGATGATTATTTGACAAATTCTCTAGAAGTTTTGCTTTAATATGATATCATTGTTGAAAATGTAACAATTATTCTCAAATGGATATGGGAAAAAAAAAGTATTTATATCTGTTTCAACATTTTCACACAAAATTAATAATATAATTCAAAAAAGGAAATATATTATGTAATAGAAATCACACACACAATATAAATTAATATTATAAACAACTTTGGCCGTTCACATTAAAAAAGATCCTGCAATAAGTATTAAAAATTTTCAGTGATAATATTTTAAATAATTTAACTTGAAAAATGTATAATAATTTGGCAATTTAGTTTGATTTTTAACAAAATAAATTTAGTAACTAACATATTTTTAATATGAAAATAAATAAAATAAAAAATAATAATGAAATTACTATTTAGTTACATCGATAAATTTATTAGCATTAATTATTTCTAACATTATTAACATACAATTTATGATTACTACATTCAGAGATTTTTAATTTTCATATAATAAAGTAAAAAATTCAGCTTTTGATTCAAGAAACAATGTAATACATGAATGAAATGAAATTATAGTATATAATAAACTATACGTAAGTAAGAAAATAATGATAACATTAAAAAAAAAAAAGAAAAGAAATGAGAATTTTTCCTCATATACACACAAAAGTTTATAAATGCATAAAAGAGATTTTATCTCGAAATACATGCATCATATATTAGACAGGAACTAGGAAGAAGAAAAGTATTATCTTGTTGCAATCATGTTTCTTAATAACTCACTATTTAGAAAATAAAGTTCCATGTAAATAATGATATCTGCTTTTCTACTGAGATGGGGCACCTACACTTCGAGTAGATCCAACACTATAAAGATAATTTATTATGAAAACAAATACATGTAATTTCTTAATAATTTTTTTTATTTTTGATAAAAAATGAAATAGTATTGAAATTTTAATAGGAAATATTAAATAAAATACAATTTTACAATGACAATGTTAGATAACTATACATTATTTTGTCAATCGACAATTAATAAAAATTATAATTATCTACAGTTAGTCAAAAGACTACATCAGCAATGTTTTTCATATAGGGCAAGATCCTAAAAACATAATCTTTTTGATTATTTAAATTTATTATTAATGTCAATACATAAAATATTATAATTACAGTAATTTTTATCATTATACCATAGTCCATTCTATCATTCATTTGGCCATTTTGATGATATTTCTAAGAAAAAAGTCAAACACCATAGATAAAATCAGGGATCACATTACACTTTCTATATATTAGATATACACAATATAAGAAGATGCTATTGTACTTCATAAAATATAAAAACAATGATGTGGCTTTTTAAATTTTATTAAAATATACAAATACAGAGCAAAGAATTTATCTTTTTTTGTAAAACATTTTTCAAATAAGCTAATTCATGTTTCAAATTAAATCTAAATTTATAGTTTAGAAAATTATAAAATAAAACTAAATTTCTACCTATTTAACTAAGCACATTAAATTTTAAGTATTGTAGTTTATTAATTTACAATAATGAAGAGTATGAAGAAGAATTAAAACTAGCAAGTATTACTAACATTATAAGACAGAATTAAATGATATTCAAATTATTTTTTGAATAATTAATTAAAAAATGACAAACTAAAATAATACTGTATTTTTATTTTTTAGTGATTTGCACCGCCCCTCAATGTTTGTCCCATGATTTTAAAATCACCTTTTATGATATTCATAAAATGAATAGCAATTAACTTTTTGTTTAGTTCAATTTGTTTAATATTTTTCAAAAAAACATTTTTTGAATTTTTTTTTCTTTTACAAAATTTATAACATTTTGAATAATTCTTAAAGTTTTTTTTCCCTACATCAAACTGTGGCGATATCTGCTATAAAAACTCTAGCAGCCCAATAAAATGAATCCTTGGTAAAGTTGTCTGTTAAAAGTCATAAAATCAAGTGCAGTGCATGTTGTCAAATGTAAAATGTCCATGGTTTCCCCCTGACGAACACAGAGGACAGACATCATTAGTAGCTACACCAATGCAGCGCAAGTGTTTATTAAGAAATCATGCCTTGTCGAGAGTCAGAAATTTGCTGTAAAATGCACAGGGCAAGTCCATTGGGCGGGGTGATGAAACCAATATATTCCACATTCTTAAAGTATATAAAAAGTAATTTTCATAAAAAGTAAGACTTATCGAAGTAAACAGCTGAATGAGCCACTTACTATGAAGGAGGATAAGAAGAAGTTGCATAAGGTGGAGGGGGAGGTTGCATTACACTTCTTAATGTGCCAGTTCTACTGGAACCTCTATAAGAATATTAGACATTATTTACAACATGAAAATGAACAATTTACAGAATAATTATACAAGGATATAATTAATTCTATTGACAGTAAAGCATTAATTAAAAATACACTTAGTTTATAAATCTGCAAAAGTATTTTGCACTGAAAATTCCTCTAACTTTTTTAAAATCAATGTCATAATGATTTAGGGGGGAAAAAAAAATAAGATTCAACACCCACAATTGAGAACCAGTGTGACCATTTTAATATATATAGATACACACATAAGCTGAGGGAACTTGCACATTAACTTAGCAGCTGTTTAAAAATTTACGTACAGCTGCTAAAAAAATTAAATGTTTTAAAACCTGGTGGAGAATGTACTTTTTTTTAAATTGACTCTAAAAATATAATTTATATAAATAAAGTTATATATAGATGAAACAAAATTTGTTTCTTATACAGTACTTAAAAATAAAAATAAAACTGTATTACACCACAGGATATTTTTCTTTGAATCTCTGAAACATCTAGTGCATAACAAAAAAATTCATTTATTTCTATTTTTAAATAAATATGGCATTTTAATAAATTGCAACTAAATAAAATTAATGAAATAATTAAGCATGTGTTTGTATTTCAAATTTAATCAATTTTATATTTTATGCAAGTTTTATTGAGATTATTTTCCTTTTTTTCAAAATTTTCAATTTTGCCATCCAAAAAAAAATTTAGTATTCAGTTTTGATTAAAATGTAGTAAAATTGTGTGTTAGATAAGATAAAGAGCATCTTTTTTTGTCTTGGAATTTTTTTAACTAATTTTAGTATCATTAACTTATTTATTCAGAATAAAAAACATGAATTGAAAAAAATAAATTAAATATTGAAGCTACAATACAAAATTGCATGTAATTTTAAATATAAATATAACCTTAATAAACAAAACGTAATGATAATGCTTGAAAATTGTCATTAATGTAAGGTTTACAATTAAAATACTATCAAATTGTGATATAAATACATTCATTTGCATCATAAAAGTTAAAATAGATTGAATAGTTTTGTTTTTAGACAAAGCAGAGAAGCAAGGATATAATTAATTCTATTGACAATAAAGCATCAATGAAAAATACACTTAAGTTTATAAATCTGCAAAAGTATTTTGCACTGAAAATTCCTCGAACTTTTTTAAAATCAATGTCATAATGATTAAGGGGAAAAAAAAATAAGATTTAACACCCACAATCGAGAACCAGTGTGAGCATTTTAATATATATAGATACATACATAAGCTTATGATTATATCCAAAATTAATTGACTAAATTGAATTGTTCTTCTTCAAAAAAATTTAGAAACTTCATTAGAAAATATGTTAATATTTCTAAAGTAAAAATTAATCAAAAATGCAATATAGTTTTATATAAAGACTCAATAACAAAAAAAAAAAAAAAAAAAAAAAAAAAAGTTAAAATTAAAAAATAAATTTAGATGCAACTAATTACTATTGCAGATGTTATCAAAAATAATTGACATTGTTTAAAGAAAGATCTTGAATTCAAAAGTTTTAATATGTAAGTATACACTGAAATAATGAAATTAATAACATAATAAAGTAATAAATGTTATTTATACTAAACTTTTTATTTTTAATGTTTATTTAAACTTCTCCAGTTTTTGATGAAATATAATTAGAATTATTTTACTTGTTATATTAAATTTTAATTTAACGATAAAACTTCAAAAATAAAGCTAAATAATAAATATACATGTTAGTACATATTTATAATTTGCCAAATTGAATTAATAACAAATTTTTAAAAAACACCAATCAATTTTAATGGCATTAAACATAAAAGATAGATACTTTTTCTCATAATTTTCGGGACTGTTTCTTACCTAAGAGTACTATTTTTTGGCAAAGTTGATGCAGGACTATCTGTTCGAGAATTTGGAAATGATGATACAGGTATTGAACCTGATCGTTGCATACTGTTGCCTCTTTTTCCCGATAACCTGCTTATCTGGTTGGGTGCAAGCGGTCCTCCATTGTAATGATCAAGTTGTACACTAGAATACAGAATATTTTTATATAAGAAATATATCAACAGAAAATATTTTTTAAATAATAATTAAACAGTATTCCATAATATTTTTATCATACTTTTACTCATAAGATCATTTTACTGAGTGGGGAATGAAGAGAAAATACCATTACAGTTATAAGTGATTGTCCTGTCAATTATCAGCATTGACATGAGAAGGTTTTTTTTATATAATTTCATTAATCTATAAAATTGATGGCTATCATAGAGATGCTAACCTGATATAAGACTATTCAATAAAATTTCAGACAATTTTTTAGCAGTTTTTTTTTTTTTTTTTGGCAGTGGGAAGGAATGATTAGCCAAGCACACGTAACTAACTTTCATTTCAAATGACTCCCAACATCACTACAAAATTCACAATAGTAGTGATGTACATTAATAACTGTAGCTCAAATTAAAATAGCTATCAAGTAATAAAGTTTTCTTTTAAGCATTGAGAAATTTCCATTAAAATAAGGTTAATTTAAGACTTAATTAAAATATGTGTACTGATTATATTATATACATGAAAACAAATATGATTTCTGTTAATACATAATACAGTGTAATATTTTGAAATGAAAAGAAAAGCACTATAAATGAAAAAAAAAAAAAAAAAAAAAAAAAAAAAATCAAAATTTATATCAAAACTAAATTTAATCATTAAACTTTTTCCTTTTTCAAGTTAGGGCTGCCCAGATTAATAATTCATATTAATAATACAGGAATAATGTAATGATGATAATATATTCTTTGGTCTTCGCTATTCAATGTAATTTTTGTCATATTATTTGTCATTTTTTTATCGCTTCCTGAGCTATTACAACATTTTTAAAAAAAATGACAACAATTTTTTTTTAATATTTTGCTGTTTGTCAAAAATTCACTAGACATTTTTTAATCACGCAAAGATGGAAAGTAACAGATAGAAATGGCTTTTTAAAAAACATTTCTTAAGAAGTATTAGTTTTTGTAAGAATGAAATGCAATAACTTCACAGAATGTGTAGTAGTTGGTATCCTTGTTATAACAGATAAGATATTTTAGATTGTTAGCAAATTTACACTTTGTATAGATTTTTTTTCTTTTATGAATAGAAAGAAATTCCAACTATGCACAAAGAGTCTTTCCTGTTGAAATCTGACACATAATTTGGACATAAAGGAACTCTAATGAACAATAGATAAAACAGAAGAAAAAAAAATGTAATCTTATAATAATGAGATTAATTTTTTTTTTAAATCAATTTCAGAGGTATAAAAATTTAAATTTTTATATTAAAATAACATTGAACTTTCACAATTAAATATTAATTTTAGAAAAAAAAAGAGTAATAGACAAGACATATCACAGAAAAAACATTTACAACCTTTCCACATGCAAAACAACATAAAATAAAAATAATAAATCTCACCTTGTTCCATCACTATTTTTCAGCCTAAAAAAATAAAAAAATAAAGGCAAGCAAATAAGTTTTTGAAGGGTTTAACTATTTATCATAATATGCAAAGTAAAAAAATAATAATAACTAAATTAAAATAAGCATGCTCTTTTTTTAAGGGAGAAAAACATGGATACAATATTAATAGATAATAATTTAAAAGTTCAACAACTTTATGCTAAAAAAACATATTTTTACAAGTTTAATTTTAGTTTATATGGTGTAAAAAATGCAACACTAATTTTCAAACTTAGCAATTATTCATTGCATGCAAAGTAAAAGCACAGCTTTTGATTTTTTTATATACAGGATCATAAAATTCAGTAAGAAATCAAAATCAGACATCTTTAAATGTAACAATAATATATTGTTGTTGTAACAATAGAACAATGTGTTTTTCTTGCAACTTAATCAGTTAAAGTAAAAAGATAAATTTGCTTATTATTATTTATTTTTTTTTAGTTTCAACAAATGATTATTAAAGAACAAAAAAATTAAGAATATCAATCCTCCATCATTAATTTTTTTCATAATTGTCATACATTTTTTTTTTTACTTATTATTTCCTTTTTTTCTATTAACAATAGCATTTACAATCAATTATTTAGCCAACAATACATAAATTCAAAAAATAGAGTTTATTACAAAAAGAAAACAATACTTACATTGCATCCTTGCTGCAGCATATTATACAAGTAAGAACAGTAGACAAAACACTAACAATAGTTGTAGGTATAATGAGTGATACAATGAAATCCACGGTGAAATCTCTTCTTGGCATATTAGCAATTTGAGGATTATACTCATCGCTGGTCAACAATATGGAAGAATATGGATGATCAGACCAACCATCACTTGATCCAATATTCTTTTGGCGTTTATCAGACAACTGTAAGAATTCAAATGAAAGACAATTGAATTTAAGCATATAAAAAGAACATTTCAATCTTATTTCCTATTTTATTTTAATTATGAGTCCTATGGTATGGCATGCATGTGTATTGGATACATTCTATTTACCATGCATATGCTTATTTAATCAAAGTTCAGAAATATTAAGCACAAATTTAAGTATAAAACATAGGTAGCAGAAAAGTAATTAAAATACACTTTAAAAGCTTGATTCTAAAAGAGAAGTGGTATCTTTAAGCTTCTATGAAAAATGTTTTATATGGAAGGATACACATCAAAAGTTATTACATAACTTTACAAAAATCTATACTTTAAGAAAATGCATTCATACATTAGCAAAAGATTATGCTATTGTTATTCTAGAAAGGAGATAACAAAGAATGATCAAAGTATGCTTTTAGGTTACTTAAAAAAAAATAATTTATTACAATTTTAAATTTACAACTGCATTTAATATTAATTGACTCTAAAATCCTAATTTTTTTTTATCCATATTGATTTTTCACAAAAATGATTTTTGAAACAGAGGGGAAAAAATGTGGAATATTACACATATTAGAACAGTAATTTCCAAGGAAGCTTAAAGATTGAACATCTTCAATTAAATCAATCAATATTTTATTGAAAAGGAGAAAGTTCTGAATTATATAATTTATCTAAGACTATCCAAAATGGTAGACCAAGTGCTTTAAATATAATTTTCATCAGTTAAATTGGCTGAATGGAGTTTCCCACATTTATGACTTAAATATGGATTAGTTTTCCTTGCACTTCAGTAAGACAACTGTTTTTTTTTATTTATTTTATTTGTTTCTATCTTCATACTATTAAAGAGGAAACATGTAAAAATAGCAGAAGTTAAGTAAAATAAAGGTTGACTTTATAACATTCACATTAGACTGAAAGAAAGCCAGTAGTTACCACCAAATTGATAAAAATAAAGTGATTACTAAACTCATTGTCAGGTATTTTTAAATGATATTATTTTTGATAGTTTGGTTTGGTTTGTTGCTCTGCGGTCATCTTCAACACACGTTAGGCTTAACATGGATTCCGAACCACATCCACATACAAACATCCATGGCACCGCCCGAAACCTGTTTTTAAATGACATTAGGTCCAATTATTTTTGATAAGAACTTCAATACTATTATTAGCTTCATGTTTACAGTCCAACCATAATAAAATCTATTAAAATAAATT
This sequence comes from Caerostris darwini, assembly GCA_021605075.1. Taxonomy (NCBI): domain Eukaryota; kingdom Metazoa; phylum Arthropoda; class Arachnida; order Araneae; family Araneidae; genus Caerostris; species Caerostris darwini. The sequence continues at coordinate 150,870 of BPLQ01015685.1, forward strand.
ACAAAATAAAATATATAGCATTGGATAAAAAAAAAAAAAAAATTTACATTTTAATTTAATTTTAAACTTTTTTAATTTTGTTACTTAAAAAAAAATCTCATAGTTATGAAACCAAAGTAAATTTTTAAATTAAGCTAAATTACAGGAGAGACAAAATTTTCAATCTTTATGAATTTGTTTTTATCCTGATTTCATTATTTTAAAAATTTTAAAATTATATTCTAAGAAGTATTATTAATCCGAAATATTTTCAAAAAAATTAAATTAACAAAACAATTACCATCATTACTAAATAAATATTAATAGCTTAATTACCTATTCTTCAAAACAATACTGAATTGTTAAAAACACCTAATTATTACACAAAGGAAACTTTGACTGTTCTATAAAAAATTACAAAAAGGATATATAAGGCATAATATGCATCTTTCTATTTCAAAAGAATTACATTTTAGTTATAATAAATGCATAAAATTTATTAAGAACAAAATAATTAAACTATAAGGTAAACAAAAACATTTTCATGGATATGAAAATCGTTCATTTAACTTCAAAATTTTTTATATTACCTATTAAAGATTAACTTACAAGACGGAAACTGCACCAATCAGCAACAAAATTTCGGCTTCGAAATAAATGTTCAACTGAAGTTCTTTTATAATCCCGAGGACATGGTAACCTATTTCGCAAGGGTTGAACTTCTCTTTCTAAATCTTCAAGATCTCGAGAAAACACAGCTGCACCACCAATTCTTACAACAACCCTAAAATATAAATTAATGTTAAGAAAGAATGTCATTTAAATTTTATTCATCAATTAACTTAATTTGTATAAACTATCTAGGGTTATTACAGTTAAACATAGGAAAAGGCCAATTAAAAATATACAATTTCTTTCTTCTAAAATTAAAAAAAATTTTAATATGGTTATTTTTAAATGGCCCCTAAATAAGATTTATTGACAATAAAATTAAATAACTTTAAATGTTTTTAATTAACCATTTCAGTATATGCACACAATTTTATGACATTAATACAAACATGGGGTCAATTTTTTGTGTATTATTTATTTATCCCAATTTTTATGTGTATTTCTCACCAACATATCAACACTTTTAACAAAAACAAATTACTTTTAATATTTTGGTTTTTTTTTTTTTAATACAAGTATAATCGCATTTAAATATTTCACTTTTGAAAATAACTTTAAATTAAGCCAGTTTTGAAGTACATTTATTTTTTAATCTTTTTGCCACATTTAATCATTTCATATATAAAATAAATAATTTTTCAACTTAAAATAAATTCAATATTTAAAAATTTCACAAAAATTAAGCATAAACATTCATTATTGAATACAAGAAATCAATTCAGAATTCTGATGTAATTTTCTTATATACATGCAATTTATATTATTTTTTACATTTTTTCAATATTAAAAGACTATTTATCACATTTTTTAAAACCAGATAGTGCCTTTCTATTGAATTTTCTAAGCTACTTTACATAGACAGCTGATTTCTTAGGATATTTTACTTTTTATACATATTCATTATATTTTATAATAGTTTTTACATAAAATGGAATACATTTATTCTTTGTTCATTCTTTAAATGTGCTTTCAACAGTTAAGTTTTTCAAATAATTATGTTCAGTCATATTCTTGCCATGTAAGAAAAATCCCATAAGAGCTCTGTAAATGATCGTATGTGATACAATAATGACAAGTTACATTTGTACACTTTGGGGAAGGTGTTTATTTTCCTTTTTGTTCCCTTTTCCCCTCTCAAATTAAAACTAATCATTATATTCTTCATAGTTCCAATCTGAATCATTAAAATTTACTTCTAGCTCTAGTTCTATTTCATGTATAGAAATTTCTTTAATTCCCAAATAATTTTAACTTTCCTCTGATTCACTATCAGGAAGATCTGCCAGCCTATACTGTTCATGCTCATAAACTGCCACCATCACAATGAAAAATGATAGTTTAAACATTGGGTCAAAAATACACAATGCACCTATAAGAATAGAACTTTCCATTCCTTTCTGTTATGAAACCACCCAAGAAGATGCATGAAAAGGTACAATCTGCAAACACAAAAAAAGTTCTAGAAATTTCAGGGAAAAAAGGCATAAAGTCATTTTTAACCCGATGCATGTGCTTATACAACAAAATTAATTATGCATGTAAATTATTTTTCATTTTAAATGAGAAATAGTATGGAGTAAAAAATATTATAAAGTAAAACAATAGTTTGAGCAATTCCAGTGGTAAAAATTTTTTTTTTGGTGGGGTATATAAATTATGATGAAAAGTGAAAATTTTAGATAAACAATCTTTCAGCATAACTATAACTTAATATCTTTTCTTTTATTAACATTTATAAAAAAAAATTCTAAAAATTGTTATTTTGGATATTTAAAAAAATATTATAGAAAAGTTAAAATTAAAAACATACAATCCATTTTATAGATTTCTCACAGATGCTATTTTACATAAAAAAAATGTTATCTTGTGGATTTTTTAAATGAAAAAAAAAAAAAAAAAAATTACAAAGGAATTTTTTTGTGAGAATGGAATTGGAATTTTTTATGTGAGAAAACATAATTCAGTTGGACAAAGAATATACTTTAAAATAAAACTTTCAATGATGAAAACTTTGAAAAGAAAATTTATCTTAATATTTCAATTTTTTTCATTAAAATACACTATATATATATATATTTAGTTTTTTCCCCCTTCTAATGCAGCTTAATGATTTGCACCAATGTTTCACTTTGCAAAATACAGCCATATATAACAATATAAGATTATAAGACCGGGACCTACGGTTTAAAGTTGAAACCACTACAACACCCAAGGGCAAAAAATGATACCTGTGGTACTGAAATAGCCATTCGGCCATCAGGCCCTATATATAAGTTATAATTCTAAAAATTTTAAAAATATAAAGAATAAATCTTACATTAAATTATATGTATAATTATTTTAAATGTTCAAGATATACCCTTCTTTCATCTTAGGATTTAAAGGTAAACGTCCTCCAGCATCTAAAGATGAAACAACTTTGGTAATATAAATGTCGTCATTTCCTTTCCATAAACTGTTTTGAAACACTTCTACTAGGCGATCCAGTCTACCAGATCGAAACATATCATCCACATTTAAATTTAGGAATTTCATCTCAACTTCATATTGAAAAATTCCTGTTGTAATAAAATACAAATTAAAAAACACTTTTAGAGTGCAGAAAAAAAAAAAAAATACAAAACAATAGAATTGAATTTGAAAAATGAATACTCAATTTATTTTAGCAATATTTTAATAAATATTTATTCTTAAATATGAATTTAAATTGTAATTACATATTGCCAACATTACTTTTATTTCAAAAATATTATTTTTAGTTGTAACAATTCATTTCTTCATATAATTATCTTAAATCACATTCAAATTTTTAAAACATTTAAAACCAAAAAAAATATATTTGTTAAAACTTAGTTAATTTATCCATTTTATTTATTACACAATAATTTATTGTATCAATCACTTTAAGAATTTTTTATAAATTGAGAATTTGCAAACATAAATTTAACTTAAATTATTTGATAAAAATATATTTATATAAATAGATAACAAGGCCTTTTATTAAAACAAATTTTATTATTATTAAAACTTAAAACAATGTGTTCTTTCAAAATATAGCAGGCATATTCTAATCAGTATTAATTTAGGTTGATAATATCAATGAAAATAAGAATGAAATGTATCAAATACAATTTATATCATTAAAATATATTTCTTACTTTCTCTAGGTTTACAATTAACTCCAAAATTGTAGTTGCAGTGTCATAAGTATTTCTATTTAATGCAATAATCTGAAATAATATTTATGAAGTTATTTTATTTGAAAAGACCTAAATTGAAATAGTTTACAAAAAATTTTAAATAAAAGAAAATATATTCAGTTTTAATTCAAGTATTAATTGAAATAATGCAGCAATATAAAATAGGAGTAGAGGGAATGTTGCTCAAAAAGTAATATATTAGAAAAATATATATAAACTAATAAATATATAAATATAAACTCATAAAAATATTTCAAAACTAGATAACATAAAAAAACAATTAACTTTTTTTTTTTAATGATGAAACATATACTATAAGGTAACCTATTTGCATTTCTTTAGGAAAGTGATCAAACAGTAACAATAAGTAGATGTTTGATTTGGTTTGTCACTCTGCGGTTATTTTGTACACGCTTTAGGCTAATTAAACCGGGATCTACACTTCAAGCGGATTCTGAACCACTAAAAATATCCACACCACCACCAGAATTCAAATCTGAAATCTAACAGTAAGTAGAGAGCCATATACTGCACTAACACAAAACTTCCTTGTTGCAGAATTTCGTAGAAAGCACATGAACCGAATGGATTTAGGGTTTCAATAAATGGCAATTCTATAGCTAGTTAGTTAAGTTCAAGAATGAACAAACGAGAATGTTTATTGACAAACTAAGTTCTTTCTGTAAAATAAAGACTGCCATTCAAACCCCAATATCAAATTTACCACAACTTCCTTAAATTATTTTTTTAAAAATTCAAAAGTTACATATAAAAGAATAAAGCGATATTTTAAAAATTTAATCAAAACTGTATTTTAAAATGAAAATAATAATAATAATGGAAATGGAAAATATAATATAATGTTTACAAACCTCAATTTTTACATTTCCAGCTTCTTCTGCTGATCCATATAAAAAAGCATTGCTGCTATTGGTGGGGTGGCTGAACATCCAATTAGGAAGATCAGGCATATCAAGCAATGAGGCACTATATTCCAAAGGGTCATCTGTACAGATAAAATTTCTGTTATATTGTTTCTCAATAAATTAAAATCAAATATATTATGCTTACTGAAGTGATGTAGGTAATATTGATTATGTCCAATACCAAAGCATCTTATCTTACATCTAAATAAACTATCAATATTTATATTTAGTAACTTCATCTCAACTTCATACTGAAAACTCCTGGTACAATAAAATACATCATTGATTTTATAGGAAAAAGCAATTGATTCAAAATTATTGCTCTGGTTTTCTAAATAATATCAAGATAATTAAAAAATAGAAAATAAAGAAACTGAATTCCATGCATTTTTTTTAAATATTCATTTAAGTAATGATTAAATAAAAGGGAATTTTTAAGCAGTGCATTTGTTTAATAATATAGAAAAATTATTAAAAAATGAATGCTATTTCATTTGTTAACTTTTGACTAAAAAAAAAAAAAATACCCATTAAAACACCTCTAGAATATCTTAGTAAATAATTAATTATAAAAAAAAAATAATACAGGAAAACAGAGATAAGACTTATATTTTACCTACACAAATTCTAAAGACTCTTTAAAAAATTCATTAACAAATAAATTAATAGTTTTTTATAATTTATTAACAACTTTTTTAGGATAAAAGCTTGAATATTGACAGAACAAAGTCATTATAAGAGGAATAGCAATTAGGATAATGTAGACAAAACAAGGCAAAGTAATTAATGCCGTCTAGATTTTTTGTTTTGATTTCTGTGGTTGTAAATCTATTAAGATATTGGAAGTATAAGCATGAATATGTATTCACCAAATTTTTCAAATTTAACCCGAAAGGCACGAGCCTTCTTAGCAAATGTTACGATGTGCAGGGATTATAGAATGGCCACAAATTGAAATTCAACCCTGAGCTGTTAAAAACATTATATTTTTTAGTTGGAAAATAATGCTTTTGATATAAGAATACAGTGTTTAATACAAATCAAATGTTTTAATTTTTCCTTTGTTACAACGCGTAAAATATGAAACACCCAAGAAAAGGTTCTAATTTTTCATCAAAAGTAATATATTCACCTAGTGTATAACGATATTGACAATTCGATACAAATAACTGAAAAAAGTGCCATATAGAAGAAAGTTTATTTTTATTCTTCATTTATTTATTATTCATTACCATTATTTTCTCATTTCATTTATTTCATTCTGCAATTCTAAATGTATTTTAATATTTATTTTGCAATTCTAAATGGTTTAGGAATAACAATGCTTTAATATGATTATTTATATTTGAGGAGAGGGGATGGATATGATTAATGGTACAGTATTAGAAATTATTTTGATATGATCAATGTAATTAACACTTATTTTTATAATCAATATACATCACACAATCCTGAAGACAAAAAAAAAAATATTTCAGACCTGTATTAATACATAAAACTATATTATAAAATATAGTAATAAAATCATGTACCTTTCCTAAATTTTTGAAACCACTCATAACTGATGGGAATAAAAAATGCTTCTGTTGAAAAAACAGTCACTGGTTTTGGTAAATTTGGATCTAAGATGAAAAACAGATTAATAATACTTAAATCAAACATTACATTTGAATGAAATGGAATTGATTTATAATTGAAATGAATTTGTATAAAAGGAAAAGAATGAGTTTAAGAAAAATAGCACTTTTGTATAAACTGCATGTCAGTGATTGATCGTCATATTAATCTCATGTTTATTAATACCAGTGCCAAGAAATCTGTTTCTCAAGCTGTGTAATTCGGTTGAAAATCGCTAATTGCATGCAGTTAATACTAAAGTACTTACATGAAATAATCTAAGTAAAATTTCAAAAAGTTAGCATTGTTTAATTTATAATATAAATGTGAGCATTTGTATTGCTAGTTACTGATAATTTCAACTTATTTAAAATAGTTATATATGAAAAGTTTTAACATTTGTTATCACAAAAAGTCATATAACAAAAAATAAACAATTATCTTAAATTATCACACAGTATTTTCTATTAACTAAATTAAAATGGACAACAAAAAAATTATATTATCCATTTGCAAATTTTATTTCCTACTTGCAATTCTTTAAATTTACAAGCAACAAGTATAAGTATGACTAGAATATAAAAATAACACAAAATACAGTAATTTGTACTATAAGCAAATGGAAAATAACTTCTTCAATATCTTAAATGAGTTCTTAAGTTTATAAGTTTTTATATAAATAAAACATTCTTTTGATTAAAATGCATAGCACTATAATCATTCAAACAGGGTTAACGTTATTCTAACATATGCATTGCTCCATTCAAACTATTTTTTTAATAAAAAATTATGCTATTTTTTTCAAATCAAGTTATCTAATATTAAACTCTTTTTTTTTTTTTACATACATCCATATTTCTGCTTAATTTTCTTTACATTTTACCATTGGAAAATATGCAGATTTTTGTACTTTATTTTATTTCAAATGTTCCAAATAAAAGCAATTTTTTATTTATTATAATAGGTACTTACTACATAACACTTCCATAGACAAGCTTAATAAAATAACATTTAACAGCAACATGTTTTTGTTTTGAGATGCCCAAATAATAAATCAGAACCGCGCTCTATATTACTATTGTTTAGAAAACTTTTTGTTTTTAGGTTTCGTTTTGCATTCTTTATGCGGTTTACAGAGACAGACAGCTTTTGTTAGTGCAAATTACAATTTGGGAATTATCCTTTTATTTGTCCAGACCACCAGAGGGAGCTGGTTTTCGCTGTTAGATTTAGGGAATTTTTGTTAAACTGTGGTTTTTTTTTCCTTGCATTAATATAATTAAGAAGAATGCTGAGAGTAATATTTTAAAATAATATATTAATAATTTTAAAAAGGCGCCAATTATGGCGCCATTTATACTATATATATTATTATAGTATATCTAGTCACGTGAAATTGTTGCCCACCAAATACAATATCATTGTACGAGATTAAAATTTAAAAATAAATAAATTATTACAATTCAAACGGTTACTAAATTAAATTTATCATAAGTTGAACTTAAAATTGTAAATAAAACAGAATTATATTATAGAGAGGCAGTATATTTTTATCATCTCAAATCATGTGAAATCGTTGTCATGTAAATACAGTATCCTATTTAGTTCAAATCGCGAATATCGCCAAATGTAGTATACATATTTTACTTGCGTGACGTCACCAAAATACTGCAATTTGATTGGAGATTCTTTCGGGAATACTTTTAAGTCTAAGGTCTACTATAAGGTCCAATATATATGCTTCATTTTTAAGCCATTGCTAATACATGGTATCGTGATCTAAAATATTAGTGGTACAACTCTTATATGTTATAAAGTAAGTTTAACACTAATTTAATATTACATTTTTCTACTTGTGTATTTACAACTTACTAGGATAGTACTTACTTACTAAACTTTTAATTTCAATAAGCCTAAATGTAATTTATTAAGTTTATTTCATTATCTATTAGTATCTGCATCCTGAAGAATTAAACTTGTTAATATTTATTTTGCATTTTCTTAAATACTTTTATTTTTGTTATTTTTGTAAATTTGTTAATTAGTGTAGCAAGCGTATAATACATGTAATAAATTGGGATTTGCAATATAAACATAAACTTACACAGTTTGTAATATTCAAATGAAATAAATAGAGTATTATTAAGAGAGGACATGTCCCCCCTTAAATGTGTGATATCAGAAGTTAAAAATTAAAAAAAATTGTCTAAGCTAAGCTTTTATATTTCAGCATTTTTAATAGCATGCAGTGTGTATTCTTAATCTGTTCCTACTTATACTTGTACAGCGCATGCGTGCTACTGGCACGTATATGTAAATATAGCATTGAAAAGAATTGTTGCTTTATATACAGTAAATTTGAAAAAGAAAAGCAGAATGAAATTTAAATATTTTATCATTTTAATAATAGACCTATCTATTAACACCAATGGGCATTAGATACTTAGTTTTTTTAAAGAAATTCTCAGTTATAAAAGTATGTGAGTTCTATTTACAGAAATAAATTTACTTAGGGTGGTATAACTGCTTCGATTTCAAAAGAAATTAAAAAAAAAAAAAAAAAAATTGACGATATTACATCGAAATTTGGAAAAAATTATTTTTGATTTCTTAAAAGCCAGTTTTTTAATTCAATAAATTTGACTATTAAATATTAATTTTTACAGCAATAATTTAATATTTGTTAGTTAATTATCTTCAGATTTCAAGGTAAATATTAATTAATTGTATATTATTTTTGAAATATAGTACGATTTGTACGAAGTGAAGTCTGATGATTTGTATGGAATAAAGTCTGATGATTTATAAGAACGTTAAATTGCATAATTTCTTATGATATCGGAAAATTCAACACGAATTAAATTTAATAAAAAATTTCAAGATGTTAATATTAATAAGAAAATATTAATTTATATTATATAAGAAACAAGTTTCATAATTATTAGTATATAATTAAGTATTCATAATTAATTTTAAATATTGAATTACTAAGATAACTTTCTTCTTGAAATAAATATTATTTAAGAAAATATTAATTTCAAGGAAAAACTTAGAATTATTATGGAATGTTGAAATTTATTTTTTATTTAATGTATAAATAATAAAGTAATGTTTATTTGATATATAAATGATTGATTTTTTATTTAATGTATATTAATAAATACTATAATTTAAAAATAATTTGTATAGTATTTTTAAAGTATTTACATATATTTCTGAAGAATGATTCATAATTCCAGCAGTCTGAGCAATACATTTTATTAGAACAAGAAAATAGATTCAATATGTTAGTTTTATTTACAAAAATAAATATACTTAGGGTGGTATAACTGTGCTATAACTGTACTATCGACTTCAAAAGAAATTTATAAAAAAAATTGACGATTTTTAAAAAATTCGTAATAATAAAATATTTGTTAGTTAATTATCTTCAGATTTCAAGGTAAATATTAATTAACTTTATATTGTTTGAATGAAATAAAGTACGATTGTCATACGATTTGTATGGAATAAAATTTCATGATTTGTACGAAAACTAAATTTCATCATTTTGTATAACATCGGAAAATTCAACACGAATCTAATTCTTTGAAGTATACATTAATTTCAAGAACAAACTTAGAATTATTATAGAACGTTAAAAATTATTTTTTATTTAATGTAGAGATAATAAAGTAATTTTTATTTGAACAACATTTTATCAGAACAAAAAATGAATTCAGAATGGGGGAAAAAAAACTAATGCAGGGTAGATCATGTTCCATGACGAAGGTGATAAAGTATTCACCGTTGAATAGAAGTGATTGTGGACCGAAATTTCAGATAATTCTGAAATTCTAATGCTACCGGTTTCGAGAATTTCATCATTACTCACAATAACTCATAGACTGTAGTCTCTTTTGAAGAGAACCCCCTTCTCACTGAGTCACTAAGTGTTATAAGCGATAAGTATGGTAAAAACAGCAATTTTAATGGCCACAGTATCGAAGTACTTGCGAATTCATTCTTAAGAGTCTCATATTATGTCAATCCTTGTGTATTTTTTAAGGTATAGTATGAAAGTAACCTTAGTTTGTTTAAATTAATGTATTCTGAATAATAAGTCTTGTCGGGTGAAAAAAAAAAAAAAAAAAGTCGGTATTTTTTTTTGCACTGGTTATTTATTGCTCATTGATGAAAGGAAATGATTTTTTGTATGTGTGCTGGTTGAATCATATATTTAAAAGGTGTGCCTGCTTAAAATATATAATAATAACATTTTAGAAAGGAATATACATATACATTATATATATATATATATATATATATATTTACTTGTTTAAAATGTTAATATTAAACTATACTATACAGTATTATTTTATCATTTTAATTCTTTAAATAAGATGATTTTCAATTAAAAATAATTCACATACGAAATTGTGTTAAGTGTTATTAATAAAATTAAATTTGAATAAAATAAAAGTGTGACAGTAATATTTCAAATTATTTTATAATTATATTAATGATTTAATAAAGGCGCTAATTATGGCGCCTTTTTTTTAAAGATTTATTATGATTCGAAGTTAATTCATCAATAATTCACTTTCTATTAACTCATAATAAATAAATATTTTTAAAATTATTATTTCATAAAAAATATATAAATATTCGATTATTTTATTAATAATCGAATTCTTTTTCTAATTAAAATTCTTTTTGCAAAAAAAAAAAAAAAAGAGATGCAGTTATTGTATTTTTTTTATTCTTTCCAAATATTCTTACTAGTTCTTATAAATAATTTCTTCTGAAGTACCTTGTTTGTTTTATGATGTTCGCAGTTTTCATTTTAAAATTTTATTGGAATTATTCACTTGTTTTATTATTTAATTTATTAATTATTTATATTTTTATATTGTAGTTTCAGTCTTAAGTATTTATGTATTTAATGCTTACATAATATTAGCGACATATTCCGTTTTTTCTTATTTCTGATTTAATGATTTTAGATTCTGTGGTTAATTATAAGTACAAATCCAGTTCAATTAGATATTAAGTTATTTAAAACAAAAATTTAAATTCGGATTTTGTAATTTTTAAACTTTTTATCAACAGAGTGTGCTACAATCATATTTTTAAAATTATTTTACTGTGAACTGCAAATAGGCCTTAAAATATAATATATTTTAAATGTACAAGAGAAGAATTTTTTATTTAATTGTAAGTAATTCAATTAAATATATTTAAAAAAATCATGAAATACATATTTTTATTGTAAAATTTTATTTTATTTCAGGACAAAATAAGCTTTGAATGAAAAAAAAAAGTCTTGTTAGTTAACGCTGTAAGCTTCTGAAGTTACAGAAGGTATTGCGAAGCACAACAAGTCCGAACGCTTGCGAATATTCCTGATAGCTATAAACTGGATAAATCCGTAAGTAGGAAAAATTATATATTATATTTTAGGAAAAGAATTAAGCAGTGAACTTTCAGAACTGTAGGGATATTTATTCCAAGTTATGAGTTATGTTAGTATCAGAGACCAAAATTGGTTCACTAAAATGGCATTTCATTTGTAAGCTGATCAATAAGCTGCATAGCCAATGAACAACACTAAAAGTATATCTATGTATAAAATATAATAAAATATGTATGTATGTAAAAGTAAAAGTTTGTATAAAATATTCTTAATGTTTTATATCATAGAAAGAAGGATTTACCTTTTTTGAAAATTATTTATTTTCCTGGAAAAAGACATCCATTTAAACAAATTAAAATCTCTGAAAAGTTTATTTATTTATTAAATTAATTTTTTTATAATATTAGTTTGAACTTTTTTTTTATGTGTGTATATCAGTTACAACTCAGACTAAAATCAAAAATTTATTGAATAATCGAATTTTTCATCGAATAACAAACGATATTTTAATTATACGAACAGTAATTAAATAGGAAAGCACATTATACTTTTCAAAGCTAAAATCTGTGAACTAAAACTTTTTGAGAAAGAAAATAATTTATTTTAAAATTTGTAAATTTGTATTAAATTAAACTTAATCATTAATTTGAACTAAAATTAATTGCAGGAATTTTGAGGAATTTATGATTAACTAGATAAATAAATTTGTTCAATGGCTTATATTATTTATTTATTTATTAAATTAATTTTTTTTATAATATTAGTTTGAATTCATTTTTTTTCATGTATTTTAGTTCCAACTCATGATAAAATCAATAATTTACTGAGTAATCGAAATTTTCATCGAATAGCAAACGATATTTTAATTATATGAATAATAGGTACTTACGTATTAACGATACCTTGGCGACAGACTTGGCGGTTTTTAAGTGTCGCCAATCTTTATTATTTGGAATAAAAATATTTTGAAAGCGTCTTGATTTTAAATGAAGTGTTTCATATATATTTTATTATTTGGAACAAAAATTTTAAGTGTAGTTTGGCGCCAAATCTGTAGCTGCGGTTGGCGCGTGTGCTCTTTATTGGCGCAACTGTCGCCAAGGTACCGTTAATACGTAAGTACCGAATAATAATATAATAGGAAAGCAGATTATCGTTTTCAAAGTTAAAAGCTTTGAACTAAAACTTTTGAAAAATAAAATAATTTATTTTTAAATTCTTTCCTAAATATATTCATTAAATTGAACTGAAATTAATGACAAGAATTTAGAGGAATTTATAATTAGCTAGATAAATAAATTTGTTTAATGGTTTATAAAAATTTTAAGTATTGAATTTTAACATTTTTTAAAAATTAACAAAAATTAGAAATTTGATAAATTTTATTAATTGTAATATTTTATTTAGAACTTCTAGAGATGTTCTGTTGTCCTATTTAATAGAAAAAAAATTATATTTTTAAATAATAATCACTGCTTTTCATGGCTTATAAATATATATTATTTTACTTGTTGATTTATTTTGTTTTTATTGTTTAAATGATTTTTTATTGCAAAATTGTAAATTGAATTGTTGTATAAGTTCCAAAATGAAGGCCAACAGCTCATTAAAAAAGTTAATTTACGGTATTAATGCAAATATGTATTTGAAGTTAAATTAAAATTTTTTTTCTATAATATTAGTTTGAATTATTTTTTTATATATATATATCAGTTCCAACTCATAATAAAATCAAAAATTTATCGAATAATTGAATTTTTCATCGAATGACAAATGATATTTTAATTATACAAATTGTAATTAAATAGGAAATAATTTATTTAATTTTTTTTTTTTTAAATTGAACTAAAATTAATGGCAGGAATTTAAAGGGAATTTATAATTAGCTAAATAAATAAAAAATGTTAATGATTTAAAAAAAAAAAACTTTAAAAATTGAATGTGAAAATTTTGTGAAGCATTAACATATATTAGAATTTTTGATAAAATTTACTAATCGTAATATTTTATTTAGAACTTCTAGTGATATTCTGTTACCATATTTGATAAAAAAAACAAAACAAAAAAAAATTTTTTTTATATTTTTAAATAATAACTAACACATTTCATGAGTTATAAATATATATTTTTTTCTTGTTGAATTATTTTGCTTTTTATTGTTTAAATTATTTTTTATTTCAAAATGTAAAATTGAATTGTTATTTACATTCCAAATTGAAAACCATCAGCTAGTTATAAAAAAATTAATGTACGGTATTAACACAATATGTATTTTAATCATTAAATTTTGTTACTGATTTCTTTTGAATGAAAAACAAAAAGAATTTTTATCCTTCAAAATATAGATGATAATTTGGTGAGAAATATTATAATGTTTAAATTCAAATCAATAAAAATTAAAATCTCAGACTAAATCATATTACATTAAAAATGATTCATTTGGTTTTATTTTATAAAAATGTTTCAAATTAGATTGAAACCAAATACAACAACAAGTATTAATTAATAAACTATGCATATAAAACAATGAAAAAAAAATTAAATGTTTTTGGGTATTTCATACACTAATCTAAAACACATCATTAAGAAGGTATTTTTTTTTCCTGTTCTAAAGACTTGCTTAAATCAAACTTAAGAAAAAGTATTGTTATTGTATTTTAAATAACACAACCAACTTAGCTTATCCCCAAGTATAGATGCATTTACAAATAAAACAAACATTTTTTTTTATTATATAGAACAGGGGTGGCCAACACAAATGATCTTGCGGGCCACATATAAAATAATATATCCCCATATTAGATTTAGACCCACTATACACATTTTTTGGAGTGAAAAATTGAAACATTATGAGTTATTATTTTCGTGTTTGCTATTATTCTTGACATGGATAATATAAGAATGGTGATACTAAACGCACGTTGTGAAGAAATATACGACGTTAAAAAGGAAATATAAAAAATATATAAATATAAACGAAATTAAATCATTAAAAAATATTTATTTCATTGGTGCGATATATGTGTCTCCACTCTTTCACTTAGCTTTTGCAAATTGATCTCAATTTGTTTATTTGTTTAATTGGTGTTGCAGGTTAGCGTTCGTTATGCTTCAGCGTGTTTTGCGTTTGGTCAATTTCATTTTAGAAGAAAACCGATTCGCAGGTGTAAATTGAAACATAATTGCTAACAACTTCCACTAAGAGTCTTCAACTGACAGTTAATTTTTGAATATATGGATGCACACATAATGCATTTTTTTAATACATTGGTTTTCACTAATTTGGCCGTTATAAAATAAATATATTTTGTAAAAGTGTGATAAATTTCACATGCTGCAAAAATATTCAAGGCGGGAAGCATGCGGGGCGCTAGTTGGCCACACCTGATATAGAACTTTAATTTATACAAACAAGATTAAAAAAGTATGTATTTTACGTTTTCTTACTTTGATGAATTATTTTTTTTCTTTTCAGATATTGAAGATTCGCCATGACGTTATATGACGCGTGCAAGATTAAAACAATTGACTTGCTGAAGTCAGGCGAATTTGACGAAATAAGAAAAAATCAATTTTCGAATCTGTCACCTCAAATTGTCGATTATTTGGTAGAGTACGTGTTTTCTCTTACATTCAGTGACTTGCCAAGTTCTGAGGATTTGCATTTTTTGCTCAAGAATCACAGACTTAGGAGACTGGATTTGTCTTGCTTCAGTATATACTCGTTATTTAGCATTCCATCTCTTCCATCCTCTATGGATGTGATTGAAGCTGATCAAGAATGCAACTCTTTTATCGAATTATTATCCAAGGAAACTTGGCCTGACCTGCGATCACTCATCTTACCCCCCTTTGCCTTCATGCATTGCCCACCTTCTAAATTAGAGGCATTCTTGATGACTGCACCAAACTTGGAATACATTCATGTCAACGACAACATTGATTTGAGCATGCTCAATAATTGTAGCAAGCTGAAAAATATCAACATACATGCACGAAGTGATGACATTGATTTTGACGAACTAATAGACATATTAACATCTTTAAAAAATATAGAAACCTTTGAGATTTGCATTGATAACCTCGCTACTTACAGGGAGATTAAATTCTTTGCTACGATTTTAAAGCTGTGCCCCAACTTGATTTCTATAGGAAATCTGGATTCCCTGATGGTTATTGAATATTGCAAAAAATCTTTAAGCCACGTTGGGGATTTCAAGTTGCAAAAAGGCTTTTGGGGAAAGAAACAAATCCAGGATAATGACGTCTACGAACACTTAGGCGCTTTTCCCTACACAGTGCAGTTTCCCTCTATGATCAAAACTGCTGTCAGTTGTTGTCCTTCGCTTAAAGTCCTCGAAATGCTCGTGTATCACAAAGATGGCCTTCAATACTTGAATTGCTTGTACAATCTTACCTTTTTGTGCCTCGATTTTAAAGTTTGCGAAGAATCTTATTTAGATACGCTTCTATCTACACTTAATAAAATTGGTCATCAATTGAAACATCTTTCAATTAATGATGAGAGACCGCGAAGGATGCCCGTCAAATTCCCGATAGACGGTATATGTGATCGTTGTGTAAATGTTGAATCACTACAAATTAAAGGACTGTGCACATTTATTGACTCCTTAGAAGATGGCAGTGGAATTCGACGTTTGAGGCGATTATTTATTGGTGATATTAAATCAAAGGATCTGCTGTTACTGTTAAAATGTTGTCTAAATCTGACTGAATTGCGCGTAAAAAACTTTCCCTACTTTAGTAACTCAGAAGTGAGGAAATATTTTCGCATACATTCTTGTTGGAATCTTCGAAAGCTATGCATTTTTAATTGCAACCTTTCAAGCAACAGTTTGAAAACGTTATTAGAAGCATCCAAAAAGTTGGAAAAAGTTTTCTTTCCTAAGTTTCTATACAATATTTCAATATTAGATGAGTTGAATCGGGAAGTTAAATTTGTCGATAATTTGGATAAATTTCATGACGCTGTTTCAGGATTCAATAGCTGCAAGTTCAACGATTTTAATATTTAGTTTGTTGCATCCCAGAAATATATTATCCGGAACTTTTTTCTCCTTATCAGAAAAACAAAAAATTTGATCATTTGAAAATTAAGAATGATTGAACATAATTATTTGCATTATTTTTTGTGTTAACTTTTAAACGGTATTTGATACGATGGTAAGGTGAAAAGTTCTATGCATGACAATGAAAGACTGCGACTTTCAGTTAAAAAAAGGATTTTATTTTCCTACATAATCTTCCTTGACTTCAACACACTTGGTCCAACGTTTCTCCAACATCGGTATTCCTTCCCGGAAGTGAGACTCTGGAAGGTTATGAAAATATTCATCTGCTGCCCTCTTAAATTCTTTATTGGATGCTAAGCACTTCCCAGAAACAAGTTTCTTCAAGTTTAGGAACAAATGAAAGTCTGAAGTTGACAAATCAGGAGAACAGGGGAGATGACCGAGCAAATCGTAGTCCATATCCCGCAGTTTTCCCATCGCCAACGCACCCTTATACACAGGTGAGTTGTCCTGGTGAAAGGTGACTTTTTTCTTCTTTCCATCCATGCCTCTTCAGCGAATTTTGGCATCCAGCTGGTCAAGAAGGTTGGAGTAATATTCGCTTGTAATTGTTTTGCCTTTTGCAAGGTAATCAATCAACAGTATCTCTTTCGCATCCCAAAACACGCTGGCCATGACCTTTCCGGCAGATTTCGCTTTCTTTCGCGCTGAACCATCGGCTTCCAACCACTGCTTGGACAGCTGTTTAGTTTCTGACGTGTAGTGATGGACCCATGCCTCATCCATGGTAACAAATCGCCACACAAAATCGGTTGGATCCGATCGTTTGCGCATTTGCTTTTGATTGGCATTCAGCAAATGCGGCACCCATCTTGCGCAGAGCTTTCGCATTCCTAATTCTTCGTGCAATATGTATTGCATCATTCCTTCCGATATCCTCACAGCCTCAGCTATCTCACTCTCCTATTGTCCAACACGACGGCGACATGCTTGCTGTTCATGGCCGTGCTTCACGTGGGATGTCCGAGCACGTTTAAATTCAGCTGCCCACTGTTTAAGGGTTAACATGGAAGGAACAGAGTCCCCGTAAACTTTTGTCAACCTCGGATGAATTTCCTTAGGGGTTAATCTATCCAAAACGAAGAATTTTATGACCACACGATATTCAAGTTCATCCATTTTAACGAAAAACTCGCAAGACATCTAATGCAAAAATTCGTGTACACAAACTAATTGAGAGAACAAGTTGAAACTTGGCATACGAACTAAGGACACGTCTACCCAGGCAGGAAACATAATTGATTGGATACATTGCTGATTGGATATTGGATTTTTGCTGATAATTTAGATAATTTTCATGAAATTATTTCAATATTCAGTAATTGCAATTTCAGTGATTTTAATGTTTAGATAATTGCATACCATAAATCTATTTTTATATGTGATCATTTAAAAATTAAGAATGAGCGAACATCATTATTTGAATTATTTTAATATATTAACATTTAATCTGTATTTGATGTACCTATGAATTTTTCAAAATGTGATTTGTAATGTCCTATAATACATTTTTCTTTAATTGTGTGGTATTTAATGTAATATTTTATTTTGTATTTAATTATAAATTTGTTCTGAAATAAAATATGATTATAATATTTATTGTTTTTTGCTTTTATTGTCTTTTGTCTTTTGCTTTAAAATTATAATATTTATTGTCTTTTGCTTATAATATTTATTGTCTTTTGCTTATAATATTTATTGTCTTTTGCTTATAATATTTATTGTCTTTAACCTTTAAAGGATCGAGTTCTTTCAGAATTCAATTGATACCTAGTTCTTGCGAGATTTATTTTAACTTTACCTATACTTTAATAGCTATTTTATTTTAAATCGTCTTTTAAAATGCAACATGTAAAAGATTGCTGTTCTGATGTTTTTATACCAAGAATGATGAATATGCTATATTACATAAATGTAGACGTCTGACCAGTTTATATATATACACTCAAGAGCCAAAACATTATGACCACCCCTACATTTTGCAATGAACTCGCCTGGATGACGTGGAAGGCACGTGATCAGGTGGAAGTGGTATTTAACTGGTATTAAGTGGTGGTATTAATCCATGCCAAGGCGGGTTGATGCTGTGTTGCGCGCCAAAGGTGGGCCAACTCGTTATTGACACTTGGTCGTAATGTTTTGGCTCTTGAGTGTATAATTGTACAACATCACATACACAAATATTGGTATAACCTAGAAATGATGTTCGTTATCAATACATTTTAATGACACTGAAATCAGTTCTCTGGCCCTCTTAACTACAAGTTTCGCGTTCACGCTTTAGAGGTGCCATGGTAGTTTGTAGTGGTGCGAAATTCACTTCAAACTGTAGGTTCCTATCTAATATGACTGTAAAGCGCTGGACGTAATGAAAGATAAACAAGCTGTAAACGAAATCAGCAAAAATGAAACGAAATTATTGAAATTATTATTACTTTAATTATTACATTTATATATATAGGGGCCTGAATGGCCGAGTGGCTAGCGCTCTGGCGCTCAGTACCACAAGTTTCGGGTTCGAGTCCCGGCGGTGTCATGGATGTTTGTAGTGGTTCGGAATCCACTTTAAATCGTAGGTCCCGGTCTATTATGATCGTAGAGCGTTGCGGGGGCATTGTTACTCCGCTTCCGTATCTTCAAGTCACACGCGCCCCCTGGCTAATGCAAAGTGAGTAACGTCTGTGCAGCGCTTGCCTTAAGGCATCCATGACCAGCTGTCTAAGTATTTGCCAGCTGTATTAGAAAGAAAGAAAAATTACATTTATATAATGAATACTATTTACATGTCTTTGTTTTACAAACCTTTTATCCATTTGAAAAACTCCGTGGTCTCATTCTATTCCAGATATTTTTTAGTTTCACATTTTCTGTAGCTCATGTCATATGTAAAATTAGATAAAAGTTGCATTTATAATAAAAGTATAAATATCACAAAACTGTAAAACTCGCATTTATAAAAATCTTCACATAATCCCAAATGTATAAGAACTATACCACTTTATTGGAATATTCGGAACAAGGGTGGCAAGTCGGGACAGAAAAAAAAATCCGACTCCTAATTACTCTCGCTTGAGACTGCGTTTTTTAATACAGACTCCCGATACTTATCCTAAACTTTATGTACAATAATCTATATTAGCGGATCTAGAAGAACAAGTAATATAAAAAGAAATTTTAAAGTCAATTCCTATTTTTTTTTTTTTTTTTCACTATATTGCAGGAAGTCCTTTATAAATAATTTTCATTCATTTTTTTTAAGTTAGAAAAAATTCTCTCTCTCTCTCTCTCACACACACATTTTCTCGCTCTCACGAATTTATTCACATGTTTCATGTTTTCATTTTGTTCCCTCCTTGACTCGGACTAGAACAAAGAATGAAAAAAGAATCTGAAAAAGAAAATCCTTTCCAGCAATCTACACGCTTCGCCGCTAATGGTATTTATTCCTAAATTTATATCCTGCTGAATGGCCGAGTGGCTAGCGCTCTGGCGCTCGGTACCACAGGTTTCGGGTTCGAGTCCCGGCAGTGCCATGGATGTGTATAGTGGTTCGGAATCCACTTTAAACCGTAGGTCCCGGTTCTAATAGGATCGTAGAGTGTTGCGAGGGCATTGTTACTCCTCGTCCGTGGCTTATCTTCAAGTTACACGCGCCCCCTGGGTCATGCAAAGTGAGTAACATCGGTGCAGCCTTTATGGCATAAAAAGATCACGGTCTATACTCATAAGATCCTGGGTCTGTGCAGCGCTTGCCTTAAGGCATCCAAGATCAAGCTGTCTAAGTGTTTGCAAGCTGCATTAGAAACAAAAAAAATATCCTGCTAAATATCTTATATAAGAGAAATTTTTTTCTCCCATATGTTAGCTGCTATTCTAGCAACTAGTTATGTCAGGATATAATACCAATTTCTCTTTCTATTTATATTAATTTATTTACAATATTAGTACAAACACTCAAGAGCCAAAATATTATGACCACCACTACATTTTGCAATGAACTCGTCTGGATGAAGTGGAAGGCAAGTGATCAGGCGGAAGTGGTATTTAACTGGTATTAAGTGGTGGTATTAATCCATGCCAAGGTGGGTTGAAGGTGTGTTGCGCGCCAAAGGTGGGTCAACTCGTTATTGACAGGTAGTCATAACGTTTTGGCTCTTGAGTGTACATACACATGGCACCCTGTGCCTCTTTTACCAAAGTATTAATAGTTAAAAACCAAGAACCGGTCCCTGATCGTCTTTCTAGCTCGGACGCTCTTAGCGTTCTCCCGGTGGTCTCAAGATCTCACCGCATGCACTTGCCACACTGGACCACACAGTTAAAATCACAGTTACCAGTTATAACCGCGACCTCTCGCGGTTATATAATAATAATTAAACCTTACACATATTAAACTAAAATTAATTAATTTAATTTAATTAAGGAATTAGTATTTGAAAAAACTGTATTAACATCCAGTGTCACCCACTACAAGTTTCAAAAAATGTATTTGAACTTGAGTGGAGGAATAAAAAGTGTTTTATGAACGACTGAAAATTTGAACAAGATATATAAATATATATAGGGAGAGTGTGAACTAATAGTAGGAATTGAATAAAAAAATGCCTTTTTTTAAACTCGTATATCTCTAAAAACATTTTTTTCATAACTAGAAAAGTAATTTTAACAACTTTTCGCGGTAGTATTTGCACAAATTTGAAAAATGTGTGTAGAAGTATGTAAAATTTAAAAAAAATTTTTTAGAAAATAAAAAATAATTCTAAATTAAATAATTTAAAATATAAATTTTCCAACCAATAAATTAAAAAAATAAATAAAATTATTTTAATTCATAAAAAAATTATATTAAAATTTTAAAATTAAAATTAATATTTAAATAATTTTCTAAACAAAAATAAAAAAAATAAAAATTAGAAATTTTAAAAAAAAATTTCTAAAACAAATACGCTAAACTAAAAAAAAAAAGAAATTAAATTTCATAAACAAATACGCATATTCTATAAAAATAAAAGTACAAAATTAAATAAGGTACCAACGTATAGATTAGCTTTAACACAATCAAAAGAAAATGCATATTTTCGTCACAAAGATGCTAAATTTGTAATGCAATATATAATAATACAATAAAATAGATATTTTCTTATAAGCCTCAGTGCTTGAAAATGTTTCTAAAAACCTTTTGGTATTAAACTGTTTCTATTGATTTAAAGTATTTACGTATGCGGTCTCACTCTGATAGGCTTAGACCAGGGGTCTCCAAACTACGGCCCGCGTCCGAATAGCTTATTGTTACATCAATAAGTTGGAAGAAAATCCGGCACAGAATGATAACTCGGTTTTATTGACTTGCTAGGCAAATTAATGACAAGCATAATGTAGAAAATTTAACAAATAAAGAGCATTTCAACTTTGATTAAAATGATTTTTTTCCCTTTAACATTATAAACTGATGATCTTCCCACGGTTACCCTCTATTTTTGTTGGGATACAAAACATAAATCGCATATGTATGTATATCGATGTTTGGAATGCATATATCCTGAATCAATCATATGATTTAACAACCATCTCAAAAAGTTGCTTCTAAACAGGAAAAGTTAAGTTTAACAAATGAAACCGAAAGGGGTTTCCAATTAAAATATACTAATGAGAAAATTTATGTAATTGTTTTTTCATCTTACAATAGTGGATCAATTTTACAACTATGAACCTTCGAAAGAATTATTTAAAAAAGTTCAAGATGACAGATGAATTTAGATTCTATAAACATTCTTTGAAACTCATTTTGGAGAACTTTTAAAAATGAAATCTCGATTTCATTCTGCTCATTAACATATTTAAATTGTAATTCTTGTATATTGTTTTTAAAATTTTAGCAAAATTTTTCTTGGCCACCAAACTTTTTTTTTTAATTTTTGGCCTGCAACCGAAAAAGTTTGGAGACCCCTGACTTAGACAATAGTAAGATAGACGGGGTTTCAGGTCGACATGTGTATTGCATAACAGGTGCAGTCTTCTATATTTTATTATTTAAATAAAACTATACCAATTTCCTTGTAGATATGTATGCAAAACTGATGGCGATCATATAAAGTGAATTGTATCTTATGTTGACGTACTTGTTTCAAACCACTATTACCTTAAAAAAAAAAAAAACTTCCAACTAATTGAAGAAAGTTAATCAGGTATACTGATAAAGAAATAACTATCTTTGCTTGCTTATATTATTGAAAGATACGATTGAATTACTTATTTATCATTTAATTTTAATGAAGAAATTTCAGGAGTTTTTAAAAATAAAAATTATTTTTACAAAGTCAGAGTCAGCAATCGGAATCTTACCGACTCCACAAAAAATACTCCACTACCGACTTAAATTCCTCACTCTGCTTATTACTCCTCATAGATTAATAAATAAGCCTTTAATTGATCTTCGAATTAATATATTTAGACACTTATACATTATTGCAATATACATATTTATATATACATACATGAACATAAATCACAAAGTTTATGTGTGTGTTCTTCTAAAACACATCTATTTAAACATTTATTGTGCATATATACAAACTTCACCCCAAATTGACATAGTTATTACTAATATAAAACTTAGATAAACTGGAAAAAAATTTTTGAAATGGGTTCAATATTCTTTCAGAAATTACCTAATCAGTTTTTACACCAATTTTGCGATTTTTCGTCATTGGAGAAATTTATTATAACATTGTAATAAAAATTATCGTGATTCATGGGACTTTTTCTCGAAGATAATAACTTGCAGCTATACATGAACTTTTACATTTTTAGTACTAAAGCGGACTTAAACGTAACCAAGAAAATGAAAAGAATTTATAAATATAAATTAAAATGCTTAAAATAGTTTGCTATAAACATCTTTGAATTTTTATATTATCTAATAGTACACTCTTTCAAATTAACAATAAACAAAAATGTCTTTTATTGCCATACCAATTTCCCTCCCTTTTACTTACAACAATATTTTATAAAAATTACAATGTTATGGTAGTTCAAGTTAAATATTGTATATTCTAAGACAGTGATCTATAATGTAGAATATACGCAAAGTGATACTTAGGTGTACCCATTCATATCATAATTGGCAATATATACATACTACCATGTCTCTGATTCTATTTTAAATTAAAGTTTTAATGTAATAATGTAGCGAATAATTTGGAACAAAAAAATCGCAACCCTATGGATCATAGGTGTTGTTTATCTTCTGGTATTTTTTTTTCCAATGCAGCTGGCAAACAGACATGGACGTTTTGGATGCCTTAAGGCAAACGCTGCACAGACATTACTCACTTTGCATTACTCAGGGGGCGCGTGTCACTTGAAGATAAGCCACGGACGCGGAGTAAAATGCCCCCCGCAACGCTCTACGATCCTATTAGACCGGGCCCTACGTTTTAAAGTGGATTCTGAACCACTACACACATCCATGGCACCGCCGGGCCTCGAACCCGAAATCTATGGTACCGAACGCCAGAGCGCTAGCCACTCGGCCATTCAGGCCCTCTCTACTGGTATTAATTGTGTTATAATACTACTGTGTCCAAAAAGTAAGACCAATTTTCAATTTAAAATTTGCGGGGCTTATGGAATTTCTATTATTATTTTTTTTTCTTCGTATTTTAGGTTGCTGACGCTGTCCTTGACATTTGTGTGAAATTTGAAGTCAAAATATTCATTAGTGTTTGAGTTACGCTTGGATTTGTAAGACGCTAAAACAGATTCCGGCGATTTTTGAAATGTCTGAATTAATTGAGCAAAGAACTTGCATTCAATTTTGTTTGCGGAAAGGTATAGAATGTTGCAGAAGGAATTCGGTGAGCATTTTGGACGGTGAAGAAGGTATTGTATTGTGGATGTAAAGGGAAATCTTTAACAATTTAACAATGGAAACAAAAGGGAAAGGGTGAAGAAACGATCATTTTCCCCGAACAAAGACATTTCTTCTATAATGTGCTTTGTTAAAGTGACTTGCATTATTTGTGTTTAGCTGTTGAAATTGTTTTGAGATAATAGAGCAAAAATTATAACAATGTTCAATTTAATTTTAGTCCCTTGAATTCATAATGTATTTTGACTGACCCGTGAGAAATACTCAAATTAATTTTGCGTAAAAACAAAAACTTTATTTTATACCAAATTTGCTCTATTATACAAAATAATACTAAAGTAAATAAAACTTGACAATAAATCCAGCATATGAAAAAAACCCATCTCACGTAAATATGTTAGTCAGAATGTGGATAAAGAACCAAAATAAAAAAAAAATAGTGAACAAAACATTAATAAAGAATATGGATTAAAGAACCAATTCCAGAAGCACAAGATATAGATTTTTACTGAATCATTGGTGATGCTCTTGCTAAAAACATAAAACATTTATCATAATAAAATAAGAAAATTTCTAAGAAACGGTTGAATCCAAAACCGTCAAAAAACAGATTTAAATGACCAAGACCAAACTTAATCGAATGCAAAAATGGGAGAAAAAAAAAGGAAAAGTATTAACTGTAATTAAAGAAGTAGGTGATTGCTTCAAATTAAAGAAATAATATGAAATGGAATTAAAAAAAAACTCTGCAGAAAAAGAGATGAACATTTTAAAAACTAAAAGCTGTTTTGTGTGATGAATCCTTTAATGAAAAGAGAAGAAAACCTGAATCGCCAAATGGTGAGAAATTAGCGACATGCAAAATGGGTGATAAAATAAATGCTTAAATCCCCTGAAAGTATTTAAAAAAACTTAATCCGGTGAATCTACAATATAAGGTAATGAGCAAAAAGCACTGTAGAGAAAACATTTTTAGTAAATTTTTTTTTTTAAAAGTGTATTAAATAATTGCATTTTGGGATTACACGGATGAGTTTCTCATTTATTAAGAAGGAAAATTGTTCAACAACCATTACCCAAGTCAGTTAGAGATTTTTTTTTGTGCTGTGATTTGAACTGGTTACTATTTTTCTGCAGTTTATTACATATATCTTTTATTAGTATAGTTTTTCCTTAATTCTTTAAAAGATTTTAGATGAATAACTTGCAAAAAATAGTAATAATTTCTTAAAGATTGCATTAGTTGGCCTTTGAAATATATATCTATATATATCTTTCTTCTATATTTTAAATATATATCTTATATATATTTTTATATATATCTTTCTTCTTCACGTTTACAAGAGTCATAGAACCATATATCTGCAGGTTTCTGACTGACTTGCACATCCGTGAAACTTATGTAGCATAACGACATCGCCGACTAAATTATATTAATCGTGGCATCCAGGAAAATAAGTAATTACAAAGAATCGCATGCATATTTGGAATATCGAGAAACAGAATTCAAGAAAGAGAAAGAATATCTGAAAAAATCGCATGTAAAAGAGCACCATAAAAAGTTATGATTACATTGGATTAAAAAAATTCCTGTTTTGTTGTTTCTTATCCCACTGGCCAAGCCCACAAGCCCATATGGACTCATGATTGAAGGGGAAGGAAGCAGCTTCTGTTGTGATGGAGCACCCGTAGGTAGAAGCCTGACTTTTGCTCCGTGACGCTCTTACGGTCATAGGAGACCGGGACCTACGGCTTAAAGTGGATTCCGAACCACTACAAACATCCATGGCACCGCCGGGATTCGAACCCGAAACCTGTGGCACCGAGCGCCAGAGCGCTAGACACTCGGCCATTCAGGTCCCAAATTTGCCAACGGCACGCAGTGTTCCCAGGTGGTCACCCACCCAAGTACTGACCGCGCCCAATGATGCTTAACTTCGGTGATCTAACGAGAACCGGTATATTCAGCATGGTACGGCCGTTCCTTTTGGGGACAAACAGCCCACTTTCATAACAATAAGAAAAAATGGAATATAGATGGATCTAATGGATATAAATTTTACTGGCAAGATAAGAGAACCAAATAATGTTTTTTAGTGCGAAACAGGATGGAAAATCAATTATGTCAAGAGGTATTTTTTTATTTTAATGGCCAAATGTCTCTCGGCCTTTTGCAGTAAATAAGGAACTCTAAGGCCACTCCGCAAACATTAGAGAATCATTTAAATCCATTATGTATTTATTGGGAATATCTGATTGCTGTGCATCATTCCACCTATAACTGGACAGAAAAAGTATTTCAACCAAAAAAATATCAAAGTTAGGCACTGAGTTGCACTTAGTCTGGATCGTAATCCTATGGAGGATAAAAAGTGTATGAAAATTCTGAGTATAACGACAACGCTCTTTGGAATGTACGCCACTCTTACATTCCAAAGTGCGTGTGAGAACTTTAAATATCTTTGAAAACAAATAAAACTTATCTCATTTAAACAACCTTTAAGGGAAAAATTCTTAATTAAGACTGTACATATCGTTCAAAATAAACACAATTTTAAACTTGTTCTCTAAGAGAATTCGAGGATAGATGAATTATCTTCACGCGAATTCAAGAATTGCAGAGTTTAATGTTATTACAGCATTTAAAATTTGCCACGGATTCATAGATTACACGTTAGAAATAAAACGTAACATCTGCGTAAAACACCTTTTTAATTTATTATCATGTTTGCTGCAGAAGTAGTTCGTAGATTCGTCCGTTCGTAATTTACTTTTCTCGATTTCAGTGCTTAAAGATGCAATGTATTTCGTTTCCTTTCTTTTTCAGTAGCTGAATTATTAGAATTGTACCATAAACTCCTAATTTTAATCACGGTATGCTCTCTACACTCTGATTTTGAGAAAACTGTAGGAACAGTACTTATGGAGGAAAATGCAATGATTGTTGAGAATCCACTTGAATAAGCGATGCTCTCCCACAATTGAACTTCAGCTTAAGGGAGAGTGGATTTTAGAGGGGATAATTTCTCGCTTCACATGGTAAGCGATTATAGATTCGGAACTTTTTGATTTTCGAAAAATATGATTTACTTAAATATCTATCTTCTGAGCACCAACCTCATTAAAGTTTCGAGAAAAGTTTGATTTTCATGGTTTGAATAATGTTTAGTTTTCCCTCCCATTCACTTTGAGCTGAAGTTATTTACAGAATAATGATAATATAATAACATTTACATATTTACATTATAGCGATAAATATGTTGTTGTTTGTTGTTTCTTATCCCACTTGGCTGGCCAAGCCCACGAGCCCATACGTGCTCATGATTGAAGGGGAAGGAAGCAGCTTCTGTTCTGATGGAGCACCCGTAGGTAGAAGCCTGACTTTTGCTCCGTGACGCTCTTACGGTCATAGGAGACCGGGACCTACGGCTTAAAGTGGATTCCGAACCACTACAAACATCCATGGCACCGCCGGGATTCGAACCCGAAACCTGTGGCACCGAGCGCCAGAGCGCTAGACACTCGGCCATTCAGGTCCCAAATTTGCCAACGGCACGCAGTGTTCCCAGGTGGTCACCCACCCAAGTACTGACCGCGCCCAATGATGCTTGACTTCGGTGATCTAAACGAGAACCGGTATATTCAGCATGGTACGGCCGTTGGCTAAGCGATAAATATTTAATATATATAGTATTACATATTTAGGTTTGTCAAGAATTTAGTGTTGTTCTTTGGGTTTTGCAATAATTTTTCACTACCATTTTAAAATAAATTATTAAACTGTAACTTTGGTAGGGAGACATCTTACTTCGTTTGAGGTAACACTTTCTGGCATTTAAGAGGGGGATACATTTGGCACCATATTTCAATAGTGCTAGAGAAATATCAAAGGAGTTTAATTTATAAATTTATCGTGTTCGTACCAATTTTTGTAACTTAATTCCCATACACAGCAGGTTTATTCCGTTACACTACTTAGCAAACCAACTCCCATCTATGATTTGAGAATTAAATAGTTTCGCTTAAATAGTTCTTCTCTCCATCTAGAAAGATATTTGACTATCTGCCTTTTTTATTTATCATATAGGAAAATCCCATAAAACTTTTACTAGGCTGCCTAATTATTAATGCTAAACATTTATTTTAATTGTCATATTTATCATAGAATCTTCACATTACTAAAATAGTGCCTATAATTTATCCTTAGCGAATTCGATTCTGTTCCCTCTAGCTACAATCCTTACTGTTGGATTAACACTCCGGATGATGTGATTATTCAATATACTATTTGCTGAGTCGATCCAGATAACTTTCACTCAAAATAACTTCCATTCGGTTATCACTTATTCAAAGAATAAACCTGTATCATCTGACAGAAAACTAAATAAACAGTTTTCATATAAGGTTTATTTAATTTACCATTCTATTCCTCATTCAGGAAATTCTTTATTTGAAATAGCAACTCTAAATTAATTTCGATTTAAAAGTTCTCCGCTCGTCTCACTCATTCAAAACAGACCAGAAAATATCTCTCTGATTTATCTCTTCGTACAAATGGTTTAACTCAAGTTTGACGGAACTCTAGCCGCATCTATTAAAGTCATCCCAACAAATTAATACGAAAAACTTTCAGTGTTAGCCAAACAAAATTTGCATCTTATGCATCTCAGAGACGATTCAAGTTCAAAAAGAGTTTTCTCTCAATAGTCACTTGCAGATGTTTCGCTTCAAAAATTAATTTCAACAGCCGCTAGAATTTGCATATTCAATTAGTTGCAGTTATGCATTGATTGCAAAATCTCCCTAATGCACAGTTATTCAAATAGAGAGATGTTTTGAATTTTTAATGGAAAAAATATACTTTGGTTTCGATTTGTGCTTGTGACGGTTTAGCAAAACATACTTGAGCAAATATTTGAAATTGTGTTTGTTTGGTATCATTAATCATGTATGTCTCTAATTTTCATTTTGCTGATCTGTAAAAATTCTAGAACTAGAATAATTGAAAAAAATAATGATGTTTGTTCCATTTTTTGTTCAACGTAATTAATAATATCTGAGTTATAAATAATATTTGCTACAAGATATAAATATTACAGTGTTAATGTTTCTAATGAAATAATTTCGAATAAGTATTAAAAATAAATCTTTCTAGAAATAGAACACACATACACCTTTTTATAACTAGCTGAAAATAGGCAATCACATACATCTTTTTTTATTTTCTTAAAATTATGATAAATAAATAAACCTTTTATAATAAATATCATAATAATAATAAACTTTCTATAAGACATATAATAAATAAATCTTTATCGTGTTAAATTTCATTCACATATTGTTTTCTTTCTTTTAAAATTTTAAAAGAAAGAAAAATCCCTTTTAATCTTCTTTTTTATGATATAAAATTTAAAGTACTAACTTAGACAAAAACACATGTAAACAAAATCACGACTCCTTACACAGTAAGCCAGAAATTGGTAAGATTGTTACAATGGCAATCGCATTATAAAAGCTACAACTATTTGTATTAAATATATTTTTTATGCATATTCCGAAAGTTTGCATTACATGTAGTTTAAATGATATAAATGCAGAACTTTTTTGTAAATCACATACTGTTTATAATATTATAAAACGTCCTTTCGATTGTTTTCGGTACATTTACTATTTGACAAGTTCATATGAAGTACCAAATATGACGTTTTAACAAGGGCTCTCTATATCTCATAACTATTATTATAGGTCAAATTAAAGAAATTAAATATCTATAAATTTAACTAATATTTTAAAAGTTCTCCACTATGTGCTCGCTCTTCAATCTTGACTTGGACCAATTAGTCTATATGGAGCATAGTGTGAAGAGCATTTAGTGAATCAATATTGTTTACTGGAACAACCAAATTTTCGAACTAATATCATCAATCATGGTACTTCGAAGTGTACATCTTTCTTTTCAAACTCAAAGGAAGACGTTTAGATTTCTTTATGGTGCCAATACCTTTTGTAGATATAGAAATCTTTTTATTAGACTATTAGAAGATTTATGTTTATTTCATTTAATAGCCAATAAAATCCCAATTCAATAGCCCAAAGCACTAATTGCTGGGACATCTAGTTCTAATTTCAAAAAATCGATAGTTGTAATATAATTTAGAAAAGTACATTAATTTTATTTAAACATTTATTTCTGAGTTATAACTAATATTTTTCTAAAAGGGAAAAAGAAACGTCGGAAAATAAGACAGAAATGGAGAAAGTAATCATTTAAAAATTTCAAATATAAACGAGCAAAATTATTTATAAAAGAAAATAAAATAATTTATTCGTTGCTTTTCAACGGATAAAAATTCGTTTCACCTTATTCTTTAAGAATTTTTATTACTTCTAGAATGACCGAAGGTTGAATAACACAGAATATAATCATTTTAAGAACGAATAATTTATTTGAAATATTTACAGTGAGACAAAATATTCTAAATTTTAATAACTAAAGAATTACAGTTTAAAAAAATAATTAAGAAAACAAAGCTTTAAGAACGATTTTGCCCAATTAAAATACACAAACTGCTGTCTTTGTGAATCTAAAAATAAAACTTTATTCTTTGAGAAGACGATATATTTATATGTATTTCTCTAATAAAAGAGCAAGTCATTTGTTATCTCCTACCTCATTATGTTTTACGAATTTCGACAACAAATACATTATCAAAAATAACAAATGGTAAAATTAATCTAAATGTCAACTCCATCGGCTGGTTGTATGGAAAACACAAATGTAGTGTGCAATTTTCTTTTCAATAATAGCTTTACTTCCATTGGTAAATAAAATGTTATTATTTGGGACTGTAAATAAATTCATGATTAAGAAAAATAAGTTGTCGACTTGGTGATGTTATCTGTTTGGATATCCTTTATAATGTTAAATTCTCAATTTTTATTTTTATGTCATATTCACTGTGTTTTGGATCAAGCATTAATATTCTGTGTATTATTTTTAACCGCATAGTTAATTTGAACTATGACCAGTTCTTAGAATATTTTATTTTTGGAGACAGTTTAAATTACCTGCTTTCACCTGCCTATTTCATTAGGGCCTTTCTGGTTCTTCGACATGATACATAATGTATACCCATGAAGGGACACTGCACTTTTAAAAATTACAGTATTTTGTTTATTTAATGGAGGAAACACATTAAATTATTATTCAGAATTTTGAGGATGTAAGACTTACTGTCAAATTTGCCTGTGCTAGACTTATTTATCAGAAGTAAAATTTGTATAGCTAGAAGAACTACTTTTCAGTGCACAATATCCCCCTCCGCCCCAGCATATTGAACAGAAAAAACCTCTTAATAGCATGAAAATTTATTATAAAACGCATATTTACACCAATAAAAAGCATACGCATTAAATTCCATCATTCGTATAGTAAAGGTCTCAGATTTAACTTTTTTTTGACAACAAAAGAAACATGCAATAACTACACATTCCTTTGTGTACCTTATTGAATAAAACTGAACGTTACTTTCTTATTTGTTACAAAAAATGCATAGAATTTTCTATGTTATTCTAAGTTGGCGTTACTTATTTTGAGATAAACGGGAAGTTTTATAGGTGCCTAAAATTTGAAAATGTAGTTGACGAAGTTTTTTTTTTAATTTCCGTAGAAATAATTTTTTTGTAGTTCGCCGTTAACAAAAATTTCAAATTGTTTAATGCATGGAGAATCCGCAGTAGTTACCATTTATGTGGATGAGTCATATATTGAATTGGAATAATACATTAAAATACTTAAAAGCATTCACAGCAAAAGATATTTTCTGACAAAAAAATATCGCTACCATGTTGTTGTTACTAACCCCCTGGTACAGGAAAGCCTTCATCATGTCCAGAAGACCCCATCGCAGTCGACAGGGCCATGGTTAAGTGTAATATGCAGCTTCACTTTAGCGAGGGATGATGACTGACTAAACCTCAGAACAACGCTACGATTATATTAGACTTCAAAATACGGTTTAAAGTGGATTCCGAGCCACTACAAACATCCATGGGATTCGAACACGCTACTATGGATATTTATAGAGGCTCGGCAACTATTGCTACCATAAACAGTATAAACTAAGAACATTTTTCGACCTAGTGAACGATATTATTACTTCCCACAAACAGTTTCAGGTTTTATTTTACCTCATAATTGGGGAACGAACTTCAGTTCTTTTATCGCTATGGTATGATGCTGTCATAATCCCTATCAAATATCCACGTTTATGAAACACTGACTAATGTACATCGCTAGCTAAAAATCGAAGTATTGTTCATTTTCTCTCTAACTACTTTCTTGTTCTAATTGCTTGTAAATTTTTCGCATTGAAAATTAAAGGAAAATTAGCAAATCAGTTACGAATTTAAAATGCATAACACAATATATTTTGAAAATATTACGATAATAATACCCAGCTCGTTTTGTGCGTAACTTTCGTAAACAGAATTTCAAACAAATTTTATCCAGAAATTTTCAATAACTACCGAATAATATCTCTCACGGGGGAAACGAATTTGTTTTCTGAACCGCTCTCATTATCAGTTAAAATTTAAATAATCAAGGGCCTTAAAGAGGAATTGGAGAACCCCAAATCCATAACATTTCCCTCAACGTTTTAGTTAAAGTTGTACCGAGATTGCTTTTCACTGGATAGTTTAATTATAAACAGATCTGATATAAATCCTACATATCAGGGTTGTTATATTTGAATACTAGTTTATTACGAATATCATTTTCTCTGGAATTTACAAGAATATATCTGAAAGTTAATTCAAAGAGCGGATGAGACCACAATCCAAATTAGTACACAAATCTTAGTCCAATTTTAAAGCTAATACGAATAGATAATTATGTACTCGGAAGAGGAATATGAAATATCTCGCGGAATATGCCGTGCAATTAACGAAATCTCTCACTTTAAGTGGAACTAAGACGCATTTCAGAGTTATAATTACAAGCTCGCAGATCTTGTTTATGATTTCGTGGAAGTTATTTGACGATTCTTCGTTATTTATCTCAACGGTTCCGTCTTCAGGGAATTTGGATAAAGTTACTTTATATCTAACACATTTGAGTGTATAGAATCCTTTTATTGAAAATTTACATAGTAATTTTAATGTTGGGATCTGAAATTTTCGAAGGTTCCAAATTAAAATTTTTGTTAGTTTCATTAGCTTTGCATGAGTCGAATCATAGAGGTTTTTTTAATATGTTTCACTTTCAGTGATCTTCATTAATACATTTTTAAATGACTTTAGAAATTACATGATATGACTAAGAATTTCTAGACTAAATTAAATTTTCAAATACAGGGGGATTCAGAACTAGTGTTCTGGATTTCCATTAACTTTTCTCGAGCAAATAAGAATCCCATATAATAATAAACAAGAATTAAAAAGAATAAGAAATAGGAATAAGCAAGAATCTCATATAAACATTAGTTCACATGCATAACGCAGATGCACTACATGCCATCGAGACAGATGACACATGATAATTTATTAGACAAAGTATAATTTTCACAGCATGATTCTTTGAAAAGAAACTTTTAAAACAGTTGTTTTAATTGCAGCTTTTGGATGTCTGAGTATTGTATGACAAGGGGACGTCTCTGTTGGAAAACTGTAAATGATGTAGTTACCTAGTGGTT
The DNA here is from genome assembly GCA_021605075.1 of Caerostris darwini. Taxonomy (NCBI): domain Eukaryota; kingdom Metazoa; phylum Arthropoda; class Arachnida; order Araneae; family Araneidae; genus Caerostris; species Caerostris darwini. The sequence goes on from BPLQ01015685.1 coordinate 185,317, forward strand.
GTTCCATTGCAATACGCTCCACAATAAAACAAAATACATATTCGCTGTTTCGATGTGTGTTTAATGGCTCATTCTTCAGTACATTAATATAGTATATCCAAATAATGATTATTGACACTTCATCATTTGTCATCTTTTTGCGTGACACTCTCCCTTCTAGTATGTCTGGTTGAGAATGATTATTATGACTCTTACTTAATATTGTGAATCTAACCTCTAAGCACACTTCTGTAATATATTTGGGAAGCATCATTTAAAGCTCTACCAAACCATTTAGCCGTGTTAATAATTTATATTTATAGAAGTACAAGTGGAGTTATTTTAATATTATTATCTGAAGTCTTATGTTTAAAAAAATATTTCCAAAAAGGTTTCTGTAAGTAATTTACCTTATAAGATGAACGTGTTCATAGGTCAGCACGAAAAAGCTTCGCATGCGAGCAAACAAGTAATATATATATATATATAAAAAAAAAAAAAATTAAAGCCAGATCCTACTTTTTTTCACTTTAGTGCAGAAAGTCCTTTATAAATAATTTTCATCAATTTTTTTAAGTTTATCTGGCGCCATCTATTGGTAGATATATGCAACTTAAATAAAAAAAAAACTAAAATTAATTTATTAAATTTAATTAATCAATTGATATTTGAAAAAACTGTATTAACATCCAGTGTCATCCACTACAAGTTAAAAAAATGCATTTGAAACTTGAATGGATGAATAAAAAATGTTTTATGAACGATTGAAAATTTGAGCAAGATATATATAGGGAGAGTGTGAGCTAATAGAAGGAACTGAAAAAACGTGCAATTTGGCTCTAAAAATGTTGAACTAGGAATGAATCAGTTTTTAATCAATCAATAGGATTTTATTAAACCCAAATCACAGATTTAAACCCAACTTAACCGAACCCATATTTAACCTCCCCAAATTCAGCTGTAAAATTTTATTAAATTAAAATAAAATTACAATATGCGATAGTTTGATAACATAAAATTTCAAACTATTGCATATTATAGATATATTCATAGTTAGCGATCGTATTATAGTTAAATAATATTTGATAATATAAAATATATATTAGGAAATAATTCTTAATGAACTACACTGTGACATAATCCATTTTCCGTACAACCGGAAATTAGTTATTTTGTTAAGATTTAATACGTACTCTTGCCCTCATGGGAGTAAATTGTTTTACAAGAAGATTTTCAAAATTAAATAATTCGCAATTAAATGTTTTGTGGTAGAAAACTTGGAAACTTTCACTAGAATGTTTATATTAGCTTCCAGTAGCATTGCAGTGATTTTTAAATAATGTGGTCGATCAGAGGGCTCTTTGATTCAACACGTTCTCTGCCTTCTTTAAACTGTTTATACCCTTTCTAAACAATTATTTCCGATATTGAAATGCTCACCGAATGTCGTCTGCAACATTCTATGCGTTTCCGCAAACAAAATTTAGTGCAAGTTCTTTGCTCGATTAATTCAGTCATTTCAAAAATCGCCGGAATCAGTTTTAGCGTCTCACAACGCCAAGCATAAGTCAACCACATTGTTCTTACTTTTTGGACACAGTAGTAGACAAAACCGAAGCTGTACTCTTCACGAGAAGCAGAATCCCTTCCCCTGATATTTACCTCTTTAATCAACCCATTAAATGGACTAACAATACTAAATACTTAGGTGTATATCTTGATAGCAAACTAACGTTTTCTAATCATTATTTATCATATTACACATATATAATATATAATATCGCTCTACACATATATAATATCTCCCTACGCATGCTATATCCCTTTATTAATACTCCCTCTTATCCTTAGATAAAAAACTGCAGGGCATACTACTTTAAACGGTCAGATAATCGATTTCTTTTTAATACGCTTTTATTAGCTTCACCTGTATGTTTGTATGTATGTATGTTTGTATGTAACTCACTTTTTGGGCTCGATTTTGGGACTGATGGCGCCATCTACTGGCGAGTCAGTCAACTGATCCGCGATCGAATTGCGCTCTTCCTATTGGCCGAAAATTTCGGTGGCTAAAAAGAGGCGGATCTCAAAGGCATAGGAGTGCGATCATGTCGAATTGCGCTCTTCCTATTGGCCGAAAATTTCGGTGGGTAAAAAGTATGTAAACTTAGCAGATAACCGGCCAAGTGGAAAACAAAGTAAAAACAATTATACTTTAAAAAAACTAAAAAAATATGCTTTTAGAGTTAATCAGACTAAAAAGTAAAAAATAAATTAATAGTTTTAAAAAACTAAAAAATACGCTTTTAGAGTTAATCAATCTAAAAAGTAAAAAATAATTGTTAACATAAGAATAAAATGACTGACGAGAAAATGAATGTCACTGTTCTAAAAGCGTGGGGTGCTTTGTATGACATTTTTAAACTAACTCTGCATTTCGGAATGAAACTAGTGAGAAATTATAACGATTGATATCGAGCACCCCACGCTTTTAGAACAGTGACATTCATTTTCTCGTCAGTCATTTTATTCTTATGTTAACAATTGTTTTTTACTTTTTAGATTGATTAACTCTAAAAGCGTATTTTTTAGTTTTTTTAAACTATTAATTTATTTATTACATGGAAGAATTCGTCTTTTCTACTTATGTATGATATCAGCAGTCAGGCAGGAACTTAGGGAAAACTATGTATAATTACTTATGCATGCATTTGACGTATGCTGAAAAGTTTGCATGCCCTTTTATTGTTTTCCTACTGGATATATTGTTTTGCTGAGAATACTGCTTTAGATCATTTGCGAGACTTATCAGCCTTTTAAGTTTGTGTTCCCACACAGAATTCAGTATTCTGTATATTTCAGTAAATCTCAATCTCATTTCAAATGTTAGTAAATTGTATCACTTTAGGTAGAATTTACCAAAATTGTTGATATTAACTATTAATGCTTAATGAATAGTCCGTACGAAAAAATTTGAGTTTGTACATTTATTATATTTAATTGGAATAAATTGTTGGATGTTTATAACGGGTAAAACTTACACAAATTGCCGATATTAACGATTAATGCGCAACAAATATTCTGTATAAAAAATATAAAAATTACATTGATGTTTTATACATTATTTTATCGACATTTACAAATTATTTGATTATAACAAATTATTTGATATTTTCTATAATTAGACATTTTATGAAAAAAATTGCATTTTATTTCTTTTTATACTTTTGGTATACGAACTATGTGTAAGATTATTAACATATACACACCTTTCAGATAATTTATAACACTTTTAAATGATTTTGTGAATCTTCTAAAAATGAAACAATTGAAGAAATATCGATCTCTGAATCTATGCAATTTTACAAGTAAAAAGTTGGTAATTATTGTACGAAGAATCTATTTTAGAATTACATGCGACTTTCTAAAATAGATGGCGCTGCTATTCATTTAGAGGAACATAAGTTTTGATTAATATACGAACTTATTCCATTATTTACATTGCCATAAAATGCATTAAAACTTAAAGCCTTCAACTTGTCATGTATTTTTATAAAAGGCTATTGAGAAATTAAATCTTATTATTAAATTAATTAATTTCCCGGTAGCTAAGCTAAAATAGTATAATTTTTATTTTAAAAATAAATAACATGTGACGCAATAATGTGACTGGATAACAAAAAGAATAAAATTTAATTTTCCGATTTCCTAGAAATAAAAAAGGAGAGAAAAGGACACTTTCTTTACATTTAAAACTAATGAGTTGTCTTCTTCGAACATCTAAAAATTCGAAATATCTCATTTCTATAAAACCACCCGTTCATGAAAAATTCGATTTATAAATTTATAAATTCAATCAGTAAAATGCTAAAAAATTGTATATTGAAAAGAGGAAACATGAAGTAGCAGGATTTTAATAATTTATTAAAAATTTATTTAAAAAAAATATTAATTATTATTTTTAAAAATTTACATAATTTTTATGTTTTACGTAATTTTGCTGTATGACTTATAAGAAGTACATAAGAAACTGAAACGATAAAGAGTAGTTGGCTGTAGTAAAGAGAGTTGGCTGGGCAGATATAAGGTTACAACTAAAATTTAGAATTTAATGTAAGAACGAAAACCGTAACAGCAATCTTAAAAAAAATGAAAAACTGTAGAATTCCAAGCGATTTTTTTTCTTGAATTTTTACTTTGAAATAAAGTTGCTTTTGCTTTTACCACATGATCTTATAGAATACTTTTGCATTATTTAATTATTAGCTTGCAAAATAAATTTAAATAAAAATTATACTTAAAAACGCTAAAAATTCGAACGACAGAAAATCTAAAAATTCGAACGACAAAAAATCTAAAAATTCGAACGACGAATTTGATTTGCAAATTCATAGAGTAAAATATTACAAACATTTTATTTTAAGAAGAGAAACTATACAGTATCATGATTTTAGTAATTTATATAATTTTTCTATTTTATGTAATTTTGATGTATGAGCAAACATAGAAGTTATCCATAAAATTTAGAATTTAATGAAAGAACAAAACGCATAGCAACCAATCTTACAAAATGAAAAAAAAAGAAAATTCCAAACAATTTTCTTTCTTGAAAAATCTCTTTTTTATTCTGAAATAAATTTGATTTTGCATCAGACGATCTTTTATAACAATTTAAAACCATTCAATTATTTAATTATATAATTAAATAATATAAAATTATTAATGATATTGAATTTAGAATAAGTTTGAGTAAGAGAAATTTAAATGAATGTGAATTTAATGCTCGTGAAAGAAATTTTAATAAATATATACATAAAAAAAAAAAAAAAAAAAAAACGCATGAAAGAAATTTAAAAACAAGAAATTGAAAGTGGTCAAGAAAGCAAAGCAACCTCTTTCCAAAACAATACCTTTTATTAGTTTCACCTGTATGTTTGTGTGTTTGTTTGTTTGTAACTGACTCTTTGGGCTTGATTTTGCACTACTTTAAGCGATGTGGACTTATCAAGGACCGACGACACTAACATATTTTGATAAGTTTATTATCTCATCCTGATTAGGATCGCCAGGATGAGTGATTTTATTTTAACTTATGAGGAGCAATTTAACCCATGTAGAATGAAAGTACCCAAGACATTCAAACCTCAATGGGACAGTGGCACAACGGATCAGGAGATTCCCTGTTCGAATCCTGGCTGGCTCGACATATTCACATTTAGCCTTTGTTTTAATCACAATCAAATTATTGTCAGAACTATAGTTCCAGTCTTCCGTACCAGGATCTCATTTAAATATTATAGTTTAAAAACAAAAAACACGCTTTTAGAGTTAATCAAACTAAAAAGTAAAAAATAAATTACTAGTTTAAAAAAACTTTAAAAAAAACACGCTTTTAGAGTTAATCAAACTTAAAAGTAAAAGATTATTGTTAACATAAGAATAAAATGACTGACGAGAATACGAATGTCACTGTTCTAAAAGCGTGGGGTGCTTTGTATGACATTTTTAAACTAACTCTGCATTTCGGAATGAAACTAGTGAAAAATTATAACGATTGATATCGAGCTCCCCACGCTTTTAGAACTGTGACAGTCATATTCTCGTCAGTAATTTTATTCGTATGTTAACAATTATCTTTTACTCTTTAGTTAGATTAACTCTAAAGCGTGTTTTTTTTAGTTTTTTTAAACTATTTATTTATTTACAAAATATTAATAGTTAATTTTCTACAGATAATCCAGTACGTATTTGTTATTAACATTTTTATTTGATTTCTTAAAATGTAAAAACAAAATTTAAAAAGCAGATGATAATCAAACATTTCTTGAACATTTTTAATTACGTGAGTAATTTTTTAAGATAAACATTTCTAATTTTTAAAAGAATTATTCTATATAAACGAGCCAGAAAGATTGCCAGAGATTGCCAAAGAGCCAGAGATTTGATAATTTGTACGAATTAGTTGGTGAAAAAACGATCTAACCCAACAGCTAACAAAATATAGAATTCAAAGAAAAAATTTAATATTCCTAGTACAAAATTATATTTTAGACCATCAAAATAATTTTTAATCTTTTAGATCGACAAAAATAATAAAATTTAAATAAATATTAAAATTAGCACACAATCTGAAATACGAATATTGCTGGCGACTGACTCTAGAGCGATCACGGGATTCAAATACAAACCTTTATTTGTTGGTATGTGGCAACATGCATAAAATTAAAACAAGAATTCTAAAAGATTTCGCATAATTTGAAGTATGAAAAGAGAATATGAACCAAAAAAGCAAGACATCAGTGGAATAGGAAATTAAAATTTTATTAATTAAAAATGATTATTAATTTAATGTTTGCTATCAACAATCGCTTTGAAGGAACAAAAAAATGAAGTATTTTATTTGATCAGCTTTATTTTTGGGCATTTCATGAGGCTTGTCTTCGTGAAAGGTAAGATTTTGTTTAAATTGACTATTCGTTAATCAAGATATTGGCCGTTGAATTTCTCCAAACTCCAGAGATTTCTAAGCGAATTTCACTTGCCTTTGTGTGGAATGAAAAGTTGTAACTTCTAGCTTTAATTTTTACAAAAGAGTATACGTAATTAAAATTTTAGAGATTTAGAATTATTATTGTGATGTTTATTTTAATTTTTTAAGAGTTAATTCTTTTTTCAAGATATATTACTTACGAAATACGTAACATTTATTTTGAACCTTAATTATTTTCTTCTGTATATACAACTAGGGACACTTATTTTGCAATTTTCAGTTTGTTTTTCACTTGTATGCATTATTTATTATTATTATTATTATTGTATTCTCTGTATTTATTCGGATACAAAATTATAATTGTGATATTTATTCTACAAATGCGATGCAATAATTTTACAGAGAGAAAGGTTTACTTATTAAAATAATTTTAATTGTAATAAATTTAAACCCATTATTATATATTAGTGCCTTTGAAGAGGTTGAGTATTTTCACTGCAGTTAAAACCCAGTTAGGCAGTTTTTTTTATGTAAAACGTTACCCCACAGACAACAGATATTTGCTTTACTTTTCCGATATTTCGATATGGGATAATTGATTCGTTACGAAAATCATTTATTCAGGATTGTTGGAAGAAGAAGACAATTAGTTCGAGAATATCTGCTCTGCTTAATCTCGCTCCCGGACGATTCTGTATAAAGTTCGATATTTCTTTCGAGATTCTCAATGAACAATAAAAATATCGATTTATAAGTATCGATTTTTCAGAATGGAGGATTGAATTTTAATTGAGAAATCCAGTTCCATTTTTTTGGGCTCAAATAGAGCCCTGTAAATGATATTGACTTATTGGGATTTTATTGCGTTATGTAAAAAGATTGTTTATAATGACCATTGTTGAAATGATGCTTTCATTTCAAATTACAATCCAATAATAAAGAGAATCGAAATGAAATAATTTATTGTCAATTTATTAGGTAAAGAAAGAAGAAGTGACATGTTTTTTTAAGACAATATTCTATATTTGATTGGAATTTTAAAATCTGATCATCCATTGAACGTTTAAAATGTTAAAATTTTGTTAGAATACTTTTATTGTATAACAATATTTAAAGAACTGTCAAATAAATTTTTGATATGATTGAAGTTCTTTATTTGAAACTATCATAAAGAATTAAAAAAAATTTTTTTTTAATTATATTTTTAATATTCGTATTTGTTAATATGATTGAATTATATTTGATAAATATAGTTAATGTAGTGGATTTTCTATCAATGTTGCAATTTTGGTCGTAGTGTATGAAAATATTTAAAAACTTTATGGAAAATAGAAACCGAAATGATGTATTTATTTGAACTAACATAATCTATTTCACCAATATTTCTGTCTAATTCATGGCTCAGTGGCAACGCGCATAGCTGGTGAGCATTAGAGCTGAGATTCAATCCTCCGCTGGCGGCATTGTTGTAAGGCACTGTTTCAGGGCGTCGTGATATTCTGCTGAACATCCCGTCTTGTCTCGTTAATCGGACTACCTGGACCTGGTACGAGTTTTCTGGGTTGTCTACCATGCGTTACGTAAATGCGGGGTAGTTCCTCCTAAAGGTCCTCTCCGAAGGCACTGCACTGCATTTCTTCAGCGTCTCGCAGCCAAGTCAGAATTCAACCTAAAGTGCTCCATCAAAACAGAAGCTGCCCCTTCTTTTCCTTCTTCCATGAAACTCCACGGGTTCTTCGATATGTTGCTGCCCATTTCCCTCCATTCATGAGTAGGTTACTCATAATATATTTGTCCCGCACTGCAGGACAAATATTAGACACAAAAATATAAAAAGCCTCTGATGGTTACAGAATAAATACCTAAGTATAGGATCTTAATACTAATTGGGTCTCATTTGCGCTTTATTGGGAAAATATCCTCTGGAAGTCCAGTTGGTCATTGTGATTTTGTTTTATAGCTAGATTTGATTGTGTTTAGTTTTTGTTTATATCTAGCTTTGTGTTCTTTAAGGAGACTAAATAATGCCCAAAATAGCCAGACAGCTGATTGGTATGGAGAAATAACACCTTGAAGGACTTTTACGGGTAATTGCTACCAATAATAATTAGGACATTTCTACCGTCATTTACATAATGCATATAACATAAGCTGGATGCGATGCTCGTTCCGCACTGCAGGGCACGGAGGATTAGATGCTACAAAACTGTTGAAATCTTTTTGAGAAAGTAGTGCAAACATTATAGTAATGATTAATTCAATTTTAATCCCTTGAATTCATTATGGGTTCCGACACAATTTTATGTGAAATACTGTAATTAATTTTCTGATATAAAACATAACTTTTTAAAATAAATTAATTCCATCATACAAAATAATACTATTTAAAGTAATAAATAATAATTATTATTATATTATTACTTTATAGATATTTATTATAATAATAATAAATAAATTTAAAGTAATTTATTAGTAAATAAAGCTTCGCAGTAAATATATCTTGTGAAAAAAAAATCTTTTACAAATATACATGAGGCAGAATGTGGAAAAAGAACCAAAATAAAAAAATATTAATAAAGAAAAGCCTGAGTAATAATTAATATCGATACAAGAAACAATTCCAGAGATTTGTTACTAAAATAACACCTGTGCTCATGCTAAATATATAAAAACTTTTTACCATGATAGAATAACTTACGTAAGCTATTTACGGCTAAGAAAAAGTCGAATCCAAAACCGCCAAATAAACAGACCTAAATTACCAGCTCCAAACTAATTAAATATAAAAAAAGGAAAAAGTATTAACTCAAATTGAAAGAGTAGTTGATTACTTCAAATGAAAGAAATAATCTGAAATGGAATAAAAAAACCTCTGCAGAAAAAGAGAGGAAAAGTTAAAAAAAAACTAAAAGCTAATTTATGTGATGAGTCCTCTAATGAAGACAGAAGAAAACTTGAATTGTAGAATGGTCAAAATTAGCGACACGCAAAATGGATGATAAAATAAAAGATTAAATCCCCGGAAAGTATTTAAAAAATTAATCCGATGAATATATCATATTATGCAATGAGTAAAAAACACTCTTGTACGGAGAAATTTTTTTCGATTGATTTAACAGCTTAGTAAGGTTTTTTTTTTAAAAGTGCAATAAAGAATTGTACTCGTATTTTGGGATTACATGGATGAGCTTGTCATTTAATAAGAAGGAAAATTGTTATTGTTTTTGTGCTGTGTTTTGAAATGGCCTTTCTTTAGTTTAGAACTTATATTAATTTATACATATATATTTTATTTGCATAGTTTTCCCTTAATTCTTTAAAAGACTTTAAATTTGTTTTTGTATGTTGTTAAACTAGTTCTCATAAAACGGAAAATTAAGAATATTTATAAATAAAATCTTTTATCTATCTTCTTCATTGGCGCAATATCCCCATGGTGGGCGCAGGACGTCTGCCTACTGGCAGATTTCGAGACGGGAGATAATTTTCTTTTATAGGGTTGGGTTGTCAACCCTGCGCCCAACTGTCATAATAGACCGGTATCTACTATTTAAAGTGGATTAAGAAGTGTAATATTAAAAAGTAAAGTGTAAAGATTATCTATTATTAAGTGATCTCTACTGAAGCATTAGTAGACAAAAAATGTATACAATAATTACCAACGACAGTTCAAATGAGTCTTATTAGTGTGAAGGTGTTTGAACAGTTATGCCAGCGACTTTCGCTTGAAACATTATCGGAGTTTCCTTCAGTTACTTTTTGCTGTGTAATGTAATTAGAAATTAATGAATATTTATGAAATACTTCTCTATCTTGGATGATCCAACATGTATTCCCATAAAATTTTTTAAAGCTATTAGGGAAAAGTTCGAGGTTATTAGATCCTCCTTTTAAGGACTGGTTAACCCGTACGTTAGACTTCGAACTTTGAGCGGTTTTTTTTTTCGCCCTTTAGACTTCGCACACTCCCTTTTCTCTTTTTCCCTTCCCTAATGGGAGAAGAGAAAAGGGGGTGTGCGAAGTCGAGTGAAGGTTTCCGTTCTGTATGTATAATACAAACACAGACTCTTAAACGAATATGTTTTTAAGATGATTTTGCAAATATTTATTATACTTGTATAATTGTGTTATGTGTTACAACTGCGCAGAGTTGTCTTAGCAATGTTTAATAAATATCACAGCTAAACAGTTATTTTAAAAGGAATATTTCAGTTTCAATTATGAAACAACACTGAATCAAGACTAGACGCATTTTGTTCCTAACATTTACTGATGGAGTTAGTATTTCCTTTTCTATCAATAGATTATTGCACTTTGAATTTCTTCAGACTTGAATATTATGTTTTAATTTTCACGTTCAAATATTTCACGATCTTCAAAAGCAAAAAAAAAAAAAAAAAAAACACATCTTCTCTATATATTTTTGGCTTTTTTCATAAAACTCAGAATCCGTATTTTCAATATATTTCTGGTTAACACTATTACCACTTTCTTGTAATTTTGAGCGAGTTTACAGGTCTCTGGAAGACTGGCGTATCCATGACACGTATGGCGTAAAATAGTATCGACGAATAAATTATATTAAACATGGTATCCTGGAAAAATAAGTCATTCTAAAGAATTGCATGCATATGTGGAATATCGCGAAACAGAAATCGAGAATGAGAGACTTTGAAAGAATATCTTTCTAGAAAAGTAACCAAATTTAAAAAAACATCATTAAAGATATATGATTAAATTGGATAAAAGAAATATCTGTTGGTGGCAAATAGCTCACTGTCTTTAATCATGATGAGGAAAAATGGAATTTAAATGTATCTGATGGATATAAATTTCATTGTTATGATCGGGGAAACCAACCAAATAATGGTTTTTAGTGGGGAACAGGGTGGAAATTTAATGATATGAGTTGTTTTTTTGGATTTTAATGGCGAAATGTTCTTGTGTTTCTGCAGTTAAAAAATGAAATCTAAGGCCTATCCGCAACCACTAGAGAATAATTTAAATCCATTACTATATTTACTTTGAATATTTGACTCCTGATCATTATTCTACCTTTAACTCGACAGGAAAAGTATCTGAATAAAAATATATCGAAGTAATATATTAAGTTCCACTTAGTCTAGATCTTAATCCTATGGAGGATGTAGGAAGGAGACCAGCTATCATGAAAAGTGTATGAAAATGGACGCCAAAATGTTTTAAACATGGGACAGCAAATAGTGATTGAATGAATAATATTCAGAATCATTGTATTTTCAGAGAAAAATTTGCAAATATTTGGAAACAAGATTTGTAAGTAGATTGTAAGGGATTTATTAAAAAAAATTATGCATTTAAAGTTTTTTCTACAAATTAATCCTCATATTTTCTATAGTATTTATAATCATACACATGACATTTATTTAAATATTTTTTTGGTGAGTTTTATGCTTGTGTATATTTTGTGGAAAAGAGTGTACTATAAAAAAATTGATGTATACGAATACTCTTTTCCAAATAAACTCATAAATATATAACTTTTTCTCGTAAATATTCCACATCTAATGCTACGAAAGTATATTTTGAAGTGCATAATAGAATTTCAAGTCTCTTTTAACATAGAAAACGTATCTCATTTAAACAGTGGTTAAGGAAACATTCTACATTAAGACTGTACATATCCTTCAAAAAAAAAAAAAACTTTTAAAACTTGTTCTCTAAGTGAATCATCTCCACGCGAATTCTAGAATTGCAAAGTTTAATCTCAATACAGATTCACAGATTATATGATAGAAATAAAGCGTAACAGTTGCACAAAACTCTCGTTTTATTTCTTAGCATGCTTACTGCAGAAATAATTCGTGGAAAGTGGATTTTATTTTCTCGCTTTCTGTTATTAGAAATGCAACGTAAAATATACTTTCATTTTCAGTAGCTGCGTAATTAGAATTGTGTAATAAACTCTAATTTTAATCAAGATATGCTCTCTACCCTCTGATTTAGAGAAATCTGTAAGATAAGTACTTACGGGGAAAATGCAATGTTTGTAAAGAATAAACGCTCCACTTGAATAAGCGATGTTCTTCCACAATTGAACTTCCGCTTAAAGGGAGTGGATTTTAAAGAGGATGATTTCTCGCTTCACATAGCAAACGAGTGCAGATTGAGACCTTTATGATTTTGGAGAAGGATGAATTGCTTAGTTATCTATCTTCTAAACAGCGACCTAATTAAAGTTTCTCGAAAATTTTGATTTACACGGTTTGAAAAATGTTTAGTTTTCCATCCCATTCACTTTGAGCTGTTGTTAATTACAGAATAACGACATATTTATGCTTGTCTACAGTTTCAGGTTGTACTTGGAGCCACTGCTGTACTGCAATAATTTTTCACTGTTATTTGAAAATAATTTCTTAAGCTGAACTTTTGTGGGTGATACCTGACTTCATCTGGGTTAACATTTTCTGTTATTTAAGGGGGAGATACATTTGACACTTTATTTCAATATTGCTAGATAAAAATCAAAGGAGCTTGACTTATAGATTTTTCGTGCTCGTACCAGTTTTTTCAACTTAATTCTCTTACCTAAAATCATAATTCCGTTATACAACTTAACAAACCCACTCCGATCTATGATTTAAAAATTAAAATTTTTTCTTAAATATTATAATTAAAAAATAGTTCTTTTTATCTATAAAAAATTTTGTCTTTCAGCCTTTTTTCTATATCATAAAGGAAAGTCCCATCAAACCTTTACTAGACTTATATTTTGTGGAAAAGAGTATACTATAAAAAAAAATTGATGTTTACGAATACTGTTTTCCAAATAAACTCATAAATATAACATTTTCTCTGAAATATTTCACATCTAATGCTACGAAAGTATATTTTGAAGTGCATAATAGAATTTCAAGTCTCTTTGAACATATAAAACGTAACTTCATTTAAACACCCTTTAAGGGAAAAATTCTACATTAAGACCGTACATACCCTTCAAAATAATAATTAAAAAACAATTTAAAACTTGTTCTCTAAATTAATTCAATGATGTATGAATTATCTTCAAGGGAATTCGAGAATTGCAAAGTGTAACCTCATTGCAGCATTTAAAATTTGTTGCGGATTCATGGATTATGGGATAGAAACAGAATGTAGGCGCAGTACGAAACTCCCTTTTAATTTCTTAGCGTGCATATTGCATGTGGGAAAGTGGATTTTCTTTTTAGTTTCCTGTTCTTAAAAATGCAGCGTTAATTAATGCCTTTTATTTTAATAAAGAGCAGTAGCTGCGTAATTAGAAATGTATAATAAACTTTAATGTTAATCACGATATGCTCTCTACTCTGTGATTCAGAGAAAACTTTAAGAAAAGTAATTATGGGGGAAAATGCAATGTTTGTTAAGAATAAACGCTCCACTTGAATGTGCCATGTTCTCCCACAGTTGAACTTCCGCTTAAGCTAGAGTGGATTTTAAAGTGGACGATTTCCCTCTTCGCATAGCAAATGATTACAGATTGAGAACTTTTTGATTTTCGAGAAAGATGAATGGCTTCATTATCTATCTTCTGAGCAGCGACCTAATTAAAGTTAACAATGTTTGTTAAGAATAAACGCTCCACTTGAATGTGCCATGTTCTCCCACAGTTGAACTTCCGCTTAAGCTAGAGTGGATTTTAAAGTGGACGATTTCTCGCTTCGCATAGCAAATGATTACAGATTGAGAACTTTTTGATTTTCGAGAAAGATGAATGGCTTCATTATCTATCTTCTGAGCAGCGACCTAATTAAAGTTTCTGGCAAAGTTTGATTTTCACGGTTAGAAAAATGTTTAGTTTTCCATTCCATTCACTTTGAGCTGAAGGTATTCACAGTAGAGAGACAGATACAGGTTTGTCTGAAGTTGAGGGTCGTTCTTTGGGCCACTGCCATTTGAAACGAGTTCTCTCAATGGGTAATTTTGTGAGTGGACACCTTACCTTATTTGGGGTATTACCTTCTGGCATTTAGGAGCGGATACATTTGGCCCCTTATTTCAGTATTGCTAAAGATAAATCGGAGGATTTTGACTTATAGATTTATCGTGCTTACACTAGGCAAAACCATGTGCTTTCGATTGATGTCCACTTGTTGACTTTTCAACTTAATTTCCTTATTCAACAGCATAATTCTATTAACGTACTTAACAGACCAATTCCAATGCATGATTTGAAAAATAAATAGTTCTTGTTTAGTGCTCTTCTTCATTTAAATTATATTGATAATATATATTTAAGAATCGTCATTTTCAAGTGGTTTTGTAAACTTTGCCACGCAATTAATATTTAAATAATTCTAATTAAAATAGAATTTGATTACTTTTTGTTTGACAATTTTATATGATATTCTTTCTTTTTCAACATATTATAATATTCTTGAATATTCTATTATCATCAGACGAAGATAAAAATGTATTGAACAATTATTTAAAATGTACAGTTGATAATATAATGATTAATTAAAAAAATATGTAAATTTGTATTCAATCGCACGCACAATTGTGAGCACATAGTGGAAAAAATGTTAAATAATATAGAACTAAAGTTCCAATTGAAATTTACCGAAGTATAACAACTTATAACATCAATTCAAACCAATAGACTTTTATATAGAGATATTAAAATATTATAAGAATATAATTAGTAATTGTATAATCTTATTATTATAAGATGATAGATACATAATATAATTCAAATACATAGACTCTTCTGATACCATTGCCATGGCAGACCTATTCAAATGCAAAAACAAATGTACTGCAGAAAACAAGCAGTAAATGTTTTTAATACATTTCTTTTCATTGGGAAACAAATTTTAATGCTGAATTTTATAAACGCTGTTTGTGTTGCAAATTGGTGTATTCAATTACGCAAAACTAGTCTTGTAGATTTAACTTTAGTAATCAGTAAGTGAGCGTCCAATAGTTTATATACAAATATTTTATTTAGTATAAGTGTTGCAGTATAAAATACGTTTTTACTAGCAAAAACCTTGTAGTATAAACATTGTAGTACTGTACTAATATAAAATATAACTTTTAACGTTAATCGCAGTAAAACATTTAGTTTTTAACTGTGTTTTAAGCATGTAAAGGATTATAAACGAGGTGTTCAGTAAAAATAAATTTCGGTTTTGATAATTGTAATTTTTCTAATAATTAAATTTGTCAGTTTGCCAACAGATTAACTATGTTTTATAATTGTTAAATCTGTTAAAAGTCTACATTTGATAAATGACGTTAGAAAAAAATTTGGCATGCTATTTAAAGTTATTTTTCTTTGAATTTACATCTCTACCTGAATTAACATAAAAAAATTATTTCATTGGATTTCATTTTTTTTTAAGATAATTATTTTTCGGGCATATTTCAAAACATAAGGAAATTTTTATTTAGTCGCCTTGAAAGTAAATTTTTAAGAAAAAAATTTTTAGCCTTGAATAGTGAAAATTTTTAAAATTCGCAAGAATTTAAATCCCACACAAAATAACTCCCCTTTTTATTAATTATTTTAAAAATGAACCTCTAACATCTTACAGAAAACTAAATAAACAGTTCTCATATTAGGTTTATTTAATTTACCATTCCATTCCTCATTCAGAAAATTCTTTATTTGAAACAGCAACTCTAAATTAATTTCGATTTAAAAGTTCTTTGCTCTTCGCACTCACTCAAAACAGACCAGAAAATATCTCTTTGATTTATCTCTTCGTACGAATGGTTCAACTCAATTTTGATACATCTCTAGCCGAACCTATTAAAGCTATTCCAGCGAAATAATACCAAAAACTTTCAGTATTAGCCAAACAAAATTTGCATCTTCCGCATCCTCAGAAAAGATTTAAATTCAAAAAGAGTTTTCTCTCAATAGTCACATGCCCGAGTGGCTAGCGCTCTGGTGCTCGGTACCACAGGTTTCGGGTTCGAGTCCCGGCGGTGCCAAGGGTGTTTGTAGTGGTTCGGAATCCCCTTTAAACTGAAGGTCCCGGTCTGTTTAGCCTAAAGTGTGCATAAGGTGACCGTAGAGCGACAAACAAACCAAACCAATAGTCACATGCAGATGTTGCGCTTCAAAAATTAATTTCAACAGCCGCGTTACAATTTGCATATTCAATTAGTTGCAGTTATGCATTGATTGCAAAATCTCCCTGATGCCTAGTTATTAAAATGGAGTTTTGAATTTTTAAAGAAAAAATATGCATCGGTTTCGATTTGTGCTTATGACTGTAGGTAATCAGTAAATGGAAAATTTAATTTTGTGGTTTGGCAAAACATGGCAATGCAAATCTTTGAAATTGTGTTTGTTGGGTGCCGATGCAGTTTTATGACGTACAGTTTTATATTAATGAGTTTGCTTTAATTTTCATTTTGGAGGCCTATAAAAACTTCTTGAAATTCAATTTTTAGATATAATTATAATAATGTTTTCTCCAGTTTATTTTCGCCATAATCAAGGATATCTGAGATATAAATAAAAAAATTTAAAAGATATAAATTGAAAATTGACTATTAAATGTTTGGAAGCCACATTTCTTCATTTTAAAGACATAAGAAAATTAGATATTCTGATTTTTTTTTTTTAAATTACGATAAATAAACCGTATAGTTTTAGATATTTTAAATTTAACATATTTGTTATAATTAAAAATTTAAAGGAAAATAAAATACTTTTAAGCTTTTTTTTACGATATGAAATTACAAGTACTAATTTAGACAAAACACTTGCAAACATAATCAAGACGCATTACACAGCAAGCCAAAAACTGAAATAAATTGTTCCCATGGCAACAACATTATAAAGGCTGTAACTATTTGTATGAAATATATTTATTATTTGTATTATACATATTTTCTATGTGTATTCCAGTACTTTGCATTACATGTAGACTGAATGATATAAATGCACATATTTTTGATAATCATATATCTTATATATAATTATTTTAAAGGCCTGAATGGTCGAGTGGCTAGCGCTCTGGCGCCTGATACACCAGGTTTCGGGTTCGAGTCCCGGCGGTGCCATGGATGCCACTCGATGGCGGTGCCACTTTAAGCCGTAGGTCCCGCTCTCATATGACTGTAAGAGCGTCACGGAGCAAAATTCAGATTTGTACCTACGGGTGCTCCATCACAACAGAAGCTGCCCCTTTCCCTCCTTCCATGAGTAGATCACTCATGGGATGTCCGCCCGCACTGCAGGACATTGAGGATTAGTCACAACAATCATTATTTTAAAATTTTCTTTCCATTGTTTTCGGTATATTTACGATTTGCCAAGTTTACAGGCAGTACCAAATATGACGTTTAAACAATGGCCCTCTGTATATCACATCTCTTAGTACATGTTAAATTAAAGAAATTAGATATTTATAAATTTGAGTAATATTTTAAAGGTACAAATTTGAAGAGTGTACTATGCGTACACTCTTCAAATTTGATTAATTAACCAACAATGCTGTATGGAGCATTTCATAGTATGAATATTAATCAGTAAATTAAAATTGTTAAATGGCACTATCAATTTTTTTGAAATTAGTATAATTAAGCAGGGTACTTCGAAGTTTACATCTTACTCTTTAAACGCAAAAGACGACATTTAGATTGGTTTATGGTGCCAATACCTGAGAATTGGCACTATAAACCAATATAAATATCTTCTTTCAGAAGACGATAGATTAAGAAAGTTTTAATTACTGAAATAGAAATATCTTAAAAGATAAAATTAGAAAGCAAATTAATGAAACCTTTATTTTATTTTAGCAGGCTACTAGAATATTTTTTTTTTATTTAATGGCCAATATTAACACAATTCAATAGCTCGAAGAACTAACTTCTGGGATATTTAGCCCTAATTTCAAAACTGTTAAAGGTAATATAATTTAAAAAATAATTACATTTATTTTATTTAAACTTTTTTTCCAAGAGGGGATGAAGGAACCTCGAAAAAAACACACGAATAGAGAAAGCAAGGCTATAATCAACAAATAAAACTATTTTTAAAAAAAAATGCAACTGACATCAGCCATTAAGAATTTTTATGAGTTCTTGAATGACAGATTGTTAAATAAGACAAAATAAAATCATTTTAAGGATCAATAATTTATTTTAAATATGTATAGTGAAGCCCTTAAAAATAATCTAAATTTTAATGGCTACAGAATTTCTGTTTTAAAAAAGATAAGGAAAGAAAATAAAACTTTTTAAGAACAATTTTACCTAATTAAAATATACAAATTGCTGTCTTTGTGAATCTAAAAATAAAACTATATATATAGTCTAATAAATGTACAAGTCATTTATTATCTCCTACCTCATTACATCATACAAATTTCAACCACAAATTCGATATGAAAAATAGCAGACGGTAAAATTAATGTAAATGTCAATTCCATTCACTGGCTGTTTGAAAAACACAAATATATCGTACAGTTCAATCGTACTTCTCAATAACAGCTTGGCAAGTAAAATGTCCTTATTTGGAGCTGTAAATAAATTCATGATTAATATAAATAAATTACTGACTTGACTTTCTCCATTTTAATATTCTGTATAATGTTAATTCTTAATTTTTTTATGCCCTATTCACAGTTTTTTGGATCAAGCATTAATATTCTGTGTATCATTTTTAACCAAATAGTTAATTTGCGCATAACTAGTGCTTAGAATATTTTTTTTAAACAGCCTTTTGGGTTTTAAATTACCCTCTTTCACCTGTTGATTTTATTTGGGACCTTTTTGGGTTTCTGACCTGGCCCTTTATTGGAAGAAACACTTAAAATTTTTATTCAGAAATATGAGGATGTAAGAATTTCCTTCAGATTTGCGTGTGCTAGATTTATTTATTAAAAGTTATATGAAAGTTAAAGGAAACATGTAATAACTGCACATATATTTGTGTACATTATTGAATAAATAAATCTGAAAGCTACTTTCTTATTTATTAAAAAAAAAATTACAGAACTTTCTCTAATTTTTGAAAGCTGGCGCTATTTGTTCGAGATAATTTGTAGGTGCCTAAGTTGAAAATATAATAAACGCGTTTTTTTAAGAAAAGTTTTAGATGTATTACTTTTTGTATTTCATAGATAACAAAATTTCGAATTAATTTGCCTGTGGAGAATCCGCAGTAGTTAGCATTTATGTAAATAATTTGGTTTGCTTTAACGCTGTACGGTAATTTTGTGTATACTTTGGGCTAATTAAAGTTTGACACAGTTTGATACCTAACCACTAACAAACATCCTTACCACCACCAGAATTCGAATCTTAAACCTGTGGTACCAAAGGGCAGAGTGTTAGCATATTGGTCATCAGGCCGCTTTATGTCGCATATTGGAAAATATATTTTAATATTTAGTCACAAATAATAAAAATAATAAATAAAAATAAATAAAAGCATTAACTGCAAAAAATGTTTTTATGTCATAAATATCATATATAGTATAAACAAAAAATCATTTTTTAATACAATGAACGCTATTATTACTTCCCTGAAAGAGATTCGGAACTAATTTTCGGAATCACAGAAAAAAAAATTGTGAAACCAACTTCAGTTCTTGTATCGATATGATATGCATAAACTGGTTGTCATAATCACTATAGAATATTTATGTTTATGAAAGCGGTGACTAATGGCCATCACTAGCTAAAAATCGAAGGATTATCCATTTGCTATCTAATTGTTTTCTTGCCACCTCCTTGTCATTTGACAAATGTTGCGCATTGAAAATTAAAGCATAATAAGCTAACCAGTTACGAATTTAAAATGTATAACACAACAAATTCTGAAATTATAATCATGATAATATCCAGCTCGTTTTGTTCTTATCTCTCGCAAACAGAATTTCAAACACATTTTATGTAGAATTTTTCACCATCTACCGAATACTAACTTTGCCTCTCACGGGGGAAACAAATTTGTTTTCTGTACCTTTCTCGTTATCTGTTGAATTTCAAATAACCATGATCCTTAAACAGTAATTGGAGAATAATATCTCCCTCAACGTTTAAGTTAAAGTTGTACCGAGATTTCTTTTCACTGGATAGTTTGATTATAAACACATCTACATACATTCTACATATCGGGTTGTTATATTTGAACACTAGTTTATTACGAACTATCTTTAGCTCTAGAAATTTTCAAGAACAAGTCAGAAAGTGAATTCAAAGAGCGGATGAGATTATAATCCAACCTAGCACAGAAATCTTAGTTCAATTTCGGGGCAAATACGAACAGATAATTATGTCCTCGGAAGAGGAATATGAAATATCTCGCTGAATGTGCGGGTGTAATTAACAAAAACTGTCACTTTAAGTGGAACTAAGACGTATTTCAGAGTTATAATTATAATCGTGTTTATGATTCGTGGAAGTTATCCGGAGATTCTTCGTTATCTATCTCGACGATTCCGTCTTCAGTGAATTTGGATAAAGTTACTCAGTATCTAAAACATTTTGAGTGCATAGAATCCTTTTATTGAAAATTTGTACAGAAATTTTAATATACGAATCTGAAGTTTTCGATGGTTTGCGATTAAAATGTGGAGTAATTCCATTCAGTTTGTACGATTCGAATCATAGAGATTTCTATATGTTTTACTTTCAATGATATCTTTATTAAGAAATTTTTTAATGAATTTCTTAATCATATTATGTGATTTCAATGATCTTTATTAATAAATTTTAAATTACTGAATACATTACTACTGAATAGATCCAGATAAATTTCCCACAAAATAACTTCCCTTTTGGTATTACTTAGTCAAAAAATAAACTTGTATCATCTGACAGAAAACTAAATAAACATTTTTGATATAAGGTTTATTTAATTTAGCATTGTATTCCTCATTCAATAAATTCTTTATTTGAAATCGCAACTGTAGATTAATTTCAGTTTGAAAGTTCTCTGCTCGTCTCACTGATTCAGAATAGACCGGAAAATATCTCTTTGATTTATCTCTTCGTACGAATGGTTTAACTCAATTTTGATACAACTCTAGCCGAACCTACTCAAGTCATCCCAACAAACTAATACCAAAAACTTTCAGCATTAGCCAAACAAAATTTGCATCTTCTGCATCCTCAGAGAAGATTTAAATTCAAAAAGAGTTCTCTCTCAGTAGTCCCGTGCAGATTTTTCGCTTCAAAAACTAATTTCAACAGCCACTGGAATATGCATATTCAATTAGTTGCAGTTACGTATTGATTGCACAATCTCTCTAATGCCCAAGTTATTAAAACGGAGAGATAAGTTTTGAATTTTTAAAGGAAAAAAAAATACATATCGGTTTCGATTTGTGTTTATGACTGAAAGTAGCCAGTAAAAGGAAAATTTAATTGTGTGGTTTGGCAAAACATAGCAATGCAAATCTTTGAAATTGTGTTTGTTGGGTGCCGTTAATTTCCCATGCTGTTTTATGATGTACAATTTTATATTAATGAGTTTGTCTTTAATTTTTAGTTTACTGGACTGTATGCAAATCCTTTTGAACTCGTTATATTTAGAAATAATAATAATGTTTGCTCCAGTTTATTTTCAACATAATTAATGACATCCGAGTTATAAATAACATTTTGATAGGTATAAAAAATATACGTACTAATATTTCTAAAGAAAAAGTATAGATTAATTATTTAACTCTTTGCACTCGAGGGCTCCGGAACGGAGCCATTTACAATTTGTCTTCAAGCTCGAGGGCTCCGCTACGGAGACAATGCAAATAACACTATAAATAATGCGTTTCTTTTAACGTGTATATCAAACTTACATGTGAATAGGATCTTTTCACTAAAATCGCTTCGAGTTGCTGGTAATACGAATGAAAAAAAATTCGAGTGCAAAGGATTAAATAAATCTTTATAGAAGTGGAAAACACACACACACCTTTTTAGAAGAAGTTTTATTGAAAAATGTCAGTTAAATGTTTGGAAGCCATAGTTCTTCGTTTTAAAGGGATAATAGGTGAAAAAATCAGAATATCTAATTTTCTTATAATTATCCCCATGCTAAATACTTTAGCGCTCTGTTACTCGAGGCCACAGGTATCGAGTTCGAGGTTTTCTTTAAAGGCAAAGGAAAACAATTAGGTTGGTTTATGGTGACAAAACGTGTCTTAGATACAGGAATCTTTCTGTTCGGTTACTAGAAAATTTATTTTATTTAATAACCAATAATAGATCAATTCCGTAGGCCGAAGCACTAACAGCTAGGACAGCTAGCCCTAATTTCAAAATCGATAGTTGTGGTATAATTAAAAATATATATCTTAATTAATGTATATAATTAATAAATAATTGTTTAAATATTTTTTGATATATTTAATACTTTTCAAAAGTGGCGAAAAAACCCCATAGAAGCAGAGAAAGGGAATAATTCAACGAATAAAATTACTTATAAAAGAAAATGAATTTGACTTTTGCCATTAAGAATTTTTATTAGTTCTTGAATAACAGATGGTTAAACAAGACAAAATTTAAAAAAAATTATAGTTTATTTCAAATATTTTTGTGAGGCCCTTAAAAATAATCTAAATTTTAATAACTACCGAATTACAATTTAAAAAAAAAAGATTAGGATAAAAAACAAAACTTTTAAGAACGATTTTACCCAATTAAAATACACAAATTGCTGTCTTTGTGAATCGAAAATAAAACTACATTCTTTGCGAAGGTGATATATATATTTCTCTAATGAAAGAGCAAGTCATTTATTATCATATCACAAAAAATTCAACAACAAATAAGATATCAAACATAGCAAACGGTAAAATTAATCTAAATGTCAACTCCACGCGCTGGTTTGGGAAACACAAATATATAGTACACTTTTCTTTTCAATAACAACTTGGCAAATAAACTTTCGTTATTTGGAAATGTAAATAAATTCATGATTAAAAAAAATAAATGTCTTATTGACGTTCTCAATTTAAATATCCTTTAGAATGTTAATACTCAATTACTTTTTTTTCAAGTCTTATTTACTGTTTTCTGAATTAATATTCTATGTATTTTTTCGTCCAAGTAATTAATTTGAGCGATTACTAGTGTTGAGAATATTTTATTTTTGGAAACAGCCATTTGGGTGTTTAAATTATCTTATTTCACCCGATGATTTCATTATGGCCTTTTTTAACTCTGACATGATACATATCTTATGGCCATGAAGAGATAGTGCACTTTTAACATTTGCAGTTTTGCGTTTGTTTATTTGAGGGAACGCATAAAATTATTTAGGAATTTGAGGATGTGAGGCATTTCTATTGAACCCATGTGTGCTAGAATTATTTATTAAAATTTGCATTCATTTAGTAAAAAGAAATATTTTTCAATGCGCGATGACCTACAAAAAATTTATTAGAAAGCATAGCCTCATAAAAGTAAAAAAATTCATAAACATTTATAGCAAAACGATTATTTATACCAATACAAAGATTACTCCTTAAATTCCATCATCTTTAAAGTAAAGATCTCTGATTTAAGCCTCTTTTTGACAACAAATGAAAAATGAAATTACTACACATTGATTTGTGTACATTGTATTTTTTTTCTTTATAATAATGTTACTTATGTGTATTTGTTAAAAAAAATGCACGGAGTTATCTATTTTGTGAAAGCTGGCGCTATTTTTTTCGAGGTAAATTGAGGTTTTGTAGGTGCTCAGAGTTGAAAATATAATAGAAGGATTTTTTTTAAATTTCAGTAGAATTATAATTTTTCGTTCTTCGAAGTTAACAATAATTTCGGTTTATTTTGTGTATGGAGAATCCGCAGTAGTTTGCATTTATGTAGATGAATCGCATATTGGATTAAAATAATTAAAAACCTTCACTGCAAAAATATCTCTACCATTCGTAGTATAAAGTAAAAACCTTTCTTGACGCAATGAACAGTATTATATTTCCCAGATAGACTCTCGGACATAATTTTAGCGCATTTGTGAATAGCAGAGAAGAAAAACTGTGAAACAAACTTCAGTTCTTCTATTGATACAATATGCTTAAACATGCTATCATAATCCCTATCGTATATCCACATTTATGAAAGCAGTGACTAATATATATCGCTAGCCAAAATTGGAAGTATTGTTCATTTGCTCTCTAATTACTTGCTTCCTAGTTGTAAATGGGTAAATCTTTCTCATTGAATAATTAATGCAGAATGAGCAAACCAATTACGAACTCAAAATGTATACCAAATGTCGAACTCAAAATGTATAATTTTGAAATCATTATCATGATAATACCCAGCTCGTTTTGTTCCTATCCCTCGTAAACAGAATTTCAAACAAAAATTATGCAAAATTTTTCAACAACTACCTAACAATATATTTGACTCTCACGTGGGAAACAAATCTGTTTTCTGAACCGCTCCCATTAAGAGTTGTAATTTAAATAATCAAGGTCTTTAATAAAGAGGAATTAGAGAACTCGTAATCCGTAACATTTCTCTCAGTGATAACTCTCTGTTAAAGTCGTACTAAGATTGATTTTCACAGGATAGTTTAATTACAAACAGATCTGTTTATATATCCTACGTATCAGGTTGTTATATTTTAACACTAGATAATTGCGAATATCTTTTGCTCTTGAATTAAGAAGAACGTGACTGTAAGTTGATCCAAAGAGCGGATCCAGTTATAATCCAACCTAGTACACAAATGTGAGTCCAGTTTCAATGAAAATACGAATAGATAATTATGTCCTCTGAAGAGGAATATCTCGCTGAATACGCGGTATAATTAACAAAATCTATCAATATAAGTGGAATTAAGACATATTTCAGAGTTATAATTACAAGCTCGCCGATATTGTTTATGATTTCGTGGAAGTTATTCGGAGATTCTTCGTTATTTATCTCGAGAATTTCGTCGTCGGGGAATTTAATAAAGTTACTTAGTAGTACTTACTTAGTACTTTTGAGTGTATATGATCCTTTATTGAAAATTTTTACCGTAGTTTTAACATTAGGCTATAAAAGTTTCGATGGTTTCCAATTAATATTAGGAGTAGTTTAATCAGGTTTGCACAAGTCGAATCACAGAGATCTCTATGTTTTACTTTCAAGGATTTTTGTTAACTTGGACAAAATACTTGTTGACATAATCAAGACTCATTACACAGCAAACTATAAATTGATATGATTGTTTCCATGGTAACCTCATAATAAATGCTGTAACTATTTGTATTATCTATATTTTATATGCCCATTTCAACACTTCGCACTCTATGTATATTTAATTATATAAATGCAGAACTTTTTAAAATCACATACCTTTTATGTAATTATTTCAAAAATTACTTTTGATTGTAGTGATTTGCCAAGTTCATATGAAGTACCAAATATGACGTTTTAAGAAGGCCTCTTTATACAGGTCTATTATTATAGGTTAAAATGAGAAATTAGGTTTCTATAAATTTAAGTAATATTTTAATAGTAATCCACAATGTATAGTGTGACCATCAATTAGTAGATTAATATTATTACCTGGCACCATAACATGGTACCTAGAAGTTTACATCTTTCTCTTTAAACGCAAAGCAAGATATTTATATTGGTTTATAGAGTCAATATCTACCATAGATATAGAAATCCTTCTTTTCGGCTACTAGAAATTTTTGTTATTTAATAGTTAATAATATTTCAATTGAATAGCCCAATGAACTAATTGCTAGGACACCTAGCCCTGATTTTCAGGTGCAACATAATTAAAAAAATTAAAAAATAAGGGGAAGCATTAAGTATTAATTAAAAATAAGGAAATAGCGAAAGGAAACATTTAGAAATTTCAAATATCAACGAATAAAATTATTAATATACGAAAATGGATCTAACCTTAGCCACTATAAAAATTTTCATTTGATCTTGAATGACAGTTGATTAAATAAGACAAAATATAATGATTTTTAAAAACCAATAGTTTATTTCAAATATTTACAGTGAGACTATAAATAATCTGAATTTTATTAACTACATAATTTCAGTTTAAAAAAATAAATTTGGAAAGTAAACCATGGTTTAAGAAAGATTTTACCCAATTAAAATACACAAATTGCTGTCTTCGTGAATCTAAAAATAACGTTTTTTTTTTCCTTTTAGAAGGTGTTGTATGTATGTATGTATTCCTAATTAAAAAGCAAGTCATTCATTATTTCCTACCTCATTATATCAAACGAATTTCAACAACAAATACGTTATCAAAAATAGCAACGGGAAAATTAATCTAAATGCCACCTCCATGCCCCGGTTGTTTGACAAACACAAATGAATAGTACAATTTTCTTTTCAATTACAACTTGGCAAATAAAGTGTCGTTACTTGGAACTGTAAATAAATCCATGATTAAGAAAAATAAATTGTTGACTTATTGACGTTCTCAATTTAGATATTCTTTATAATGTTAATTCTCAAATTTTATTTTGATGTTCTTTTCACTGTCATCTGGATCAAGTATTAATATTCAATGCACTATTTTTAATTCCAAATAGTTAATTTGGGCAATGACTAATGGTCTTAATATTTTCTTTTTGCAAACAGCCTTTTGGGTGTTTAAATTACCTTCTTTCACCTGATGAATTTCATGAGGGCTTTTCTGGGTTTCTGATATGACACATAGTGTAAACCCATGACGAGATAGAAAATTTTTAAAAATTCTAGTTTTGCGTTTTTATTGGATGAAACACATAGAATAAGACAAAAATGACAAATAATACAATAATAACATAAAATGATGAATAAAATAAATAAATGATAATTAGCATAAATAATAAATAAAATAAGACAATAATAACCTGAAATGTAAGACTGCCAAATTCACGTGTGCAAGAATTATTTATTAAATGTTATATTTATATAGTAAGAAGAAATATATTTCAATGCGTAATACCCCATTGGTTTTTGAATAGAAAATGTATTCCTCGTAACAGCAAAAAAAATAAAACGAAAATTCATAATAAAACGCTTATTTACACCAATATAAAACATAATACTTTTCATCATCATTAAAGTAAAGGTCTAGATATAAGCTTCTTATACAACAAAGGAAAAATGTAATAACTTACACATTTAATCTTGTATATTATTATTAAATGAAACTGAATGTTACTTTCTTATTATTGTTAAAGAAATGCATAGCGTTTTCTATGCTTTGTGACAGATAGGTGCTATTTTTTTCGAGATAAATTAAAGATTTTTAAGTTCTCAAAGTCGAAAATATAATTTTTTTTTTTAAATTCCTGTAGAAATGTTATATTTTGTAGTTCGTAGCTAACAGAAATTATGGATTATTTTGTGTATGGAGAATATTCATTAGTTAGTATTTATGTGGATGAGTAGCAATTTGGATTAAAATAATAAATTAAAAACATTTACTGGAAAAGATATTTTTTATGCCAAAAATATCACTACCATATATTTTCTCCTATTATGAACGATACTATTACTTAAAAGAAAAAGTTTCGGAAATAATTTTTACCGTATTTTAGAATAACAGAAAATAAATCTGAGAAAGGAACCTCAGTTCTTCTATCGATATGATAAAAGCATGTTTAAGCATAAGCAAAGCATGTTTAAGCATGCTGTCCTATAATCCCTATCGAATATCCACGTTTATGAAAACAGTGGATAATCGTCCATCACTAGCTGAAAATCGAAGTTTTGTTCATTTGCTGTCTAATTATTTTCGTACCTCCTCGTTGTAAATTAGTAAATGTTCCACATTGAGAAATATAGCATAATAAGCTCGCCAATTACTAATGAAAAATGAATAACAGACCAAATTTGGTGATTATTACCTTGATAAAACCTAGCTCGTTTTCTCCTAAACTCTCGTAAACAGAATATCAACCACATTTCAACCGGAAGTTTTCAACAAATACTGAATAATACCTTTGTCTCACAAGGGTGAAACATTTTCTTTCTGAAACACTTCCATTACCAGTTAAAATTTAAATAATCAAGAGCTTTAAAGAGGAATTGGAGAACTTGAAATCTGTAACATTTCCTTCAAAGTTAAAGTTGCACCGAGATTGCTTTTCACCGGATAATTTATAATTATAGAGATCTAATATAAATCCTACGTATCAAGTTGTTATATGTGAACACTAGTTCATTACGAATATTTTTTGCTCTAGAATTTACAAGAACATATTTGAAAGTTATTTCAAAGACCGGATGAGGTTATAATTCAACCTAGTACACAAATTGTAGTTCAATTTCGAGGCGAATACGAATAGATAATTATGCCCTCGGAAGAAGAATATGAAATATCTCGCGGAATATGCGGTATAATTAACATAATTTATCTCTTTAAGTGGAACTAAGACGTATTTTCAGAGTTATAATTACAAGCTCGCAGATCTTGTTTATGATTTCGTGGAAGTTATTTGACGATTCTTCGTTATTTATCTCGACGATTTCGTCTTGCAGGGAATTTGGGTAAAGTTACTTAATATCCAGAACGTTTGAGTGTGTAGAATCCTTTCATTGAAAATTTGTACAGTAGTTTAAATGTTGGAGTCTGAAATTTTCAACTGAAATTTGGAGTAGTTTAATAGTTTTGCAGGAGTTGTTCTATATGTTTTATTTTCAGTGATATTTAATAATAAATTTTTTAATTATTTTAGAAATCACATGAATATGATTTAGGAATTTCTAGACTAAATTATATTTTTAAATAGCTGTGGACGAAGTAATTTTCAAATACAGGGGGGTTCATTACTGTGTTCCAGAAAAGTGCATATGAATCCGAAATAAGATAACCAGCAAGAATCACATAAACATTTTGCATGCATAACATAGATACACTATATGCCAACAAGACGGATAACATATGGTAATATATTAGACAAAGTCTTATATACAGAACTGGATTATTTTCTTTCAAATAGGATCGGAACATTTTCAGTAGGTTATTTATATTATCATCCAGTAATATTGTAGTTTTTCAAATAATCAGGTGCAGTATAGTTCTCAAGTTAAACTCTTTATGTTAATTAAGAACATAATTAATGATGAGAATGAGTTTTATTGTATTTTTAAAATGATAAAATTAACTGTATAAGTTCTGATATTTGGACAGCAAATATTAATAGTCTTCATTGAGAAAATAGTATTTAAATTTAAAAAAAATCCAAAATAAAATTAATTTATCCGGCGTAGCTGAGATGGATCCCAAAATAAATCTCAGTATCAGTTAAAAAGGTTTAATGCAAAATAAAAAGCCAAAATTATCTATAAAAAAAACCACTGAATATTTTTTCCAATTGAAGTAAGGCATTAGGATCCAATCAATGCAAGAAGATAAAAGCATAGAAATGTTACATCAAATAATAAATCTTTACATAGTAACAAAAACACAATAAACAGCACAATAATCAACATATTCAAAGCAAATTCCGTATTAAACTTATCTTTATGGACTAGAGTAATTTAAATACAAGGTTAACTTGAGGTAGGACTTGGAAAACTTCTATAAAAATAATTAGAGCTAAAAGATGGCATTTTTAGACGACATACAATCTATGATTTGGCATAACTGCAGATAGAGCAAGAAATGTTAATAATATTTCCGTTAAATACTATTAACTTTAACATTTAAAAAAAAAGCAGATGCAGTAATCATTTTACTAATCCTCTTTTAGTGTTACTTAACATAATCTTGAGAATGAAAAATTAGTTTAATTAGTGAGCACTGTGTACACGAATTGAAATTTTACTTTTATGTAGGGAAAATCTTAATGCTGTATTCCCACATTCGAAACACGCATGGAACTCACATTAAATAAAACCTGCAATACAAATAATTATTTTTATAATATCTTAGGTCATTAACTCGAGTGCAATTACTACGAACTTGAATTATCATAGTGATGTTCAAGCACTGAATTCGTTATGCTCGTGGCAGTAAAATAGTACCGTCCTAAAGTAATTAGGATCTAGTGAGAATAAAGATTAGAGCTGGAGTGAAAAATGCTAACTGCAGGAAGGAAATCTTGAGGATGTTATTCCTGAGAATGTTCATCTTAGATTTTGCTTTGGTGTTTTCCTTTTTATATCACGACTGTCTTTATGTTGTTGTGGAATTATACAAGAAAAAAAAAATTGCCAATTACTGTACACAGAAACTATTTTAGAATTACTTGCGACTCGGGCCAATAGATGGCGATGCTGGAGCGTAAGTTTTAATTAGTATTTGAACTTATTCAATTTACATTGCCATAAAAATACATTAAAACTCAGAAACTTTATCTTGGTATAGTACAATTTCATAAAACGTTATTGTAAAATTAAATGCATTCGTAATCACTTAATTATCCTGTAGCTAAGCTAAAGTATTGGTATAGTTTTTAGTTTAAAAATAAATATCGTACATCGCAATAATTTGATTTGATAATAAAAAGAATAAACTCTAATTCGTTTCCCGATTTCTTACCAAGGAAGAACGAGTTAAAGAGATATATTTCTATACGTTAACAATTACTGAGTTGTGGTCGAAAATCTAAAAATTGAAACGACAAATTCGATTTATAAATCCATACCGTAAAATGTTAAAAAAAATTGTATTTTCAAAAGATAAAATATAAAATAACATGAATTTGATAATTTATATAACTTTTCTGTTTTTTGTCTGCTATTTTCTGTTTTAATTTTACCGTATTGTGTAATTTACAGGTTACCCACAAAATTCAGAATTTAATGTAATGACAAATTGCATAACAGCAATCTTACAAAATAATAATATAATTAAAAAAACTATAGCATTCCAAACGATTTTTGTTTCTTTCGAACGATCGAACGATCGTTTTCTTTACTTTCACCAGACGATCTTTTATAACAAATTCACATTATTTAATTACATAATTCCTGAAGATTTTCAGAAGATTCCTGGAGATTTCTAGAACAAAAATTATAATTTGTATTATCAATATTTTATTTATTATTATTATTATTTCATTATTCTTTATGTTATCAATTGTTTTATGCTTTAAATATTTAATAGATGTTCTGAATAAATAAGGTCTGAAGTATTTAAAATATTATTTTTTTATAATAAAATCAATTTCTTTTTATAAAAAAAATTGGCTAATTTTGCATAATAAGTGGATTAAGAATTTAATTTATATGGATAACCTAGTATGTCTTTGTAATTAATATTTTTATTTTATTTTCTAAAAGGATAAAACTTCAAACGATAATGTAACATTTCTTGACAATTTATGAGTTAAATGATTAATTTTTTAAAATAAACATTAATTAGTTTTCAGAAATATTTTATATTAACAAGCCAAAAATAATCTAGATTTAGTAATTTCTCCAAATTAATATTCTTTTGCAGTTTCACTAATTAATGTCCAAAATTAATGTCATACATTGCATTCTGATATTTCCTAAATACTGTCATTAAAGAAAAATATAAATTATTTTTGGTGAGAAACGATCTACTCCAACAGCTAACAAATTATCACACAAAAAGTAACATAACATTTTTAATATTCCTAATACAAAATTGTTCAGAATTTGAATAATTTCGTGTGAGTAATAATGAATATATTTTAGACAGTAAAAATATTCTTTTATTTTTTATATCGATACAAAGAATAAAATTTAAATAAATATTAAAATAAGCATACAAACTGAAATACGAATATAGCTACAACTGGTTCTAGTGCGATCACGCGATTCAATTACAAAACATTTTTATTGATATGTGGCAACATGCATTAAATTAAAATAAGAATTCTATAAGATTTCGCATAATTTGAAGAGTGTTGTTTGAAGCGAGAATATGAATTAAAAAAAAAAGGCAAGATTGTCAAGGAATCGGAAATTAAAATTTTATCAATTGAAAATGAATATTAATTTAATGTTTGCTATCAGCAATCATTTTGGAGGAACAAAAAAAAAGTCATTTTATTTGATCAGCATTATTTTTCGGCATTTCATTATGCTTGTCTTCGTGAAAGGTAAGATTTTGTATAAATTTACTATTTGTTAATCAGGATACTGCGCGTTGAATTTCAGCAATTCCAGAGGTTTCTAAGCGAATTTATCTTGCCTTTGTTAGATTGAAAAGTCGTAATTTCTAGCTTTAATTTTTGCAAAAAAGTATACGTAATTAAAATTTTTAAGATTCAGAATTATTATTGTGATATTTCTTCTTTTCAAGCTATATTATCAACGAAATGCATAGCATTTATTTTGAACCTTAATTAATTTCTTCTATATATACAATAAAGTTAATTTATTTTGCAATTTTGGGATTTTCGGTTGGTTTCTCACTTGTATGTGTTATTATTGTTTTACGTATTTATTGGGATACAGAATTATTATTGTGATATTTATTATACTTTTCTTAGGAAGTTATTTTTTCTTTTCAAGGTATGTTATCTACGAAATACATAACATTTATTCTGAACCTTAATTATTTTTTTTTCTTCAATATATACAACGAGGGATAATATCATAGATAATAAGATATATAATTATAGATTCGTAGAATGATTCCGCTTCTAAGCCGAAAACTCGATACTGAAGCACGAGCAAGGGACGAGAAAAATACTTTTTTAATAATAGATTTGTTGAACAATATCAAAAGTTTTCTGAATTAATAATTTATCTGTAACATGTTTGTTTGATATCTGAAACTGAATGAAAATATTTTCATAATAATTCGTAATAATATAAGTAAAATACTTTAAAAAATGTATGCGTATAGTGCTACTTTTCTTAAAATATTTATTATATTCTTAAATCAATGATATAATTAAAACGGTTTTCATTTATTCCTCAATAATAGTGTAATTTAAATCAGCTCTTTATCATGGGTTATCACCCTATCAAAATCTCATCTTCTTACTATACTATGTTTGGATAACTTTTTTTTTCAAAATTAAAACTATTAAAATGTTCTGTAAATGTATATAAAAGCTATGCAATAATTCTACAGAAGAAAGAGTTTTTCTTATTAGAATTATTTTAATCATAATAAATTTAAATACATTATTGTATACTAGCGTCTTTGAAGATGTTGAACATTTTCATTATAGTAAAAACACAATTAGGCAGTTTTTGTTTATGCAAAACGTTTTCCCACAGATATATGATTTTTGCTTTACTTTTTCGAAGTTTCAATATTTTATAATGGATTCTTCGCAGAAATCATTTATTCATGATGACTGATTTAAGAAAACAATTAGTTCGAGAATATCTGCTAGTCATAATCTCGCTCCCAGACGATTTTGTATAAAGTTCAATATTTCTTTCGAGAGTTTCAATGAACGATAAAAATATCGATTATTAGTATCGATTTTTTTAGAATAAATCATTGAATTTTAATTGGTGAATAGAGACTCATTTCGTTTGATATAAAACAGCGCATTGTAAATGATATCGACTTTTTGAAATTTCATTGCTTTGCATGCAAAAAACCTGTTTATGCTTATAATGACCATTGTTGCAATGATGCTTTCAATTCAAGTTTCTTTCAAAAAGATGATTATGGGAATCATAAATAGAAGTGAAAATAATTCTTTTTCAATTGATTGGATAAAGATAGAAAAATGGACATCTTTATTTGATTGGTTATATTCTAAATTTGAATGGAATTCTAAAGCTTGTGTATCGATTGAACTTTTAAAATGGCAAATAACTCTAAATGTTTTGTGAGAATATTTTTATTGCATAACAATATTTAAAGTTTGCTAAATAAAATTTTGATATGATTGGAATTTTTTTTATTTGGAACTATTATAACAATATTTATAAAAAATATATTATTTTAAACTTTCTATAAAATTGTTTTAATATTCATAGTTGTATATATGAATGAATTTTATATTTGATAAACATTCTTGGCTTATTTTTTGGATTATTATGCCATAGTTTTAATACATTTTTTGTTAGCACTACTACTACCTATTTATAGTAATTGTGAGAGAGTATGCAAGCTTCTGACAGACTTAAATATCCGTGAAAGGTATGGAACATAACTCCATCACTGAGTAAATTATATAGGCATGGTATCCAGTTAAAAATAAGTTATTATAAAGAATCGCATGCATATTTGGAATATCGGAAAACAGAATTCAAGAATGAGAGACTTTTAAAAGAATATATTTCAAGAAAATTCCGAAGTGACCCCATTTAAAAGAGTCATAAAAAGCTATGAAAAAATTGGATAAAATAAATGTCTTTTGGTGAGAAATGACTGGTGAGATAAGATGTATATAAATTTTACTGTAATGATAGGAATCAATAATGACATGAGCTACTTTTTGGATTTTAATGGTCAAATGTTCTTGTTCTTTTGCGGTAAAAAATGAAAACTAAGGTCTTTCTTCAAACATTAAAGGATCATTTAAATCCCTTACAGGATTTACTAGAAATACCTGTTTGCTGAGCATCATTACACCTATAATTCGACTTAAACAGTATTTCAACAAAAATATCAAAGTCATGTATTGAATTGCCCTTAATGACTAAGTCTTAGGACTTAGATCTTAATCCGAAGGAGGATGTACGAAGGAGGTCTGCTATCATAAAAAGTGTATGAAAATGGACGCCAATATGTTATATTAATGGAATGGGAACAACGATTGTAAGAAAAGGCCATCAGAATTTTTGTACGTAGTAATTTCAGAGAAAAAATTGCATATTAGAAGGGGAAAAAGCTATCAAAACATTATTAAGAGTTTTAATTTAAAATTTATTTATGGATAATTTATAAATATGAGGCACCCTGTTTTGTGATTTATAAAAATTAATAATAAACTTTTAAATATTCCGATAGCTAAACCCTAAATGATTATTTTCTATGGTGTTTATAATCATACACATGCCATACATCATACACACATATTTAGCTTGCTTAGGATGAAAATTTAAGCTTTCTATGAATATTTTTTACAGAAGTGTATTATATAAAAACAATTCATGAATACGAAGCCTCTTTTCCAAATAAACCTATAAATAAAATTTTATCGCAAATATTCTACATTTAATGGTTCGAAAGACGCCTGATGGCCGAGTGACGAACACTGTAGCGCTCGGTGACACATGTTGTGGGTTCGGGTCCCGGCGGTGCCATGGATGTTTGTAATGATTCAGAATCCACTTTAAACAGCAGGGCCCTGTCTTATATGAATGTAAAACGTTGGCTGGCATAGAGCGTGAACGTAAGGCTACCTGTAAAAAGAAAACATCTCTTCTCTCGAATTGTAGGCAGACGGCCTTGGCCCACCATGGAGCTGTTGCG
Organism: Caerostris darwini; assembly: GCA_021605075.1. NCBI lineage: Eukaryota > Metazoa > Arthropoda > Arachnida > Araneae > Araneidae > Caerostris > Caerostris darwini. Next base: position 221,052 of record BPLQ01015685.1, read on the forward strand.
TGAATGATGGTATTGATGAATGGTTCGAAAGTATACTTTGAAATGCATAAAGGAATTCTAAATCTCTTTGAATACATAAAATGTATCTCATTTAAACAGCCTTCAAAGGAAACATTCTATATTAAGGCTGTACATACCCTTTAAAATAAAAAATAAAAAAACAATTTAAAACTTATTCTTTAAGTGAATTCGATGCTGGATGAATTATTCCCACTCCAATTAGAGACTTACAAAGTGTAATCGCATTACAGCATTTAAAAATTGTAACAGATTCCTGGATTATGTGATAGAAATAAAACGTAGCATCTGCACAAAACTCCAGTTTAATTTCTTAGCATGCTTGTGGCAGAAATAATTCCGTTTTCTGTTCTTCAAAATGCAACGTAATTAATGTCGCTTCTTTTTACAAGGTGCAATAGCAGAGTAAATATAATTGCATACTAAACTCTAACTTTAATCACGCTATTCTCTCTACACTATGATTCAGAGGAAACTGTAAGAAAAGTACTTATGAGTGAAAATGCAATATTTGTTAAGCATGAAAGCTCCACTTGAATAAGCGATGTTCTCCCACAATTGAACTCTCGCTTTAGAGAGAGAGTGGATTTTGAAGTGGACGATGTCCCGCTTCACGTGGTGGACGATTATAGATTGGGAACTTTTTGATTTTCGAGAAAGACGAATTGCTTCATTATCCATCTTCTGAGCAGCAACCTCATTAAAGTTTCTCGCAAAATTTGACTTTCATGGTTTGAATAATGTTTAGTTTCCAATCCCATTCACTTTGAGATGTTATTTACAAAATAACATATTTAAGTTTTTCTACTGTTTAGGGTTGTTCTTGGGGGGCCTGCTGAACTGCTATAATTTTTCACTATCATTTGAAATAAATTCCGTCCGCTGTAACGTTTTGGGGTCACCTTACATCATTTGGGGTAATACTTTCTGGCATTTAGCAAGGGATAATTTTGATACCTTATTTCAGTATTGTTAGAGAAAAATCGAAGGAATTTGATTTATAGATTTACCGTACTCGTACCAGACTTTTCATCTTAATTCCTACAGCTTTATTCCGTTACACTACTTAACAAACCAACTCCAATCTATGATTTGAAAATTGAATAGATTTTGCTTAAATAATTCTAATAACAAATAGTTCTTTTTTCCATTTGGAAAGAATTTATACTAACTGCGTTTTTTGTGTATCGTACAGGAGAATCCCATAAAACGTTTATTAGACAACTTAATTGTCAATGTGAGACTCTTTTTTAAATTGCCATTGTTATCATAGAATCTTCACAATACTGAAATAGTGACTGTGATGTAACCTTGTGGAATTCGATTCTGGGCCCCGCTATTTACACTCCTTACTGTCGGAGTAAGATTCGGGCTGATATGATTATTGAATATATTATTACTGAGTCGATGCAGATTATTTCACAAATAAATGACTTTCATTTTGGTATTACTTATTCAAGAAATAAACCTGCAACATCTGATAGAGAATTAAATAAACAGTTTTGTACTAGGTTTATTTAACTTACCATTTTATTCCTTATTCAGAAAATTCTTTATTTGAAATAGAAACTCTAAATGAATTTCGATTTAAAAGTTCTCCGCTAGTCTCACTCATTCAAAACAGACCAGAAAATATCTCTTTGATTTATCTCTTCGTACGAATGGTTTAACTCAATTTTGATACATCTCTAACAGAACCTACTAAAGTCATTCCAACAAATTAATACCAAAAATTTTCAGTATTAGCCAAACAAAATTTGCATCTTCAACATCCTCAGATTATTTAAATTCAAAGAGTTTTCTCTCAATAGTCACGTGCAGATGTCTCGTTTCAAAAATTAATTTCAACAGCCGCTGGAATTTGCATATTCAATTAAGTGCAGTTACGTATTGATTGCAAAATCTCCATAATGCCTAGTTATTAAAACAGAGAGATAAGATTTGAATTTTTAAAGGAAAAAACATACTTTGGTTTCGATTTATGCTTATGACTGTAAGTAGCCCGTAAAAGGAAAATTTAATTTTGTGGTCTGACAAAACATACCTGTGCAAATATTTGAAATTGTGTTTGTTGGGTGCCATTCATTTCCGATGCTGTTTTAGGATGCATAATTTTGTGTTAATGTGTTTGTCTTTAATTTCCATTTTGCTGATATGTAAAACTTCTTAAACTCGAATATTTAGAAATAATAATAAATATGTTTGCTCCAGTTTATGTTCAACATAATTAAAGACATCTGAGTTATAATTAAATTTTTTAAAAGATGGAAAAATTATTTGTGTAATTGTTTCTAAAGAAATAGTTTAGAATAAGTATTTAAATAAATTTTTATAGAAATGTAACATACACGAACTTTACACACCTACACGCATAGACCTTACGCATAACCTAACCCAACGAAACCTAAAACAAGACAGAAATAAAGAAAGGAAACTACTAATCAACGAATTAAAATTATTTATAAAAGAAAAGGGATCTGATCTTTGCCATTAAAAATTTCTATTAGTTCTTGAATGGCAGATGGTTAAATAAGATAAAAGACGATCATTTTAAAAACTAATAATTAATTTCAAATATTTACAATTAGGTCCTTAAAAATAATGTTAATTTTAATAACTTCAGAATTTCAGTTTAACGGGCAACGGGCGTACCTGTTACGGAGTTCCAAGGTGGCTTTATGAGCCACAATACCTCCACATCTTAAGTTAGTTAAGCAACTCTCTTTTATGCAAATTTATTAAATTTAAAGAATGTTAATAATAATGGAAAAAACAATTAAGAATTTAGGAAAAACATCTCTTGCTTGAGAACAATTAAAGCAAGAGATCGAAAAAAGCTAAAGCTTATAGGTACAATTAGGAGTCCGTTGACGATGCCCAAAAATAAAAGATTAGAGTTAAAAATAAAAAAAAATTTTAGGGTTAGTACAATTAGATAAAGAGTATAAGGTATTTACAACAATAAAGTACAGTTACATAACAAGTAAACATAAACATACATTTTTACAAACAGCACAAATAGTTGACTTAGGCACCGAGCACATCTTTTGGTACAAAAGTAAAATAAATTTTTATTTACATTGGAGATACAATTTCATTTGACATCCAGAGCCGTTTTTAATTTGCTATTGAAATTAAGAGAATTAAAATTAAAATAAAGATTTATGGGTTGATAAAAAGGTAAACAAAAAATTTTTTAATATTCGAAAGAGTATTAAAGCTATAAAAAATGGCATATAAGTTAAATATAAAATCAGTTCAAGACTGAGAGATTAAACAAATTTAGCAAAGAAGGTGGTTGATTAGAAAATAAAGATTTAAATGTAAATAAATGTTTAGAATCTAGTTAAACTAGTCAAACTATTTAAAATACTAGAAAAATTTATAGATAGCTATGTTCTAATTTAAGTTGCTCATCGTAGCATAAAAAAAAATTTAATATAGTTTACTTAAATGCCAAAGATAGCAGCTCAGATTCGCTGGAAGTGATCGTAGTGACTAGACAACAGCCACAGCGGTAGAATCGGCGGTTGTAGGATAAATTCCACAACGCCTTTTCAGGGCCGGGAAAGATTCCCAGTGCGTATCATATATAGCTCTGGGTCTCTTCCTGGAGCTAGCCACACCTGGATGGTATACAGGTATTTGACGGATCGCTTCGTTACGGATCTGAGGGCATTTAGAGTAGAATTGTTTAGAAATTTTGAAGATACAGTCCATAATGGGCTCTATCTTTAGGTCTCTGTGGAGTTGTTTCCTTCGAACAAACCACGGGGCGTTTACTATCATAGCTATCTGCCTATTTTGAAACACTTGCAGCTTCTTAAGATTTGCGGTTGAGGAGGACGCCCAAATAGGACATCCGTATAAGAGAATTGGTCGAAGGATAGATTTATAGAGTAAAACCTTGTGTCTGATCGCTAGCCTACTCTGACGAGAAATTAGGCTTTTTAGCTTAACGCTAGCAGCAGTTGCTTTGGCAACTACTTTGGCAAAATGGGTGTTGAAAGATAATTTTGAGTCAAAAACTAACCCCAGGTACTTGTATTCAGTAACCCAGGGGACTGGCTGGCCAAAAAGGGTGACATTTAAAAGAGAACCAATGTTCTTTTTACGTGTAAAAGAAGGCACGCACTTTTGCTAGGATTAACTTTGATTTTCCAGGTGGTCAACCAACTTTCCAAGCGAGGAACATAATTATTAAGCAAAGCAACGACAGAGTTTGGTGTTTTGTGCTGAGCAATTATCGCTGTGTCATCTGCGAACATGGCCAGTTTACAGAACTCTGGCTTAGGAATATCGTTCACAGAGATTAAAAACAATCTAGGACCGAGCAGTGAACCCTATGGTACCCCGCTCCTGATTGGATGATCGCTTGAAATGGTCCCTCCCACTCGCACTCTGAAATTACGAAAAGTGAGATACGAGTGAATAATTTTAATAAACTGGGGCGAAAAATGAAGTCGCATGAGCTTCAATAATAAGCCATTATGCCAAATTTTATCAAAGGCTTTGGCTACGTCCAGAAATAATATTCCCGTAGATTTACGATTGATAAAGCCATCATGGATCAGCTCGTTAACACGTAAGAGCTGGTGAGAAGTGCTGAGTTGGGTTCTGAACCCAAATTGCTCAGGTATAAGAATATTATGGTCTGTGCAGTGCTGATCCAGACGTTTAAGATTCGAATATTTTACTCACTCCACTAAGTAGTGAGATTGGACGGTAATTTTAGGAATAGGTCCTATTGCTATCTGGTTTTAGAATAGGAATTACTACGGCGGTCTTCCAGCTCTGTGGGAAGTAACACTTATCGATTAGGAAGTTAATCAAATAAGTGATCAATATCACATAAGTGTATGGCAGAGATTTAAGCATGCTATTGCTAATGCGATCGATCCCAGGAGACTTGTTGGGTTTAATCTTCTTGATAAATTCACAGACTTCCGCTGGGCTAACCTGACTAATATCATTAATGTGTGGTTGTTGTAGGAAGTCTGCTACTTCAGTGTTAGTGCGTCTGAAGAAAATAGGATCTTCGACGTCGTGGTTAGTTTCAAACTGATCTTGTAGGCTGTCCGCTAAAAGCTCGGCTTTCTCCTCTGGTGCATAAGCAAAAGATCCATTGGAGCGTATGAGTGGTGGAATGTTGCTAAAAGGTTTTCGCAACAAAGACGTACGTCTAAATAGTGTTGTCTGAGGCGTCATGGCCTCTATGGAATGTTCCCATCGTTGCTGCTGGAATTTTTTAGTCATTAATCTAACGATTGCCATTTGTTTGTAGTAATCGGCTCTGGCGTTAGGATCCCTAGACTCTTGCCAGAACCGACGAAGTGCATTTCTATAACCGATCTCATTTTTAAGCTCGCTTGGAAACCTAACAGGTGACGGTTTAAATTTTGGCTTGGAAGATTCCCTAAGAGCTCCTTGCAGCGATAGCTCTAAGTCAGAAATGAGTCTATCATGAATCGGTGCACGTGAACGGAGTGCCATGGTCGCGAAGCGACCAAACCTCCAAATAGCAAGATGAAAATAGTGGCAGTCGGTCAAAGCCCTTTACCAATTTTAAGTCCATAAAAATTAGATTAAAAACAAGTTAACTTAATCAAAAATCATAGCAGAATTAAAAAGAAAAAAGAGAAAAACAAAAGAAAAATAAAACCATGAAAAATAAAAAAAGATAAATATTAAAAATAAAAATAAAATAAAAATAAAAGAGTCCTAACAGAATCAAAGCACCAAAGCAGAATCGTCGTTCTTCTTTTTGACGGAGTGCCTTGGTCTAAGATTAGGCCTTAAACTCCAGAATGGTATCACATACAGTTCATAGGATAAAATAAAACATTGATGCATATAAAAACAGGATGAGTGATCAAAGAAACTGCCCATATTTACAAAAAATAGAAACCAAAGCAGAAGCATGAAAAAATAAACCGCGGCGCAAACGCAAGTAGACTAAACACCAGACATCGGCTCGAAGTCCAATGTGATCTTGGTACAGAGAAAGTGTGGGCGAGGAGATCGTAGAACGTTTCAAGCGAGCGATGGCTGAGAAAAAAAAACCAAACTCAAAAGAGAAATGCAGTATCAGCTATTTATTGATGATAATAGTGAACCTCGGTCGTTTGCGGCTAGAAGGAAGCGATAAATCGTAATCATAAATATTTATATCATGAAGCACAGAATTTTGAGAGGAGTTAACCGAATCATAAAAGTTAGACGCAATTTTTTCAACGTATTCGCGGAACGAAGGCATAGAGAGAGAGAGAGTATTTAATATCTTTGTTGCGAAAGAACCACGGTGCACTTACAATCATTCGAATAATTTTATTTTCGAGCCTTTCTATTGCAAGGAAATTACTGTTAGCCGTACAGCCCCAGACTGGACTCGCATATGCTATAATAGGTCGGAGGTAGGAGAGGTAAATTAGTTTTTGAGTGCAAGGGTTAGTGAAGAGTGTCTGCCCAAAAGAGTATAAAGTTTTCTAAGTTGAGTATTAAATTTAGTACGGAGGTAATCAGTATGACATTTAAAGGTTAGTCTACGATCAAGAATTACACCGAGATATTTTGCTTCATTGGACCAGGAAATGTTAGTATTAAAAATAAAGATGTTAGGAGGATTACAATTATTTTTCCTGGTGAATAGTACTGCTTCAGTCTTCGCGACGTTAAGCTTAATTTTCCACGTATCGAGCCAAAGTTCAAGTTTATGAATGTAGTTTTGTAAATTTTTTTGAATAATTTTAATGTTCCGCCCCTGTGCAATAATAGCTGTATCATCAGCATATAGTGTTAGTTTAATAGTGTGATCATGTGGAATGTCGTTAGTGTAAATATTGTATAGGAACGATCCTAAGATCGAGCTCTGAGGGACGCCTGCAAGGATTTTACAGTTCTTGGAATCCACATTATCTACCGAGACGACAAACGACCTGTCAGTAAGATAATTCTTAATAATTTTTATAAGAGAAGGAGAGTAATTAAACTTAATCATTTTGTAAATCAACCCATTAATCCAAACTCTGTCGAATGCCTTTGCAACGTCGAGGAAGATTGCAGCTGTATTACCTTTCCAAGTGAAACCTTCAGAGATAGTTTCAACAATGTTGTAAAGCTGGTGAGTTGTAGAGAGGTTTTTAGTAAAGCCAAATTGCTGAGGGATTGGTATATTCAGTGCATGAGATTCTTGATTAAGAAGATCTGAAATAGTTCGTTCCACAATTTTGCTGAGAGTTGAGAGCAGAGAAATTGGACGATAGCTATTAGGAGAGGTAGGATCTTTACCTGGTTTAATGATTGGCAGAATCCTGGCAGTTTTCCAGCAGTTGGGAAAATAGTTAAGAGTAATAATAGCATCAGTAATTTTGCAAATTTGAAGCACAATTTTAAAGGGTACATTTTTAAGCATCTTATTTGTTATGCAATCAATGCCAGGAGTTTTACAAACTTTTAAAGAAGAAATTATATTGATGATGGAAGACGCTTTAGTAGGAGGGTGAATATTCGTAGTTTGTTCATTATGTTCCAAAAAAGAGGAGATGGTGCAGTCAACTTCAGAGACAATGGTATTGTTGGTAGTAGGATTTTCCTGAAATTGTTCTTGGAGCGTGGAGGCTAATATCTCAGCTTTTTCACTGTTTGTAGTGAGTGAAGCATGATTACTTTGGAGAGTGGTGATTTTGGATCTTTTTTTCCTGATGTTATTGCAAAGTTTCCAGATGGAGCCGTCATCAACGTTGGCAGTCTTCAGTCGTTTATCCCAACAATCATTTTTATAATTAGAAATAGCCCTTCGAAGAACGTTTTGGTGGTGATTATACATATTTTTGCTGCGCGCATCTTTATAAATTTGCCAAAGCTTTCTAGCGTTATTCCGGTTAGTGAAAAGAGTTTTAATATAAGGGGAGAAGTAGGTTCGGTTACTGGTAGCAATAGGTTTAGAAGCAGCGTGATGCGCAGCGATAATTTTGTTAGTTAGGTCAGTAACTGCATCTTCAATATCAGAGGGGGTTAGTAAAGGGGTGAGAGAGTAGTTGAAGTTAGCATCAAGAGTATTGGAGAATTTAGACCAGAGGTAGTGATGTTAGGGTTAATACTAAAATTATGAGCGCGGAATTTATAATCGATAATTACAGGGTTGTGATCAGAAGAAAGCTCATCCAGTGAGGAAATAGTATGGGTAAAATGAAAGTTATTTGAGACGACAAGATCAATAATGGAAGTAGAATTAGTACCGATTCTGGTAGGGGTGTTAGGAGCCGAAATATCCATATCATGACTGTTGACATAGTTCTGTAAAGCAACGCCGGTGCAGTTTTTGTAAGTACAACCCCAGGTGGTATTTTGCGCATTGAAATCGCCAGCAAGAATTACGCTATTATTAAGAGAGAAGAGAGTGTCTAAATCGTTAGTAAGGTTAGTGACCGCAATGCCATTAGGAACATAAACAGAGGTAACAGAGAGGGGAGATTAGGAAAATTTAAAGAAACTACAGTAGCTTTAATCCCAATTAGCTGCAGGGTAGCAATATGAATATGCGAAAGAGAGTTCTTAATAAATATACCCGTACCTCCAGAGACAGGATCTTGAGGACCATCATTTCTGTAAAAAGTGTACCACATTAAATGTGGTGTTTGTGAGTTTTTGAGGTGTGTTTCCGCGTCTGCGGGTTCGCTTAAATGCAAGGGTGGGAGGGGCTTAGTGCTTAGCACATAGCGAAAGTCCTCCCAATTGGTCAAAAGCTGTTCCGGACCTTTCAGTGATTCTACGCTGGTTTCAAAGGTAAACAAAACAGGTAGGTGATCCGAATCAAGTTCGTTTATCACCTCAACTTCACAATTAAATGGAATAAATTTAAAAATGCCATCATCAAGGACATTCCCCGCGCGGTTGCTAATAATATTAAATCTAGTAGGTCTGGGGGGCTACGACTTTCAATCCTCTTTGTAATTTCAGATATTTGTTCAACTTGAATCCATTACGGTTTGAACGTCCGAAATTCCAACTAGAGTGGAAAGCGTTTAGGTCGCCAGCTAAGATCACATTAGGTCCAGATTTCAATATACTGTCAATATCCTCCACCGGGTATCCACCTGGGTTGTGAGGTGCGACGTAAGTCGAAGCGATGATGATGGGGGAAATCGTTAAGATTAATTTGAATCATGGCTACCTCGGCGCAATTAAGGCGCGGAGTAGGTAGTTCATGGTGCCTGATGCTACTTTTGACATATATGCAGGTGCCTCCTCTTACAATAGAATTTTGGATGATTCTATCAAAACGATAGAATCGATAATTGGCGATCAGTGGGGTCTCTCCAGGTCTTAACTTAGTTTCCTGGACCAAAAGAACATCAAGGTTAAACTCAAGGCAAAATTCTCTTACCTCGTTTATTTTGGAACGTAAGCCGTTCGCGTTCCAGGTGGCAATCCTGAGAAGTTGCAAGCTGGTGTTGAGCATTAAACGATACCGGTCTGGATGTCGACGTAGGCCTTGAAAATGATCAGGGCCCTGGAATGATGCTCAGTCACGTGTCTCAGTCGGTCTATACTATATTCAAATGCTGAGACCAGAGTCTGGGGGTCCATACCCTGCTGAATATATTTCATCATATCCCCTATTATGACAGAGCAGTCTATCTGCTGAGCAAGAGGGGAGGTGGTGGCGGGGTGCATCGGCGACAGCATCGGCAGTGGCACGGGGACGGCGCTTGTCGGTGGAGCAGGCGCGGCGAAGGTAGGAACCGCTTGCGGTTGGGAGCGCTGCGGGGTGTTGTTTCTCATCAATGGGACGCGTGCTGGCTCGGGTTGCTGGCGGTTGCCTGCGGTCAGACTCGCGTATGAGAAATCGCGGGACACCGGTCTTGTGGGTGGTAGTGGCTTTTTCGGCAGGGGCTTACGCTTTTGCTGATTTTTGCGTTTTCCTTGGCCTGGGCATCTGGGACAGCCCCTCCAGTTGGCAGGGTGGTCTCCGCCGCAGTTGACACATCGGGGAGGTTGGTCGGTTGTTAATTGACAGTGCTCCGCTTTGTGGGGTCCAGCACATCGGACACATCTTGCTGGCAGTCGGCATACTTCCGAGGAATGGAAGTACCCTTGGCAGTTCCAGTATTGGCTGGGCCCAGGGCGACCTCGGTAAGCTTCGATAGCTATTTGAATGCCGAGCAGTTCAGTAACATTATAAATGTTAGCTGACTGCTGACTTGACTTCTTTTGACTTGCCCATAAAACAAGGGCATGGGCTCTTTAGTTTTATGCTTAGACAGCCGGGAGATCTTGATTAGTTCGAAACCCTCTTCTTTGAGTTCGTCTGTGATGAGGTCCATTTGGGTGTTAGCTGGTAGGCCGCGGATTACTATTTTAATGGGCCTTTCCTCCTTGAAGGTATAACTCTTATACTCGAGCCCTTTATCTTCCATAAATTTTGTTAATTTACTGAAGTCGTCATCAGTGTTAACCATGAGCTTCATAAATTTGCCCGTCAATCGGACCTGAATTAATGGTACCTCTATTTTTAAAACGTTCAGCACAGAATTCCAATCGGATTTTGGCTGAAAGTAGATGGGTGGGGGTCTGACATCGTAGACCACTCTGTCATCAGCGAGTTCGGGGATATTGTTTATGTTACCCGCTGCTGTGAAAGCGTTCGAGGTGGAGATAGCATTGGCAGGGTCATTGGTTTTGGTCCTCGTCTTAGAGACCAGGTGTTTCGCCGGCTTACGGAAACCGTCACTGTCGGCGGGCCTCTTTTCTTTCCGGCCAGTAGATAGGTCCTGGGCGATTGTAATCGACGGATCTAAGATTGGGAGTGCAGGTGCTACCGCAGAGGCGAGTAGGTCCCGTGCATGTTGTGCCCTTTGACATCTTTCTTCAATTTCGGTTATCGAATGATTCTGGAATAGAGCGATTCCATGTCTGAATTTTATGTCGTCAATTAATTTGTAGACGTCCGACATAGTGGTGTGCAGATTTGTGTAATTCGGGTCTTCCCCTTTGGTTTTGGCAATTGTAGTGGCCGTTATTTGTAATTGGCTCTTGTAATACGATGCCTTTCTTAGCATGACCTGATTAATCAGGACGTACTCGTCGGTCATTTCTGATATTAATGGAGCAGGCTGGATGTAAACAGGCTCTTGCTCCATGTCATTGTCGACCTGGTAGGTCTCTGGACTATCAGGTGGGTCCGTCGTTATGATAGGTGGAGGTTCTTCCTCCGGATTAATCATCATGAAAAATTTTAAATTTAAACAATATATAAAGAGTGGAAAGTAGAAGAATGCAGATTGCTTTTAATTAAAAGAGCGCCAGAATTCAATTCCAAGAGCGAAAATCAAAAAATTCAGATTAGGTACGGGAGCGGGTCGAAAATACGTCCGCACTCAACGAGATCTGAGTTCTGAATGTTCAGTTTAAAAAAAAAAAAAATAGTTTTACTTTAAAAACGATTTTACCCAATTAAAATACAAAAATGAAGACAAAAAAAACCCAATTAAAATACACAAAATAAAACAAAATATAATCATTTTAAGAACCAATAAGCTTGAAGAACGATTTTACGCAGTTAAAATATACAAATAAACACAAAAAATACACAAAGTTATAGTTATTTTATATAGTAAATGCATATAATACACAAAAATATAGTTATTTTAAAAACTAATAGTTTATTTCAAATATATATATATAGTGAGGCCTTTAAAAATAATCTAAATTTTAATGACTACAGAATTTCAGTTTAAAAAAAACAGATAGGAAACAAAACAGAGCTTTCAGAACGATTTTACCCAATTAAAATACACAAATTACTGTCATTCTGAATCTAAAAATAAAACTTTATTGTTTGCGTAAACAATATATATATATATATTTCTTACTAAAATAATAAGTCATTTATTATTCCTTACCTGATTAAATCAAACGAATTTCAACAACACATACGATTTCCAAAATAGCAACGTTAAAATTAATCTAAATGTTAACTCCACCCGCTGGTGGATTGTAAAAAACAAATACATCTCACAATTTTCTTTTAAATAAACTTGGAAAATAAAATATCCTTATTTGGAGCTGTAAATAAATTCACGATTAAGAAAAGTAAATTTATTACTTGTTGACATCCTCAATTTGGATATCCTTTATAATGTTAATACTCAATTATTTTTTATGCCTAATTATCAATTTTATTCGCAGTCTTCTGGATCAAGCATTAATATGCTGTGTATAATATTTAAAAAAAATATTTAATTTGCGCGATGACTAGAGAAACAACGCTTTAAGAACGATTTTACCGAATTAAAATACACAAATTGCTGTTTTCGTGAATCTAAAAATAGAACTTTATTCTTCGCGAAGACGATATATATGCATTCTCTAATCAAAGAGCAAGTCATTTATTATCTCCTACCTCATTATATCATACGAATTTCAACAACACATAAGATATTAAAGACACCAAAAGTAAAATTAATCTAAATGTCAACTCCTTCCGCTGAGTATTTGGCCAATTGGCTAGTGCTCTGGCCCTTGGTACTACAGGTTTCGGGTTCTAATCCAGGCGAGGCCACGGATGATCGTAGTGGTTCGGAATCTACTTTAAATGTAGTTCCCGGTCTCACATGACCGTAGAGCATCACAGAGCCCAATCAGACATCATACCCATATCATTCCTAAACTGTAAAGGGGCAACTCAGCTCTATGCACAGAGACGTGCTGTGGTGTAGTAGTAGTTCGAAATCTACGTTAAACGATAGGTCCCGGTCAAATTAGCCCAATGTGTGCGCAAAATGGCAAAATGGCAAATGGTAGAGCTACAAACCAAACCTATTGAATATCCACGCTTATGAAGGCAGTGAGTAATGCCCATCACAATCTAAAATTCGAAATGTTGTTCATTTGCTCTCTAATTGCTTTCTTGCTTCTCGCTGTAAATCGGTGAATGTTTTACATTGTAAATTAAAGCATTATGAGCAAACCGATTACGAATTTATAATGTATACCACAAAAAAGTTTGAAATTATAATCATGATAATACCCAGCTCGTTTTGTCCATTTTCTCTCTTAAACAGAATTTCAAACAAATTTCATCCAGAATGTTTCAGCAACTACCGAATATTATCTTTGCTTCCCACGGGAGAAAACGAATTTGCTTTCTGAACCACTCCCATTACCAGTTAAAATTTAAATAATCAAGGGCTTTAAAGAGGAATTGGAGAACTCGAAATCCGTAACATTTCCCTCAATGTTTAAGTTGTACCGAGATTGCTTTTCACTGGAGAGTTTAATTATAAACAGATCTGGTATAAAACCTACTATTAGGTTGTTATATTTCTTTACACTAGTTTATTACGAATATCATTTGCTCTAGAATTTACAAGAATATGTCTGAAAATTAATTCAAAGACTGTATGAGACTATAATCCAACCTAGTACACAAATTTCAGTCCAATTTCAAAGCGAATAGGAATAGATAATTATATCCTCGGAAGAGGAATATGAAATATCTCGCGGAATATGCGGTATAATTAACATAATTTATCACTTTAAGTGGAACTAAGACGCATTTCAGAGTCATAATTACAGCTCGCCGATCTTGTTTAGGATTTCGTGGAAGTTATTCGAAGATTCTTCATTGTTTATCTCGACGATTCCGTCTTCAGGGAATTTGGATAAAGTAACTTAATATCTAAAACATTTGAGTGTTTAGAATCCCTTTTTTGAAAATTTGTACAGAAATGTTAGTATAATAATCTGAAGTTTTCGATGGTTTGCGGTTAAAATTTGGAGTAATTTCATTCGGTTTGTACGATTCCAATCATAATTTCTATATATTTTACTTTCAATGATATCTTTATTAAGACATTTTTAAATGAATTTCTTAATCATATCATGTGATTTCATAAATCGTAAATTATCTTTATTAATAAATTTTAAATTACTTTCGAAACCACATGATATCATTAAATAGCGTGTCTGTTGGATATAGACAAGGCTAGATGGGATTATTACATATAATATTACTGAGTCAAACCAGGTAAATTTCACATAAAATAACTTCAATTTCGGTGTTACTTATTCAAAAAATAAACCTCCCCTCTCTAACATCTGACAGAAAACTAAATAAACAGTTTGCATATAAGGTTTATTTAATTTTTCACTCCATTCCTCATCCAGGAAATTCTTCATTTGAAATAACTCTAAATTAGTTTCGATTTAAAAGTTCTCAATTCGTCGCACTGATTCAAAGCAGACCAGAAAGTATCTCTTTGATTTATCTCTTTGTACGAATGGTTTAACTCAATTTTGATACATCTCTATCCGAACCTATGAAAGTCATCCCAACAAATGAATGCCAAAAACTTTCAGTATTAGCCAAACAAAATTTGCATTTTATGCATCCTCAGAGAAGATTTAAATTTAAAAAGAGTCTTCTCTCAATAGTCACGTGCAGATGTTCCGCTTCAAAAATTAATTTCAACAGCCGCCGAAATTTGCAAATTCAATGAGTTGCAGTAATGAAATGGTTACAAAATCTCCCTAATGCGTAGTTATTAAAATCGAGAGATAAGTTTGGAATTTTTAAAGAAAAAAAAATATATGTCGGTTTTGATTTGTGCTTAAGTAGCCAATAAAAGGAAAATTAAATTTTGTGGTTTAGCAAAATATATTAATGCGAATCTCTGATATGGTATTTGTTTGGTATCATTAATTTCCGATGCTGTTTTATGATGCACAATTTTATATTAATGAGTTTGTCTTTAATTTTCATTTTTCTGGTCCATAAAACTTCTTGAACGCGAATATTTAGAAATAATAATAATAATATTTGTTCTTGTTTATGTTTAACATAATTAAGGACATCCGAGATATAAATAAAATGCTTTATATATATAAAAATTATACTTGCAATATTTCTAAAGAAATAGTATAGATTAATTATTTAAATAAATTTTTACAGAAGTGGAAAACACACACACACACCTTTTATAAGAAGTTTTATTGAAAAATGTCAGTTAAATGTTTAAAAATGAAGTACTATATTTTAAAGGGATAAGAGATAAAAAATCAGAATATCTAATTTTCTTAAAATTATCACCCTGCTAAATATTTCAGAGCTCTGGTACTCGGGGTCACAGGTTTCGAGTTCGAGATTTTCTTTAAAGGCAAAGGAAGACATTTAGGTTGGTTTATGGTGACAAT
This sequence comes from Caerostris darwini, assembly GCA_021605075.1. Lineage (NCBI taxonomy): Eukaryota > Metazoa > Arthropoda > Arachnida > Araneae > Araneidae > Caerostris > Caerostris darwini. Next base: position 236,265 of record BPLQ01015685.1, read on the forward strand.
ACATGCCTTAGATATAGGAATCTTTCTGTTCGGTTACTAGAAAATTTATTTTATTTAATAGCCAATAACAGTTCCATAACAATAACGTCCAATAACAATAGCCAATTCCGTAGGCCGAAGCACTAACTACTAGGACAGCTAGCCCTAATTTCAAAATCGATATTGTTGTATAATTAAAAAATATGTGATAATTAATGTATATAATTAATAAATAATCATTTAAATATTTTTTGTTATATTTAATACTTTTCAAAAGTGGGAAAAGAAACTAAAAAAAAAAAAAAAAAAAAAAAACCCATATAAACAGAGAAAGGGCACAATTCAGCGAACTCAAATTTCAACGAATAAAATTACTTATAAAAGAAAATGAATTTGACTTTTGCCATTAAGAATTTTTATTAGTTCTTGAATGACAGATGGTTAAACAAGACAAAATTTTTAAGAAGTAATAATTTATTTCAAATATTTATAGTGATGCTCTTAAAAATAATCTAAATTTTAATAACTACAGAATTACAATTTAAAAAAAAGATTAGGATAGAAAACAAAGCTTTAAGAACGATTTTACTAACTTAAAATGCACAAATTGTTGTCTTTGTGAATCGAAAATAAAACTACATTCTTTGCGAAGGTGATATATATATATATATATATATATATATATTTCTCTAATGAAAGAGCAAGTCATTTATTATCTGCTACCTCATTATATCACAAAAAATTCAACAACGAATACGATATCAAACATAGCAAACGGTAAAATTAATCTAAATGTCAACTCCACGCGCTGGTTGTTTGGAAAACGAATATAAATCGTACAATTTTCTTCTCAATAACAACTTGGCAAATAGATGCTCGTTATTTGGAAATGTAAATAAATTCATGATTAAAAAAATAAATGTCTTATTGATCGTTATCAATTTAAATATTCTTTACAATGTTAATTCTCAATTATTTTTTTTATTCAAGTTTTATTTACTGTATTATGAATTAATATTCTATGTATTATTTTAACCCAAATAATTCATTTGAGCGATTACTAGTGCTCAGAATATTTTATTTTTGGAAACAGACATTTGGGTGTTTAAATTAACTTCTTTCACCCGATGATCTCATTTTGGCCTTTTTTTTTTAACTCTGACATGATAAATATCTTATGGCCATGAAGAGATAGTGCGCTTTTAAGATTTGCAGTTTTGAGTTTATTTATTTGAGGGAACGTATAAAATTATTTAGAAATTTGAGGATGTGAGGTCTTTCTATTGAATTCATGTGTGCTAGAATTATTTACAATTATTAATTTATTTTATTACATTCATTTAGTAAAAAGAAATATCTTTCAATGCGCTATGCTCCACAGAATATTGATCAGAAAACATAGCCTCGTAACAGCAAAAAAGAATTCATAAAAATGTATATCAAAACGCTTATTTATACCAATACAAAGCATATTCATTAAATTCTATCATCCTTAAAGTAAAGATCTCTGATTTAAGCCTCTTTTTGACACCAAAGGAAAAACGTAATAACTACTCATTGATTTTTTTATAATAATAATGTTGCTTATGTGTATTTGTTAAAAAAAAAAATGCCTTTAGTTATCTATTTTGTGAAAGGTGGCGCTATTTTTTCCGAGGTAAATTGAAGTTTCGTAGGTGCACATAGTAGATAATATAATAGAATTTTTTTTTTAAAAAATTTCTGCAGAATTATAATTTTTTGTTGTTCGTAGTTCACAATAATTTCGATTTATTCAGTGTATGGCGAATCAGCAGTAGTTAGCATTTATGTAGATGAATCGCATATTGGATTAAAATAATTAAAAACCTTCACTGCAAAAATATCGCTACCATACGCAGTATAAAGAAAAAACATTTCTCGACGCAATAAACAATATTATATTTCTCAGATAGACTTTCGGACATAATTGTGGTGCATTTGTGAATAGCAGAGAAGAAAAACTGTGAAACAATCTTCAGTTCTTCTATTGATACGATATGCGTAAACATGCTATCATAATCCCTATCAAATATCCACATTTATGAAAGCAGTGACTAATGTATATCGCTAGCCAAAATTGGAAGTATTGTTCATTTGCTCTATAATTACTTGCTTCCTAGTTGTAAATGGGTAAATCTTTCTCATTGAATAATTAATGCAGAATTTGGTTAATATTAAAACCAATTACGAACTCAAAATGTATACCACAACAAATTTTGAAATCATTATCATGATAATACTCAGCTCGTTTTGTTCCTATCCCTCGTAAACAGAATTTCAAATAAAAATTATGCAAAATTTTTCAACAACTACCTAATAATATATTTGCCTCTCACGTGGGGAACAAATTTGTTTTCTGAACCGCTCCTATTACCAGTTGTAATTTAAATAATCAAGGTCTTTAATAAAGAGGAATTGGAGAACTCATAATCCGTAACATTTCCCTCAATGTTAACTCTCTGTTAAAGTTGTACCAAGATTGATTTTCTCAGGATAGTTTAATTACAAACAGATCTATTATAAATCCTACGTATCAGGTTGTTATATTTGAACACTAGTTTATTACGAATATCTTTTGCTCTTGAATTAAGAAGAACATGCCTGTAAGTTGATTCAAAGAGCGGATCAAGTTATAATCCAACCTAGTACACAAATGTTAGTCCTGTTTCAAGGAAAATACGAATAGATAATTATGTCCTCGGAAGAGGAATATCTCGCGGAATACGCGGTATAATTAACAAAATCTATCAATATAAGTGGAATTAAGGCGCATTACAGAGTTATAATTACGAGCTCGCCGATTTTGCTTATGATTTCGTGGAAGTTATTCGGAGATTCTTCGTTATTTATCTCGACAATTTCGTCGTCGGGGAATTTAATAAAGTTACTTAGAATCTAAAACTTTTGAGTGTATAGGATCCTTTTATTGAAAATTTGTACAGTAGTTTTAACATTAGGATATAAAAGTTTCGATGGTTTCCAATTAATATTTGGAGTAGTTTAATCAGGTTTGCACAAGTCGAAACATAGAGATCTCTATATTTTATTTTCAATGATTTTTGTCAATAAATTTTAAATTACTTTTGAAACCATGATATGTCTAAATAACGAATATCTTGGATATACACTCGGATAGATGTGATTATTGAATATATTATCAATAAGTCAATCCAGGTATGTTTTACATAAAATATCTTCCATTTTAATATTATTTATTCAAAAAATAAACCTGTAACACATGACAGAAAACTAAGTAAACAGTTTTCATCTTAGGTTTATTTAATTTACCATTTTATTCCTCTTTCAAAAAATATTTTATTTGAAATAGCAACTGTAAATTAATTTCGATTTAAAAGTTCTCTGCTCTACTCACTGATTCAAAACATCCCAGTAAATATCTCTTTGATTTATGAATGACTTAACTCAATTTTGATACATCTCTAGCCGAATCTACTAAAGGCATCCCAACAAATTAATACCAAAAACTTTCAGCATTAGCCAAACAAAATTTGCATCTTCCGCATCCTCGGAAGATTTAAATTCAAAAAGAGTTCTCTCTCAATAGTCACCTGCAGATGTCTCGCTTCAAAAATTAATTTTAACAACCACCGAAATTTGCATATTCAATTAGTTGCAGTTACGTATTGATTGTAAAACCTCCCTAATGCCCAGTTATTAAAATAGAGGGATAATTTTGGAATTTTTAAAGAAAAAATATATATCGGTTTTGATTTGTACTTATGACTGTAAGTAGCCCGTGAACGAGAAATTTACAAAGTTTGACTTTACTGAAGTTTCACAAAACATACCAAAGCGAATCTTTGAAATTGTGTTTGTTCGGTGCCATTAATTTACGATGCTATTTTATGGTGTACAGTTTTATATTAATGTGTTTGTTTTTAATTTTCATTTTGTTGGTCTGTAAAACTTTTTGAACTAGATTATTTAGAAATAAGAATAATGATGTTTGTTCCAATTTATGTTCACCAGAATTTAGTACATCTGATTTATAAATACAATTTTTAAAAGCTATAAAAATTATTTGCGTTAATATTTCTAAAGAAACAGCTTACATTAAGTATTTAAATAAATCTCAACCTAAATGGAACCTACACATACCTACACGCCTACATGTACATACATACAACTTTTTATAACATGTTTTATTTAAAATTGACAGTTAAATGTTTGGATACCATAGTTCTTCATTTTAAAGTAAAAAAAATCATTATACATATTTTTCTTAAAATAATAAACAGTAAAATTTATATTGTTAGATATTTTAAATGTCATCAATATATTAATTTGTTTAAACTAAAATTTAAACGGAAAGAAAAATCCCTTTTAAACTTCTTTTTATACGATATGGAATTCCAAATACTTTCTTAGACTAAAAACTTATAGACATTACGCAACATACCAGAAACTGATGTGATTGTTTCCATGGTAACAGCATTATAAAGGGTATATGCAAAACTTCTTGAACTCGAATATTTAGAAATAATAAAAATGGTGTTTGTTCCAGTTTATGTTCAATATAGTTAACGACAGCTGAGTTATAAATAACATTTTTAAAAGATACAATAAATATTCCTGTTAATGTTTCTAAAGAAATAGCTTAAATTAAATATTTAAATAAATCTTCATAGAAATGGAACTTACACACATACACATGCACGTGCGGATACACAGATGTACACATATGTCTTTTCATAACTAGTTTATTGAAAATTGGCAATTTAAATGTTTGAAGCCATAGTTTTTCATTTTAAAGTTAAACAAAATCAAAATATCTAATTTTCTTAAAATCATAATAAATGCAACTTATAGTGTTGGATATTTTAAATTTCATTAATATATTTATTTGTTAAAAGGGGTTTTTCTTTTTTTAAATTACACTTTAAAGCTACTTTTTAACGATTTGAAATTACAAGTTCTAACTTGGACAAAACACTTGCAGACATAATCAAAACTCATTACACAGCAAACTATAAATTGATATGATTGTTTCCATGGTAACCTCATTATAAATTCTGTAACTATTTGTATTATCTATATTTTATATGCTCATTTCAACACTTTGCACTCTATGTATATTTAATGATATAAAGGCAGAACTTTTTAAAATCACATACCTTTTATGTAATTATTTCAAAACTTCCTTTTGTTTGTAGTGATTTGCCAAGTTCATATGAAGTACCAAATAGGACGTTTTAACAAGGCTTCTTTATACATGTCCATTAGTATAGGTTTAATTGAGAAATTAGGTTTCTATAAATTTAAGAAATATTTTAATAGTAATCCACAATATACAGTGTAACCATCAATTAATAGATTAATATTATTACCTGACACCATAAGATGGTACCTCGAAATTTACATTTTACTCTTTAAACGCAAATGAAAACATTTAGATTGGTTTATGGAGCCAATATCTAACATAGATATAGAAATCCTTCTTTTCGGCTACTAAAATTTTTTTTTCAATTCCTTCTATTAGCTCACACTCTCCCTATATATATCGTGCTCAAATTTCCAATCGTTCATAAAATACTTTTTATTCATCCACTCGAGTTCAAATACATTTTTTTTAGAACTTTCAGTGGATGACACTGGATGCTAATATAGTTTTTTCAAATATTAATTTAGTAATTAAATTTAATTACTTAATTTTTTTTTTTTTAGATTTAAGGTGTTTGTATCTATCAATAGATGGCGCCAGATAAACTTGAAAAAATGAATGAAAATTATTTATAATGGACTTTCTGCAATATAGTGAAAAAAAAGTAAGAATTGACTTTAATTTTTTTTTATGTTATTTATTTAATAGCCAACAATAGCTCAATTGAATAGCCCGAAGCACTAACTGCTAGGACACCTAGCCCTGATTTCAAAATTGACAGGTGTAACAAAATAACGGGAACTTGAATAAAAAAACAGAAATAGCGAAAGGAAGCACTTAGAAATTTTAAATATAAACGAATAAAATTATTAATGTAAGAAAACGGATCTAACCCTTAGCCACTAAAAATTTTCATTTGATCTTGAATGACAGTTGATTAAATAAGACAAAATATAATGATTTTTAAAAACCAATAGTTTATTTTAAATATTTACAGTGAGACTCTTATAAATAATCTGAATTTTATTAACTACATAATTTCAGTTTAAAAAAATAAATTTGGAAAGTAAACCATGGTTTAAGAACGATTTTACCCAATTAAAATACACAAATTGCTGTCTTCGTGAATCTAAAAATAACGTTTTTTTCTTTTAGAAGGTCATATATGTATGCATTCCTAATAAAAGAGCAAGTCATTTATTATTTTCTACCTCATTATATCATACGAATTTCAACAGGAAATACAATATCAAAAATAGCAACGGGAAAATTAATCTAAATGTCAACTCCATGCCCTGGTTGTTTGAGTAGCACAAATAAATCGTACAATTTTCTTTTTAATTACAGCTTATCAAATAAAATGCCGTTACTTGGAACTGTAAATAATTTCAAGATTAAGAAAAATAAATTATTGACTTATTGACGTTCTCAATTTAGATATTCTTTAAAATGTTAATTTTCAAATTTGATTTTGTTATTCTTTTCACTGTCATCTGGATCAAGTATTAATATTCTTTGTACTATTTTTAATTTCAAATAGTTAATTTGGGAAATGACTAATGGTCTTCATATTTTCTTTTTGCAAACAGCCTTTTGGGGGTTTAAATTACCTTCTTTTACCTGATGATTGTATGACAGATTTTCTGGGTTTCTGATATGATACAAAGTGTAAACCCATGACGAGATAGAGCACTTTTAAGAATTCTAGTTTTGCGTCTTTATTGGATGAAATACATAGAATAAGACAAAAATGACAAATAATAACATAAAATGATGAATAAAATAAATAAATGATAAATAGCATAAATAATAAATAAAATAAGACAATAATAACATAAAATGTAAGACTGTCAAATTTACGCGAGCAAGAATTATTTATTAAATGTTACATTTATATAGTAAGAAGAAATATATTTCAATGCTTAATATCCCACTGGATTTTGAACAGAAAATGTATTCCTCGTAACATCAAAAAAAGAAAAACAAAAATTACGAAAATTGATAACAAAACGCTTATTTACACCAATATAAAACATACTTATTTATTTTCACCCTTATTAAAGTAAAGGTCTAGATATAAGCTTCTTTTACAACAAAGAAAAAATTTTATAACTTACACATTTATTCTTGTATATTATTATTAAATGTAACTGAATGCTACTTTCTTATTGTTAAAGAAGTGTATAGAGTTTTCTATGCTTTGTGACAGATGGTGCTATTTGTTTCGAGATAAATTAACGATTTTTAAATTCTCAAAGTTGAAAATATAATAGACAATTTTTAAAAAAAATTTCTGTAGAAATATTATTTTTTGTAGTTCGTAGTTAACAGAAATTATGAATTATTTTGTATATGGAGAATACTCACTAGTTAGTATTTATATAGATGAGTAGCAGTTTGGATTAAAATAATAAATTAAAAACATTTACTGGAAAAGATATTTTTTATGCCAAAAATATCACTGCCATATATTTTCTCATATTATGAACGATACTATTACTTAAAAGAAAAATTTTCGGAAATAATTTTTACCGTATTTTAGAATAACAGAAAATAAATCTGGGAAAGGAACCTCAGTTCTTCTATCGATATGATAGAAGCATGTTTAAGCATAAGCAAAGCATGTTTAAGCATGCTGTCATATAATCCCTATCGAATATCCACGTTTTTGAAAACAGTGGATAATCGTCCATCACTAGCTGAAAATCGAAGTTTTGTGCTTTTGCTGTCTAATTATTTTCGTACCTCCTCGTTGTAAATTAGTAAATGTTCCACATTGAGAAATATAGCATAATAAGCTCGCCAATTACTAATGAAAAATGAATAACAGACCAAATTTGGCGATTATTACCTTGATAAAACCTAGCTCGTTTTGTCCTAAACTCTCGTAAACAGAATATCAACCACATTTCAACCGGAAGTTTTCAACAAATACCGAATAATATCTTTGTCTCACACGGGTGAAACATTTTCTTTCTGAAACACTTCCATTACCGGTTAAAATTTAAATAATCAAGAGCTTTAAAGAGGAATTGGAGAACTTGAAATCTGTAACATTTCCTTCAAAGTTAAAGTTGTACCGAGATTGCTTTTCACTGGATAATTTATAATTATAGAGATCTAATATAAATCCTACGTATCAAGTTGTTATATATGAACACTAGTTCATTACGAATATCTTTTGCTCTAGAATTTACAAGAACATATCTGAAAGTTAATTCAAAGACCGGATGAGGTTATAATCCAACCTAGTACACAAATTTTAGTTCAATTTCGAGGCGAATACGAATAGACAGTTACGCCCTCGGAAGAGGAATATGAAATATCTCGCGGAATATGCGGTATAATTAACATAATTTATCTCTTTAAGTGGAATTAAGGCGCATTACAGAGTTATAATTACGAGCTCGCCGATTTTGCTTATGATTTCGTGGAAGTTATTTGACGATTCTTCGTTATTTATCTCGACGATTTCGTCTTGCAGGGAATTTGGGTAAAGTTACTTAATATCCAGAACGTTTGAATGTGTAGAAGCCTTTCATTGAAAATTTGTACAGTAGTTTTAATGTTCGAATCTGAAATTTTCAACTGAAATTTAGAGTTGTTTAATAGTTTTGCAGGAGTTGCTCTATATGTTTTATTTTCAGTGATATTTAATAATAAATTCTTTAATTATTTTAGAAATCACATGAATATGATTTAGGAATTTCCGGACTAAATTATATTTTCAAATAGCTATACACGAAGTAATTTTCAACTACAGGGGGGTTCATAATTGTGTTCCAGAAAAGTGCATATGAATCCGAAATAAGATAACCAGCAATAATCACATATAAACATTTTGCATGCATAACACAGATGCGCTATATGCCAACAAGACGGATAAAAATGGTAATATATTAGACAAAGTCTTATATACATAACTGGATTCTTTTCTTTAAAATAGGATCGGAACATTTTCACTAGGTTATTTATGTTATCTTCCAGTAATATTGTAGTTTTTCAAATAATCAGGTGCAGTATAGTTCTCAAGTTAAACTCTTTATGTGAATTAAGAGCATAATTAATGATGAGAATGTGTTTTATTGTATTTTTAAAATGATTAAAATTAACTGTATAAGTTCTGATATTTGGACAGCAAATATTAATAGTCTTCATTGAGAAAATAGTATTTAAATTAAAAAAATCCAAAATAAAATTAATTCATCCGGCGTAGCTGAGATGGATCCCAAAATAAATCTCAGTATCATATAAAAAGGTTTAATGCAAAATAAAAAGCCAAAAATTATCTATAAAAAACCACTGAATATTTTTTTCCAATTGAAGTAAGGCATTAGGATCCAATCAATGCAAAAAGAGAAAAGCATAGAAATTTTACATGAAATAATAAATCTTTACATAGTAACAAAAACACAATAAACAGCACAATAATCAACATATTCAAAGCAAATTCCGTATTAAACTTATCTTTATGGACTAGAGTAATTTAAATACAAGGTTAACCTGAGGTAGGACATGGAAAACTTCTATAAAATTAATTAGAGCTAAAAGATGGCATTTTTAGACGACATACAATCTATGATTTGGCATAGCTGCAGATAGAGCAAGAAATGTTAATGTTAATAATATTTCCGTTAAATACTATTAACTTTAACATTTAAAAAAAAGTAGATACAGTAATCATTTTAGTAATTTTCTTTTCGTGTTACTTAACATAATCTTGAGAATGAAAAATTAGTTTAATTAGTAAGCACTGTGTACACGAATTGAAATTTTACTTTTATGTAGGGAAAATATTAATGCTGTATTCCCACATTCAAAACACGCATGGAACTCACATTAAATAAAACCTGTAATACAAATAATTATTTTTATAATATCTTAGGTCATTAACTCGAGTGCATTTACTACGAACTTGAATTATCATAGTGATGTTTAAACACTGAATTCGTTATGCTCGTGGCAGTGAAATAGTACCGTACTAAAGTAATTAGGATCTAGTGAGAATAAAGATTAGGGCTGGAGTGAAAAATGCTAACTGCCGGAAGGAAATCTTGAGGATGTTATTCCTGAGAATGTTCATCTTAGATTTTGCTTCGGTGTTTTCCTTTTTATATCACGACTGTCTTTATGTTGTTGTGGAATTATACAAGAAAAGAAAATTTCCAATTACTGTACACAGAAACTATTTTGAATTACTTGCGACTCGGGCCAATAGATGGCGATGCTGGAGCGTAAGTTTTAATTAGTATTTGAACTTATTCAATTTACATTGCCATAAAAATACATTAAAACTCAAAAACTTCATCTTGGTATAGTACAATTTCATAAAACGTTATTGTAAAATTAAATGCATTCGTAATCACTTAATTATCCTGTAGCTAAGCTAAAGTATTGGTATAGTTTTTAGTTTAAAAATAAATATCGTACAACGCAATAATTTGATTTGATAATTAAAAGAATAAACTCTATTTCGTTTCCCGATTTCTTACCAAGGAAGAACGAATTAAAGAGATATATTTATATACGTTCACAATTACTGAGTTGTCTTCGAAGATCTAAAAATTGAAACGACAAATTTGATTTATAAATCCATGCAGTAAAATGTTAAAAAATAAAATCGTATTTTCAAAAGATAAAATATAAAACAACATGAATTTAGTAATTTATATAACTTTTCTGTTTTTTGTCTGCTATTTTCTGTTTTAATTTTACCGTATTGTATAATTTACAGGTTACCTATAAAATTTAGAATTTAATATAATGACAAATTGCATAACAGCAATCTTACAAAATAATAATAGAATTAAAAAAACTATAGCATTCCAAACGATTTTTGTTTCTTTCGAACGATCGTTTTTTTTACTTTCACCAGACGATCTTTTATAACAAATTTCACATTATTTAATTACATAATTCCTGAAGATTTTCAAAAGATTCCAGGAGATTTCTAGAACAAAAATTATAATTTGTATTATCAATATTTTATTTATTATTACTATTATTTCATTATTTTTTATGTTATCAATTGTTTTATGCTTTAAATATTTAATAGGTGTTCTGAATAAATAAGGTCTGAAGTATTTAAAATATTATTTTTTTATTATAAAATCAATTTCTTTTTATAAAAAAAATGGATAATTTTGTATAATAATTGGATTAAGAATTTAATTTATATGGATAACCTAGTACATCTTTGTAATTAATATTTTTATTTTATTTTCGAAAAGGATAAAACTGCAAACGATAATGTAACATTTCTTGACCATTTATGAGTTAACTGATTAATTTTTTAAAATAAACATTACTAGTTTTCAGAAATATTTTATATTAACAAGCCAGAAATAATCTAGATTTAGTAATTTCTCCAAATTAATATTCTTTTGCAGTTTCACTAATTAATGTCCAAAATTAATATCATACATTGCATTCTGATATTTCATAAATACAGTCATTAAAGAAAAATATAAATTATTTTTGGCGAAAAACGATCTACTCCAACAGCTAACAAAATATCACACAAAAAGTAACAACATTTTTTAATATTCCTAATACAAAATTGTTCAGAATTTGAATAATTTCGTATGAGTAATAATGAATATATTCTTTTATTTTTTAGATCGATAAAAAGAATAAAATTTAAATAAATATTAAAATAAACATACAAACTGAAATACGAATATCGCTGACAACTGGTTCTAGTGCGATCACGCGATTCAATTACAAAACATTTTTATTGATATGTGGCAACATGCATTAAATTAAAATAAGAATTCTAAAAGATTTCGCATCATTTGAAGATTGTTGTTTGAATCGAGAATATGAATTAAAAAAAAAGGCAAGATTGTCAGAGGAATCGGAAATTAAAAATTTTATTAATTGAAAATGAGTATTAATTTAATGTTTGCTATCAGCAATCATTTTGGAGGAACAAAAAAAAAAAGTCATTTTATTTGATCAGCATTATTTTTCGGCATTTCATTATGCTTGTCTTCGTGAAAGGTAAGATTTTGTATAAATTTACTATTTGTTAATCAGGATACTGCGCGTTGAATTTCAGCAATTCCAGAGGTTTCTAAGTGAATTTATCTTGCCTTTGATAGATTGAAAAGTCGTAATTTCTAGCTTTATTTTTTGCAAAAAAGTATACGTAATTAAAATTTTTAAGATTCAGAATTATTATTGTGATATTTCTTCTTTTCAAGCTATATTATCAACGAAATACATAGCATTTATTTTGAACCTTAATTAATTTCTTCTTTATATACAATAAAGTTAATTTATTTTGCAATTTTGGGATTTTCGGTTGGTTTCTCACTTGTATGTGTTATTATTGCTTTATGTATTTATTGGGATACAGAATTATTATTGTGATATTTATTATACTTTTCTTAGGAAGTTATTTTTTCTTTTCAAGCTATGTTATCTACGAAATACATAACATTTATTCGGAACCTTAATTTTTTTTCCTTCAATATATACAACGAGGGATAATATAATAGATAATAAGATACATAATTATAGATTCATAGAATGATTCCTCTTCTAAGCCGAAAACTCGATACTAAAGCACGCACAGGGGACGAGAAAAATACTTTCCTCTCCGGGTGAGAGTCTATAGACCAACTATTACGCAGGATGGCGTTAAATATATTTTCTCTCGCGATGAGTGATTACAAATTAAACATTTATTAGCTTGAGCGCAGATTGCACAGTACTTCGTGTCGGGTGAGAGTACTGACCATTTTTCCTAAACGCCACAGTGCCAGTGCGAAGGAGGAAGAACGGTTACAGTTAAAAAAAATTTTTTTTCATATGTGCTTGAACTCTAAATTCATATGTTGGTGACTTAAAAGCTTTCCCCTTGTTAAATGATATGTTCTCATGGAATAGTCCGAAGCATTTTTATAAACTCTTTCCGTGTCTTTAAAGTCTTGATAAATGATAATATTGAAAACATCTTATTTGTATCAATTGTGAATTTGAAAGCAAAATGTTTCGCAGCTTATAGTACGATGCATTTACAAATACAAAGAAAAAAATGTAGGCTGCACAATTATTTTTAAAATTTGTATTGTTGAACTTGATATGAAGTTTAGGTGTAATTATTGCCATTTTTAATTTGTTAAATATTACGGACTATGTATTGCAAAAACAAGACACGATTAAAAGGTTATGATGACATAAACAGTGGTTTTTAGTAGAATGCTTTCTGCTATAAGCAATAACTAGTATAAACAATACTAAGTAGATACATTGGTTATTAGAAAACTGCTTTTTGCTATAAGCAATAATTTAGCAATTAATTTTAAGTATATTTGTTGAACAATATCAACAATTTTCTGAGTTAATAATTCTACTGTAACATGTTTGTTTGATATATGAAACTGAATAAAAGTATTTTAGTAATAATATAAATAAAATACTTTAAAAAATGTATGCGTTTAGTGCTACTTTTCTTAAAATATTTATTATATTCTAAAATCAATGATATAATTAAAACGGTTTTCATTTATTCCTCAATAAGAGTTTAATTTAAATCAGCTCTTTATCATGGGCTATCACCTTATCAAAATCTCACCTTCTTACTATACTATTATTGGATAACGTTATTTTTTCAATATTAATATTATTAAAATGTTCTGTAAATGTATATAAAAGCTGTGCAATAATTTTACAGAAGAAAGAGTTTATTTTATTAGAATTATTTTAATTATAATAAATTTAAATACATTATGGTATACTAGCGTCTTTGAAGATGTTGAACCTTTTTATTATAGTAAAAACATAATTAGACAGTTTTTGTTTATGTAAAACGTTTTCTCACAGATATAGGATTTTTGCTTTACTTTTTCGATAGTTCAATATTGGATAATTGATTCTTTGCAGAAATCATTTATTCATGATTATTGATTTAAGAAAACAATTAGTTCGAGAATATCTGCTAGTCATAATCTCGCTCCCAGACGATTTTGCATAAAGTTCAATATTTCTTTCGAGAGTTTCAATGAACGATAAAAATATCGATTATTAGTATCGATTTTTTTAGAATAAATCATTGAATTTTAATTGGTGAATAGAGACTCATTTTGTTTGATATCAAATGGCACCATAGTAAATGATATCGACTTTTTGAAATGTCATTGCGTTGCATGCAAAAATCTTGTTTATGCTTATAATGACCATTGTTGCAATGGTGCTTTCAATTAAAGTTTCATTCAAATGACTAAGGGAATCATAAATAGAAGTGAAAATAATTCTTTGTCAATTGATTGGATAAAGATAGAAAAATGGACATCTTTATATGACTGGTTATATTCTAAATCTGAATGGAATTCTAAAGCTTGTGTATCGATTGAACTTTTAAAATAGCAAAGAACTCTAAATGTTTTGTTAGAATATTTTTTATTGTATAACAATATTTAAAAGTATTGCTAAATAAAATTTTGATATGATTGGAATTATTTTTATTTGGAACTATTATAACAATATTTATAAAAAATATATTATTTTAAACTTTCTATAAAATTTTAGTTTTTAATATTCATAGATGTATATATGAATGAATTTTATATTTGATAAACATTCTTGGCTTATTTCATATAATAAGCCAATAATATTTAGAGCGGAGTAAATTTAGCTACCATAGTTTTAATACATTTTTTGTTAACACTACTACTACGACTATATTTATAGTAATTGTGAGAGAGTTTGCAAGCTTTCGACAGACTTAAATATCCGTGAAAGGTATGGAACATAACGTCATCGCTGAGTAAATTATATTAAGCATGGTGTCCAGTTAAAAATAAGTCATTATAAAGAATCGCAATAATATTTGGAATATCGGAAAACAAAATTCAAGAATGAGAGACTTTAAAAGAATATATTTCAAGAAAATTCCGAAGGGACCACATTTAAAAGATTCATAAAAAGCTATGATAAAATTGGATAAAAGAAATGTCTTTTGGTGAGAAATGACTCACTGTCATTAATAATGATGAGAAAAAATAAAATTTAGAAAGATAAGATCTATATAAATTTTACTGACATGATAGGAGAAACCAACTAAATAATGTTTTTAATAGGAAACAGGATGGAAAATCAATAATGGCATGAGCTACTTTTTGGATTTTAATGGTCAAATGTTCTTGTTCTTTTGCGGTAAAAAAATGAAAACTAAGGTCTTTCTTCAAACATTAGAGGATCATTTAAATCCATTACAGGATTTACTAGAAATACCTGATTGCTGGGCATCATTACACCTATAATTCGACTTCAAGAGTATTTCAACAAAAATATCAAAGTCATGTATTGAGTTGCCCTTAGTCTTAGGCCTTAGATCTTAATCCTAAGGAGGATGTACGAAGGAGATCTGCTATCTTAAAGAGTGTATGAAAATGGACGCCAATATGTTATAGTAATGGAATGGTAACAACGATTGTAAGAAAAGGCCATCAGAATTTTTGTACGTAGTAATTTTAGAGGAAAAATTGCATATTAGAAGGTGAAAAAGCTATCAAAACATTATTAAGCGTTATAATTTGTAAACAGATTAATTAAAATTAAAATTTATTTATGATTAATTTATAAATATGAGGCACCCTGTTTTGTGATTTATAAAAATTAATAATAAACTTTTAATTATTCCAAAAGCTAAACCCTAAATGAATATTTTCTATAGTGTTTATAATCATACACCTGCCATACATCATACACACATATTTAACTTGATTAGGATGAAAATTTATGCTTTTTATGAATATTTTTTACAGAAATGTATTATATAAAAACAATTCATGAATACGAAGTCTCTTTTCCAAATAAACCCATAAATGAAATTTTATCGCAAATATTCTACATTTAATGGTTCGAAAGAGGCCGAGTGACGAACATTGTGCCGCTCGGTGACACATGTTACGGGTTCGGGTCCCGGCGATGCCATGGATGTTTGTAATGATTCAGAATCCACTTTAAACAGCAGGGCCCTGTCTTATATGAATGTAAAACGTTGGCTGGCTTAGAGCGTGAACGTAAGGCTACCCGTAAAAAGAAAACATCTCTTCTCTCGAATCATAGGCAGACGGCCTTGGCCCACCATGGAGCTGTTGCGCGAATGATGGTATTTATGGGTGGTTCGAAAGTATACTTTGAAATGCATAAAGGAATTCTCTTTGAATATATAAAATGCATCGCATTTAAACAGCCTTCCAGGGAAACATTCTATATTAAGACTGTGCATACACTTTATAATAAAAAAAAACAATTTAAAACTTATTCTCTAAGTGAATTCGATGCTGGATGAATTATTCCCACATGAATTAGAGAATTACAAAGTGTAATCTCATTACAGCATTTAAAAATTGTAACAGATTCATGGAATATGTGATAGAAATAAAACGTAGCATCTGCACAAAACTCCAGTTTATTTTCTTAGCATGCTTGTGGCAGAAATAATTCCGTTTTCTGTTCTTAAAAATGCAACGTAGTTAATGTATTTTCTTTTTACAAGGAGAAATAGCAGAGTAATTATAATTGCATAATTAACTCTAACTTTAATCACGCTATGCTCTCTACACTATGATTCAGAGAAAACTGTAAGGAAAGTACTTATGGGGAAAATGCAATGTTTGTTAAGCATGAACGCTCTACTTCAATAAGCGATGTTCTGCCCCAATTGAACTCTCGCTTTACAGAGAGTGGATTTTGAAGTGGACGATTTCTCGTTTCACATGGTGAACGATTTTAGATGGAGAACTTTTTGATTTTCGAGATAGATGAATTGCTTCATTATCTATCTTCTGAGCAGCAACCTCATTAAAGTTTCTCGCAAAATTTGACTTTCATGGTTTCAATAATGTTTAGTTCTCCCTCCCATTCACTTTGAGATGTTGTTATTTACAAAATAACATATTTAAGTTTATCTATTGTTTAGGGTTGTTCTTGGGGCCTGCTGAACTGCAATAATTTTTCTCTACCATTTGAAATAAATTCCGTCCGCTGTAACGTTTTGGGGTCCCCTTACATAATTTGGGGTAATACTTTCTGGCATTTAGCAAGCGATAATTTTGATACCTTATTTCAGTATTGTTAGAGAAAAATCGAAGGAGTTTGATTTATAGATTTACCGTACTCGTACCAGACTTTTCATTTTAATTCCTACAGCTTTATTCCGTTACACTACATAACAAACCAACTCCAATCTATGATTTGAAAATTGAATAGATTTTGCTTAAATAATTCTAATAACAAGTAGTTGTTCTTTCCATCTGGAAAGATTTTTGACTAACTGCGTTTTTTGTGTATCGTATAGGAGAATCCCATAAAACTTTTATTAGACAACTTAATTGTCAATGTGAGACTCTTATTTAAATTGCCATTGTCATCATAGAATCTTCACGTTACTGAAATAGTGACTGTGATGTAACCTTGTCGAATTCGATTCTGGGCCCCGCTATTTACACTCCTTACTGTCGGAGTAAGATTCGGGCTGATATGATTATTGAATATATTATTACTGAGTCGATGCAGATTATTTCACAAATAAATAACTTTCACTTTGGTATTACTTATTCAAGAAATAAACCTCTAAACATCTGATAGAGAACTAAATAAACAGTTTTTATATTAGGTTTATTTAATTTACCATTCCGTTCCACATTCAGAAAACTCTTTATTTGAAACAGCAACTCTAAATGAATTTCGATTTAAAAGTTCTCTGCTTGTCTCACTCATTCAAAACAGACCAGAAAATAACTCTTTGATTTATCCCTTCGTACGAATGGGTTAAGTCAATTTTGATACAACTCTAGCCGAACCTACTTAAGTCATCCCAACAAATTAATACCAAAAATTTTCAGTACTAGCCAAACAAAATTTGCATCTTCTGCATCGTCAGAATATTTAAATTCAAAGAGTTTTCTCTCCATAGTCACGTGCAGATGTCTCGTTTCAAAAATTAATTTCAACAGCCGCTGAAATTTGCATACTCAATTAGTTGCGGTCATTCATTGATTGAAAAATCTCCCTAAAGCCCAGTTATTCAAATAGAGAGATACGTTTTGAATTTTTAAACTAAAAAAGATACTTTGGTTTCGATTTGTGCTTATGGCTGTAAATAGACAGCAAAAGGAAGATTTAATTTTGTGGTTTAGCAAAACATGCATGTGCAAATATTTGAAAGTATGTTTGTTGGGTACCATTAGTTTCCGATGCTGTTTTATGATGAACAATTTTGTATTAATGTGTTTGTCTTTCATTTTCATTTTGTTGGTCTAGAAAACTGGTCGAACTTTAATGTTTAAAAATAATATTTGTTCCAGTTATGTTTAGCATAATTAAGGACATCTGAGTTATAAATAACATATTTTAAAAGATATAAAAATTATGGTGTTATGTTTGTAAAGAAATATAACACCATAATTTTGACCATGTATTTAAATAAATCTTCATAGAAGTGGAAATCACACACACACGCACATATTTTTACAACATGTTTTATGCAAAATGGAAAATTAAATGTTTGGAAGCCATAGTTTTTCATTTTAAAGAATTAAGGGAAAAGTAATTTAGGTAATATATATATATTTTATATATTAGGTATTTATAAAAAGCTTTTATATATAAAAATTATATTCAATAAAACTTATATGGTTAGATATTTAAATTCCATTAATGTATTTATTGTTTTAAATTAAACATTTAAAAGAGATAAAAATCCCTTTTTGAGCTTCTTTTTTACGATATGCGTTAATAAATTTTTATTCACTTAGAGAAAACACTTGTAGACAAAATCAAGGCTCACTACACAGCAAGCTAGAAATTGATATGTGTGTTTCCATGGTAACCCCTTTATAAAGACTCTAAATATTTGTATGAAATATAATTATTATTTGTATTAAAGATATTTTATATGCTTATTTCAACACTTTGCACTATTTGTAGATTGAATGATATAAATGCAGAATTTTTTGTAAATCACATACTTTTTATGTTATTATTTCAAAACTTCCTTTCGATCATTGTGATTTGCCAAGTTTATATGAAGCACCAAATAGGACGTTTGAAGAAATGCTCTCTGTATCTCATACCTATTATTATAAGTTAAATAGAGAAATTAAATATCCATAAATTTAAGTAATATTTTAGATGTACTCCACAATATATGGTGTGAACATCAATCGGTAGATCAACTATCAGTGGACTAAATAATATCTAACTGATGATATTATATTCCCTCTAACATAATTCCTATGAATAATAAACTGCCTGTTAAATAAGCCAATCCAAAATCTCTGGAGAATAAATACAAGATGCAGTCAAATCAATTCCCAGCATCAAGACATGCCGATCCTTTTCTGAACTCACTGATTCAGATATTCCTTTCATCTTTTGTCGGCGAAAGGGGACACCGACATAATATTCTAATCATGTTAAAAATAATCGCCGTGATTAGTTCTAGTAACAGGATTATGACTGCATTCATATGAAAGGCCCCCGATCCGATAGTGTCTCGTTTCTGTCAGACGGAAACTAGCCATGTTAGTGCATTGAATGATCCTCCGTATTTCACTCCGAAATAATTGAATCCATTCATAAATAATTTCACTCAATGTATTATCAATGGAGCGAAATTGTGTTTTTCAAGTAGCAACTCTATAAGATTGGTGCATTCAGAAATTGTGAATTTTCCTTATTTTGGGGTTTCTAGTTGTTATTGATTTGGAACCAAATACTTGGTTTGGATCTGTAAGATTGATTAAATCTGCAATTGTTTTTAAATAAATGTTTAACAAAACATTCAAAAACTTCTATTAAATTTTAACCACATACTTAGAATGTCATAATAAAATTTTTGGTAATTAAGAAAAAATATTTTAAATTATTATAATCAGACATGGTACCTCGAAGTTTACGCAAAAAAAAGACATTTAGATTGGTTTATGGTTCCAATGACTGTCGTAAATATCAAAATCTTTCTTTTCGGCTACTGATTTTTTATTTAATAGCCAATAATAGCTCAATTCAATAGCCCGAAGCACTAACAGCTAGAACACGTAGCAATAATTTTAAAATCAACAAGTGTAATATAATTAAAAAATATGTAAATTATTTAAACTGTAACTAATATTTTTCAAAAGGAGAGAAACTTGAATAAAAAAGACAGAAATAGGGAAACGAGGCATTTAGAAATTTCAAATATCAACGAAAAAAATTATTTATAAAAGAAAATGGATCTGACCTTAGCAATTAAGAATTTTGATTAGTCAGTGAATGGCAGATAGTTAAATAAGACAGAATATAATCATTTTGAGAACTAATAATTTATTTCAAATATTTTGAATGAGGCCCTTAAAAATAATCTGAATTTTAACAACAACAGAATTTCAGTTTAAAAAAAGATTAGGAAAGAAAACAAAGGTTTAAGAACGATTTTACCCAATTAAAATACACAAATTGCTGTCTTTGTGAATGCAAAGATAAAACTTTTTTCTTAGCGATATATATTTTTTATATGTATATATTCTTCCCTAATAAAATAGCATGTTATTAATTATCTCCTATCTCATTATATCATACTAATTTCAAGAACAAATACACGATATCCAAAATAGCAACGATAAAATTAATCTAAATGTCAACTCCATCCGTTAGTTGTTTAAAAAACACAAGTATATCGTACAGGTTTCTTTCGGATGACAACTTTACTACCATTGACAAATAAAATGCCATTATTCGGATTTGTAAATAAATTCAGGATTAAGAAAAGTAAATTGTTGACATTTTGACGCCCTCAATTTAAATATTCTTCATAATTTTAGTTTTCAAAAAATTCTTTGATGTCCTATACATTGTCTTCTAAATAAAGTATTAATATTCTTTGTGTTATTTTTAACCAAATAGTTAATTTATGCGATGACTAGTGCTCAGAATATTTTATTTTTGAAAATAGCCTTTTCGGTGTTTAAATTACATTCTTTCACATGACGATATCATTAGGGCTTTTCTGGGTCTGTGATCTGATACGTACTGTATACCCATGAAGAGATAGTGCACCTTTAAGTGTTCCAGTTTTGAGTTTATTTATTGGAAGAATTACATAAAAGTATTATTCACAAATATTTGGATGCAAGGCTATCTTCCAAATTTACATGTGCTAGAATTATTTATTAATTTACATCTATATAGTAAAAAGAAATATTTATTCAAAGCATAATGCCCCACAGCATTTTGAACAGAAAATATACCCCTCGTAACAGCAAAAAAGCACGTTTTAACCTCTTTTTGACAACAAAGAAAACATGTAATAACTACACATTTGTGTACACTATTGAATAAACTGAATGTTACTTTATTATTTCTTATAAAGACTGCATAGAATTTTCAATATTTTGTGAACACTGAAGCTATTTTTTTTCGGACGAAACTGAAGTTTTGTTGTAGGTGCTCAAAGTTGAAAATGTAATGAATTTTTTTTGTTAATTATCGTAGAACTATTATTTTGCTG
The DNA here is from genome assembly GCA_021605075.1 of Caerostris darwini. Lineage (NCBI taxonomy): Eukaryota > Metazoa > Arthropoda > Arachnida > Araneae > Araneidae > Caerostris > Caerostris darwini. Next base: position 257,891 of record BPLQ01015685.1, read on the forward strand.
TTCGTAGTTAACAAAAATTTCTGATTATTTTTGTGTATGGAGAATTAGCAGTAGTTAACATTTATGTGAATGAGTTAAAATGTGGATATTGAATTAAAATAATAAATTACAAACATTCACTGAAAAAGATATGTTTTAACAAAAATATCGCTATTAAATATGGTAGAAAAAAAAAAGCATTTTTTGATGTAGCCAACTATTTTATTACTTCCCAGAAATAATTTTACCTCATTTGTGAATAGCAGAGAAGAAAAATTATGAACTTCACTTATTACTTCAGTTCTTCTATCGATATGATATGTTTAGAGATGCTATCATAAGCCCTATTGAATATCCACATTTATGAAATCAGTGATTTACACACATTGCTAGCTAAAAGTCGAAGCATTGCTCATTTGCTCTCTAATGGCTTCCTTGTCTCCTTGTTATAAATTGGTAAAGGTGCCGCTTTGAAAATTAAAGCATAATAAGCAAATCTGTTACGAATTTAAAATACATAACACACCAAATTTTGAAATCAGGATCATAACACCCAGCTCGTTTTATCCTTATCTCTGGTAAACATAATTTCAAACGCATTTTATCTAGAATTTTTCAACAACTAACGAATGCTACCTTTGCCTATCATGGGAGGAAACAAATTTGTTTTCGAAAAAGCTTCTATTACCAGTCAAAATTTAAATAATCAAGGGCGTTAAAGAGGAATTGACGAATTCAAAATCCGTAACATTTCCCTCAACGTTTAAGTTAAAGTTGTACTGAGATTGCCTTTCACTGAATGGTTTAATTATAAACTGATCTCATATAAATCCTACGTATCAGGATGTTATATTTGATCACTAGTTTATTAAGAATAAATTTTGCTCTAGAATTTACAAGGACATGTCTGAAAGTTAATTCAAAGAGCGGATGAGTTTATAATCCAAACTAATACACCAATTTTCGTCCAAATTCAAGGCGAATGCGAATAGATAATTATGTCCACGGAAGAGGAATATGAAATATTTCGCGGAATATGCGGTGTAATTAACAAAATCTATCGCTTTAAGTAGAACTAAGACGAATTTCAGAGTTATAATTACAAGATCGCCCATCTTGTTTGTGATTTCGTGGAAGTTATTCGGAGATTCTTCGTTATTCATCTCGACGATTCCGTCATCAGGGAATTTGGATAAAGTTACATTGTATTTGAAACATCCGAGTGTATAAAATCCTTTTATTGAAAATGTACACAGTAGTTTTAATATTCGGGATCTGATATTTTCAATGGTTTGCAATTAAAATGTGGAGTAGTTAAATAGTTTTGCATGAATCGTTCTCTGTTTTACTTTCAATGATCTTTATTAATAAACTTTTAAATCATTTCAGAAATCACATGATTAAGAATTTCTACATTAGATTAAATTTTCAAATAGCTATTTAAAAAATAGTTTACAAATTCAGGGGCATTCAGAACTTGTGTTGCAGGGTTTCTTTACAAATAACAAGCAAGAATCACATGTAAACTTTGTTTCTCATGTATAAAGCAGATGCATTACATGTTGTAGAGACAGTTAACACACGATTTATTTAAACAGATAAACACATTATAAGTCATAAGAGACGGATAACACAGAAAATTTATTAGACAAAGTGTAATTTGAGCAACAGGATTCTTTTAAAAGAAACTTTTAAACAGGGGTTAGAAGCTATATCCTTTAGATGTCTAAATATGGTATGCTAAGGGATGCCTGTGTTGGTAAAATGGTAATGATGCAGTTATCTAATGGTTGTTACATTACAATTAGGTTCCTCATAAACGAAATACATATCCACTTTCTCTATGTGAATTAAGAGGTCCTTTCTTCTACTTACTAATATATCCAAATAATAGTTACTTGCATTTTATCATTGTCATCTTTTCTGTATGACACCTTCCCTTTTTGTACGTTTTTGTTGAGAATACATTTGAAAAGGTTGTTCTTATGATTCTTATTTAATCTCTTCTGTCTCTCCTTTTAATTAAAGCCCTAACAAGACATTTATTAGTGTTATTAATTTATATTCGCAGATATACAATTGGAATTATTTAAATATTATTTTATTAAGTGGTATATTAAAAAAAATTCCTGCCAAAAAGTTTTAGTATGCAATTTATCTTATAAAATGAACGTGTTCATGGATCAGCATTATGAAGCAGCTTCACATGGGAGCAAAAAAAAGTGTATATTTGGATTTAAAAATTTTGAAATAAGGTAGTAATTATCAACCATTCATTAACTATAACACAATACATAAATAACCATAAACTTGACCTAAGGTTAATAGATCTTTGAAGGATGGGCTCACCCTTATGTTAGACTTGGGTTTGACAATTTTTTCTTGTTCCTTCCCGCCCGTTCGACTTAAGGGAGAGGAGGAAAAAGGGAGAACAATGGAGTGTAGGATTCCATGCAATACGGAGAGGGTATAGAGAACCTTAAGCGAACTGGCTTTTAAGATGTTTTTGCAAATATCTGTTATATAATTGTGTTTTCAGTTTAATGTTTTGCAGTTGTGCAGGGATGTCTTTGCAATTTTAATAAATATGGCAACTAAAAATCGTGTTTTATTTTTAAAAATGATTTAATTTGTATCCATGAGCAACACTGAACCCAGACCACAAGCTCATCCAGCATTACCTTTTACCGGATTTTACGAATTTCAGATGAAATACGAAACTCCATACACTGTAAAATTTTATTAAATTAATAAAATATGTACTATGCGATAATTTGATAATCACAAATTTATGCTTATATAAAAAGATAAAAAAAAATATTAGGAAAGAATATATGAACTGCACTGCGATATCCATTTTTCTCCACAACCAGAAATTAGTTATTTTCTAAATCTTCAATACTTACTTATGCTTTACTTTGCAAGTGTATCTCAAACAACCCACCAATGGATGTAAATTGTTTTTCAAAAAGATTTTTAAGTTTAAATAATTCGCAAATTAAAAGTTGCATTGGAGTAATCTCGGAAAACATTTCCTAAGTTGTTATATTTTTCTAATGCAGTTGGCAGACACTTAGACAGCTGTCTTGGATGCCTTAAGGCAATCGCTGCACAGACGTTATTCACTTTGCATTACACAGGGGCGCGTGTATCTTGACAATGAACCACGGACGCGGAGTAACAATGCCCCCGCAACGCTATACGATCCTATTAGACCGGGACCTACAGTTTAAAGTGGATTACGAACCACTACAAACATCCATGGCACCGTCGGGACGCGAACCCGAAACCTGTGATACCGAGAGTCAGCCATTCGGCCTTTCAGGCCCCAGGTTTTTTATATTATCTTCCATTATTACGCGGCCTACTAGCCAAGTGGTTAGCGCTCCGGCCTTTGGTACTATAGTCTTCTGTTCGATTCCTGACGGTAGCATGGATGCTTGCGAGTGGTTCGGTTCGGAATCCACGTTAGATTGTAGGTCTCGGTCTAATTATGATCGTATCCGGGACAAAATGACCGTATCTGTATAAATTTCGGTACTTGGACAAGTATTAAAAGCCCTTATTGAGAAAATAGTATTTTTATTAAAAAAAACCCACAATAAAATTAGTTCTCCTGGCGTAGCCGACATAGATCTCAAGATCAATGGATAACAGTGTCAGATGGAAGGTTTAATGCAAAATAGAAAACTGAAATTCTCTATAAAATGAACACAGAATACTTTTTCCAATCGAAGAAGTAAGATAGTAGGATCCAATCCCTACGAGAAGAGAGTACCATATGAATTTGAGATCTGATCATTATCTTTATATTTCAACAAAAACACAATATTCAATACAATCACAAGCAAAATATTAAAAGGAAATTCAGTATTAAACCGATCTTTTATATTATCTAAATTTAAGTACTAGATTAACCTGAGATAGGAGATGCCAACTTCTATAAAAAAAAAATTAGAGCTAAAAGATGGTATTTGTAGACGACATAATCTATGGTTTGACATAGCTGCAGATAGAGCAAGAAATGTTAATGTTAATAATATTTCCGTTAAATACTATTAAATTTAACATTTCAAAAAAATAGCAGATGCAGTAATCATTTTAGTAATTTTCTTTTCGTGTTACTTAACATAATCTTGAGAATGAAAAATTAGTATAATTAGTAAGCACTATGTACACGAATTGAATTTTTACTTTTATGTAGGGAAAATATTAATGCTGTATTCCCACATTCAAAACACGCGTGGAACTCACATTAAATAAACCCTATTATGAAAATAATTATTTTTATAATATCTTAGGTCATTAACTCGAGTGCAATTACTACGAACTTGAATTATCATAGTGATGTTTAAACACTGAATTCGTTATGCTCGTGGCAGTAAAATAGTACCGTCCTAAAGTAATTAGGATCTAGTGAGAATAAAGATTAGAGCCGGAGTGAAAAATGCTAACTGCAGGAAGGAAATCTTGAGGATGTTATTCCTGAGAATATTCATCTTTGAGTTTGCTTTGGTGTTTTCCTTTTTATATCACGACTGTCTTTATGTTGTTGCGGCATTATACAAGAAAAAAAAAAATTGCCAATTACTGTACACAGAAACTATTTTAGAATTACTTGCGACTCGGGCCAATAGATGCGATGCTGGAGCGTAAGTTTTAATTAGTATTTGAACTTATTCAATTTACATTGCCATAAAAATACGTTAAAACTCAAAAACTTCATCTTGGTATAGTACAATTTCATAAAACGTTATTGTAAAATTAAATGCATTCGTAATCACTTAATCATCCTGTAGCTAAGCTAAAGTATTGGTATAGTTTTTATTTTAAAAATAAATATCGTACAACTCAATAATTTGATTTGATAATAAAATGAAAAAACCCTATTTCGTTGCTAATTTCTAAATTTTCGAAAAAACCCTAATTCGTACTCGTTCGGAAGAACGAGTTAAAGAGATATATTTCTATACGTTCACAATTACTGAGTTGTGGTCGAAAATCTAAAAATTGAAACGACAAATTTGATTTATAAATCCATGCAGTAAAATGTTAAAAAAAAAATTGTATTTTCAAAAGATGTTGTTGTTGTTGTTGTTGTTTCTTATCCCACTTGGTTGGCCAAGCCCACGAGCCCATATGGACTCATGATTGAAGGGGAAGGAAGCAGCTTCTGTTGTGATGGGACACCCGTAGGTAGAAGCCTGACTTTTGCTCCGTGACGCTCTTACAGTCATAGAAGACCGGGACCTACGGCTTAAAGTGGATTCCGAACCACTACAAAACAAAAATTATAATTTGTATTATCAATATTTTATTTATTATTACTATTATTTCATTATTCTTTATGTTATCAATTGTTTTATGCTTTAAATATTTAATAGATGTTCTGAATAAATAAGGTCTGAAGTATTAAAAATATTATTTTTTTATAATAAAATCAATTTTTTTTTTATAAAAAAAATTGGGTAATTTGGTATAATAAGTGGATTAAGAATCTAATTTATATGGATAACCTGGTACGTCTTTGTAAATAATATTTTTATTTTATTTTCTAAAAGGATAAAACTTCAAACGATAATGTAACATTTCTTGACAATTTATGAGTTAATTGTTAAAGTTTTTAAAATAAACATTTCTAGTTTTCAGAAATATTTTCTATTAACAAGCCAGAAATAATCTGGATTTAGAAATTTCTCCAAATTAATATTCTTTTTGCAGTTTCACTAATTAATGTCCAAAATTAATGTCATACATTGCATTCTGATATTTCATAAATACTGTCATTAAAGAAAAATATAAATTATTTTTGGTGAGAAACGATCTACTCCAACAGCTAACAAAATATCACACAAAAAGTAACAACATTTTTTAATATTCCTAATACAAAATTGTTGAGAATTTGAATAATTTCGTATGAGTAATAATGAATATATTTTAGACAGTAAAAATATTCTTTTATTTTTTAGATCGATAAAAAGAATAAAATTTAAATAAATATTAAAATAATCATACAAACTAAAATACGAATATCGCTGACAACTAATTCTAGTGCGATCACGCGATTCAATTACAAAACATTTTTATTGATATGTGGCAACATGCATTAAATTAAAATAAGAATTCTAAAAGATTTCGCATAATTTGAAGATTGTTGTTTGAAACGAGAATATGAATAAAAAAAAAGACAAGATTGTCAGAGGAATCGGAAATTAAAATGTTATTAATTGAAAATGAATATTAATTTAATGTTTGCTATCAGCAATCATTTTGGAGGAACAAAAAAAAAAGTCATTTTAGTTGATCAGCATTATTTTTCGGCATTTCATTATGCTTTTCTTCGTGAAAGGTAAGATTTTGTTTAAATTTACTATTTGTTAATCAGGATACTGCGCGTTGAATTTCAGCAATTCCAGAGGTTTCTAAGCGAATTTATCTTGCCTTTGTTAGATTGAAAAGTCGTAATTTCTAGCTTTAATTTTTCCAAAAAAGTATACGTAATTAAAATTTTTAAGGTACAGAATTATTATTGTGATATTTATTCCAATTTTTAGGAATTTATTTCTTCTTTTCAAGTTATATTATCAACGAAATACATAGCATTTATTTTGAACCTTAATTAATTTCTTCTATATATACAATAAAGTTAATTTATTTTGCAATTTTGGGATTTTCGGTTGGTTTCTCACTTGTAAGTGTTATTATTGTTTTATGTATTTATTGGGATACAGAATTATTATTGTGATGTTTATTATACTTTTCTTAGGAAATTATTTCTTTTCAAGGTATGTTATCTACGAAATACATAACATTTATTCTGAACCTTAATTTTTTTTTCTTCAATATATACAACGAGGGATAATATAATAGATAATAAGATATATAATTATAGATTCGTAGAATGATTCCTCTTCTAAGCCGAAAACTCGATACTGAAGCACACGCAGGGGGACGAGAAAAATACTTTCCTCTCCGGGTGAGAGTCTATAGACCAACTATTACACTATGTAAAAAAAGTAGAAGGACACTTGATTTTGTAGCAATAACCGAAAAATATTTTATTTTTACTAAAATTTTTCATTAGAAACATTTTTACAAAGATTTTAAAAATACAATTTTAACATCAGAATTATGATATTCAAATATAAAATATTAATGGCAACAAAAATAGTTTCTCTTTTTTGAAACTTTGTAAAAAAAGTAGAAGGACAGCATTATAATGAATGAAAAAATAGTGATTTTAATAAGGAATGTTCTTCCCATTGGCCTTTATAACTTCAAATATTCCGTTTGGAAGTGAATTGTATAGAGATTGAACTTTTGTTTGACAAAAATTGTCCCACGAGTCATTCAATGCTTCTCGAAGCTAAGTTAGCGAATCAAATTGCCTTCCATCAGCATAAACTCGACGAACTAGCATTTCCCAGATGTTTTACACTATATTTAGGTCAGGACTTTTGGCTGGCCATGGTAAAACATCCACATTATTTGTTAGGAACCAATTTTTGACTCCAGTCGCGGTGTGAAGGGAAACTCCGTCTTGTTGAAACCATAAGGAAGAGCCATAAGGAAGAAGCTCGGAATTCAGCACTTGAATGTAGTCTCTATGTTTTTGCCTACCATTTAAGAAAACTAGACTTGTCCTTCCTCCGTATCCAACAGCCAACCAAACCATTAAACTCCCTCCTCCCATTTGTCGTGTTGAATAGTATTCGTCTTCATTCCCCAGAAAATGCCAGTAGTGCTGATATCCGTCTGGACCGAATAAGTTAAATTTCTTTTCATCGGAAAGTATCACAGAAGTCCATTCTGTAGTCCAGGACATGTGCTCCTTAGCCCACGCTAAACGGTTATCAATGTGAGCTTGTGTCCACTTAGGATGATGTTTCCGTTTTTTGAAAATGAATTTTTTAGATCTTTTAATATAGTTGTAAACTGTTTTTTTCGTCACATGATTAAGTCCTGCTTGATTTCTTGCCTTTGAAAGACTTCCTTTGTTCTTCTTAAGTACACGAACAAGTTTTCTTTCATCACGTGGTGTTAACTTTTTCGGTCTGCCAGTCTTCTTTTTCTTTCCATTTTTATAAGGATTTCTGATAAAGTTTGAAACTGTATTGGGGCTCATCTGCAACAATCGAGCAATCTCTCTGACACCTTTACCATCATTTTGATATGCGGAAATTTGGCCTTTTTGAAAATCGTTTAAAGGTATTCCTTCAGGCATTTTTGAGAACGGAGAAACAGCGTAACTTTTTAACAAATTAGGTATTTTTGACAGAAAAGGATAAAACAAAGTACAAAATCACTATTTAACTAAAGAACAACTCACTAAATTAAATACATTAGCAAGTGTCCTTCTACTTTTTTTACGCATCGGAAATTATATATGAATTCTAAATTCATATGTTGGTGACTTAAAAGTTTTCGCCTTGTTAAATGATATGCTTTTATGGAATAGTCCGAAGCATTTTTATGAACTCTTTCCATGTCTTTAAAAGACTTGATAAATGATAATATTGAAAACATCTTATTTCTATCAATTGTGAATCGAAAGCAAAATGTTTCACAGCTTATAGCACGATGTATTTACAAATACAAAGAAGAAAAAAATGAAGGCTGCACAATTATTTTAAAATTTGTATTGTTGAACTTGATATGAAGTTTATGTATAATTATTGTCATTTTTAATTTGTTAAATATTACGGACTATGTATTGCAAAAACAAGACACGATTAAAAGGTTATAATGAAATAAACAGTGGTTTTTAGTAGAATGCTTTCTGCTATAAGCAATAACTAGTAAAAACAATACTAAATATATAAAGAAATACTACTTTTAAAAAATGGTTTTTAGTAGAATGCTTTCTGCTATAAGCAATAACTAGAATAAACAATACTGAGTATATACATTGGTTTTTAGAAAACTGCTTTTTGCTATAAGCAATAATTTAGCAATTAATTTTAAATATATTTGTTGAACAATATCAAAAATTTTCTGAATTAATAATTCATCTGTAACATGTTTGTTTGATATCTGAAACTGAATGAAAATATTTTCATAATAATTCGTAATATTATAAATAAAATGCTTCTGACAGACTTAAATATCCGTGAAAGGTATGGAACATAACGTCATCGCTGAGTAAATTATATTAAGCATGGTATCCAGTTAAAAATAAGTTATTATAAAGAATCGCATGCATAACAGATGGACTGAAAACTTCATAGGCTGACACATAGATGGCGCTACTAGTATTACATCCATATGATTTTTAGTTAGCCCTAACCTTCAAAAGGCGCCTGCATAAATTTAACAGCTGTTGCACCATTAGTATGCGAGTTATAACATTTTTAGTGTTCATCACGTGCAGTCCACTCGGCTGACTGTCGATTGGACTCCGGTGTGAAATGATGGAGCCATGTTTCCTCCGTTGTCACATATCGACGCAAAGAGTCGGGTTTAATACTGTTGAACAGCTCCAAACACTGCTTAGAACCATCAATTCGTTGTTGTTTTGGGTCGATTGTGAGCCATGTGCGACACCCGCTTTGAACAGAGCGTTCGCATATCCAAATATTCATTCATGATATGTCCAAGCGTTCCTTGATATCTTTAGAGTCTCAGCTATCTCAATCAACTTCACTTTACTATTATCAGAAATTATTTAGTGGACTTCTTTGATGTTAACTTGTTGATGTTTCTTGTTGGTAACAGCCTCTTTGGGGCGTCCACTGCGTGCATCGTCCTCGGTGCTCATTTCGCCTTGTTTAAATTTAGCAAACCCCTTCTCTACGGTTGATTGTCCTGGTGCAAAGTCCGAATAATGTTTATCAAGCCAAGCCTTGGCTTCAATAGTGTTTTTGTACGCCAAAAAGCGATGCTTTAATTAACTCACGAAATTGCTTTTTTATCCATTTTTTCAAATTAACAAAAGTTGCTTCACTAAAAATGCTATAACTCACATACTAATAGTGCAACAGATGTCAAATTTATACACGTGTCTTTTGAAGGTTAGGGCTAACTAAAAGCCATATGGATTTAATACTAGTAGCGCCATCTATGTATCAGCCTACGAGCATGTCAGCCCAACAGTTATTTCGAATATCGGAAAACAAAATTCAAGAATGAGAGACTTTAAAAGCATATATTTCAAGAAAATTCCGAAGTGACCACATTTAAAAGAGTAATAAAAAGCTATGATAAAATTGGATAAAAGAAATGTCTTTCGGTGAGAAATGACTCAATGTCATTAATAATGATGAGAAAAAATAAAATTTGGAGAGATAAGATGTATATTAATTTTACTGACATGATAGGAGAAACCAACCAAATAATGTTTTTTGGTAGGAAACAGGATGGAAAATCAATAATGACATGAGCTACTTTTTGGATTTTAATGGTCAAATGTTCTTGTTCTTTTACGGTAAAAAATGGAAACTAAGGTCTTTCTTCAAACATTAGAGGATCATTTAAATCCATTACAGGATTTACTAAAAATACCTGATTGCTGGGCATCATTATATCTATAATTTGGCTTAAACAGTATGTCAACAAAAATATCAAAGTCATGTATTGAGTTGCCCTTAATGACTTAGTCCAGGGGTCGGCAACCTTTTGAGTCGGAAGAACCAAAAACGGTAATTTACAAAATTTCAAAGTTTCTAAAGAGCCACAAAATTTTTTCTTGCCAACAATAAATAACAGGGGGGCTGAAAAGTTCGCAGTCTGACACATAGATGGAGCTACTAGTATTAAATCCGTATGAATTTTAGTTAGCCCTAACCTTCAAAAGCTGATAGATACAGCTATCTTCAATTTGATAGCTGTTGCGATATTAGTATGTGAGTCATAGCATTTTTAATGAAGTTATAGCATTTTTAGTCTTCATCACGTGCAGTCTACACGGCTGACTGTCGATTGGACTCCGGTGTGAAATGATGGCGCCATGTTTCATCCATTGTCACATATCGACGCAAAAATTCGGGTTTATTACGATTGAACAGCTCCAAACACTGCTTAGAATCATCAATTGGTTGTTGTTTTTGGTCGATTGTGAGCTCGCGCGACACCCACTTTGAACAGAGCTTTTGCATATCCAAATATTAATTCACGGTATGTCCAACACGTTCCTTTGATATCTTTAGGGTCTCAGCTATCTCAATCAACTTCACTTTACGGTTATCAGAAATTGTTTTGTGGACTTTTTTGATGTTTTTGTCGGTAACAGCCTCTTTGGGGCGTCTACTACGTGCATCGTCCTCGGTGCTCATTTCGCCTCGTTTAAATTTAGCAAATCACTTCTCTACGGTTGATTTTTCTGGTGCAAAGTCCGAATAATGTTTATCAAGCCAAGCCTTGGCTTCAATAGTATTTTTTTTCGCCAAAAAGCAATGCTTTATTAACACATGAAATTCCTTTTTATTCATTTTTTCAAACTAACTAAAGTTGCTTCACTAAAAATGCTATAACTCACATACTAATAGTGCAACAGCTGTCAAATTTAAACACGTGTCTTTTGAAGGTTAGGGTTAACTAAAAATCATATGGATTTAATACTAGTAGGTCCGATTTAATAATAGTAGCCCACCTGTTAGTACTCGCATAAATAAAGTTTTTTGATAAAAAAACTAATCTATTTATTCATAAGAAAACATATCTATTTATTCATTATATCATTCTATTTATTCATTATTAGATAATTACTTATTATTTAAGTAAAAAATTAAAACAATTAAACATTTACTTACAACACTAACTTGTACTTCAATAACAAACAAATTCAATACGAGCGATGGCGTTGTATGGTTATTCAAGTAGAAAATTTAAACTTCACTAAACAATGTAATTTGTACTTAAAATAAAAAAAAACAATAATATTCATTTGAGCAAACAAATTCAATGGGAGCATTGGCTTTGCATGGTTTTAGAAAGTTTGGATAAATTTGGCTTATAACTTGTTGCTTTAAGTTTCAAACACGACTCTAAATTTTCATTTGTTAGTTGGCTTCTTACTTTATATTTATATTTTGTTAGTTGGCTTCTTACTTTATATTCATGCAACAGAACGCTTGCTCGCACGAATATGTCGATCCGAAGATAGTCAGCACTCCAAATGCCAACTTCAACTCACTGTAGCAATCTGGAAGACTATTCCATGCGTCGAATATAAGTGCCTCAACTCGCGGCATTTCTTTTAAAGTTGTCCACTTTTGTTGCGTTACGTACATACATTTCTGGACCTCCAACTCTTCCAACTTGCTTTTCAACTTTGTAAATTTTCCACTCCACAAAGCTTTACTTTTTGAATCGATCAATTGCATTTCTAGAGATCCAGTATCAATTCTAAATGGCTCAATGTGGATTTATTTACTATTTGTGTTGAGAGGATTTACTATGAATACTAGAGTGGTTTTGAATTGCTCAAATCTATCAGCAAATTCATCTTTAATTTTTTTTATAACTGTGCTGAAGTACCTCGTGTCAACAGTTACACTAGTTTTATCACGATATTGCTTTAGAAATTGAAAATGAAGTAATATACCGCTCTGAATATCTTCTGCAAAAAGAATTAATTTTTCTTCAAAACAAAACAATTCTTCTACCAAAACATAGGCTGGGTTTCCCTTTCCTTGAAGTTTTAGATTCAGCTCATTTAATTTCGCTGTGATATCCACCATAAAGTAAAATTTTTGCAGCCATTTGCCGTTCTCTAACTCAGGGTGATTAATGCCTTTTTTATTTAGGAATGTATTTATTTCATTCAAACACAAAGCAAAACGTTTCAACACCTGACTTTTGGAAGGCCATCGCACTTTATTTTGAAGAAGGAGGTCGGAATACTGAGTCTCCATTTCGTTTAAGAATTCTTTAAACTGACGATGGTAGAGTGCTTTTGACAAGATGCTGTTAACAATCTTGATTACCAAATTCATGACCTCAACCATTTCGGCCGGAAATGTTTGGGCACAAAGCGCTTCTTGGTGTATTATGCAGTGAAACGTAAGAATTTCGTGGTTTATTTTGCTCTGAAGAATCGTTGTTGCCCCTTTATGTTTTTATGTCATACTTCTGGCTCCATCAGTTGCTGTTGAAACGATTTTATTTAAATTGATCTTATTGTCTTCAAGGCATTTTTGCACGGCATTCGCTATATCTTCACGTCTAGTTTGTCCCGAGAGCGGTAGCAATTCTAGAAGTTCTTCTTTTGGACGTTGGGAAGACATATACCTGACAAAAAGGGCAACTTGCGCCGTATCTTTTATGTCGCAAGACTCATCTATAGCCAGTGATAAGGCAGAAGAAAGTTGAATATCTTCACCTGCAAATATGTTACATTTGAAGATATTTTAGCTATTCTGTCTTGTACTGTTTTAGCGGATAGTGGCAAATCTTTGATTTTTTTCAAGATTTCTGGTTTGTTTTTGAAATCACGAAACAGTTCTTCAGATTCCTCATTAATCGATTCAGAACGATTTTAAAATGTTTTTTTTTTGATAAAATAAATAATATTTGCGTATGGAACTAAAGAGCCGCAGTTTCACATCCAAAGAGCCGCATGCGGCTCGCGAGCCGCAGGTTGCCGACCCCTAACTTAGTCTTAGGCCTTACATCTTAATCCCAAGGAGGATGTATGAAGGAGGTCTGTTATAATAAAAAGTGTATGAAAATGGACGCCAATATGTTATATTAATGGAATGGTAACAACGATTGTAAGAAAAGGCCATCAGAATTTTTGAACGTAGTAATTTTAGAGGAAAAATTGCATATTAGAAGGGGAAAAAGCTATCAAAACATTATTAAGCGCTATAATTTGTAAAAATATTAATTAAAATTAAAATTTATTTATGGTTAATTTATAAATATGAGGCACCCTGTTTTGTGATTTATAAAAATTAATAATAAACTTTTAAATATTCCGATAGCTAAACCATAAATGAATATTTTCTATAGTGTTTATAATCATTCACATGCCATACATCATACACACATATTTAACTTGCTTAGGATGAAAATTTATGCTTTCTATGAATATTTTTTACAGAAGTGTATTATATAAAAACAATTCATGAATACGAAGCCTCTTTTCCAAATAAACCTATAAATAAAATTTTATCGCAAATATTCTACATTTAATGGTTCGAAAGGGGCCTGATGGACGAGTGACGAACACTGTGGTGCTCGGAGACACATGTTGCGGATTCGGGCCCCGACGGTGCCATGGATGTTTGTAATGATTCAGAATCCACTTTAAACAGCAGGGCCCTGTCTTATATGAATGTAAAACGTTGGCTGGCATAGAGCGTGAACGTAAGGCTACCCGTAAAAAGAAAACATCTATTCTCTCGAATCGCAGGCAGACGGCCTTGGCCCACCATGGAGCTGTTGCGTGAATGATGGTATTGATGAATAGTTCGAAAGTATACTTTGAAATGCATAAAAGAATTCTAAATCTCTTTGAATACATAAAATGTATCTCATTTAAACAGCCTTCAAGGGAAACATTCTATATTAAGACTGTGCATACCCTTTAAAATAATTTTAAAAAACAATTTAAAACTTATTCTCTAAGTGAATTCGATGATGGAGGAACTAGTCCCACACGAATTAGAGAATTACAAAGTGTAATCTCATTACAGCAATTAAAAAATATTAACAGATTCATGGATTATGTGATAGAAATAAAACTTAGCATCCGCGCAAAACTCTAGTTTAATTTCTTAGCATGCTTGTGGCAGAAATAATTCCGTTTTCTGTTCTTAAAAATGCAACGTAATTAATGTCTTTTCTTTTTACAAGGAGCAATAGCTCTAACTTTAATCACGCTATGATCTCTACACTCTGATGCAGAGGAAACTGTAAGAAAAGTACTTATGAGTGAAAATGCAATGTTTGTTAAGCATGAAAGCTCCACTTGAATAAGCGATCTTCTCCCACAATTGAACTCTCGCTTTAGAGAGAGTGGATTTTGAAGTGGAAGATTTCCCGCATCACACGGTAAACGATTATAGATTAAGAACTTCTTGATTTTCGAGTGAGATGAATTGCTTCATTATCTATCTTCTGACAGCCAACCTAATTAGATTTTCTCGCAAAGTTTGATTTTCATTGCTTGAAAAATGTTTAGTTTTCCTTCTCATTCACTTTATGCTGTTGTTAATTACAGAATAACGACATATTTAGGTTTATCTACAGTTTTGGATTGTACTTGGGGCCACTGCTGTACAGCAATAAGTAATTTTTCACTGCCATTTGAAAATAATTTCTTAAGCTGTAACTTTTATGGAGGACATCTTACTTTATCTGGGTTAACACTTTCTGGCATTTAAAGGGGGGGGAAGGACATCGGACACCTTATTTCAATATTGCTAGAGAAAAATCGAAGGTGTTTGACTTACAGATTTATCTTGCCACATACTGGTCTTTTCAACTTATTTTTCTTTCCCAATAGCATTATTCCGTTACACTACTTAACAAACCAAATCCAATCTATGATTTGAAAAATAAATAGTTTTTGCTTAAATAGTTCTAATAATAAATAGCTCTTCTTTTCATCTGGAAATATTTTTGATTTTCTGCCTTTTTTATATATATAAACATATAAAAAAAAAGGCCAGACATATAGGAAAGATAATACAATAAGATTTTACCATACAGCAGAATTGTTAATGCGAGACACTTATTTAAATTGCCATAGTTTTCATAGAATCTTCACAATATTGAAAGAGTGACTGTAACATATCCATGGCGAATTCCGTTCTGTGTCCTCTGGCTACACTCCTTAATGTTGGATAAAGACTCCGGTTGATGTGATTATTGAATATATTATTACTGAGACGATCCAGGTAAATTCCACACAAATTAACTTCAAGTTTTGTATTACTTATTCAAAAAGTAAACCTGTGACATCTGATAGAAAACTAAACAAACAGTTTTTAATTTTAAGTTTATTTAATTTACTATTTCATTCCTCATTCAAGAAATTCTTTATTTGAAATAGAAACTCTCAATTAATTTCGATTTAAAAGTTCTCCGCTCGTCGCACTGATTCTAAACAGACCAGAAAATATCTCTCTGATTTATCTCTTCGTACGAATGGTTAAACTCAATTTTCATACATCTTTAGCCGAACCTATCGAAATTGTCCCAACAAATTAATACCAAAAACTCTCAGTATTATCCAAATAAAATTTGCATTTTCCTCATCTCAGGGAAGATTTAAATTGAAAAGGGGTTTTCTCTCAATAGTCACGTGCAGATGTCTGGCTTCAAAAATTAATTTTAACAGCCACCGAAATTTGCATATTCAATTAGTTGCAGTTTGGATTGATTACGAAATCTCCCTAATGCCTAGTTATTAAAACAGAGATATAAGTTTTGACTTTTTAAAGAAAAAAAATAAATATTGGTTTCGATTTGTGCTTATGACTGCCCGTAAAAGGAAAATTTAATTTTGTGGTTTGGCAAAACATACTTGTGCAAATCTTTGAAATTGTGTTTGTTTGGTGCCATTCATTTACGATGCTGTTTTATGATGCACAATTTTCTATTAAAGAATTTGTCTTTAATTTTCATTTTGCTGGTCTGTAAAACTTTTTCAACACGAATATTTAGGAATTATAATGTTTGTTCTAGTTTATGTTCAACATAATTAAGAAGATCTGAATTATAAATGAAATTTTTAAAAGATACTAAAATTATTTGTATTAATGATTCCAAAGAAATAATTTAGATTAAGTATTCAAAATAAATCTCTTTAGAAATAGAATACACGCAAAAACAGTTTCTGTTTTCTTAAAATTGAGATAAATAAATAAATATTTTATAATAAATATAATAATAATATAAATAAATACTATAATAAAACTATTTATAACAAATATATTACAACAAATAAATCTTTATAATGTTAAATTTCATTAACATATTTATTTGCTAAAATTAAAATTTTAAATTACAGAAAAATCCCTTTCAAGGATTTCAAATGAAATCCCTTCTTTTTTCAATATTAAATTCCAAATTCTAACTTAGACACTAGTCTTGTAGACATATTAAAATTCATTACACAACAAGACAAAAATTGATATGGTCATTTCCATGGCAACCGCATTAGAAAGTCTGTAACTATTTTCATTAAATATATTTATTATTTGTGTTAAAGATATTTTATATGCTTATTCCAACACTTTGTATTATAGGTAGATAGAAGGATATAAATGCAGAACTTTTTGTGGATATATACCTTTTATGCAAATATTTCAAAACTTCTTTCGATTATTTTTCAGTGCATTCGCGATTTGATAAATTCATATTAAGTACCAAATATGAGGTTTTTACAAAGAGTTCTCAGTATTTCATATCTATTATGCTGTTGCCGTACCCATGAACAGTACAAGACAACCAAATATCATTGCTCCCAAATAATATTGCCTATGTTGATTGCCAGCTCAAGTATGCATCCTCTGCCGAGGGATAGTCCAGACAATGCATGATGGAATTAAACAGCTATGCAATCAAAGATATGCTGAGGATTAAGCTCGGCATCAGGGCAAATGCCACATTTTTGGTATTTTTTTAACGCCATCAGCAGAAAGGCTCATATTTTTGTGGTGCCTCATCCTTAATCTTGGAAGAGTGGTAGACGTTTTTCTGTCGACATTTACCTCTGTATCATGGTATTGAATGTTAATCTTAGAAGCAGTTACAGCTGCAAATACCTAGGCAAAATCTAAACTTATAAGGTAAGTAGGAATGGCAGTCTGATCCAGACTTCTGCATTCTTCGCCAACGAATCTGCAATTTCATGAAATTCCAAATCCACATGCGCAGCGATCTATTATCGGATACATATTCTGTGCAAGCAGTGGATTTTTTCTAAAAGAGATATAATGTACAAGATTGTACATGAGAAAACTTCATTAAGACATATCTATTATTCCACCATGTGTACGCTCTTTAAGTTTGATTATTAATCAACTAGGCTATTTTTAACATTTTATAGTGACATTATTCAGTAGATCAACATCGTTACCTGACACCATTAAAATTTCAAATACATATCATCAAACACGGTACCTAGATGTTTTCATCTTTCTCTTTAAGGCAGAGGAAGACATTTAGATTGGTTTATGGTGCCAATACCAGCCACGGATATAAGAATCTTTCTGTTTGTCTACTAGAAGATTCTTTTTATTTTATTTAAAAGTCAAATAGCCAGCAACTGCTTAAGTCTATAGCCCAAAGCACTAAATATTAGGACAGCTACAACTAATTTCAGAAATCGATAGGGGTAATATCAATAAGAAAATATCATATTTATGTTTATTAAAAAATTTGTGAATTGCAATTAATATTATTCAAAAGAGGGAAAGAAATCTCGGAAAAAAAAAAATTAGAGAAAAGAACCATTTAATAATTTCATATAACAACCGATATAATTATTTATAAAAGAAACTGGATCTGACGTTAGCGATTAAGAATTTTTATTGGATCTTGAATACAGATGGTTAAAGAAGAAAAGAAAATATTTTCTAGAACCAATTTTTTATTTCAAATATTTATAATGAGGCACTGAAAAATAATCCAAATTTAAATAACTACAAAATTTCAGTTTAAAAAAAAGATTAGGAAAGAAAACAAAGGTTTAAGAAAGATTTTACCCAATTAAAATACCCAAATTGCTGTCTTTGTGATTCTATAAATAAAACCTCATTCTTTGCTAAGACGATATATATATATATATTCCCTACCTCATTATATCATACGAATTTCAACAACAAATACAATATCAAAACTAGCAACGGTAAAATTAATCTAAACGCCAACTACATCCACTGGTTGTTGTGAAAACGTAAATATATCGTACATTTTTTCGTCTTTTCTATAACAACTTGGCAAATAAAATGTCATTATTTGGAACTGTAAATGAATTCATGATTATAAAAAAAAAATGACTTGTCGAAGTCCTCAATTTGGATATTCTTTTTAATATTTATTCTCAATCTTTTTGTTATTTTTTTATGTCCTATTCACTGTCTTCTAAATAAAGCATTAATATTCTGTGTAATGCTTTTAATCAAATAGACGATGGCTAGTGTTCATATAAAAACCCTTTTATGCGTTTAAATTACTTCCATTCACCTGACAATTTCATTAGGGCCTTTCTGTATCTCTGATCTGATACATAACGTATGCCTATGAAGAAATAGTGCATATTTAAGAATTAGAGTTTTGTGTTTATTTATTGGAGGAAACACTTAAAATTATTATTCAGAAATTACATGAGCTAGAATTATTTATTAAGTTACATTTATATATTATATATTAATAAACATATAGTATTACATTTATACAGTAATAAAAATATTTTTCATGCTTAATGCCCCACAGCATTTTGAACAGAAGGCATATCTCTCGTAACAAAAAAAACTTCATAAAAATTTATAATAAAAATCTTTTTTATACAAATACACAACTTACTCTTTAAATTTTCTCCCCCTAAATTAAAGGCCCCCGTAAAGGTAAACTTTAAAAACCAGACAATTATTTGTGTACATTATTGAATGAAACTGGATGTTACTTTCTCATTTTTCAAATAAAATATGTTTGTTAAAGTTGCCGCTAATGTTATATATATCTATATTTTCAAAAGTTGCCGCTAAATTCAGGTTTTGTTGGTGCCTAAAGTTGAAAATATAATAGACGAATTTAGTTTAATTTCTGTCGGAATACGATTTTTTTTAGTTCGTAGTTAACTAAATTTTCGGATTATTATGTGTATGCAGACTGCGCAGTAGGTAGGTCTGATATAAATCCTGCGTATCAGATTGCTATATTTGAACACTAGTTTATGACGAATATCTTTGCTCTTGAATTAAGAAGAACATGTCTGTAAGTTAATTCAATGAGCAGATGAGGTTATAAACCAACCTAGTACACAAATTTTAGTTCAATTTCAAGGAAAATACGAATGGATAATTATGTCATTGGAAGAAGAATATGAAATATCTCGTGAGTATGCGGTATAATTAACGAAATATATCACTTTAAGTTGAACTAAGACGCATTTCAGAGTTATAATTACGAGCTCGCCAATCTTCTTTATGATTTCGTGGAAGTTATTCGAAGATTGTTCGTTATTTATTTCGAAGATTCCTTCAGGGAATTTCGATAAAGTTACTTTGAAACATTTGAGTGTGTAGAATCATTTTATTGAAAATGTGTTTCATAGTTTTAATGTTCGGATCTGAAATTTTCGATGGTTTGAAATTAAAATTTTCAGTAGTTTCATTAGGTTTGCATGAGTTAATTGTAGAGTTTCACATGTTTTACTTTCAAAGATCTTTATTAATAAATTTTTACCTTACTTTAGAATCGCATAATATGATTATTAATTTCTAGCCTAAATTAAATTTTCAAATTTCTACTTACGAAATAATTTTAAAACACAGGGTGATTCAGAACTAGAGGACCATTTGTTCATGCACATTTCTGGAACAGACATCGAGCAAGAATCGCATATCGACACTGTCGCATTTATAACACAGATGCACTACATGTGGACGAGACAGATAACGTATGATAATTTATTAGACAAAATCTATTTTGTACAACAATAAGTAGTTTCAGTAAGTAATTTACCTTATAACATGAACGTGTTCAAGGATCAGTATGATGAATAAGGTTCACAAGGGAACAAAAAAAGTTTATATTAGGCTTTAAAATTTTTGAAGATCCACCAAGCATACCCATAGGGAACTATAAGCTTGAATTCGAGATTAATAGATTTTTCTTTCAAGGTCATGCTCACCCTTACGGTAGACTATGGTTTGGCACCATTCCCTCCTTGTCCTTTGGTACCACGAGCTCCAGGTTGAATCCTGGCCGTGGCATGGATATTTGTAAGTGGTTTGGAATCCACTTTAAACTGCAGGCCCCGGTCTGTTTAGCCCATATGATGAACGTAGAGCAATAAACAAAACCATCTCCCCCCTCCCCGCCTTGTTCGACTTAAGGGAGAGAAGGAAAAGGAAAGTACGCAGTGTTCCACGCAATACAGAGAGAGTGCAAAGACCCTTAAACGAACTGGCTTTTAAGATGATTTTGTAAATATTTGTTACATAATTGTGATTTGAGTGCAATGTTTGGCAGCTGTCTTTGCAATTTTAGTAATTGTGACGGCTAAAAATCGTATTTTATTTTGAGAATAATTTAATTTTTATCCATGAAAAACACAGAACCACACGCTTATTAGATGTATGATTAAATTGGATAAAAGAAATATCTGTTGGTGAGAAATAGCTCACTGTCATTATTCATGATGAGGAAAAATGGAATTTAGATGTATCTGATGGATATAAATTTCATCGTTATGATCTGTGAAACCAACCAAATAACGGTTTTTAGTGGGGAACAGGGTGGAAAGTAAAGTTTTTTGGATTTTAATGGCCAAATGTTCTTGGGTTTCTGCAGTTAAAAAAGGAAATCTAAGGCCTATCCAAAACCACTAGAGGATCATTTAAATCCATTACTATATTTAATGGGAATATTTTATTCCTGGGCATTATTCTACCTTTACCTCGACAGAAAAAGTATCTCAACAAAAATATATCGAAGTAATACATTAAGTTGTAATTAGTCTAGATCTTAAACCTATGGAGGATGTAGGAAGGAGACCAGCTATCATGGAAACTGTATGAAAATGGACTCCCAAAATGTTTTAAACATGGGACAGGAAACATGATTGGAGGAATAAACTTCAGAATAATGTATTTTCAGAGAAAAATTTGAAAATATGAAGAGGAAGAAGCAATGGAAACATTATTAAGCATTACAATTTGAAAGTAGATTGTTAAACATTACAAATTATTTATGGGTAGTTTAAAAATATGGGACGCCCTATTTTAAGATTTATTAAAATTAATAAATTTTCTACAAATTAACTCTCAATGGCATTTTCTATAGTATTTATAATCAAACACATGACATTTATTTAAATATTTTTTGGATGAGTTTTATGCTTGTGTGTATTTTCTGGAAAAGAGTGTACTATAAAAAAATTGATGTATACGAATACTCTTTTCCAAATAAACTCATAAATATAACTTTTTCTCGCAAATATTTCACATCTAATGCTAAGAAAGTATATTTTGAAGTGCATAAGATAATTTCAAGTCTCTTTGAATATAGAAAACGTATCTCATTTGAACAGTGGTTAAGGAAACATTCTACATTAAGACTGTACATATCCTTCAAAATAAAAATAAAAACAATTTTAAAACTTGTTCTCTAAGTGAATTCGATGTTCTAGAATTGCAAAGTTTAATCTCAGTACAGCATTTAAAAATTGTAACAGATTCACAGATTATATGATAAAAATGAAACGTAGCATCTGCACAAAACTCTCGCTTTATTTCTTAGCATGCTTGCTGCTAAAATAATTCCTGAAAACCGGATTTCATATTCTCGTGTTCTATTCTTAAAAATGCAACAGTAATTAATGTCCTTTCTTCCTACAAGGAGCAGTAGCTGCGTAATTAGAAGTAGCTAAACTCTAATTTTAATCACGATATGCTCTCTACACTCTGATTTAGTGGAAACTGTACGAAAAAGATTTATGGGGAAAATGCAATGTTTGTTAAGAATAATCTCTCCACTTGAATAAGCGATGTTCTCCCACAATTGAACTTCCGCTTTAGAGAGAGTGGATTTTGAAGTGGAGGATTTCTCGCTTCAAATAGCAAATGATTACAAATTGAGAACTTTCTGATTTTCAGGAAGATGAGATGTTTAATTATCTATCTTCTGAGCAGCTACCTAATTAAAGTTTCTCAAAAATTTTCATGGTTTGAAAAATGTTTAGTTTTCCGTCCCATTCATTTTGAGATGAAGCTATTCACAGTAAAACGACGTATTCCTATTTGTATAGAGTTTAAGTTTATTCCTATAGGCCTGCTACACTGCAACAATGTTTCATTGCTATTTGAAACGAATTTCCACAGCTGTAACTTTAGTCGGAGGGTGGGGCATCTTACTTCCCTAAATTAACACTTTCTAACATTTATGAGGGGATACATTTGACACCGTATTTCAGTATTCCTAAAGATTTGGCTTATAGATTTATTGTGCTCATATGTGGTATGATTCTTTTCTTTCTATTGATGTTCACTTGTTGGCTTTTCAACTTCATTCCTTCACCCAACAGCATTATTCCGTTACCTTTTTTAACACATCAACTCCAATCTATGATTTGAAAAATAAATAGTTTTTGTTTTTGTTTTACTTCAATTAATTTGCAATTTTTGCCGCGCAATTCATTTTCAAATAATTCTAATTAAAATAAAATTTGATTTCTTTTTTTGACAATTTTATACAATAATATTCTTTTTTTAAAAAAAATATATTATAATATTCTTGAATATTTTATTATTATCAGACGAAGAAAAAATGTATTGAACTGTTATTTAAATATATGTACTGTTGAAATTCTATTTATTTATAAAAAAAAAAAAAATCTATAAATTGTACGTGCGTGCAACAAGTACGTAAGAACATAGTGGGAAAATGCTTAAATTATATATAACTAATGTAATTTACCAACGTATAACAACTTATTAGATAAATTCAAATCCATAGACTCTTATACACATATATATATATTCAAATATTATAAGATTATAATTATTAATTGTAATTGTATAATCTTATTATTATAAGATTATAGACACTTAGATTCAAAGACATAGACTCTTCTGATACCGTTGTCATTGCAGACCAATTTAAATGCAAAATGCGAATGTACCACAGAAAACCAATATTAAATGTTTTTTAATACATTTTTAATAGGGAAACAGTAACGTTAATGCTAAATTTTAAATGTTATTTGTGGTGGTAATTGGTTTTATTCAATTATTCAAAACTAGTATTGTAGTTTTCACAATAATTATCAACAAGAGAGCGTTTATAATTTATATACAAATTTCATATTTTACTAGTTACTACGTTGTAGAATAAAATAAATTTTTACTAGCAAAAACCTTGTAATATAAACATTGTAGTACTTTATTAGTATAAAATGTAACTTTTAACGTTGATAGCAGTAAAAGGGTTTGTTTTTAAATGTTTTTTAAGTGTGTAAACGATTATAAACAAGTTGTTCAGTAAAAATAAATTTCGGTTTTGATAATTAATAGTAGTTTTTTAATAATTAAATTCGACAATTTGTCAAAAGATTAACTATGTTTTATAATTGATAAATCTGTTAAAAGTCTACATCTGACATATGACGTTAGACAAAATTTGGCATGCTTTTTAAAGTTATTTTTCTTTGAATTCACATCGATACCTTAATTAACATAAAAAATTATCTCATTGGATTTTTTTTTCGTGCATATTTTAAAACATAAGGGAATTTTTATTTCTTCGTCCTGAAAGCAAGTGTTTAAGAAAAAAACGTGTAGCCTTGAATACTGAAAATTCTTTACATGCGCAAGAGTTTTGTACTTTTATAGAAAATTGTAGAATATCAGGAATTATGTTCAAAATATATGGCTGTTAGTAATTTCTAGTCCGTAAGCTGCTAGACCATTTCAGACTGACTCCGTCAATAATTTCCAAAAAATACAATTCAAAGACATTAAAAAGGCTTGCTAAAATATTCTAATTACATCTGCTGTCGTACTTCGCCAAAAACCCCAGGAAAAATAAACTTCGAGTTCATTTCAGCTTAGATGTTTTGAATAAATTCTTAGTTTAAAAGTAATATAAAAGTAGCAACCACTGTTTATCAGGGAGATTTAAAACAATTTACATACTACTGCAAAAGGCTTCCAAAAGTCTTTCCCCAAATGAAGAAAGAAGATTGCTTTCTAAATTTTTACTATAAACGTATTTTATTACATAAAATGTAGTGGTAGTTGGAAGTGTCTATCTACTATTTGCAAACATTTTTCTCAAAAGGTAGCTCCTTTCATTCAGTGGCATTACAATGCGGAAAAAAATATTCTGTCAGATAGCTTTTAAAACCTCCTCCATTCACAAATGCATGGATTAAAATGTTGTTAGTTGCTAGTTAATGGCAAAAGGGCAGAAGTAAAATATGAAAGCATAAGTGCTTTTTGGAATAATGAATGGGGAAGGAAGAACTATTGCAGAAAAGCAAAAATTGCTTTCATTTCTTAGTCAAGATGTGTAAATATAAATTTGATACTTCACAATAGATTCTAATTTCTCCCTTCCTCCTTCGAACTTATCAAAGAAAGATATACCAGTGTAAATATGCAGAATAGAATACATATCTCCAAAATAAAGGCCTTTTTTGAGCTATTTGTTACGGAATGTTTTATTATATGTTTATTGTATTTTTCTGTTCTTAACAATTAAATACTTTTTTATTTACAATAAAGACGTCATATTCTTTTTTCCCCTAGAAATATTTTTTATGGCTATCTGCCTTTTTGTGTACCATACAGGGAAATTCAATACATCTTTTTCTGGGCAATGAATCAATAATTACCAATGCGAGACTTATTTAAATTTCCACAGTTATCATAAAATATTCACATTATTGAATCAGTGACTGTAACGTATACTTGATGAATTCGATTCGGTGTCCTCTAGCTACAATCTTTACTGTTGGATAAAGACTCGGGATGATGAGATTATTGAATACATTATTACTGAAACGATCCATTTAGATTTCACACAAAATAACTTCCATCTGTTATTACTTATTTAAAAAATTTAACCTGTAACATCTGACAGAAAACTAAATAAACAGTTTTCATATTAAGTTTATTTAATTTACCATTCCATTCCTCATTCAGAAAATATTTCATTTGAAATAGCAACTCTAAATTAATTTCGATTTAAAAGTTCTCTGCTCGTCTCACTTTAAAAACACACCAGAAAATATCTCTTTGATTTATCTCTTCGTACGAATGGTTTAACTGAATTTTGATACATCTCTAGCCGAACCTTTTTAAGTCATACCAACAAATTAATACCAAAAACTTTCAGAGTTAGCCAAACAAAATTTGCATCTTCCGCATCCTCAGAGAAGATTTAAATTCAAAAAGAGTTTTCTCTCAATAGTCACGTGCAGATGCTTCGCTTCAAAAATTAATTTCAACAGCCGCTGAAATTTGCATATTCAATTAGTTGCAGTTATGCATCGATTGCAAAATCTCCCTAATGCATAGTTATTAAAATAGAGAGATAAGTTTCGAATTTTTAAAGAAAAAAAATATATACCGGTTTCAATTTGTACTTATGTGTGTAAGTAGCCAGTAAAAGGAAAATTTAATTTTGTGGTTTAGCAAAACATACTTGTGCAAATATTTGAAATTGTGTTTGTTTAGTACCATTCATTTCCGATGCTGTTTTATGACGTACAATTTTGTGTTAATGTGTTTGTCTTTTATCTTCCTTTTGCAGGACTGTAAAACTTCCCGAACTTGATCATTTAGAAATATTACTAATAATATTTGTTCCTGTTTATGTTTAACATAATTAAGGACTACCGAGATATAAAGATATTATAGATATAAAAATTATACCTGCAATACAGAAGTGGAACACACACACACACCTTTTTATAAGAAGTTTTATTGAAAAATGTCAGTTAAATATTTTGAAGCCATAGTTCTTCATTTTTAAAGGGATAAGAGGTAAAAAAAATCAGATTATCTAATTTTCTTAAAATTATCACCATGTTAAATATTTTTGTGCTCTGGTACTCGTTGCCACATGTTTCGAGTTCGAGGTTTTCCTTAAAAGTAAAGGAAGACGTTTAAGTTGGTTTGTAGTGACAATACCTGCCTTAGATATATGAATCTTTCTGTTCGGTTACTAGAAAATTTATATTATTTAATAACCATTAATAGTTCAATTCCGTAAGCCGAAGCACTGACGGCTGGGACAGCCAGCCCTAATTTCAAAATCGATAATTGTAGTATAATTAAAAAATATGTATTAATTAATGTATATAATTATTTATTTAAATATTTTTTGTTATATTTAATACTTTTCAAAAGTGGGAAAAGAAACTTAAAAAAAAAAAAAAAAAAACCCATAGAAACAGAGAAAGGGCATAATTCAACGAGTTCAAATTTCAACGAATAAAATTACCTATAAAAGAAAATGAATTTGACTTTTTCCATTAAGAATTTTTGTTAGTTCTTGAATGGCAGATGGTTAAATAATACAAAATATTAAAGAAGTAATAGTTTATTTCAAATATTTACAGTGAGGCCCTTAAAAATAATTTAAATTTTAATAACTACAGAATTACAATTAAAAAAAAAAAAGATTAGGATAAAAAACAAAACTTTAAGAACGATTTTACCCAATTAAAATACACAAATTGCTGTCTTTGTGAATCGAAAATAAAACTACATTCGTTGCGAAGACGATATATATATATTTCTTTAATGAAAGAGAAAGCCATTTATTATCTCCTACCTCATTATATCACAAAAAATTCAACAAATACGATATCAAACATAGCAAACGGTAAAATTAATCTAAATGTCAACTCCACGCGCTGGTTGTTTGGGAAACAAATATAAATCGTACAATTTTCTTTTCAATAACAACTTGGCAAATAAACGTTCGTTATTTGGAATTGTAAATAAATTCATGATTAAAAAAAATAAATGTCCTATTGACGTTCTCAATTTAAATATTCTTTAGAATGTTAATACTCAATTACTTTTTTTTCAAGTCTTATTTACTGTTTTCTGAATTAATATTCTATGTATTTTTTCGTCCAAGTAATTAATTTTAGCGATTACTAGTGCTAAGAATATTTTATTTTTGGAAACAGCCATTTGGGTGTTTAAATTATCTTATTTCACCCGATGATTTCATTATGGCCTTTTTTAACTCTGACATGATACATATCTTATGGCCATGAAGAGATAGTGCACTTTTAACATTTGCAGATTTGCGTTTGTTTATTTGAGGGAACGCATAAAATTATTTAGAAATTTGAGGATGTGAGGCCATTTCTATTGAGCCCATGTGTGCTAGAATTATTTATTAAAATTTGCATTCATTTAGTAAAAAGAAATATTTTTCAATGTTCAGTGACCCACAAAAAAGTGATTAGAAAGCATAGCCTCGTAACAGCAAAAAAATTCATGAAAATTTATATCAAAACGCTTATTTATACCAATACAAAGTTTACTCCTTAAATTCCATCCTCCTTAAAGTAAAGATCTCTTATTTAAGCCTCTTGTTGACAACAAAGGAAAAATGAAATAACTACGCATTGATTTGTGTACATTGTATTTTTTTTCTGTATAATAATGTCACTTATGTGTATTTGTTAAAAAAAATGCATGGAGTTATCTATTTTGTGAAAGCTGGCGCTATTTTTTTTGGAGGTAAATTGAAGTTTTGTAGGTGCTCAGAGTTGAAAATATAATAGAAGAATTTTTTTATTTTAAATTTCCGTAGAATTATAATTTTTTGTTGTTCGGTTCGTAGTTAACAATAATTTCGGTTTATTTTGTGTATGGAGAATCAGCAGTAATTAGTGGATGAGTCGCATAATATATAAAAATAAAAAACATTCCCAGTGAAAGATATTTTTTATGTCAAAAACATCACAATCATACACAGTATACACAAAAAACGTTTTTCGACATAGGGAACGGGAACGATAATATTAGTTCCTAGAAAGAGTTTCAAAAATAATTTTACTGCATTTGTAAATTACAGAGAAAAAAAATTGTGAAACCAACTTCAGTTCTTCTATCGATATGATGAGATATGATATCATAATTCCTATCGAATATCCAGATTCATGAAAGCAGTGACTAATGCACATCGCTAGCTGAAAATCGAAGAACTGTTCATTTGCTGTCTAATTGTTTCCTTGCCTGCCCGTTTTAAATTAATAAACGTTCCACATTGAAAATTAAAGCTTAATAAGCAAACTGGTTAGAATTTAAAATATATAACACAACAGATTTTGTAATTATTATCATGATAATATCCAGCTCGTTTTGTCCTTATCTCTCGCAAACAGAATTTCAAACAAATTTTAATTATAACTTTTCAACAACTACCGAATAATATCTTTGCCTCTAAGGGAAAAATAAAATTGCTTTCTGAACCATTACCATTACCAGTTAAGTTTTAAATAATCAAGAGCTTTAAAGAGCAATTGGAGAACTCGCAATCCGTAACTTTTCCCTCAACGCTTAAGTTAAAAATTATACCGAGATTGCTTTTCACTGGATAGTTAAATTGTAAACATATCTGACATAAATCCTACGTATCAGGGTTATTATATCTGAATACTAGTTTATTACGAATATCTTTTACTCTAGAATTTACAAGAACATGTCTGAAAGTTAATTCAAAGAACGGATGAGGTTATAATCCAACCTAGTACACAAATTTTAGTGCAATTTCTAGGCGAATGCGAATAGATAATTATGTCCTCGGAAGAGGAATGTGAAATATCTAGCAGAATTTGCTATATAAATAACAAAATCTATCCCTTTAAGTGGAATTAAGACGCATTTCAAAGTTATAATTACGAGCTCGGCAATCTTGTTTATGATTTCGTGGAAGTTATTTGAAGATTCTTCGTTATTTATCTCGAAGATTCCGTCTTCAGGGAATTTGGTTAAAGTTACTTAGTAACTGAAACATTTGAGCGTATAGAATCCCTTTATTTAAAATTTGCACAGCTTTTTTAATGTTTGGATCTGATATCTGAAATTTTCTATGGTTCACTTAAAATTTGAAGCGGCTGAATCAGATTTGCACGAGTCGAATCAGAGTTTTCTATATAATTCACATTCAATTATCTTTGTTAATAAAATTTTAAATTCCTTCAGTAGTCGCATGATATACGACGCATGACATTCTAGACGAAATTAAATTTTTATTTATGAAGTAGTTTTAAAACACTGCACTATTCATGATTACTCCCATAAGAAAATAATTAGTTCGAGAATATCTGCTCGACATAATCTCGCTCCCAGACGATTATGTGTAAAGTACTATACTTCATTCGAGATTTTCAATGAATGATGAAAATATGGATTATAAGTACATGATTGAATTTCAATTGGGGAATCCAGACCCGTTTTGTTTGATATCAAATAGTGCATTGTTAATGACAGTGAATTTCTGGAACGTCATTGCTTTTTATGGAAAAAGCTTGTTATGTTTATAATGATAATTGTTGCAATAATGCTTTCAATTTAAATTTCCTTCAAATGATAAAGGGTATCATTAATCGAAATTAAAATAATTCCTGGTTAATTGATTGGGTAAAGATAGAAGGGACATGTTCATTTGAAAGGCAATATTCTAAATTTGATTGGAATTCTAAATCTTGTTCATCGATTGAACGGTTAAAATGACAAATAACTCTAAACGCTTTGCAAGAATAGTTCCGTTGCCTCTTGTATAAAAATATTTAAAGAACTATTTAATTAAACGTTTCATGTGATTATAATTTTTTTTATTGAGATGTATCATAATGAATTTTTTGGAAAATTTCTTTAAACTTTCTATAAAATTTTTGTTTTAATATTCATATTTGTTTATTGAATTATATGCAATGAATATAGTTACTGTAGTTATCGAAACGATCTAACTGTTGAAACTAGCATAATGTATCTCACTAATATTTCTGTCTGACTCGTGGCTCAGTGGCAGCGTGCGCCGATGGAGAGCATTACGGGCAAGGTTCAATCTGATGGCGGCTTTGTTATAGAACGCTGTTTCAAAAAACCAGGAGCCTTAATGGCGTCTGTGATGTTCAGTATCTTGGCTCTTTAGTCTGATTACCTGGTGTGAGTTTTCCGAGTTTTTTTCCCTATGAGATACGCAAATTCGGGATAGTTCCCCCTCTAAAAGTGCTTTCGGAAGGCCCTGTCTCCTTCTTCAGCGACTCAGAGACAAATTTGATTTCCACCTAGTGGTGAAATCACCCATCATTATAGAGCGGCCTGATGGCCAATTGGCTAGGGCTGTGGTCGTTGGTACTACATGCTTCAGGTTAAAATCCTTTCGGTGGCAAGGATGTTTTTTAGTAGTTGGAATCCATGCTAAACTGTATGTCCCGGTCTAATTAGCTCAAAGTGTGCAGAAAATGACGTTGGAGTACTAAACCAATTCAAACCATCACAACAGAAACTACTAATTTTATTTCTCTACTCATGAGATGTCCGTCCTCCATTGCAGGACACTGAGAATTAGACACTCACTAATATTTTTTTCCCTTTCTAATGCAGCTGGCAAACACTTAGACAGCTTGGTCTTGGATGCCTTAAGGCCAGCGCTGCACAGACGTACTCACTTTGCATTACCCAGAGGGCGCGTGTAACTTGAAGATAAGCCACGGACGTGGAGTCACAAGGCCCCCGCAATGCTCTACGATCCTATTAGGACCGGGACCTACGGTTTAAAGTGGATTCCGAACCACTACAAACATCCATGGCACCGCCGGGACTCGAACCCGAAACCTGTGGTACCGAGCGCCAGAGCGCTTGCTACTCGGCCATTCAGGCCCACACTCACTAATATTTCTTTCAATTTAATTTCTACAAAATTTTATACCTGCACTGATGATTATTTAAAAGATCCAGTTACATTTTTTTATTTTTAAGTGTTTCCATTTAAAAATAATCAGATTTCAAGCAACATTTTAGCGTGTTCAATTAGTATAGTATCTTTAAAACAATGTTTGCTGGGAGCAATTAATGTAAATGAGTTTGCATTTTACGGTTATTAATATGATTTAAATGTTGTCCATTAGCTTCAGAATTTTTCACTCTTTTAATATTTAATTAAGCCGAAAGTAAGGAAAACAAAACTATAAGCCCTCCATGAGCCACATATATATATATAATTACAAAAATGAGCAATACAATATTTCAAAGAAAATAGAATAACCTGGAGGTATAAAATATAAACCATTATACTAAAGTCAATTGTAAGAGTATCTTTTCATCTTTAATTGTAGCAAAAATAAATTATTCTAATTGAATTTAAACTATAAAAAAATTAAAATTATTTATATCATTTATAAAATATATCATTCTGAAAAAAAAAAATAGAATATCATTAAGAGCCAATACACACTCAAGAGGCAAAACATTATGACCACCTGTCAATAACGAGTTGGCCCACCTTTGGCGAGCAACACAGCTTCAACCCGCCTTGGCATGGATTAATACCACCACTTAATACCAGTTAAATACCACTGCCACCTGATCACGTGCTTTCCACGTCCTCCAGGAGAGTTCATTGCAAAATGTAGGGGTGGTCATAATGTTTTGGCTCTTGAGTGTATATCAGAAAGTGTATTGATGATTATTTCTAATTTCTGATATTTTGTTGATGTTCCTTATCCCACTTGGTAGACAACAACATCCAAGTCCAAAAACACGTGCGTTCTCATAGAAAGAGAGAAAGGGATTGCCAGTTCTGTTGTGATGGAGCACCCGCAGGCAGACGCCTCACTTGGCTCCATGACGCTGAAGAAGGAGGGCTGTGCTTTCAGGGAGAATTTTTAGGGAGAACAACTGTATCATATGGGAGAAAAATCGGAAATCTCCCACCGGTTATTCCAACTTACGGGGCAAGACACAAACGCACGAAAGGCCCTCGACTGGACCTTGTTTTTTTGCAACAGTGTCTACAATAAAGCCGCCAGTGTATTGAACCTCTGACCTAATTTCTGATACTATACTATAGAATGGATGGCAGACATTTGAAATTGTTTATCAGCGTAAATAGAGGCGGCAAACACAAAGATATATTTAAATTTTAACTAGAAAAGTTATTTATTGATCTTGAATCACTTCCAGACTTTGTGAAAGACGTGGAATTATATTTATGTACTATGAGTTGCCCCTTCTCCTTATCATAGAAAACAATGTTTAACTTATTTTAGTTGTGCTTTTTATATTATCTGATAATCAAGGTTAGATTGAAGATTGATTATTTGAAGTAACAAAAGGCATCCAAAATGAAAAAAATTACACTATATGAAATATTTTTTAAATAGAAGTTCATATATCTTACTAAAACAAATAAAATAATTTCTTAATCCCTTTCAATATCTCTGTTTAACTCATTTTTCTGAGTTCTTCTATTTAGTGCTCTATAAAATTGATTTCTGCAATCACTTATATATTTGAAAAGTATCTTGTAATTTAATGATTCTGAATTTATTACTCTTATCTTGTAGTTTAATGATTCTGAATTTCTAATTAATTTTTTTTTGTGAAATTAATTCTATCCCGTAGATTTGGGTCATAACTGCAAATAATTTAAGAACTAATTTTATAAATGCTTATATCTCTAAGACGTTCAATACAAGAAAATGCATTAACTATATTTATACCTTTCAGATGCAAAGACCAAAAAAAAAAGCAATTTTTTTTAAAGCTTTATTTATTAAAACTGATTTATTAAATTTGGTACTGAAAAATTTCGGTGAATATATTTCCATATGCATAAATGTATTTCCAACACTTTGGTTTAAAATCTTGTTCTTTAAAATTCAATTGGGAAAAATCGATGGGAAGAGATCCATTTTACTTGCAAAATAGGCACTTTCAGAAGATTTAAAATTGCATTAGTTGTTCTTTTTGTCAATGAATAAATCAAATGGATATAATTCAATATAAAAAGACTTTCCAGTTGAAAATTTCTAATGAGTTTTTATATCTAATTTTTAATAAAATTACCATAATTGAGAAAATATGCATATAAAGTTTGAAGAAGATAATTCTTTCCCAAACTAAGAAGAATTCAATTCATAATTAGTATTCATATGCAATTCATAATTAGTATTTATATCTATTCATAAGTAGTGTGTCAGCAACCGTAGTTTTAAAATATTATTTGTCTATATTACTAGTACTTTCTTGTAATTTTGGGCGAATTTACAGGTTTTTGACAGACTTGCATATCCGTGAGACGTATGGAGGATAATGTCATATACGACAAAATTATATTAGTTATGTTATCCAGGAAAAATAAATCATTATAAAGAATTGCATGCACATTTCGTATAAGGAAACATAGAATTCAACAATGAGAAAATTTAAAAGAATATCTTTCAAGAAAATTCCGAAGTACGCACATATAAAAGAGCATCATAAAAAGGTATGATTAAATTGGACAAAATAAATGTCTTTTGGTGACAAATGGCTCACTGTCATCAATAATAGTAAAAAATGGAATTTAGATGGATCTGATGGATATAAATTTTACTGTTATGTTCGGAGAAACCAACCGAATAATGTTTTTTTTAGTGGGAAACAGGGTGGAAAGTAAATAATGACATGAGCTGTTTTTTGTTTTTTGACGGCCAAATGTTCTTGGCCTTTTGCCGTAAGAAACGAAATCTAGGTCCTATCAGCAACATTAGAGGATCATTTAAATCCGTTACTGGATTTTCTAGGAATCCTGATTACTGAGCATCATTCTACCTCTATCTCGACAAAAAAAACATTTCAACAATAAATAACTGTCATGCACTGATATTCACATAGTCTAGATCTTTGTCCTATGGAGGATGTAGGAAGGGGATCAGCTATTATAAAATGTGCATGAAAATGGAAGTCAAAATATTTTAATCATTGAACAGGAAACAGGGTTTGGACGAATTGCCATCAGAATTTATGTAATACGTAATAATTTATGAGGAAAATCGCATATTCGAAGGGAAAACAAAAACATTATTAAACGTTATAATGTGTAAGTAGATTGCTAAAAATTACAATTTTTATATATATATATATATATATATATAGGATGCTCTGATTTTAGATTTATTAAAATAAATAATATACATTTACATTTTAATTCAAATTAATCCTAAATTAAATGTTCTATAATGTTTATAATCATACACAACATCGATTTTTTTGGATGATAATTTATAGCGTGTGTTTATGTTTGGACAAGAATATATTATAAAAAGGAATCATGAATACGAAGCCTCTTTTCCAAATAAACCCATAAATATAACTTTTCTCGCAAATAATCCACATTTAATGGTGCGAAAGTACATTCTGGAGTGCATAAGGGAATTTTAAGTCTCTTTGAAGATATAAAAAGTATCTCATTTAATCAGCCTTTAAAATTTCTACATTGAGACTGTACTTTACTGTTACACTGTACCTTTTAAAATAAAAGAAAAAAATTGAAACTTGTTCTGTAAGTGAATTCAATGATAGATGAATAATTTTCACGTGAATTCGAGAATTGCACAGTTTAATCTCATTACAGCATTTAAAAATTGTAACAGATGCATGGATAATGTGATAGAAATAAAACGCAGCACTGCCCCAAACTCCCTTTTAATGGCTTAGCATGCTTGTTACAGAAATATTTCTTGGAAAGTGAATTTCCTTTTCTGGTTTTCTGTTCTTAAAAATGCAACGTAATTCATGCCTTTCCTTTTTGCAAAGAGCATTAGCTGCTTAATTAGAATTGTATAATTACCTCTAATTTCAGTTCTCTCTACACTCTGATGTAGAGAAAATTGTAAGAAATGTATTTATGGGGAAAATGCAATGTTTGTTAGGAATAATCTCTCCACTTGAATGTGCGATGTGCTCCAATTAATTAATGCTCCATTGAATTGAAATTACGCTTAAGAGAGAGCGGATTTCAAAGTGAACGATTTCTCGCTTCACATGGTAAACGATTATAGATTGAGAACTTTTTGATTTTGGAGAAAGACGAATTGCTTCATTATCCATCTTCTGAGTGACTACCTAATTAAAGTTTCTTCCAAAGTTTGATTTTCGTGGTTTGAAAAATGTTTAGTTTTACATCCCATTCACTTTGAGATAAAGTTATTCGCAGTAAACCGACATATTCAGGTTTGTCTAGAGTTTAGGTTTGTTCTTGGAGGTCTGCTTCACTGCAGCAATTTTTCACTTCCATTTTAAACGAATTTCCGCAACAGTAACTTTTGTAGGGACACTTACTTCATTTGTGATAACACTTTATGGCATTTAGAAGGGGAAACATTTGACACCTTATATCAGTATTTCCACAGATAAATCGAATGATTTTGACACAGATTTATAATTTATACGCAGAAGTTACATTTTAGTAGGGACGATGTTTACATTAGCAGTAGTAAAATATTTAGTTTTATTTTAAATATGTAAACGATTATAAACAAAATAATCAGTAAAAATAAATTTTAATTTTTTAATTATTATTATTTTAGTAATTAAATTCAAAAGGTTAATTGTGGTTTATAATTGTTAAAGCTGTTAACAGTTTACATTTACTAAAAGGCGTTATACCAAATTTATCATGCTATTTTTTTTTTTTTTTTTTTTCAAATTTATGTTAGTATCATCGTTTTAAGTTTAACATGAAAAGAAATATTTGTAATTTATAGTGTGATGGTGTATTTTTTTATTTAAACATATTTTGGAGTTATAACTAATATTTTTCAAAAGGGGGAATAGAAATCTCTGAAAAAAATAATTGGAGAAAGCATTTAAAAATTTCATAAGAAAATGGATCTGACCTTAGACACTTGGAATTTTTGTTAGTTGTTGAATGAGTCGAAATCTAATCATTTAAAGAACTAATAATTTAGGGTCTGAATAGCCGAGTGGCTAGCGCTCTGGCGCTCGATAACACAGGTTTCGGGTTCGAGTCCCGGCTGTGCCATGGATGTGTGTAGTGGTTCGGAATCCACTTTAAACCGTAGGTCCCGATCCTAAAAGGATCGTAGAGCGTTGCGGGGGCATTGTTACTCCACGTCCGTATCTTCAAGTTACGCGCGCCCCCTGGGTAATGCAAAGTGAGTAACATCTGTGCAACACTTGCCTTAAGGCATCCAAGACTAAGCTGTCTAAGTGTTTGCTTGCTGCATTAGAACAAAAAAAAAAGAACTAATAATTTATTTCAAATATTTAGAGCGAGGCCTTTAAAAATAATCTGAATTTTAATAACTACAGAGGATTTTCAGTTTTAAAAAAATAGGACAGAAAACACAGCCTTAAGAATGATTTTACCCAATTAAAATACACAAATTTTTGTTTTTGGGAATCTAAAAATAAAACTTTATTCTTTGTGAAGACGAATGTATATATATATATATATTCCTAATAAAAGAACAAGTCATTTATTATTCCCTACCTCATTAAATCATAAGAATTTCAACAACAAATACGAAATCAAAAATAACGATTGGTAAAATTAATCTAAATGTCAACTCCACCCGCTGATTGTTGGGAAAACGTAAATATCGTACAATTTTCTTTTCAATAACAACTTGGCTAATCAAATGTCATTATTTGGAACTCTAGAAAAATTCATGATTAAGAAAAATAAATTGTTGACTTGTAGAAGTTTTAAATTTAGATATTCATTATTCTGGTAATTCTCAATTTTTTTTTATGTTGTTCTTCTGGATCAAGCATTATTATTCTATGTATTATTTTTAACCAAATAGTTAATTTGAGTTATGACTAGAGCTCAGAATATTTTTTTTTTTAAAACAACCTTTTAGGGTTTTAATTACCGTCTTTCACGTGACGATTTCGTTACAACCATTCTGGGTCTCTGACCTTGTACATAGTGTATACTCATGAAGAGAAAGTTCCAGTTTTGCGTTTATTTATTGGAGGAAACATAAAATTATAATTCAGACAAGTGAGGATGTAAGACTCTGCCAAATTAACGTGTGCTGGAGTTATTTATTAAGTTACATCTCTATAGTAAGAAGAAATATATTTCAATACGTAATACCCAACAGCGTATTACCTTTTGTAACAGCAAAATTCTTCATGGAAATTTATAAAAAAATGCTTATTTATACAATTCAAAACTTACACATTCAATTCTATCATCCTTGAAGTAAAAGATTTAAGCCTCTTTTTGACAAAAAAGGATAAATAGAATAACCACACATTTATTTGTGTACATTATTGAATAAAATTTAACATTACTTTCTTATTTTTTCAAAAAGAATGCAAAAATGCATGCATGCATATTTCTATATTTTGTGAAAGCTAGTAGCATATTTTTGTAGGTGCCTAAAGTTTAAAATATAATTTTTTTTTTAATTTAAGCATATTATTTTTTGTTAGTAGTTGACAAACATTTCGGATTATTTTGTGTGGGAGAATCCGCTGTAGTTAGCAGTTATGTGGATCGGTCGCAGTTTGGATTAAAATAATTAAAAACATTCATTGCAAAAGATATTTTTATGCCATGAATATCGCTACCATACATAGTATAAAATAAATATATGTCTCGTCTTTGTAAACTATATTATAACTTCCCAGAAAAAGTTTCGTAAATAATTTTGCAGCGTTTGTGTAGATTTGATTCAGTTCAACTATAGATATGTTATAATTCTACTTAAACATGCTGCCATAATCTCTAACGAATATCCACGTTTATGAAAGCAGTGATTAACGCACATCGATCACTAATAATCTTAGTATTGTTAATTTTCTATCTAATTGGTTTCTTGCTTTCTCGTTGTAAATTGGTAAATATTCCGCATTGTAAATTAAAGCATAATAAGCAAACCAGTTAATAATTCCAAATGTAAAACACAACAAAATTTGAAATTATTATCATAATACGCAGTTCATTTTGTCCTTAACTCTCATAAACGGAATTTCAAAAATATTTTATCCAAAAGTTTTTAACAACGACCGAATAATATCTTTGACTCTCACGGGGGGAACAAATTTGTTTTCTGAACATTTCCCATTAGCAGTTAAAATTTAAATAATCAAGGAATTGGATAATTCGAAGTCACTAAAACTTTCCTCAACGTTTAAATTAAAATTTGTACCGTGATTGCTTTTCACTGGATACTTTAATTATAAACAGATCTTATATAAATCCGTATCAGGTTGTTATATTAGAACACTAGTTTATTACGAATATCTTTTACTCTAAAATTTACAAGAACATGTCTGAAAGTCAATTCAAAGACAGGAAGGGATTGTAGTTCAACCTAGTACAGAAATTTCGGTCCAATATGAAGGCGAATACGAATAAATAATTGTGTCCTCGGAAGATGAATATGAAGTATACAGCGGAATATGCGGTGTAATTAATGAAATCTATCACTTTAAGTGGAACTAAGACGTATTTTCTGAGTTATAATTACAAGCTCGCCGATCTTGTTTAGGATTCCGTGGAAGTTATTCGAAGATTCTTCGTTATCTATCTCGACGGGTCCGTCTTCAGAGAATTTCGATAAAGTTATTTACTCTCTATAACATTTGAGTGTGTAGAATTCTTTTATTGAAAATTTGTGCAAAAGTTTTAATGTTTGGATCTGATATTTTCAAGAGTTTGCAATTAAAACTTGTAGGAGTTTATTTTGGTCTGCATGAGTGTTTCTATACTTTATGATTAAAAGTATAAGAACAGTATAAAGTTTTATATACTTTTTACGTTTAAAAATCGTTATTATTAATAAGTTTTCAAATTACTTAAAAAATCACAGGATATGATTAAGAATTTTTAGACCAAATTAAATTTTTAAATTGCTATTTACGAAATAACAATTACTAGATTCAGAAGTAGTGTTCTGTATTTCCATGTACTTTTCTTGAACAAATAAGAATCATATATAAGAACCTATAAGAATAAAAAATAAGAATAAGCAAAAATCTCATATAAAAATTAGTTTGCATGCATAACGCAGATACACTACATAATTACCATCGATAATAACACATGATGCTTTATTAGACAAATTCTTGTTTGCGCAGCAGGGTTCTTTTAAAAGAAACTTTTAGAGCAGTTGTTTGAAGTGGTAGCCTGTGCATGTCTAAATATATTGTGGCAAGGGCTGTCTCTGTTGGTAAACTGAGATTGATGCAGTTACCTAGTGGTTGTTCCATTACAATTAGCTCCCCTATAAACGAAATATATATCCTCTTTCTCTATGTGTGTTCAATGGTTCATTCTTCAGCACATTAATATACCCAAATGATGATGATTGATGCTTCAACATGATCAACCTTTCTACATGACATCTTGACCTCTTGTACGTCTTAGTTGAGAAGGATTATTATGTCTCTCATTTAATAATTAAATAATTTTTCAATTAAATGTTGTATGGGAGAAATAGCTGAAACTTTGACTTGGATGCTTATATTAGCTTCCAGTAGCATTGCAGTATTTTTTAAATAATGGGATGCGATATATCTCTCAAAAAAATTGAATCCTTTACGTGAATTAAGAAGATAACAAATGGTGGAAATAACTGTTATCATTATCAAAATACTAATAAAGTTTATCTGTATAAATTTTAATATTTAGACAGCCAATATTAAAAGACTTTTAGTTTATTGCTTTCTTAAAT
The DNA here is from genome assembly GCA_021605075.1 of Caerostris darwini. Lineage (NCBI taxonomy): Eukaryota > Metazoa > Arthropoda > Arachnida > Araneae > Araneidae > Caerostris > Caerostris darwini. The sequence continues at coordinate 298,218 of BPLQ01015685.1, forward strand.
GAAAGAGTCACGAATTTGAGAGTTTTCATTCATTTTCAAGGAATATGAAAGAAAAAAAAATGTGGGGCATACTACTTGAAACGGTCAGATAATCTATTCTTTTTTTATACATGGAAGAATTCGTCTTTTCTACTTATGTATGATATCAGCAGACCGGCGGGAACATAGGGAAATATTGCCTATAATCACTTACGCATGCATTTGACCTATGCTGAATTACATGTCATATTACTGTTTTTCTACTGGACATATTGTTTTGTTGAGAATAGTGCTTTAGATCATTTGCGAGACTTACCAGCCTTTTGAGTTAGTTTCCACATCGAATTTTATAATATTAAACGAATCATTCAGTAATGCTTACTTCTCAGTAAATCTCATTTTAAATATTAGAAATAAATGTTAGTTTATTCATTATATTTAATAGGAATAAATTGTTGGATAATTACAGTAGGTAAAATTTACAAAATTGTCGATATTAACTAATTAATAGTTAATATCGAAAAATTTGGTAATTTTTACCTACTGTAATTATCCAACAATTTATTTTACAGAATATTTGTTATGCATTAAAATATTCTGCACAAAAAAATATAAAAGTTACATTCATGTTTTATGTATTATTTCATGGACGTTAAAAATTATTTGAATCCAACTTTAGGCATTTTCTGAAAAATCTGCTTTTTATATCTTTTTATGTTTTTGTTATCCGAAATATTCTTAAGATTATTAACATATACACACTTTTCAGGTAGTTTATGAAACTCTTAACCGATTTTACAAATCTTCTAAAAAAATGAAACAAAATAAGAAATATCAATCTTTGAATCTATGCAATTTTACAAGAAAAAACTTGAGAATTATTGTAAACAGGAACTATTTTAGAATTACTTGCGACTTCGGCCATAGATGGCGCTGCTATTATTTAAGTGAAACAAAACTTTAAATTAGGATACTAACTTATTCTGTTTACGCTGCCATACGAATGCATTAAAATTTGAAAATTTCATTGGCATGTAATTTCATAAGAGCAATAGCCTTAAAAAATTCGTAAGCTTTTAATTTCTCGATAGCAAAGCTAAAATAGTGGTATAGTTTTTACATTAAAATTAAATAACATATGACGCAATAATATAATTGGATAATAAAAATAAATTAATTCGTTTTGCGATATCTTACCAATAAAGAAAGAGTGAAAATGACATATTTCTAAATATTCGCAATTACTGAGTTATCTTCAAAGATATAAAAATTCGATTTATAAATTCATACAGTAAACTTAAAAAAAAAAAAATTATATTTTAAGATGAGAAAATATAAAGTAACATGATTTTAGTAATTTCTATATTTTTTTTCTGTTTTATATAGTGTCGCTGTATGGGCCGATATACAGGTTATCCATAAAATTTATAATTTAATATAAGAACAAAACGCATAACGCAATTTTAAAAAATAAAACTATAGAATTCCAAACGATTTTCTTTTCTAGAAAAATATCGTTTTCACATGAAATAAAATGGTCCAGACGATATTTTAGAACAAATTTACACTATATAATATTTTGATTAAATAATTTCCAGAACAAAAATTATTATTCATATTAAAATTATTTATTATTATTTCTTTATTTATTATTGTTTAGGTTAGGAATTCTATTATGCTTTAAATGTTTAATGGTTGTTCTGAATGGAAAAGATCTGAAGTATTGAAAATATTATTTTTTTAATAATAAAATAAACATTTTTTAAAAAAAAAAAAAACTAATAAATTTCGATGGATAAACTAGTACGGCTTTGTAATTAACATTTTTATTTCTATTATTGACGATAATGAAACATTTCCTTCCAATTTATGAGTTAAGCGAGTAATTTTAAAAGTTAAGAGCGATAAACATTTCTATTTTTAAAAAAATATTATTGTATATAAACAAGCTAGAAATATTCTGAATTTGATACAATGCATTCCGGTACGGTACATCATACAACGCATTCCGATATTTTATAAATACACTATCTGGAAGAAAGTGACGGGACACCCCTCGAAAAGTAGAAAAGTCGACAATACAGCTGACACATGCGCAATAATAGGCATCACGTGTCAGCCATATCCTATAAATACTCTGTGGAGTCAACTAGAGTTGTTTTTTGTCAAGATGCGCCACGGGAAGAGTTGTCTGAGTTCGAGAAAGGTGTGTTGGTTGGACTGCATCTTGCCAAGGTATCAATTAGGGAGATATCCCGTCTCCGTAACTGCTCAAAATCAACTGTAGCACGTGTTGTGTGTCGCTACAAGACTGAGGGACACTGTCAGAACAAACCCCGAAGTGGACGACCTACAGTTCTCACCAGCAGGGACCGACGGGTGCTCGGCAGGGAGATTCGAAGTAACCGTCAAACATCTATGGATAGCATCGCTAATGAGTTTAGACAAGCCACAGGTGTGGCCGTTTCGACCAAGACTCTTCGTATCGAGGCCCATAAGTTAGGTTACACTGGACGTTAGGCGGCCTATAAGCCTTTGATTACGAAAACCAACAAGAAAACGCGCCTTCGATGGGCCAAAGACCACCGTACTTGGACTCTGGATGATTGGAAACGTGTCCTTTGGAGTGACGAGTCACGATTTACCCTTTTCCGTTCCGATGGACGCGTTTGGGTATGGCGTTTACCAGGAGAACGCCTTTTGTCCGAGTGTGTCGTCCCAACTGTAAAGTTTGGTGGAGGAGGATTGATGGTATGGGCTTGTTTCTCCTAGTATGGGGCTGGCCCACTGGTGAACGTTGATGGTGCGATGAATGCCGATAGATACTGTGATATTCTCGACAATCATGTCCTTCCTACCTTGTGGGCAACGTACGGTATGGGTGATTGCTGGTATCAAGACGACAACGCAACATGCCACGTTGCAAGGAGGACTCTTGATTGGTATGTGAACAACAACGTTAAACGCATGGAGTGGCCGGCGCAGAGCCCTGATCTTAACCCAATTGAACATCTCTGGGACGAATTGGACCGTCGGTTGAGGGCCTGCACCCCACTCCCCAAAAGCAAGTCTGAACTATGGAACTTCCTGTTAAACATTTGGAAGGAAATTCCTCTTGCCACTATGGCTAATTTAGCGGAAAGCATGCCCAGAAGGGTTGCAGCTGTGATCGCGGCCAAAGGAGGCCCTACTTCCTATTAATTTTAATAAATATGGGTTTATGTCGTTATAGTGTCGTGTCCCGTCACTTTCTTCCACATAGTGTACTATCAGACAAAAAAAAATATAAAGCATTTTTGGTAAAAACGATCTAATGCTGCTGGCAAACACTTAAACAATTGTCTTGGATGCCTTAAGGCAAGCGCTGCCCCGACGTTACTCACTTAGCACTACCCAGGAAGTGCGTGTAGCTTGCAGATAAATTAAGGACACGGAGTAAAAATACCCCCGCAACACTCTGCAATCCTGTTAGACAGGGAGCTACAGTTTAAAGTGGTTCCAAGACAGTACAAACACCACCGGGACTCGAACTCGAAACCTGTGGTACCGATGGCCAGAGCGCTAAACACTTGGCCATTCAGGCCCTACAATCCAACAGCTAACAAAGTGGATAACAGAAATTTTTTAATATTCCTATCACAAAATTATTCAGAATTAGGATAATTTTGTGTGACTTATAATGAATATGTTTTAGACATTAAAAATATTATTTAATCATTTAGATCGATGGAATGTATAAAATTTAAATACTAAAATAAGCATACAATCTGAGATGCGACAACTGGTTCTAGTGCGAAAAGGGGATTCACTTATAAATCTTTATTATTGCTATGTGGCAACATGCATAAAATTTAAATAAGAATTCTAAAAACTATTTCGCATAATTTGAAGATTGTAGAATGAAAAGAGATTTCAATTTAAAAAAGTCAGAGGAATCGGAAATTAAAATTATATAATTAAAAATTGATAATAATTTAACGTTTACTATGAACAATCACTTTGGATTAACAAAAAATGCAACTATTTCATTTGATCAGCTTAATTTTTCTGCATTTCATCATGCGTGTTTTTGTGAAAGGTAAGATTGTGTTTAAATTTACTATTTGTTAATCATGATACTACACGCTGAATTTCACCAATTCCAGAGATTTCTAAGCGAACTTCACTTTTGTTTAGAATGAAAAGTCGCGAATTCTAGCTTTAATTTTTACAAAAAAGTATTCGTAATTAAAATTTTTAAGATCCAGAATTATTATTGTGATGTTTATTCTACTTTTCTTAGGAATTTATTTCGTCTTTTCAAGATATATTACGTACAAAATTCATAACATTTATTTTGAATCTTAATTAATTTCTTCTATATATACAACGTGGTAAACAAATAACATGGTAACGACAAAGTAAGAAATGATAAATTAGATAATGAGATAAAAATGAGAGAACAGACACATTTAGGATATTGATAGGTCAATTGTTGGCAAATTTTTTTTTAATGAAAAGAAATCAACCGAAAAATTTAGAAAATTAAAAATCAATGCACGCTTATAATTTGAAAAAATATTATTAACGCCAACATTTCCTAACAATAGAAAACAGAATTCTTTAAATCATCTTATTTATCTTCTTTTAGTGTTACTTAAACTAATTTTGCTCTCGTAAGATTATGTTAATTCAGTATCCACTGTACACGATTATTACTTTTCGTATATTAAAACTTTACTTATGTGTTGGGAAATAATTAGTGGTGTATTCAGGCATTCAAATCACGCAATGTAACTCCAATTAAATAAACCTACTATAAAAAATAATTATTTATATTACAACTTGGGTCATTAACTCGAGTACAATTACTACAAACTTGAATTATCACAGTGGAGTTTAAGCGCCGAATACGTTATGCACCTGGCAGTGAAATAGCACCACTCTGAAGTAATTAGGACCCAGAGAGAACTAGAGTGAAAAATGCTAACATCAAGAAAGAAATCTTGAGGATGTTATTTTTTAGAATATTTATTTTAGATTTTGCATTGGTGTTTTCTTTTTTAAATCAAGGCCATCTTTATGCAGTTAATTTTTGTTAGAAGACGAATTAACAATCAACGCATCATAATTTAGTTAAAAAACACAATGATGTGGATGTATTTTATTGCCTGGAGATATGTTACGTTGTTTCCTTTGATATTGTTAGGTTACATTCTTTAATTAATTTAATGTAATTTTGGAATAATAGCATTGATTTGACCGAAGAAAAATTCTTGAAAAGTTGTAGTTTGATGACTGAAATAAACGTAGAAAAAAGTAAGCAAATTAATCTATAATCCTTAACCATGGCAGAGTTTGAGCAAGTTTAATCGACAATAATATTAATAATATTTTTTTTTGTTCATTGAGTTTGAGGAAATTCTTAACATGAAGAATTTGGAGGTATTCGATTCGTATTGCAGTAGGACTAATTCTAGACTAATGGTGCTCCAGTTGCGAAGAGATCTAATGTGAATTCATAGACTAACACGCCCAGTCGTAAATGTTCTCATATTAAAAAAAAAGATTTTCTTGTATTTCAATTTTTATATCCAATAAGGTCTTCATTTATTGCTTTGCGCTCATGAAGTTTAGATATTCCCCATTCGATACTTAAGCAGTGGTTCTAGACCCTCACAGGTCGAAACAATGGGATGGGATATGGACTACGTCATGAGTTGCTGCATCGTGATTGGTGATAGACCATGGGTTGAGGAAGTGTCCCCTCCAATGAGAAGGAGGGAAGCTGATCCACTCCCCTCTTGACGAATTGTCTTAAAAATAATTTTTTTTGGTGAAGAGAGAATTCTGTGACGATTCGATCAGAAGTGCTGCTTTCTTTTTTTATTACATTCCTACTACCAGTTCATACTCAAAAGACGCCTGTATAAATTTGACAGCTGTTGCACTATTAGTATGTGAGTTATAGCATATTTACTATTACTGTTATTATTATTAAAAATGCTATTGAAGCCAAGGCTTGGCTTGATAAACATTATTCGGACTTTGCAACAGGAAAATCAACCATAGAGAAGTGGTTTGCGAAATTTAAACGAGGCGAAATAAGTACCGAGGACGATGCACGCAGTGGACGCCCCAAAGAGGCTGTTACCGACGAAAACATCAACAAAGTCCACAGAATAATTTCTAAAGATATCAAAGGAACTTGTTGGATATATCGTGAATGAATATTTGGATATGCGAAAGCTCTGTTCAAAGTGGGTGCCGCGCGAGCTCACAATCGACCAAAAACAACAACGAGTTTGGAGCTGTTCAATCGTAATAAACCCGAATTTTTGAGTCGTTATGTGACAATGGATGAAACATGGCTCCATCATTTCACACCAGAGTCCAATCGACAGTCAGTCGAGGGGACTGCACGTGATGAACCCAAAAAATGCTATAACATCACTCAAAATGCTATAACTCGCATACTAATAGTGCAACAGCTGTCAAATTTATACACGTGTCTTTTGAAGGTTAGGGCTAACTAAAAATCATCTGGATTTAATACTAGTAGAGCCATCTAGGTGTCAGCCTTCGAACATTTCAGCCCGCCTAATATATCTTGTTCAAATTTTCAATCTTTAATAAAATACTTTTTGTTCTTCCACTCAAGTTCAAATACATTTCTTTGATCTTGTAGTGGGTGACACTTGATGTTAAACCAGTTTTTTCGAATATTAAATCATAAATTAAATTAATTATTTTTTTATTTAAGTTGCATGTGTCTAATAATAGATGGCGCCAGATGTAAGAGGAGAATTTCAACTTTATTTGTAAAGGACTTTTTTGCAATATAGGAGGGAAAAAGTAGGACTTGACTTTCAAAAAAAAATTTATTTTATATTACTTGTTTCCTCTGAAGTCATTGAATAAGCCGGAGATTCCGCCTGTTTCCAAAGTGAAGTCTTGTGGTTTTGTGTACCATACAGTGTGACAATTAAGGTCTGCCACAGACGAGGTAATTAGGTTCGACGTACACTCGAGAACTTTGAAAATCATCGACATTGGAGTAAACTGTACTTGTGATTTAATCGTGCACTTGTGATCAAATTTTATTTTTAATTTTTAATATCTTTGTTTAATAATACAGAATTCATTATTTGTATTTATATGTTTATATATATAGTGCTCGTAAATAAAAATTAGTGTTCCCACGATCCTGAAAGTGGCCCTCTTCTTGAAACTATTATAGGTCTAGTATAGGCCGAGACGTTGCATTGTTTATTAAATTCAGAAAACCAGCATTTTTAAAAATGATCACTATAATGAATTGTTACAAGGGAAAGAAATTCAATTCAATTACAGTCAATAAAAATTTGTGAAAAAGAATTACTTACTTAAGAAAAACTTACTCGAAAGAATCTTAAACCTACCATTAATACCCCTAATTTCCTAGACCCTTAAAATCCTAATTCTAAGTTATCTTACCATAACAATAAAATTTTCCAATTTAAAACTAATTGAAGAATAAATATTAATTTTCTTATGCCAGTGTGATAATTTATTTATTTAGCAAATATCCAATTTAAAAAGAAGGAGATAACACACATAAATGTTTTCCAGGAGATAACGTAAAAATGGTACATTTTTATTTTAAATTGGATCATTAACAAAAGACAAAATTCTTGAAAGAGAGATGTTTGGCACGAGCAAACACACATAATTAAAAAAAGTGCTGCCACCCAATCGTTAATAACTTAGCAACACGAAATGTTATTGACCCAGGCCCATGTAGGGTTCTTTAAAAAATAATCTAGATGCCAATAAGAAATTATGAATTGCATAAATATTATAATTATCCTTATTTACTAAGCTAGAGTACATCATGCTTTTCTTCTGAATGATAATCACGCGTTATTTAAGACTGATTGTTTGTGGTGTGTATTTATGTAATTGCTTTTAAGTAATTTATTGGATGATCTTTAAATTAAATTGTGTAATTTCATGCTCTTATTTCATGTCAATAAATATGAATTAAAACAACTATGCAATTGATATTAAAATAAAATAGATGTAGAAAATAGTTCAATGACAACAGAGGGTAGAACGTGAATAAAAAAATTTAACTAATGAAATATTTTTTAAAGTTAGTTAAGTGAGATCAATCAGTTTGATTTTATTATTTTAATTCTTCAATAAAATAGTTTCGTATGCAATTATGGTACATACACACATAAGAAAGTTTTCTAGGTTACTATTATTATTTTTTTTTTTATCAAAAGCTCCGATCCCTCTTAAAACATCTTACTCATGAGCAGAAAATTTTAATTTCTATAAAAAGACTATTCAATTTTCTTGGTTGTGTAAAGTCGAGTTTGTGCTTAAAGTAAAGCGAATTCATTCATGTTAGGATTGAATGAATCGCATTATTAATATGACAGAAGGATTTGAGCATTATTGAATTTATCCAATGGGATACTTAAGACATTTGAAACACTGATTAGCGTAATTTGAGAATTAATATACACTCAAGAGCCAAAACATTATGACCACCCCTACATTTTGCAGTGAACTCGCCTGGATGACGTTGATGGCACGTGATCAGGTGGAAGTGGTATTTAACTGGTATTAAGTGGTGGTATTATTCCATGCCAAGGCGGGTTGCAGCTGTGTTGCTCGCCAAAGGTGGGACAACTCGTTATTGACAGGTGGTCATAATGTTTTGGCTCTTGAGTGTATATTTTATGTGAATTAATAGAGAGTTTTTGCATACCGTATTTTGGACGTCCGTTAGCTTTTTCTCCCTAGCGCGCATGCTCATAGGAAATTGCGCATGTGTATCTGTAATAATGTTTCCTATGAGCATGCGCGCTAAGGAGAAAAAGCTAACGGACGTCCAAAATACGGTATGCAAAAACTCTCTATTATCTTGTTAACCAGAATAAACCCGGTGATTGGTGCGTAGGCGTATGAACTATGATTCTCAGCTCGAATCCCTGAAACTGTTTGGGCATGAAAGTGTGTATATTGATGGACATGGAAACAGACACACACACACACACACAGAGAGGGAGAGCGAACTCTATTTACAAGGAAATGAAAATTAAAAATATAATTAGATTCGTTGATTCTTCTTCTCTAAAAACCTCTCTTTGAGAAAATCAATCAAGAGGGGAGGGAGTCAGCTTCCCTCACTTCTCATTGGAATCGACATTTCTTCAGCCTATGGTTTATCACCAATCTCTATGTAGCAACGCCTCCCATAGGCCATATCCTGTCTATAATTGTTTCAACCTATGAAGGCCACATATACATTCGCTAATTTCCTTAATATACTGACATTGATTATCTGCCGTCAGATTTGACTAACAGGTTGTTTTCATTAATACAAAACGCTAATTGCATGTAATATAAATATCCACAATACTACTTAACTGCTGTCAGATTTGAGTGATAGGATGTTATTAAGCACTTGCTAAATAATATACATTCATTTCCCTGGGAACAGAAAGGCAATATCTCTTTCCGTGTGAAAATTGATACAACAGCTGCTCCCGAGAACACCCCTGCAGCTACGACCACACCGAAGTGTTTTTCTCCATGTTAAGTGTTCAGCAAGCTTTTAGAGATTATGATTATTCTTAGAAGAGTTAATACACTCTCGTTAGAATAAATAGTATGTCAAAAAATGATTTATTACAGGATTTGAAATATTACAATCGCTCATTAAAAATGAATTATTCATCAAAAAATTTTAAAGAATTTCCCACTATTCCAATTTATTCTATATTAATAAATTATTATTAATAATTGTATACAGAACGCTTTAATTAATCTATTGTATGTCTACTTGTTTTATAGTTGAGAAAGGTATTTCAAACTACAATCAGACAATTTTCTTTGCTATGCTTCAGGTATTTTAAAGTATACTTAATGGCCTTACAATATTTATTTTTTAAAAAAAACTTATTAATGCTTATAAATTAGTATACTTAATTAGTAACCAATTTAATTAAGTACAAATATAATTGTCATATGTTATTTATTCTTACTTTTCGTAAATATTTCGCCATTTATTAAATTAAATGTTCTTACGAAATGATCATTTGGATTTTTTTGTCGAATACATAATTTTTCAACAGTTCCCCTTAAAGTAGGCGGCATAGCTTTGTTTGATATAATAACTAATTGTAAATTTAAAATAATTTAATTTTGACAACTTTTGCATGCATATCAGTAATTAGGAACTTTACATAATATTAACTTATTATTGCAATTGTTAAATAGCAAGTTTGCAGAATAACTCTTTTCATCTCAAGTATAGTGTTGAAATGCTCCGTGAAAAATTTAAATGTAACAGAAATTAATTTGCTTTGGAATTTATTAATTTAGAAATGAATTTTTGACACTAAACTAATTAGTCGGTTTTAATTTTTATTCAGTGACATTTCTTAATTGGGCGATGAAGTTAAAAATGTATGGAAATATTGAATGGCAATAAGGAGTAATGTAGAAATGCTAATATTGTCCATAAATTAAGGATAATGAAGTTCAGGCAAAGAAAGAGACAGAAGCAAAACAAATGTGACTTATTTGTAAAGTATATTTATTAAACAAAAGGTAAAGAGCAAAAAAGATGCTATATGTTTGACATAATTAATAAAAATTGCGATTTTTACTCCCTGGAGCAAATTTCAAAAAAGAACCTATTTACAAAAAACAGTATAACATGGTTAGTATGATGGTTAATATGGAGTATGTCTTCCGGACGATGCAATACAGGCCTTACAACGCCTGGGCATGCTGAGTATCAAATTATCAATCTGATCTTGGGGAATATTACACCACTCATTAAGCAATGCCCTCCGAGGTTCCGGTTGACAGGTGGGAGGGGGTTGACGGGCTGCAATTCGTCAACAGTAGAAGTCTTAAAACTTAAAGTTAGACTTAAAACTGAGTTAAGGAAGATTGAATGATTCATCTTAAGTTGAACGGATATTAAAAAAATGCAACATTATTAAACTGGGAAAATGACAAAATTTGTAAAATTATAACCGCATTCATTAATCTTAAGTTAATAATTTTGTAAGGTAAATACAGTTTTTATATTCGTTGCTAGGATGATGTAAATCATGCATCCTATCAGCGTCCCCGCGGCTAGAACTGGGGAGCAATATTACTGAGGTTCAATCCGCTGGTGGCATTGCTATAGACATTTTTTCAAAAACGATAAGATTCGATAGCATTTGTGATGTTCAGCATCTCGCCTCGGTAGTCAGAATACCCGGTGGAAGTTTTCTAGGTTTCTCTCATATGATACGCAAATGTGGGGGAGCTCCTCCTAAAAGTCCTCACTTAAGGCACTGTCCTACTTCTTCAGCGACAAGGAACCATGTCAGACTTCTACCTACTGATGCTTCACCCCAACAGAAGCTGACGCCTTTCCCTATATCCATGAGTAGACTACACATCAAATGTTCGTTCCGCACTGCAGAACACTACTGGGGGTTAGATATAACACGATTAAAAATGTATTATAATCAAGGCATTAAAATCTTTTTGATACTTAGTTAAATTTATTTTAAATAATAAAATATCACTGACACGATGTCCCTCTCCGAAATATATAACATATTTCTTCTTTGGTTTTTGTAGCATTTTTTAATAGAAGTAAATATAGCGAATATTCAATGATGTCATAGGCATAGCATTATACTAGACATCAGTACGATATTAAAATAACTTTCGTAATTCATTTTTCGAAGATCTAAAAATTCGAACGACAAATTCGATTTATAAATTCATACAGCAAAATGTTAACAAAAAACTATTTCGGAAAGAGAAAATATAAAGTGGCATGATTTTATTTCCTGTTTTATGTAATTTTGCTTTACGGGCAGATGTATATAGGTTATCCATAAAATGTAGAATTTTATGTAAGAGCAAAACGCATAACAGCATTACGAATTACAAAAAACATTTACATAAACGCATTAAAAAAAAATGAAAAAACCCAAAAAACATAGAATTGCAATTTGCATTTTTCTTGAAAAATGTCATTTTCACTTTGAAATAAAATTATCTTTGCTTTCACCAGGCGATCTTTTAGAACAAATTTACATTATTTAATTAAATAATGTAAAATTATTAATGATAAGGAATTTGGAATAAGTTTGATGTAAAGAAATTGATATGAATGCGAACTAAATGCTCGTAAAAGAAATTGAAATAAGTATCATATACAAAAAAAAGCACATGAAAGAAATTTAAAAATTAAAATTGACAGTGGTCAAGGAAGCCATGGAATACTCTCCCAAAAACAATACCCATAATTTAATGGGTAAAAAAAAAAAACAGCTATCAGAACATGTGCTTTTAACCACTACAACACGAATTTGCTTATAAGTGAAAATTTTTAACGATATAAAATTATTAATAATTTTTAAACTCGTATTTCTTCTTAAGACTACTAAAAATTGGGTCCTACAAATTGTACCAGTTAACATTCGAGACATAACGTATTTATAGTATAAATTTCAATTTAATCGGTAAAGAACTTTTCCTGACTTAAGATTTCCAAGATAAAAATTATTTATTGTAACATTATTGATCATTATTATTATTTCATTATTTATAATTATTTATGATTTAAATGTTCAATAGATGTACTGAATAAATAAGGACTGAAATATTAAAAATTATATATTTTTATTATAAATTTATTTTTATAAAATATTGATAATTTATTTAGATAACCCGGTCTTTGTAATTAACCTTTTTGATTAGGTTTCCTAAAAGATAAAAACAAATCTCAAACAGTAGACGATAATGAAACGTTTGACATTTAAGATAAACATTTCTAGTTTTTAAATAATTATTAAGCCAGAGTATTTCTTGCTTATTTTATAATTATTATCACGAAAAATAAGCAAGAAATATTCTGCATTTGTTAATGTGTACGAATTAATATTCTTTTTAACGTTACACTAATTAATGTAAAGAACTAGTTATAATAAACAAGCGCTTAAAAGAATTTTTTTAGTCAATGTGGATTTATTAATTAATTTTATGAAAAACGATTTAATCCGACGGCTAACAAAATATAGAATAAGCATAAAATTTTTAATATTCATAAAACAAAATTATTCAGAATTCGAGTAATTTCGTTTGAATAATATTGGATATATTTTAGACAAAAATATTCTTTATACTTTTAGATTGATGAAAAGAAAAAAAAGAAAATATTAAAATAAGCATACAATCTGAGATACGACTTTGCTGGTAATTGGTTCTAGAGCGATCGTGCAATTCAATTACAAATATTTTTTATTGGTTTGTGGCAATAAAATTAAAATAAGAACTCTAAAAGTTTATTTTGCGTAATTTGAAGATTGTTGTATGAAATGCGAATATAAATTAAAAATAACAAGACGCCAATGGAATAGTAAATTAAAATTATATTAATTAAAAAAAGTTATTAATTTAATGTTTACTGCCAATTTTCACTTTGGAGGAAAAAAAAAGGAAACATTTTATTTGTTCAGCTTTATTTTTCGGTATTTAATTATGCCTGTCTTCTTGAAAAATAAGATTTTGTTTAAATTTACGATTTGTTTATGAGGATACTGCACGTTGAATTTCATCAAATTTAGAGATTTCCATGCGAATTTCACATGCTTCTGTATAGAATGAAAAGTCGTAACTTATATCTTTAAATTTAACAAAAAAAATATACGTAATTAAAATTTTTAAGATTTTGAATTGTTATTGGGAAATTAATTCTACTTTTCTTAGGAATCTATCTCTTCTTTTCAAAATATATTGCCAACGAAATTCATAACATTTACTTTGAACCTTTCATTCTTTTCTTCTATATATGAAACGAGGGATATTTATTTTGCAATTTTGATTATTTACTACTACTACTATTATTATTATTATTATTATTATTATTATTATTATTATTATTAGTAGTAGTAGTAGTAGTAGTAGTATAGTTTTATGCATTAATTCGGATTCAGAATTATTATTGTGATATTTATTATACTTTTCTTAGGAATTATTACACCCTTTCAAAATATATTACCTACGAAATTCATGCATTTATTTTGAACCTTAATTATTTTCTTTTGTATATACAACAAGCGATATTTATTTTGGGATTTTCTGTTTGTTTTTCACTTATATGTATCATTATGTATTATTATTTTTATTATTATTGCTTTAAGTATTTATTAATGCATTTATTTTTTGAAATTTACAATTTGGCCCAAATTCATTTTAAAAATTATGTTTAAAAACTCCAGTTAATAATTTTCAATGATTTAAATATATTTTTTATAGATTCTACAATTGATAATTCTACTATCCGCTCAGCTTAAACATTGAAAACAAATTATATTCATTCCAGCAATTCTCCAAGAACATTATAATACAGGGTCTGATGACCGAGTGACTTGCGCACTGTGTAACAGGTTTAGAGTTCGAGTCCAGGCAGTGCCATGGATGTTTGTAGTGGGTAGGAATCCCCTTTAAATTATAGGTCCCGGTCTAATATGACTGTAGAGTGTTGGGCTTAGGGCTGATAACTATATCCCCTATAAAGTCAGTGTGAAGAAGCCAAGTCAGACTTCTACCTACGGTGCTCCATTATAACAGAAGCTGCTCCCCTTTCCCTCCTTCCTTGAAACACAGGGATTCTTGAACTTGGTATAGATGCTGCTGTCTAACAAGGGAGATAAAAAACAATAGATTATAATACAAAAGATAATGTGTTTACTGCCTAATTCCAAAAAATCAGCATATAAGACTAAATGAGTTGAGAGTCTTAAGTTTGTTATAAGACTTTATTATTTTTTTCTAGTTTTAAAATTCTTCTGACTACTATTTCCTAAACCAGTCTGTTATTTCCTAAATATCTTTTTAACGTATGCCCATTTATGTATTAAACTTTTGCAGTACCAGTGTAATGTTTATTATGAATAATTTTATTTTTAAATAAGGAGCTGGTTTTATCCAGCTCCTTATTTAAATTATCCGTCAGTGGGGTTTTTGTATACGCAAAATTGAGACATGAGATCACAGTAACTGGTAAGCATTCAAATGATATTGGATTTGATCTGAAATTTGATTCTGAACCTGAAATTTCAATAAAGATTTCATACCTGAAAATTTTAATCATCGCGTGGGATGATTTTCAACGAATGATTCATAAGCAAGCATTGATCCACTTTCAGTTGTAAGTTTTTTTTAGAATTCTGGGCGATACAAACAATACAAATTGATATAAAAATATTTAACGTAGTGATTTTGAAAGGTACATTTAGTGTTCATCATCATCAGTGGTGCAACTGTCGCATGGAGGGGGTGGCAAAGGCCGTCTGCCTACAGATTTCGAGACAGGAGATGTTTTTCCTTCTGACGAGGTACGGTTGTCAGTCCTACGCCAACGCTCTACAGTCTTATTATACATTAGGGGCCTGACGGCCGAGAGACTAGCTCTCTGGTTTCCGGTACCACAGATATTGGGTTCGAATCCCGGTGGTGCCATGGATATTTGTTAGTGGTTCAAAATCCACTTTAAACCGTAGGTCCCGGTCTCATATGACCGTAGAGCATCACAGAGCCCATACTTCTTGTACCCCACATCATTCCCTAACTGTAAAGGGGCAATTCAGCTCTAGGCAGGGAGATGTGGTGTGATGTAGTAGATGTAGTCATATTAGCCAGGGACCTATGGTTTAAAGTGGATTCCGAACCACTACAAACATTAATGGCACCGCCGAGACTCGAACACGAAACCTGTGGTACCGACGCCACATCAGTAATCACTCGGCCATCAATCCTCACATTTAGTATTTTTCTTAAAATATTCATTTTATTTTTAAATAAAATATTAATATAATACAATTAAGGTTCGAATCCTGACGGTGGCAGGGATGTTTATTAGTAGTTCAGAATCTGCATTAAGCTGTCGTCTCTGTCTAATTAGCCCAAAGTGTGCAAAAAACGACTGTAGAGAGACAAACCAAACCATCAAAATCTCATTTTCTTACTGTACTATGACTCGATAAAATGATTTTTCAAAATTAATACGATTAAATGTTCTGCAAATATATATAATAGCGATGCAAGAATTTTACTGGGAGGAAAGTTTATCTTATTAAAATAATCTCGCTTGGAATAAATTTAAATGCACAATTGTATAGTAATGTCTTGAAGAAGTTGAACATTTTCACTACAGTAAAAACCCAATTAGGCTTGTTTTTTTTTATGTACAACGTCATCCCACAGACAAACGAACTTTCGGTTTACTTTTCCGATATTTCTCTATCGGATAATTGATTCTTTACGAAAATCATTTATTCATGATCGCTGGTATTAAGAAAACAATTAGTTCGAGAATATCTGTTCGGCATAATCTCGCTCCCAGACGATTGTGTGTAAAGTTCGATATCTCTTTCAAGATTTTCAATGAACGATAAAAATATCGATTATAAGTATCGATTTTTTTAGAATAAATCATTGACTTTTAATTGGTGAATAGATACCTGTTTTGTTTGATATCGAATAGCGCATTGTAAATGATATCGACTTTTTGGAATTTCGTTGCGTTTTATGCAAAAAGCTTGTTTATGCTTATGATGATCATTGTTGCAATGATGCTTTCAATTTAAGTTTAATTCAAATGATAAGGGTAATATTAAATTGAAGTGAAAAGAATTCCTTGTCATTTGATAGGATAAAGACAGAAGAATGGACATGTTTATTTGAAAGATAATATTCTAAATTTGATTGGAATTCTAAAGCTTGTTCTTCGTTAATAATATAAAATATTATTAATACTATTATTTGTTTAAATGATTAACTATATTTATCAAATATAATTCAATGTAGTACAGTTTGGATCAATGTACCAGTTTTTATCCTAGTGTAAGAAAATATTATAAACCTTTTTTTTTTTTTTTTTTCAATGCAGCTGGCAAATAGATATTAGAGAGGTTTTGCATAGCGGAAGCCACCCGCTTTCACTTTTCCCGCTATTTGGCGCATGATACCACTGCGCATGCGCTCATCAGAAACGGTCATTTAACGGGAAGCTTAAAATGAGTTTTTGCATAGCGTCCGCTTTCACTTTTCCGTTAAATTAAAACAGCGCGAAAACAAAATCTCGAATACGAGCAGCTGAGTGATGATATAGAAGTGCAAATATCCAGTTCTCGATAAGAAAGATTTAACAAATGTAGATTTTAATCGTTTTTGTCAGAGAACATTTTTTTTTATTAATTATATATTTTTAATACAAAAAAAAATTGCAAAATGTATTACATATATGCTTATGCTCCATTTGATAATTGCTATTAATCTTTATGTGACAATCAGGCAGCACGAAATGGTAAAAGAAATGAAGTATAAAAACGTGCAAAGAATAAAAAAAAAAAAAAAATGTAAAAAAAAAAAGAACGTTTCTATTTGCAGCTGCTTTGTTATGACTAGCATTGTGGTTTTTGTTTCAATTTAAACATCTGCTTTTCTCTCCATCTAAAACATCTATTCATTTCGAATAAAGATAGTGCAGAAATAAAAGGTTGATTAAAGTTAATTATTCCCTGAAAATATATACTAAAAAAATATATTTTACCTTTAGACGTAAGTAATAATTTAAATAATGCAATTTTAAATAACGCAATTAAATGTATATACATGTTTACTTAATTACTAAAATTCTAATAATTGCTTATTTTAAATTTTGAAAAAATTATCTGCCATGTTTATGCTAATGAAAAATATATTATGCAGATATTTCCAAATTAACTATCTGTTTTTTAGATGTTTCAGTTATTTTTCTTTCCTATTTTTTGTAATTCAAAAGGCTATTTAAAATTGATAGCCTGTACCTGTAATTTGTACTTGTTAAAATGCTGCATGATTTTAGATTCAGATATATATTTAGTAATGTTATATGTTTGTTTAAATTATTAAAAGTATTGCAATTGTAATTGTTTTTAAATATATTTTTTTAATTAAAATATAATATTAAAATAAAATTGTGTTTCTGTTTTTATGAAACAAGACTATTATATACAGGTGTTTAGTGGTTTCATTGGTAGTAAGCTTTTTACAGGATAATTGTACAAAATCTAAACTACATCATTAACAAAAGTGAATTAAAAATTCATTCTTTCTAAATTTCTTATAAGGCATTTGCTCATTGAAGATTATACATATAACAATTAAAAAAAAAACCAGTAATAATAAATGTAAATTTAAAATTTTACTTAAAAATTGTTGAACATTATTTATTTTGATGATTAGAAGCAAATGTGCTATGAATGAACACGACTAATTTTAATGTTACTTTATTTTTCATATGTCTAGTTTTAAGAATATACATTATAAATTTATATTAATTTAAAAAAAAACAAACAAACAAAGTAATTTTTTATTTAAAAGTATATTAAAAAGCTATTTGCTATAAATATTTTGTTTTAATTGTTAAAATTCTGATATTAAAATATTTTTTAATTTTATAACTCTTTTATTTTTGTGCTAATTAAAAGTACTGTAGAAATATTTTCCATTTATTAACCTGCTTCTGTTGGTATTTTATATTTCTATTCCTATTTTGAATTTCATATCATTATTTAAGAAATAATTTGTAAATTATATTTGTTACTATGAAAAATTAGCATTTTTAATAGTATAATATTTAAAAAAAAGGGTGCGCAGAAGATCTACCTCCCCGTGGTGCACCTGTAACACTTTTTAGTGGCTAAAAGATCTGCAACTTGGCATTATTGTTAGATTAATGAACTCTGTTTCAGCATGTTTTGTTGTATTATTTCTTGTTGTTGTATGTTGCATATATATTTTTTTTTTTCGTTGTTCTTTTTTTGCTGTAACTGTTCATAATCTGCCATTGGAAATAAAAAAATATTTTAAAAATAAAATAAACTATATATAAAATATATCCATTTTGTGCCCTCCTGTTTTAACTTGATTATATTAGTATGGATTTATTTTTCTGAATAGAACTTTTTATATTTTGAATTGAGTTTCATAATAAATTGAAAATATACACAGATAAACTAATGTACTATTAAATAAGTGCTAAATAAATTTGCTTGTTTATTTTGAAAATTATTCTTTATTTAAGAAAACAATATATAACAAGAAATATGCTTTTATTCATTTTCATCCTTAATATTAGTTACTTTTTTAAAGATTTGATTTAATTTTATATGTTTGTCTTTTTTGGATTAAAACTTTCTGTTTCATTTCTTATAATTTTTCTCTTTTTATGGGGACTGTATTTTTGTAATGGTATAAGAGTTAATAATTTTTAACTTCTTTAAAAATCTTTCTGCTGTCAGCAAATTAAAAGTTAAGTAGTAATATATAACTGAATCATTACAATTTTCTTTTTTTTTCTTGCATGCTTCATGTGAAATTATTAATTTATTTTATACACCTTTATAATAAATTGCAAGGGTAAATAAATTTACTATATTGTTTCTTAATAAATTTGTTTGCTTTGTTAGAACATTTTTCTTTATTTAAGGAAATGGCATATTGTAGGAATCAATTTTAACATTTTCATCATAATTATGTAAAGATTTTCAAAAATTTTACTAATCTGTTTTTTAAAGTATGTCATGAATTAAAAAAATAAAATTAAAATTAATTCAGGTTTCTTAAATCTCTTTCATAGTTGTTATACATTACAAGAAATGTTCATTTAAAAAATATTGCTTCATATATTGTGAAATATTTAAATACAAGAAACTTGCACAAAATTAAATGTAAATAATAAGTAATTTAATCAAAATTTAAAAAAGTTGTACATAAATAAATCTATACATACATCTTTTTAAGTAGTAATGAAATTGTTCACTAAAGACATGTCAATACAAAACAAATAGCAATCTAGTTGCTAATAAACAAATACTTTTTTTGGCAAATGCTTTTTGGTGGTACATTAGCTTATTCGTCGACTCAATCTACCATCTATGTCATGAAAATGAATATGTAAACAGTGATTATATCATTTAATGTTCCATTCTGAAATTGGCATATTTTTTATTCTCGAAGGCCTGTTGAGGAAATGTAACTTATAAAACAATCAAATTGTGAAAAAATATTTTCTAGTTGTCATTATCTTTATTATTAAAAATGGAGGAGTGGGTGAATTCTCACACTCCTGTAAATTGAAAAAAATATTTTATACATCTTAAAATTTAATATACATCAATAATATAAATGATCTAGAATTTGGAATAATATTCAGGTAAGGGAGGTGAGGGTATTCTTCTCTGGAAATTAATCTTAATGTTAAATAGAACAATATACAATAAAAAAATTTAAAACTATTCGTAATATAATTCTAATAAAACTGATGAATGGATAAGGAGTTAAACGTATTAGGAAACGGGATTAACAGAAATTAAACACTTAATTAAAATAAATGAAATTATTTTTTAGATTAGTCTACGATCTTGTACTAGAAGAAATGTGTTTAGGTGTAATTAAAAAAACATTTTCATTTATCAGCGGAATCATCAACGAGAAAGAGCAACAAAGACACATATACGATCTTCTACGAATCACGAAAGTAAGTTTCCAGTTTATTTTTTATATTAAAAACATTCTATAATGTAGTTTAATATATAAATAATAGTATATTTTATTATATTTAATGCTAATTAGTTCTAAAATTCCCATGATAATCTATTAAAACTTAATCGAGTTTTATTCATATAACATAAGTTTTGCCTATAATGATGTTTGAGTATCTATCTAACTACAAAATATATTTTAACATATGAGTGAAAATTGATTAAGTTTAAACAGATTATCATGATGATTTTAGAATTAATCAGCATTAAATATAGTTATGTTAAGAAATTAAAACTACATTATAGAATATTTTTAATATAACAAATAAACTGGAAAACTTACTTTCGTGATTCGTAGATCGTAATGTGTGTTCGTTGCATCATCGTTGATGAGTCAGCTGATTAGTAAAAAAAAAGTATATTTATTTAAGATTAATTGCTCGTACATTTCACATTTTTTCTTTGTACAAGATCCTAGACTAATCCAAAAATTTTTTTTAATTTATTTAAATGACGTCTATAGCGTTTAATTTCTGCTTTCCGTGTTTCACAATTAGTCAACTCCTCATCTATTCATCAGTTGTCAGCCATGTTTGTTTATTAGAAATGCTTTCAACTGCTTTCAAATCGCATGCGCAGTAGTGCAATATTACAGATAAGCATGCGTAATAGTACAATGTTTCCTATGAGCATGCGCGCTAGGGAAAAAAAGCTAACGGACGTCCTACGGTAACTGGCAACTGGTACGGTAAAAACTCTCTATTGTCGTCTTGGATGCCTTAAGGCAAGCGCTGCACAGACATTACTCACGTTGCATTACCCAGAGGGCGCGTGTAACTTGAAGATAAGCCACGGACGCAGAGTAACAATGCCTCCGCAACGCCCTACGATCCTGTTAGACCGGGACCTATCGTTTAAAGTGGATTCCGAACCACTATAAACATCCCTGGCACCGCCGGGACTCGAACCCGAAACCTGTGGTACCGAGTGCCAGAGCGCTAGCCACTCGGCTATTCAGGCCCCATATTAAAAACCTTTATCAGTAAAAAATTGAAATGAACGATTTATTTATTTGAACTAACAAAATGTATCTCAATAATATTTCTGCCCGACTGGTGGTTCAGTGGCAACTTGCGCAGCCGGTGAGCATTAGTGAAGAATTTTAATCATCTGGCGGCTTTGTTGTAGACACTGTTTCAAAACACGAGGCATTTGGGATGTTCAACATCTTGCCTCGTGAGTCGAACTACCTAGTGGGAGCTATCTCCCATACGCAAATGCAAGATAAATTCATTATAAAAATACACCCGGAAGGCGCTACTGTTTTTCAGATGCACGGTTTAGTTTTGTTTGTCGCTCTACAATCATTTTGTACACACTTTGGGTTAGCTAGACAGCGACTTACAGTATAACGTGGATTCTGAACCACTAACAAACATCCATGCCACCGCCAGTATCAAACCTGAAACCTATGGTACGAACAGGTAGAGCGTCAGCCAATTGTATATCAGGCCTCTCAGCGGCACGGAGCAAAATCAGATTTCTAGCAATGGGTGCTCCATCACAACAGAAGCTGCCCCTTTCCCTCCATATATGTATAGAGTACCCATAATACATTAATCCCGCAGGACACAGAGGATTTGACACCACCACCAGCACAACAAATGTTATTTCTTGAAATCTTTTTGAGATAATAGCGTAAAAATTATAACAGTGATTAATTGAATTTCAGTCGCTTGAACACATTATGTATTATGATCGATCCTTTGTGAAATACTCAAACTAATTTTGTGAAATTTTTTTTTTATACCACATTAGTTCCGTCCTACAAAATAATACTAAAATAAGTATAACTTGACATTAAATCCGACTTATGGAAAAACATCTTTCACACAAATGCATTAGTCGGATGTGGGAAAAGAACAGTAAATGAATTTACTCTGGGTAATAATATCGATTAAAGAACGAATTTCAGAAGCATAAGGCCTTCATAATAGCTTATGGCCGTGATAAAAATACAAAAATTTTACCATGATAAAATAACTTACAATTAAGTTATTCATGGTTAAGAAAAAGTTAACCCCAAAACCATCCAATAAACAGAACTAAATGACCAATACCAAACTTAATCAAATGTAAAAAAGAGAGGTTTTGTTTTGTTTGTCGCTCTACGGTCATCTTGTGCACACTTTAGGCTAAACAGACCGGGACCTACAGTTTAAAGTGGATTTCAAACCACTACAAACATACATGCCACCACCAGGATTCGAACCTGAAGCCTGGGATACCAAAGCCCAGAGCGCTAGCCACTTGGCAACCAGGCCGCGTAAAAAAGGGAAGGGGAAAAAAAGTAAAAAAAAAAAAAAAAAATATTAATATTAACTCTAAGTGAAGGAGTGGGTGATTGCTTCAAATTAAAGAAATAACCTGAAAATGGCGCGAAATGGAAAACAGTCAGAAATTAGCGACAAGCAAAATGGGTGATAAAAAGGAATGCTTAAATCCCCGGAAAGTATTTAAAAGACTCAATCTGATGTATATATCATGTTATGCAATGAGTAAAAAGCACTGCTGTACGGCGGAAAAAAAATTTCAATTGATTTAATAGCTTAGAAAGGTTTTTTTTTTGTCAAGTGAAATAAAGAATTGTATTTTGGGATTACAGGGATGAGCTTTCAATTTAATCAGAAGGAAAATTGTTTTTGTGCTGTGTTTTGAAATGGCGTTTCTTTAGATTATTGCTTGTATTAATTTGTACTTACTCATTTCATTTGCATAGTTTTACGCTTATTTAATTCTTTAGTTTCGTTAAAAAGGAAAAAAATTAAGTCTTTTCCTATATAGCATCTATTATCTTTACCTTAAATATATATTTATTAATTGATGTTTAAATTTTATTAAAATAATTCTACAGCACTAATAATCTCTTTGCAATTCTTACTTTTCATTACAGAAAATAGCTCATGAAGTTATAAAAACGTTTTAGCATTACATCTTGTTATACTAAAATAATTTTTTATTCTTTTAAAGTTAGTATGGAAGAAATTTAAAAAAAAAAATTGCCACTATTTCATTTAAATCCAATTAATTCATATGAAAAGACTAAAATGCAATTCAATTTCTTCTATTTAATTTATATTGTATTTCCTGCCGACTAAATGTCAAACATTGTCAATAAATTTGAAAAACTAATTAATAACTTAGTTATAATTATAATCTTCTGCATCAACAGAAAGGCTTTGACAGTCACGATTGAAGTATTTGTGAAAGAGAGAACATAATTCCTGCTTTTCGAACACTGACGCATATTTTTTTTAATTGAAACGTATTTGCCAACAAGCATATTTTTAAAATGATGAAAACCACGTCAATGTACTAAAGTCAGTGTTACAGATTATTAAGGGAGTGACATCTTCCTTCAAGACTTTCATGGATAATTAATGAGACCACTTATTTTTTTTTAGGCAAGACATCTACTCATTTTATGTGATAGTATGTGTTAAAGTAAAATACATATTTTTTCTTATTTGTTTTACTAATGAAAAGAATATGAATGAATACGTGAAAATAAATAATTTACGTGGTCATATGCCATGCAAGTTTATTCTTCAGAAACACTTATTTAGTGTTAATTTCATATAAAAATGACAATTTTGGCATTATCACTTAAAATTTTTTTTGGTAATCGACATTGCTTTAAAGAATTGCGATCTTAACTGTGTTTCATCATAACTGTGTGATAGTCCACATATTATTAATAAGAGCTTCTTCTCTACTGAAGCATTAGTAGACAAAAAAATCTATTCAATAATTACGATTTACATAAGGTTCATATGAGTCAAATTAGTAGTGAAGGTGTTAAGACAATTATGCAATCTACTTTCGGTTGAAACATTCACCCAGTTTTATTCAATTATTTTATGTTGTGAAATATAATTGCTAATAATGCAAATGTTAATGTAATTAGAAATAAGTGAATTCTTATGAAATGCTTCTCTATCTTCGATGGATTTAGTAATTCTCATTTTCATCATTACATTCATTTCATTTTGAATTCCTTCCCGGTTTAATATTATTGTTTAATTCGACCATTCAAATATTTCCTGCTCTTCCAAAGAAAGGAAAGTCTTATGTTCTAAATATATTTGGCTTATTTCATAAAACTGTAGTTTGATCGTAGTTTTAATATAAGTTTATATACAGATACATATATTTAAAAGTGGGTGCGCAGTAGATCTACATCCCCGTGGTGCACCTGGTAATACTTTTCAGTGGCTAAAAGATCTATAACTTGGCATTATGTCTCCCCCCCTCACTTTGATACTCTTCGAATGCTACAGTGGAATACCGGTGGACTGTCTCAATCCAAGCGCGCAGAGCTTTTGATGACTCTGTGTAAGAAGGATATTGATGTCTTTAATTTTATGGACGCTAATTTGACAACCGACTGGCTGCGAAACCATCTTTACAGACTTAAAATTGTTCCTTCCCCGATATGCAGCTCGGAGAGGCCATGGACTCCACGCATCTACTGCACTGTCCTGCTCTGAGCAAGACTTTTCTCGTCGAGTGATATTGGGAGGCTAGAGAGGCTTTTTTTTCGTTGTTCTTTTTATTGCTGCAATTGTTCATAATATGGCATTGGAAATAAAAAAAAAATATTTGAAAGTTAGATTTAATATATTTTTTGTTAACACTACTTGTACTTTCTTGTAATTTTGAACGAGTTTGCAAGTTTCTGACAAACTAACATATCCGTAAGACGTATGGAGCATACCGTCCGGCGACTAAATTACATTAAGCATGGTATACCAGTAAAAATAAGTCATTGTGAAGAACTGCAAACAGAATTCAAGAATCCAGAAACTTTTAAAGAATATCCGAAGTAATTCTCTATGAATAAGTTGTATAAAGGAAATGTCTTTTGGGGACGAATAGCTCACTGCCATTAATAGTGAAGAGAAAAAAACGGAATTTAGATTGACCTGATGGATATAAATTTTGTTGTCATAATAATAATCGGAGAAACCAACCAAATAATTCCTTTTAGAGGGAAGTTAATACTAACATGAGTGTTTTTGGGATTTTAATGACCAAATATTCTTGGCCCTCTGCAGTTAAAAATAGATAGACCTTATATTTAAAGGTCTATCAGCAAACATTAGAGGATCATTTAAATTCATTACTGGATTTACTGGGGATACCTGTTTGCTGAGAATCATTCCACCTCTAACTCGGTAAAAAAAGTATGTCAACAAAAAATATCGAAGTCATGCATTGATTTGCACTTAGTCTAGATCTTTATCCTATGGAGGTTGTAGGAAGTGGACCAGCTATCATGAAAATTGTATGAAAATGGACACCAAAATGTTTTAATTATGGAGTGGAAACACAGATTGGATGAACTGTCTTCAGAGTTTATGTAAAAATGTGTAATTTCAGAGGAAAATTGCATATTCGAAGGGGAAAAAGCAATCGAAACATTATTAAACATGATAATTTGTAACCTGATTATTATACTTTAAAATTTATTTCTGAATAATTTATAAATATGGGACTTTTCATTCTGTGATTTATTAAAATAAGTAATACATTTAAAATTTTTTATCAAATTAACACTAAATGACATTTTCTATAGTGTATATAATCGTACACATGACATTGATTTTAGTTTTTTGATTGGATGATATTTTTTTGCTGGCGTGTACTTTTGGGAAACAGTGCATTATACAAACAAATTCATGACTACGAAGCCTCTTTTCTAAATAAACCGATAAATTTAATTTTTCTCGGAAATACTACCCATTTAGTGGATAGAAAGTATATTCTGAAGTGCGTGTGAGAATTTTAAATCTCTTTGAAAACATATAAAACGTATCTCCTTTAAACAAACTTTAAGGGAAAAATTCTGCATTAAGACTGTACATACCCTTGAAAAGAAAAAAAATTAAATCTTGCTCTCTAAGTGAATTCGATGATAGATGAATGAGATGCACGCTAATTCGTGAAGCGCAAAGTTTCATCTCATTACAGTATTTAAAATTTGTAGCAGATTCATGGATTATGTTATAGAAATAAGACATAAAATCTTCGTACCTGCTTGCTGCAGAAATAATGCCTAGAATGTGGATTTCATTTTCTCGTTTTCTGATCTTAAAAATGCAACTTTGTTTCATTCAAATTTCCTCTCATTTTACAAGAAGCAGTAGCTGCGCAATTAGAATTGCGTAATAAACTCTAATTTTAATCACGTGATGCTCTCTACATTCTCATTCAGCGAAAACTGTAATAAAAGTATTTACGGGAAAAATGCAATGTTTGTTAAGAATCCACTTCAATAAGAGATGTTATTTCTTCTCCAACAATTTTAAAGTGGATGATTTCTCGCTTCACATGATAAACTATTATAGATTGAGAACTTCTTGATTTACGAGAAAGATGAGTTGTTTAGTTATCTATCTTCCCAGCTGCGGACCTAATTAAAGTTTCTCGAAAAGTTGGATTTTCATGGTTTGAAAAATGTTAGTTTTTCCATTCTGTTCACATTGATTTGAAGTTAATCCCATTAAAACGAAAAAATCAAGTTTGTCTATAGCAGGGGTGGCCAACCCAAATGATCTTGCGGGCCACTTTGGAAATGCATCATAATTCCACTGGCCGCATATACACTCAAGAGCCAAAACATTACGACCCCCTGCCAATAACGAGTTGGCCCACCTTTGGCGCGCAATACAGCTACAACCCGCCTTGTCATGGATTAATACCACCACTTAATACCAGTTAAATACCACTTCCACCTGATCACGTGCCTTCCACGTCATCCAGGCGAGTTCATTGCAAAATGTAGGGGTGGTCATAATGTTTGGTTCTTGAGTGTAAAATTATATGCAACGCCGCGATAGATGAATGAAAAAAAATTATCTATCCCCCCAAAAATTAATTAAAAAATATATATATAATTAAATATTAAAAAAAATATATATCCCCATATTAGATTTAGACCCACTATAGAATTTTATTGGAGTGAAAAATTGAAACACAATGAATTATTATTTTTGCGTTTAGTATTATTCTTACACAACATAGATAATTAAAAAAATAAAATCATTAAATATATTTATTTTAGCTATGTTTTAATAGGAACGTTAAGGTTGATCGCAATAAAATATTTAGTTTTTAACTATTTTTTTTTAAATATGTAAATGATTTTAAACAAGATGTTTAGTAAAAATATATTTCAATTTTTATAAATAGTATTGTTTTTTAGTAACTTAGTAACATTTAAGTGTTAACTTAGCTAATGTTTTTAGTGTTTTTTTAATATTGTTTTTTGGTAAATTTGTCAAAAAGATTACTTATGTTTTATAATTTTTAAAGCTCTCAAGTGTACGTTTCACAAAAGGCGTTATACCAAATTTGGCACGTTATTTAACGTTATTTTTCATCGAATTTATTTCAATATTTTTGCTTTAAGATTAATGAAGAATGAGATTTCGATCTTAGTTAAACTATACATGAAAATAAATATTTGTAATTTATTATAGTTATCGTATAATGTTTCATAATATAGTCAAATTAAAAACAGGAAGAATATTTAATATCTGATTTTCTTACAATATATAATCCAATCAATACATATTGTTACTCAAAATGCATTGGTTGGATTACATACTGTGCGAAAAGTAGTTTTAGTGCAGTTTTAGTTTTATAGTTGTTGTTCTAGCAAAATAATGCGTTCCAATTTTGAATAAATCCGCCAAACATGTATATATCTACATAATGTTAGCTTCTTTTTTGTTGATATTTTGCATGGATAGAAATACCGTAATCAGCATTCAAAATAAATAATACATAAAGCCTTGTGATAACTTTTGTGATGTTACTCAGTGCTTTCCCCAAATAAAGAAGACTGCTTTAAAGATGCTTCCTATATGTGTATATATATTATTTATTACACAGAAAACGATGGTAGAAATGTCTATCATTTGCAAAATTGTTCTCAAAAGGTAGATCCTTACTTTAATGCAATGCGGAAGAAATTTTTGTCAGACAGCTTTTAAAAACTTCCTTCTTTTATAAATATGGGGATTAAAATGTTGTTTGGTGCCAGTTAATGCAAAATGGACAAACCTAAAATACGAAAGTATATATGCTTTCTGGAATAATGAGTGGGAAAAGAATAACTATTGCAGAGAAACATTAACTTCTTTCATTTCTTAGTCAGAATGTATAAATATAAATTTGATAGTTCGCAATAGACCAACTTCTCTCTTTGCATACTCAAACAAGGATACATCAGTGTTATTGAATACATATCCCCAAAACAATGGTATTTATTTGCTATATTTATTATTGAAAGGTTTATGATAAAATATTCGTTTCATATTCCTGTTCTTAATAATTAAATCCTGTTTCATATTCCTGTTCTTAATAATTAAATCCTGTTTCATACAATGAAAACATGTTATTCTTTCTTTCTGGGAAAATTTTGTATCAGCCTTTTTTGTACATCATATAGGAAAACATAAAATTTTTACTAGACAATCAATCAATAACTATCAATGCGAGACTCTTATTTAAAATGCCATAGTTATCATAAAATCTTCACAGTAGTTAAATAATGACTGGGATGTACCCTTGGTGAATTCGATTCTGGGCCCTCTAGCTTCACTTCTTGCTGTTCAATTAAGGCTCGGGTTAATGTGATTATTGAATATATTATTACTAAATCGATCCAGGCAAATTGCTTATAAAATAACTTCCATTTTGATATTACTTATTTAAAAACTAAACCTGTAACATCTGATATACGAAAACTGTTTATTTAGTTGTCTTACGTTTATTTAATTTACCCTTCTATTCCTCATTCAGAAAATTTTTTATTTGAAACAGCAATTCTAAATAAATTTCGATTTAAAACTTCTCCGCTCGTCGCACTGATTCAAAACAGACCAGAAAATATCTCTTTGATTTATCTCTTCGTACGAATGGTTTAACTCAATTTTGATATATCTCTAGCCCAACCTAGTAAAGTCATCCCAACACATTAATACCAAAAACTTTCTGTATTAGCCAAACAAAATTTGCATCTTCTAGATCCTTGGAACATTTAAATTGAAAAAGAGTTTTCTCTCAGTAGTCACGTGCAGATGTCTCGCTTCAAAAATGAATTCCAACAGCTGCCGAAATCTGCATATTTAATTAGTTGCAGTTATGCATTGATTGCAAAATCTCCCTAATGCCTGGTTATTAAAATAGAGTGATAAGTTTTGAATTTAGAAAAGAAAAAACATACATCTGTTTCGATTTGGGCTTATGATTGAAATTAGCCAGTAAATAGAAAATTTAATTTTGTGGTTTCGAAAAACATACACATGCAAATCTTTGAAATTGTGCTTGTTGGGTGCCATTAATTTTTGATGCTGTTTCATGGTGTGCAATTTTATATTCATGAGTTGTCTTTAATTTTCATTTTGCTTTTTCTGTAAAACGTCTTGAACTCAAATATTTAGTACTAATAATAATAATAATAATGTTTGTTCATATAATGTTTAATATAATTAAGGACATCCGTTTTATAAATAACATTTTTTAAAAGATATAAAAATATTCGTGTAAATGCTTCTAAAGAAATAATTTACACTAAGTATCTAAATAAACTTTTATAGAAATGGAATCTCCACACGTGCATCTTATTTTTACAAGTTTTATTAAAAATTGACTATTAAATGTTTGGAGTCATATGCCTTCTTTTTAATGATATAAAAGGGTTAAACAGTTACAATACCTAATTTCCTTAAAATTATGAAAAATAAATTTTAGAGGGTTAGATATTTTAAATTCCATTATTATATTTATTTGTTTAAATTAATTTTAAATTAAAGAAAAATTGCTTTTAAACTTCTTTTTTTAATCTAAAACTTTACTTCTTTTTTAAATAGACTTTTTTAAGTACTTTAAATTTCTTTTTTAATTCAATACAGTAATTTAGACATAATCAAGACTCATTACACAACAAACCATTTATGAATACGATTGTTTCCCTTGCCACCACAACATTAAGGCTGTAAATATTTGCATTAAATATATTTATTATTTGTATTAAAGTTATTTTATATTCTTATTTAAACACTTTGCATTGTATGTAGATTGAATGATATACACTCAAGAGCCACAACATTATGACCACCCCTACATTTTGCAATGAACTCACCTGGATGACGAAGGCACGTGATCAGGTGGAAGTGGTATTTAACTGGTATTAAATGGTTGTACCATGCCAAGTCGGGTTGAAGCGGTGTTGCGCGCCAAAGGTGGGCCAACTCGTTATTGACAGGTGGTCATAATGTTTTGGCTCTTCAGTGTAAATGCCGAATTTTCTGTAAAAATCACATACTTTTTATGTAATCATTTCAAAACTTCCTTTTGATTGTTGTGATTTGATAATTTCATATGAAGTACAAATATGATACTTTAAAAATGCCTTTCTGTAACTCATATCTATTACTATAGGTTAAATTGAGAAATTAGCTATCTATAAATTTAAGTAATATTCGAAAAGTACTCCACAATATATAGTGTGAACATCAATCAGTAGATTAATACTATTACCTGACACCACCAAATTTTCACATTAATATCTTCAGGTATGGTACCCGGAAGTTTACATCTTTCACTTTAAACGCAAAGGAAGACACTTATATTGGTTTATGGTACCAATATCTGCCGTAGATATAGGAATCTTTCTTTTCGGCTACTAGAAGTGTTTTTGTATAATATTTAATAGACATTAATAACTCAATTCAATATCTGGAAGCACTAACTGATAGCACATCTACCCTAATTTCAAAATAGATAAGATAATTAGATATATATAATATATATATATATATATTAACAGATATATATTGAAAATAATTACATATATATTTTTTTATTTAAACGTTTTTTTTTGTTTATTTGTGTGTGTGTGTGTGTGTGTCTGTGTCGTAACGAATATTTTTCAAAAGCGAGAAAAGAAACATAAAAAAATAAAAAGACAGAAATAGAAAAAGGAATCACATAATCAACGAATTAAAATTATTTATAAGAGAAAATGGATCTGACCTTAGCCCTTAAGAATTTTTATTAGATCTTGAATGACAGATGGTTAAATAAGATAAAATATGATCATTTTAGAGAACTAATAGTTTTTTTTCCGAATATTTATTGGGAGATCCTTAAAAATAGTTTAAATTTAACTTGCAGAATTTCAATTAAAAAAAAAAAATAGTTAATAAAACAAAGCTTTAAGAACGATTTTGCCCAATTAAAATACACAAATTGCTGTTTTTATGAATCTAAAAATAAAATTGTTCTTTGCGAAAACGATATATATATATATATATAATCCCAAATTAAAGAGCAAGTCATTTATTATCTCCTTCCTCATTATATCAACAATAAATACGATATCAAGAAAAGCAAACGGTATAATTAATCTAAATGTCAACTCCATCCGATGGTTATTGGGAAAACACAAATATATCGTACAATTTTCTTTTCAATAACAACTTTACTTCCATTGGCAAATAAAATGTCATTATTTGGAACTGTAGAAAAAATCATGATTAAAAAAAAATCATCGATTTGTTGACGTTCTCAGTTTAGATAATTTTATAATGTTAAATTTCAAATTTTTTTATGTCTTATTTTCTGTCTTTTTGATCAAGAGTTAATATTTTGTGAATTATTTTTATCCAAATAGCTAATTTGCGCTATGATTACGCTCAGACTATTTTATTTTTGGAAACAGTCTTTTGAGTGTTTAAATCCCCTTCTTTTACCTCGAGATTAGGACCCGACCTCGAGATTATAACCCGATTTATAGTGTATACCCATGAAAAAATAGTGCGCATTTAGAGTTACAGATTTAGGTTTGTTTATTCGATGAAACACATAATACAGAAATTTGTGGATGTAAGACACTGTATCATATTTAAACGGTCTCGTGTTCAAGTGGCTAGTGCTGTGGCATTTGGTATCCCAGGTTTCAGGTTCGAATCCAGGCAGTGGAAGGGATGTTTATTAGCGGTTCGAAATATACTATAAATTGTAGGTCCCGGCCTGTTTAGCCCTCGTGTGAACAAGTTGATCATAGAGTGACAAACCAAACTGTCATTTTTACGTGTTCATTAGGGACTTTCTGTATCTTTGACTTGATGTATAGGAATGAAAAGATTGTCTAAATGTTTTCTTGCCTCTTCATTGCAAATAGTTAAATGTTTCGCATTGAAAATCAAAATGAGACAAACAGTCACGAATCTAAAATGTATAATACAACAAATTGTGTAATTATTATCATTAGAATTTCAAACAAATTTTTAAAAATTTTTTCAACAACTATAGAATAATATCTTTGCCTCTCACGGGGTAAAACAAGATTTGTTTTCCATTACCAGTTAACAATGAAATAATCGAGGGCTTTAAAGATAATTGGAGAACTAGAAATCCGTAACATTTCCCTCAACGTTTAAGTTAAAAGTTGTACTTAGATTACTTTTCACTGCATAGATAAATTATAAACACATCTGATATAAATCCTCATATCAGTTTGTAATATTTGAACACCAGTTTATTACGAATATCTTTTGTTCTTGTAATTTACAAGTACAAATCTGAAAGTCAATTCAAAGAGCAGGTGTGATTATAATCCAACCTAGTACCCAAATTTCAGTCCAATTTCAAGGCGAATGCGAATAGATAATTATGACGTCAAGAAGAGGATTATGAAATATCTCACGGAATATGTGGTATAATTAACGAAATCTATCACTTTAAGTGGAACTAAGACGCATTTCACAGATATAATTATAAGCTCGCCAATCTTGTTTATGATTTCTAGGAAGTTATTCGACGATTCTTCGTTATTTATCAGGACGATTCAGTCTTCAGGGAATTTGGGTAAAGTTACTTTATATCTAAAATATTTGAGGGTATAGAATCCTTTGATTGAAAATTTGTGCAGTAGTTTGAATATTCAGATCTTAAAATTTTGATGGTTTGCAATTTGGAGTAGTTTAATTAGGTTTCCATGAGGGGAATCAGAGGTTTCTGTATGTTTCACTTTCAATGATCTGTATTAATAAGTTTTTAAATTGCTTTAGAAATCAGATGATATGGTTAAAAATTTCTAGACTAAATTAAATTTTCGAATAAATGTTTATAAAATAATATCCAAATACAGGGATTCAAAAATTGTGTTCAGGATTTCCATGTACTTTTCTCGAAAAAATAAGAATCACATATAAGAATAAGCAAGAATAAGAAATAATAAGCAAGAATCAATAAGAAGAATAAGCAAGTATCACATATAATTATTGTTTCGCATGCATAACGGAGTTGCACTACATGCTGAAGAAACAGTTAACTCACGAGTTGCTTAAGAGACAGATAAGCACATAAGAAGCCATAATAGGTAGATCATCATCAATGGCGTAACAATCTAATTGAGGGCCAAAGCCGTTTGCCTATTGGCAGATATCCAGACAGGAAATGTTATATTTTTACGGAGAAGATTTGTTAGCCCTAAGCTCTGCGATCCTATTAGACCGGGACCTAGAGTCTAGAGGGGATTCGGAACCACTACAAACATCCATGGCACCCCTGGAACTCGAACCCTATGGCAACACGCTCTTGTCACTCGACCATCAGGCCCCTAAGAAACAGATAACACAGATAATTTATCATACAAAGTCTAGTTTGCGCAACATGATTCTTTTAAAAGAATTTTTAAAGAAGGTATTCGAAGCTGAAGCCTGCAGATGTCTAAATATGAGACGAGAAGGGATGTCTCTGTTGGTAAACTGGGAATCATGCATTTGTAAGTCATACAACATAAAAACTACGAAATTATCATTAGATGACCTAACTGTCCGGGCGAGATGCTTATTCGCATTGCCATAATCGATTTAAATCCATTTGTCCCTTAGTTTCTGAAAGTAGTGATGTAAAAGCAGCCTCTAGCAGATTCAATCCTGATTTCTTTACCACGCTAATTGCTCTCGTTATTAACAGATCCTGGAGTCGGAATAGATAACATTAAAAATATGGATATTCTTTAAAGAAAAAAATAGATATGCTATTTCACAAAAATTAATTTTGATTGAATCTTAATTCAATTTTTTTGCTGTTCTTTTAAATGGCGACACTCAACCTGGTCTATACATACGCTCCAGAGCCAAAACATTATGACCCCCTACATTTTGCAATGAACTCGCCTGGATGACGCGGAAGGCACGTGATCAGGTGGAAGTGGTATTTAACGGGTATTAAGTGGTGGCATTAATCCATGCCAAGGCGGGTTGAAGCTGTGTTGCGCGCCAAAGGTGGGCCAACTCGTTATTGACAGGTGGTCATAATGTTTTGGCTCTTGAGTGTACATCTGCAGATATCGAATGGACCATTTGTGGGGAATTTGAATATAATATTGGCAATGAAGAACTCCCCACCCCCGGAAAAAATAACAGGAATAAGGAAGTAATAGGCTTCAACCTAATAAATGATTTATTATTTGTTGTCCCTAACCCTACCTATAACCAATCAAATCCCAAGATTACATGTATGATCACCCCTTTCTTTTGTTATTCTTTAAGTTTCTTGCTTTCTTAAATGAAAGCTAACAAATGATGTCACGAATTTCAGGTTTTTCATTAATTTTCAAGGAATACGAAAGAAAAATTATGTGGGACATACTAATTTAAACGATCAGACAAACTTTTCTTTTTTTTCTACATGGAAGAATTCGTGTTCTATTTATTCAGGACATCAGCAATACGTCGGTACCCAGGGAAAGTGACACATTTTTTTTGATTACTTAATGAATACTTTTAGCTCTGTTAGCTTCAGAGGTTCATTCCATGACTTTAGCCAGACTGAATACCGCTTGGAGGTCGCCACCAATTCATGCATGGTACGCCGCTAAATATCCTGGTATGTCCTTGCAGTGCTCCTGTCCTAGACCTGCTCAAACAGCTTTAGCTAGACTAAGGACTGGCCACACTAAGAGTTTGACCTTCATTGGAGACGAGAAGACATATACCCTTTGTCCTTGTTCGGCCATCGCGTCTCCCTCTCATCTCATTGATTGTATTGGTGCCTCTGTGAGGCAACTGTTGAATGAGGAGAGGACCATTTACGATCTATTGTTGCAGCATGATCTACTGGACTTGGTTTAGGATTCTAAATCAAGGGGATAAGCAACAACAACATACATTTGGCATAGGCTGAAAAGTTTGAATGTCTTTTATTGCTTTTCTATTAGATATATTGTTTGTTGAGTATATTGTTTTAGAATATTTGCTAGACTTTTTAGCCTTTTGTGTTTATAATCCTACTCCGAATACTATAACTATAAATGAATCCTTCAGTAATGTTTATAGTTCAGTAAATCTCAATCTCATTTCAAATTTTAGAAAATCTGAGTTTATTTACACTCATGGCAATAAATTAAGGATAATTCAGAATCACACAGAAATTGAACTATGACGGGAGTGTAAGAGAGGGGTATATAAGGAATGGTGGCAAAGAAGTAAATTGTCCACAAACGCTTTAAAAGCCTTTCAGTGCAATAACCGCATAGTTATGGCACAAAGGAAGCATTTGGATGATTTTTTACGTGGTAGAATCATCGGACGACTGGAATGTGGACGTACCCAGCTGGAAGTATCCGAGGAACTTGGAATCGCCAAGAGTGTCATCTCCAGGCTTTGGCAACGATTCCAAGATGATGGTAATGTGAGTAGATGTTACAGCACAGGTCGCCGCTGAGTTACAACGCCGAACGAGGACCGGTATTTAGCAGTTACTGCCAAAAGAAACAGACGGAGAACAGCACCAGACCTGTCTCGTCAGCTCTCTTCAGCTACCGGTATGACAGTTTCAATTCAGACCGTGTACAGACGCTTAGGGCACATTGGTCTATATGCTCGTAGGCCTGTCAGATGTGTTCCACTTACCGCAACTCACTGTCGCCTGCGATTACCCTGGAGTAGAGAGCATGCATTGTGGACACCGCAACAGTGGTCTTGTGTGATGTTTTCCGACGAGTCCAGGTTTAGTTTGCAGTCTGATTCTCGCCGGACTTTCATATGGAGAGCACCAGGTACCCGTTACCACCAAGAGAACACCATTG
Organism: Caerostris darwini; assembly: GCA_021605075.1. Lineage (NCBI taxonomy): Eukaryota > Metazoa > Arthropoda > Arachnida > Araneae > Araneidae > Caerostris > Caerostris darwini. The sequence goes on from BPLQ01015685.1 coordinate 334,950, forward strand.
AACGACACCGTTACGGTGATGCAGGATGGCTCGTTTGGGGAGGAATTATTCTTGGTTCCAGAACTGACCTGCATGTTCAGAGTGTAACGATGACAGGCCACATCTATCGGGATGTCATTCTGGAACAACATGTACGTTTGTTTCGGGGCGCCATGGGTGCTGAATTTCTATTTATGGATGACAGCGGCCGTCCTCACCGTGCAAACATTGTAGACGAATGCCTTCAATTGGAGGATATCCCCCGTATGGATTGGCCAACATATTCACCGGACTTGAATCCAATTGAGCATGTGTGGGATATGTTAGGCCGACGAATTGCAGCCCGTCAACTCCCTCCCACCTGTCAACCGAAACTTCGGAGGGCATTGCTTGATGAGTGGTGTAATATTTCCCAAGATCAGATTGATAATTTGACACTCAGCATGCCTAGGCATTGTAAGGCTTTTATTGCATCGTCCGGGAGACATACTCCATATTAACCATCATACTAACCATGTTATACTGTTTTTTGTAAATAGGTTCTTTTTTGAAATTTGCTCCAGGGAGTAAAAATCGCAATTTTTATTAATTATGTCAAACATATAGCATCTGTTTTGCTCTTTACCTTTTGTTTAATAAATAGACTTGACAAATAAGTCAAATTTGTTTTGCTTCTGTCTCTTTCTTTGCCTGATCTTCATTATCCTTAATTTATGGACATGAGTGTATTTATGATATTTAATTTGAATAAGTGGTCGAATGTTTACGGGTAACATTTATCAAAATGTGTCGATATTTGGCGATATACGAAATGCATAACAAATATTCTGCACGAAAAAATATGAAACTTAATTTGGTGAGTTAAACATTATTTAATCAACTTTCAAAAATGTTTAAACAAATAATATTAAAAAAAATTTTAAGTCAATACCGACTTTTTTTCAATGTATTGCAAAAAGTCCTTTATAAATAATTTTCATTCATTTTTTTTTAAGTTAGAAAAAATTCTTTCTCTCTCTCACATACACATTTTCCATCTCTCACTAAATTATTCACATGTTTCATTTTCCATTTTATGCCCTCCTTGACTCAAACTAGAACCCAGAATGAAAAAAGAATCCGAAAAAGAAATTTATTCCGGCTATCTACACGCTTGCTTCGCCACTGACGGTATTTGTTCCTAAATTTCTATCCTGCTAAATATCTTTCTCCCATATAAAACTAAAAATTAATTAATTAAATTTAATTAATCAATTAATATTTGAAACAACTGTATTAACATCAAGAGTCGTCCACTACAAGTTTAAAAAAATGTATTTGAACTTAAGCGGATGAATAAAAAGTATTTAATTAACGACTGAAAATTTGAACAAGATATATAAATATATATAGGGAGAGTGTGAACCAATATTAGGAATTGAATACAACATGAAAAATTTGCATTTTATTCCTTTTTATACTTTTGATATACGGAAATATGTGCAAGGTTATTAATATATACATACCTTTCATATAATTTATAAAACTTTTAGCCGATTTTGTGAATCTTATAAAATAAAATCAGTCATAAATATCAATATCTGAATCCATAGAATTTTACAAGAAAAAAATTTGAGAATTATTGTACACAGAAACTATTTTAGAATTGCTTGCGTCTTCGGCCAATAGATGGCGCTGGTATTTATTTAAGTTGAGCAAATTTTTAATTAGCATACGAATTTATTCCACGTACAGTGCTATAAAAATGCATTAAAACTCGAAAATTTCATCTTGGCATGTAATTTCATAAAAGGCTATTGAGAAATTAAATATATTCGTAAACATTTAATTTCCAGGTAGTTAGGCTAAAATAATGGTATAGTTTTTACTTTAAAAATAAATAACATATGTAAACTATTTGTCATTATAAATGACAACAGAACAAGAGACTCTTCCATAACTCCTCCTCCTGTAACTTCATATAAGGCTGTTGTCTTATACGGGGTTTCGAATGTAAGAGCAAGGGCAGAAGAAGGAACGCGACGGAGTTGCTGATGGCGGGTGGTTGCTCGAATAAGTATTTTGGAATGTGAATAAATGTCCTTTTATATCAACTGAAAGTTGTGTTTATTAATGAGAAAAGAAAAAGAAGATAACACATATGACGCAATAATGTGATTGGATAACAAAAATAATAAAATATAACTCACCTTCCGATTGCCTACCAATAAAGAAGTAGAGAAAGTGGTACATTTGTATATAATCGCTATGATTATTACTGAGTTGTCTTCGAAGATCTAAAAATTTGAACCACTTCGATTTATAAATTTATAAATTCATACCGAAAACGTTAAAAAAAAATTGTATTTTGTAAAGAGAAAATATAAAGTAGTATAATTTTAGTAATTTATATAATTTTTCTCTTTTATGTAGTTCAGTTTTATAATGTACAGGTTATCTACAAAAGTTAGCATTTAATGTAAGAACAAATAGCATTACAGCAATCTTACAAAATTAAAAAAAAATTTTAAAAAACTTAAAACATCAAACGATTTTCTTTTCTTCAAAAATATCATTTTTACTTTGAAATAAAATTGGCTTTGCTTTTACCAGAAGATCATTTGTAACAAAATTGCATTATTTAATTTCTTAATTAAATAATAATTATAAGAATATGAATATGAATATACATAATTATAAGAATACATAATTATACATAATTATACATATACATAATTATACATACATACATAATTATATGAATATTTAAATAATGTGGAAAGTTTGAGTGAAAGGAATATATATGAATGTGAATTTAATACCAATGAAATAAATTTAAATAAATCTATTATATATAATTCCCCTTGTCATGATGTTTGTTAGGGATGAATTCTGAAATTAACAATCCGATTTTAACTTTTTTTTTCCTTAAATGTGTGTTTTGTTCCAACTTGAGAGATAGGATAGTTTTTATACAGATTTTTTTTTATTTAAATGCAAAATCAACGATTTTCATATTTCGTCATTTGGCGCCATTGGCGTCATTTGGCGCAACTAAAATTTGCGATTTCTCATCCGATGGACGTAATTTTGAAAGTACATTCAAAATACAAGGTCAGGTGTACCATAAGATCGGGTCGTTGATGCCAATACCTAACGAAGAGCCAAAATTTCTTCAAATTTATTTTATGGGCAGTTCTGAAGAACGTGTGACAACTCGATGTCAGTATAATTTTATCGAAGAGTACAAAGAACTATTGTAGAATTGTTGGAAATTATAACCAACTTATTAAATTATTTAACGAATTTATTTATTTTGACGAAAGACAGATTAACAAGAAATAGTGTTCGTCGCTTAGTTCTTAGATAAATGAAAGTAATGATTATTAAAAATTAAATTTGGTAAAATAATTATAAAACAGTGTTAAAAATCAACATTATCTACCTCATTCATTAAATTAATAAAAATGAAACATTTTCTATTCGTTGAAGCTTAATTTGAACTTTTCATCAATTCTTTACCAATCACTTCCTTAACAATACCAATTATAGTATCTAATAATTGAACGAAATACAAGAAAGCCACAGCAACGCGTGGCCGGGTCTTCTAGTATTATATATAAAAAAGCTGATGGAAGAAGTTTAAAAATAAAAATTGAAAGTGATCAAGAAAACCATGCAACATTTTTTCCAAAACAATACTCATAGTTTTATGGGTTAAAAAAAAAAAAAAAAAAAAAAAAGATCACAGCAGTGAGCTTTTTACCACTACGACGCGAATTTGCTTATTAGTGAAGATCTTTAACAATATTAAGTATTAATAATGGGGCCTGAATGGCCGAATGGCTAGCGCTCTGTCGCTCGGGGCCACAGGTTTCGGGTTCGAGTCCTGGTGGTGCCATGGATGTTTGTAGTGGTTTGGAATCCACTTTAAACCGTAGGTCCCGGTCTAATAGGATCGTAGAGCGTTGCGGGGGCATGGTCAGTCCGTGGCCGTGGCTTATCTTCAAGTTACACGCGCCCCTGGGTAATGCAAAGTGTGTAGCGTCTGTGCAGCGCTTGTCTTAAGGCATCCAAGACCAAGCTGTCTAAGTGTTTGCCAGATGCATTAGAAAAAAAAAGTATTAATAATTTTCAAATTCCTATTTTCTTTGTAATTAACAAAAAATTTAGATCCTACCAATTGGGTCAGCTTACATCCGGGACGTTAAGATATTTGTAGTACAAATTTCAATACAATCAGTGAAGGGCTCTTTCTGAATTAAGACTTCTAAAACAAAAATTATTATTTAGTTGTTCATAATTATTTATGGTATCAATATTTTTATGCTTTAAATGTTTAAAAGATGTTCTCAATGAATAAGATATGAAGTATTTAAAAAAATGTTTTTTGATAATGAAACCCAATTTCTTATTATAAATAATTAATTTCAATAAATGACCTAGGATATCTTTGTAATTAACACTTTGATTTGATTTCCTAAAAAATAAAACAATATTCATCAATACGATAATAAATCATTTATTAACAATTTATGAGTTAAGTGAGTAATCTTTTAAATTCTAGGTTTAAAAAAAAATTATTCTATATTAACAAGCCAGAGATATTCTTTTTGCAGTTTCACTAATTAATGTATACTGAATGAATAAGGTCTGAAATATAATAAAGCTATATATAATAAAGTCAATTTTTTTTTATAAAATATTAATTTCTATAGATAACCTAGTACGTCTTTGTAACTAACATTTGATTTCATAAATGATAAAACAAAATATTCCTTAGAAATAAATTCAATACTCAATTTAAAATTCTCTATCCTTTAATCAATAGAAATTCAGCTTTACCTCTTAATCTCAAAATTCTAATATATCTCTCTTATCTTCGTCCAGTATTAGCTTATGCAAGCCCAGTTTGGGGTTCTGTTGCTCGTACAAATTTTGAAATTATTCAAAGGCTTGAGAAAAAAACTCTCAGAATGTTAACGAATTCACCCTGGTACTTTCGTAATGACGATATTAGGCGATCTCTCTCGATTCCAGGTTTAAGACAATTTGTTCACAAAATTTCTACTAAATTCTATAATGACATGCGAAACATCAATAACCCCGTATTAAATATCCTACAAAATTACGATTATGATATTTCGTCCCGCAAAAGACCTCGCACTGTTCTAAATATTTTAAATTAATTCCTTCAACTGCCTAGATAAAAAAAGTTCGCTTCTGTTTTATTTTTATTATTATTATTATTATTATTTTTACATGCATCTAATTTCATGCAACTTTTGAAATTTTTGTTATTTTTCATTTTTTCAAATAAATAAATCTTTAAAAAAAAAGGCCATTTAATTATCTAATTTTCTTATTAACTCAAAGAGCATGAGACCACCGCTATATTTATACATTTTACAGTGAAGGAGCTAGTGGCCGCTACGCGGTCAAGGATCTCCGTGTAATCTACAATAAGAGAAGAAAATATTGAAACAGCAGACGATAACGAGAAGAAAATATTGAAACAGCAGACGATAACGAAACACATGACAGTTTATAAGTTAAGTGAGTAATTTTTTATTATAAACATTTCTACATTTTTTAAAAAACTTACTATATATTAGCAAGTTAGAAATATACTAGATTTCGCAATTTCTACAAATCATAATTTTTTTTTTTTTTTTTTGCAGTTTTACTAAATGTCCAAAAGTAACTATAATAAAAGAGAGCTTATAGTTCGATGCGAAGTACAATATTTAAAATAAAAATTCAAATAAGCATACAATCGGAGATATGAATATTGCGAGCAACAGGTTTTAGAGCGACCATGTGATTCAATTACAAATATTTTTTATTGATATGTGGCGACAAGCACATAATTAAAATAAGAATTCTGAAAGATTATTTCGCATAATTGGAAGATGGTTGTATAAAAAGAGAAAATGAAAATGGATGTTAATTAAAAATGGATGTTAATTTAATGTTTGCTATCAACAATCACTTTGGAGGAATAAAAAAGATGGCTATTTTATTTGATCAGTTTTATTTTTCGGTATTTCATTATGCTTGCAATCGTGAAAGGTAAGATTTTGTTTAAATTGACTATTTGTTAATCAGGATACTGCGCATTGAATTCTTCCGAACTCTATATATTTCTATGCCGGTTTTACTTGCCTCTGTATAGAATGAAAAGTCATAACTTCTAGCTTTAATTTTTGCAAAAAAGTATTCATAATTAAAATTTTTAAGATGCATAACTATTGTTGTGATATTTATTCTACTTTTATTAGATTATTATTTATTTTTTCTTTTCAAGATATGTTACCTACGAATTTCATAATATTAATAATTTTATAATTGATTTCTTCTTATACAACGACGGACATTTATACTTTTGGGATTTTCTGTTTATATTATTAACTTGTATGTATAATTATTGTTTATTATTATAATTTTATGTATTCATTCACATTCTGAATTATTATAGTGATATTTATTCTATTTTACTTTTCGTAGGTATATATATTCTATTTATTTCGTAGGTAATATATCTTTTTAAGGTATATTAACTACGAAATATATAGCATTTATTTGGAATCTTAATTATTTTTTTCAATATATACAAAGAGGGAAATTTATTTTGCATTTTTTGGATTTGTAGTTTGTTTTTCGCTTTTATGTATTATATATTATTATTGTTTTATGCATCTATTATTGCATTTATTCTTTGCAATCTCGTAATTTACACAAATTACACCAATTAATTAAAAAAAATATATGTTTAAAAATTCCAATCACAAATTTTTCGTGATTTAAATAGATTTTTTCATAGGCTCTATAATTGATAAATCTACTATCCGCTTAATTTAAGCTTATATCTCTATTGCAACTTGAAAACAAATTATTGTCCATTACTGATCTAAGAAGATTATAATACAGCGCCTGATGGCCAAGTGACTGGGCCTCGGTGCCATAGCTTTAGGGTTCGAGTGCCATAGATGTTTGTAATGGTTCATAATCCACATTAAGCTGTAGGTTCCGGCGTACTTATCCTAAAGTGTGCAAAAAATATCCGTAGAGCGAAAAACCAATGTAATCTATGATTTGAAAAACAATTTTTGCTTCTGCTTTTCTTTATTTTATAATATATAATATATAATAATTATTATATATAATATATAATAATTATAGTTATTTTATAATATATATACACTCAAGAGCCAAAACATTATGACCACCTATCAATAACGAGTTGGCCTACCTTTGGCGCGCAACACAGCTTCCACCATGCGAGACAGTCTCCGACGACCTTTTTCTTTGATAGAGGGTTGACGTCTAACACCATGTCGTCTACTGCTGGTTTCACCGTCATTCATCCACTTTGCATAAGTACTAACAGCTGTAGATCACGAACAACCCACGAGTCGTGCAGTTTCGGAAATACTTGTTCCGAGCCTTCGAGCCATTACAATCTGCCCTCTATCAAAGTCGCTTAGATCCGCAGCCTTTCCCATCACACACAGAAGTAAGTGAAAGAATGATTCTTCAGACTCTCCAGCAGCTGTTAAATACCACTTCCACCTGATCACGTGCCTTCCACGCCATCCAGGCGAGTTCATTGCAAAATGTAGGGGTGGCCATAATGTTTTGGCTCTTGAGTATAACTCAGTGGGGGCATGGATGTTTGTTAATCGTCCGAAATCCACGTCATGCTGTAGGTCCGGTTTAATTAGCTTAAAGCCTGCAAAAATGACCAAGAAGATTATAATACTGGGCCAAGTGAATGGCGCTCAGAGCCATAGGTTTCGGGTTCACGTCCCTGTGATGGCATGGATGTTTGTAGTGGTTCGGAAACCGCTTGAAGTAGTAGGTCCTGATCTAATATGACTATAGAGCGTTGGGTTGATAACTCTGCCCTTAAAAAGTCAGCGCCACGGTGCCAAGACAGACTTACCCACGGGTGCTCCATCAAAACAGAAGCTGCCAACCCCTTTGTCTCCTTCCATGAGACAAAACTGGCTCTTGGTCTAGATATTGCAGTCTGCAAATGGAATGAGAAACGATTACAATAACAAATATAATGCATTTATGATTTAATTAAAAAAATTATCACATAAGACTTGTTGAATTATTATGTTTTTCCAATTTTAAAATGTTTCCCGTTTTTTTTTTCGACTTCTATCTTAATTCAGTCATTTTTTCTTGAATATATATTTTTTTTCTTTTAACTTGTGCACTTCTTTCTGTATTGCAGTTTTGAAGTATCAGAGGTAATGTTTATTATGAATAATCACCTTGGAGGAACGAAAACAGAAATGATTTATTTTTAAATAAGCACCTGGTTTCATCACACGGCTATGGTTCGTATACACAAAAATGACATATTGCACAACAAATCACGTGCATTCATACTATATTGATTTAATCTAAAATTTGATTCTGAATCTGGAGTTCCTATAACAATTTCGTACCTGACAATTTTAAACATTACATGTGAGGATTTTCAACGAGTGATTCGTGAATATGCTTTCATCCATTTTCAGTTGTAAGTTTTTAAAAATCTGGAAGGGATACAAACAATACAAATTGATTTAAAAATATATTAATCAGTGATTTATATATATATATTTATTATTCATCATCATCATTAGCGGCGAAATAGCCCCATGGTGGGCCCAGGCCGTCTGCCTACTGACAAATTTCGAGACAGTAGATATTTTTTCTTTGTACAGGCTAAGGTTATCAATCCTACGCCAACGGTCTATAGTCATATTAGACAGGGACCTGCGGTTTAATGTGAATTCCGAACCACTACAAACATCCATGGCACCGCAGAGATTCGAACACGGAACATGTGGTACCGACAGCCATATCGGTATTCACTCGGCCATCAAGTCTCACAGAGTTATTTTTCTTAAAAAATTCATTATATTTTTAAATACAATACCAATATAATACTATTCAAACTGTTTTTAATTATTCCACAGTAATAGTTTAATTTAAATTATCAATCTATCATGGGTTATCTCTCTATTAATATCTCGGCTTCATGCTCGAATTCTGGCGGTGGTACGGATGTTTGTGAATGGTCCACGGAATCCATGTTAAAGTGTAGTAGGTCACGATCTAATTAGCCCAAAGTGGGCAAAAAATGACCGTAAAGTGACAAATCAAAATAGTGATTTTTTAAAATTAATATGATTAAAATGTACGGTAAATTACAATCCACAAAAGCGATAGAATAATTTTACACAGTGAAACGTTTATCTTATTAAAATAATTTTAATTTTAATAAATTTAGTTATAGCATTGTATATTACTGTCTTTGAAGAGGTTGAGAATTTTCACTATAATAAAAACCCAATCAGGCAGTTTATTTTGGTACTTACGTATTAACGCTACCTTGGCTACAGATTTGGCGATTTTTAAGTGGCGCCAATCTAACAGCTACAGATTTGCTGATTTTTGACGCCATTTTTCAGTGCAACGAAAATGCGTATTTGGGATTTGCCAGAAACAGAACAATATGAAATTTTTTTTTTTCAGGAGCTAAATATTTTATTAAAAAAAACGAAAATGTCCCAATTCCCATGACATGAAACTTTATTTTGGTAAACTTAAGTTTTGGAAATGCAATTTCAGTCAGTGTGCTTATCATGTGGGACTTAGAAAAGACAACTGGTTTGAGGGAAGCAGAATTCCATTTAAAATCGCCAAATCTGTAGCTGCGGTTGGCGTTCAAAAGATAACTGCGTGCGCGTGCGAACAACAAGATTGCTCTTTATTGGCGCAACTGTAGCCAAGGTAGCGTTAATACGTAAGTACCTTTATTTTTTATGTATAACGTTATCCCACAGACAAATAAGTCTTGTTTTCCTTTTCCGATATTTCCCTATCAGATAATTGATTCTTTACGAAAATTATTCATTCATGATTGCTCGCATAAGAAAACAATGAGTTCGAGAATATTTGCTCGGCATAATCTCGCTTCCGGACGATTTTGTAAAAAGTTTGATGTTTCTTTCGAGATTTTCTGTAAACGATCAAAGTATTGATTATAAGTATCGATTTTTTTAGAATAAATCATTGAAGTTTAATTGGTGAATAGAGACCGGTTTTGTTTGATATCAAATAGCACATCGTAAATGTTATTGGCTTTTTGGAATTTAGATGCATTTTATGTTTCTTTTTTTTATGTTAATGTCAAAAAGCTTGTTTATGTTTATAATGATCAATGCTAATGATGCTTTCAATTTAAGTTTCATTCAAATGATAAGAGGAATCATAATTCGAAGTGAAAATAATTTCTTCTCATTTGATTGGTGGAAGGCAGAAGAATGGAAAATGGTACTTACGTATTAACGCTATCTTGGCTACAGATTTGGCGGTTTTTAAGTGGCGCCAATCTAACAGCTACAGATTTGCTGATTTTTGACGTCATTTTTTAATGCTACGAAAATGCGTATTTGGGATTTGCCAGAGACAGAACAAGATGCAATTTTATTTTTTCAGGAGCGAAATATTTTACCAAAAAAATGAAAATGTCCCACTTCCCATGACATGAAACTTTATTTTAGGAAATGTAAGTTTTGGAAATGCAATTTCAGTCAGTGTGCTTATCATGTGGGACTTAGAAAAGACAACTGGTTTGAGGGAAGCAGAATTTTAAAAACCGCCAAATCTGTAGCTGCGGTTGGCGTTCAAAAGATAACTGCGTGCGCGTGCGAACAACAAGATTGCTCATTATTGGCGCAACTGTAGCCAAGGTAGCGCTAAAACGTAAGTACTGGAAAATGTGTATTTGAAAGGCAACATTCTATAACTTGTTCATCGATTAAACATTTTAAATTGCAAAGGACTTCATGTTTTGATAGAATGGTAGAATAGAATGATCTATATTTTGATAGAATGGTAGAATAGAATGATCTATGTTTTGATAGGATGTTTTGTTAGAACGGTTTTGCTGTGTCATATATAACAATATTTAAGAACTGCTAAATAAATGTTTAATATGATTGGAATTTTTTTTTGATACTATCATAATTACCTTTTTTTAAAAAAATATTTATTTAATTTTTAATTCTTTCTTAATTTTTTTTTTCTTAAAATTTCTGTTTTTAATGTTCATATTTCTTTATATTTTTTAATTATATATGATAAATAGAGTTAATGGTGTGAATTTTATATATTTTCTGTTTTGGTACTATTATATGAGAATATTTAAAAACTTTATCAGCGATCTTAATCTTTCGATTTCTTTTAAAAAAAAAAGAATTCGCAAAGAATTTTTTTTTTTTTTAACTAACATAATGCATTTCACTAATATTTTTGCCTGGCTCGTGGCTCAGTGGCAACGTGCGTCACTGTTGAGAAAGAGAGCGGAGGTTCGATTCGATTGCGGTTTTGTTGTAGACTCTGATTCAAAAAACGCGGAGTCTCTATTGAGTTTGTGAAGTTCAGCATCTTGCCTCGTTTGTCGGATTACCTGGTGGGAGTTTTCTGAATTTTCTGGCATATAATACCAAAACGCAGGGTTGTTCCCATTAAAAGTCGCCCGGAAGACACTGCCCTCCTTTCAACTGCGGGGGCCCTGGTGGTCGAGTGGCTAGCGCTCTGGTGCTTGGTACCACAGGTTTCGGGTTCGAGTCCCGGCTGTGCCATAGATGTTTGTAGTAGTTCGGATTTCACTTTGAGCTGTAGGTGCCGGTCTGTTTAGCCTAACGTGTGCACAAAATGACCGTAGAGCGACAAACCAAACCAAACCTTTGTTGTTGTTGTTATCGTGTCCCTCATGGAAGGAGGGAAGAGGGGTGCAGCTTCTGTTCTGATGGAGTACCCGTAGGTAGAAGTCTGACTTCTGCTCCGTGACACTCTTACAGTCATAGGAGACCGGGACCTACGGCTTAAATTGGATTCCGAACCACTACAAACTTCCATAGCACCGCCGGGACTCGAACCCGAAACCTATGGCATCGAGCGCCAGAGCGATAGACACTCGGCCATTCAGGCCCCTAAAAAAAACCAAACCTTTCATCTGCAGCATTGAGCCAAGTCGGACTTCTACCTACGGATGTTTTATAACATCAGGAGCTGTCCCTTTTTCTCCTTCCATGAGTAGATCATTCTAATTAAAACTCCAAGACACAATCAACACTCCCCTCCAAGTATCTCAATTTAAAAACAATCATTTTCGTGCAACTCTTTAACGTGTTCAATTAAAGTAACATTCTTAAAACAATGCTTACTCGGAGTTGTTGTTGTTTGTTGTTTCTTATCCCACTTGGCTGGCCGAGCCCATACGTACTCATGAGTGAAGGGGGGAAGGAAGCAGCTTCTGTTCTGATGGAGCACCCGTAGGTAGAAGTCTGACTTTGGCTCCGTGACGCTCTTACAGTCATAGGAGACCGGGACCTACGGCTTAAAGTGGATTCCCAACCACTACAAACATCCATGGCACCGCCGGGATTCGAACCCGAAACCTGTGGCACCGAGGCACCAGAGCGCTAGATACTCGGTCATTCAGGTCCCAAATTTGTGAATGCCAACGGCATGCGGTGTTCCCAGGTGGTCACCCACCCAAGTACTGACCGCGCCCAATGATGCTTGACTTCGGTGATCTAACGAGAACCGGTATATTCAGCATGGTATGGCCGTTGGTTTACTCGGAGTAGTTAATGTAAATTAATATTCAATTTACGGCTATTAATATGATTTAAGTGTGTTGACCATTAGTTTCATAATTTTTCACTCTTTTAATATTTAATTAAGCCGAAAGTAAGCAAAGCGGGGATAATAACTTTTCAATTAGCCAGAGAACTGCAACTACAAAACCGAGCAATACAATATTTCAAGCCAAATACATTAGCCAAGAGAAAATTAAAAAATAAAAAAATAAATAAGTATAAAATCAATTTTGAGAGTGTCTTTTCACCTTTAATTATAACAAAATTAGATATTATGTAGTTTAGATTTAATTAAAATACTTTAACATTTTAAAAATAAAACTTTTAGAAATAGGGTTAAGAGACAACATTTATTACAAACAGTATTGAGATGATGATTATTTCTGATTTCTGATACTGTAGAATGGATGGCAAATATTTGCAAGTGTTTATCTGTGTAAATAAAGGCTTCGTTATGTATTAATATTGCAACAATATGTAACATATATATAAATATAATATAAAATATAGTATAAAATATAGTATAAAATATAAAATATAAAATAAAATATAATAAAATATAAAATATAATATAAAATATAATAAAATATAAAATATAATATAAAATATAATAAAATATAAAATAAAATATATTATAAAATATAATGTAATGTAATATGTAATGTAATGTAATGCAATACAATACAATGCAATGCAATAACGTTCACTTGAAACGTTAATTGTAGTGTGTATTTTTTCTTGAATGATTTCCATTCATTAAGAAAGACATAAAATAATATTTTTTTTCCTTTACTCAAGAATCTCTACAATTTTGAATATCGAGACTTTAGTTATTGATAAATTTTAAAATTAAATGAAATTATTATGATTAAAGCATCTGTAATTGTAGCTAAATGTTGTATTGTAATGTGAAATCCTACTTAAATGGAAATTTAATTTAAAAAAAAACATTCCTTTGTCCTTTTATTGTTTTTTCTACTGGATATATTGTTTTGTTGAGAATGCTGCTTTAGATCGTTTGCGAGATTTATCTGCATTTTGAGTTTAGGCACCCACACCGAATATTATAATATTTATTTATTTATTTTTTTAAATTTATTTCCAATGGCAGATTATGAACAATTACAGCAAAAAAAAATCAATGAAAAAAAAAACATACAACAACAACAACAACAACAACAACAACAACGAACTAATACAACAAAACATGCTGAAACAAAGTTCATTAATCTAGCAATAATAACAAGTTGCAGATCTTTTAGCCACTAAAAAGTGTCACCAGGTGCACCACGGGGAGGTAGATCTTCTGTGCACCCGATATTATATTATTAAATGAATCATTCTGTAATGTGTACCACTCAGTATATCTCAATTTCATTTCTAATCTTGGAAAATAAAAAAGTAGTTTATTCATTATTTTTAATTGGAATAATTTGTTGGATGCTTACAGCAGGCGAAATTTACCAAAATTGTTGATATTAACGATTAATGCATAACAAATATATTCTGTACGAAAAAAAAAAAAAAATTACATTGATGTGCTATACACTATTTTATCGACATTAAATTTTTTTTTAAATATGTGCTTTCTGTTCTAATGTAGTTGGCAAACACTTAGACAGCTTGATCTTGGATGCCTTAAGGCAAGCGCTGCACAGACGCTACTCACTTTGCATTACCCAGGGGGCGCGTGTCTCTTGAAGATAAGCCACGGACGCGGAGTAACAACGCCCCCGCAACGCTCTACGATCCTGTTAGGACCGGGACCTCCGGTTTAAAGTGGATCCCGAACCACTACAACACCCAGCAGGGAGGAGGAAGAAACCTCGAAAGAAAAGACATAAATAAAAAAAGTAAGTGATTTCAAATATCAACGAATAAGATTATTTATAAAAAACAGATCTGACCTTACCCATTAAGAATTTTTATTAGTTCTTGAATGGCAGATGGGTAAATAAGTCAAAATATAATCATTTTAAATACTAATAATTTATTTCAAATATTTAGAGTGAGGCCCTTAAAAATAATACAGATTTTAATAAGGAATGAATTTCATTTTTAAAAGAAAGAGGAAAGAAAACGATTTTACTTAAAAAACGATTTTACCCAATTAAAATAAAAAAATAAATACAAAATAATACACAATTAAATTACAAAGGGAAAGACAAAAAAAAAAAAAAAAAAAAAAAAAATACACAAAATACACAAAAGAAGACAAAATATAATCATTTTAACAACCAATAAGCTTTAAGAACGATTTTTCGCAATTAAAATATACAAATAAACGCAAAAAATACACAAAATAAGACAAAATATAGTTATTTTAAAAACCAATAGTTTATTTCAAATATTGATAGTGAGGCCCTTAAAAATAATCTAAATTTTAATAACTACAGAATTTCAGTTTTAAAAAATAATTTAGGAAAGAAAACAAGGTTTTCAGAACGATTTCACCCAATTAAATTGCACAAATTGCTGTCTTTGTGAATCTAAAAATAAAATTTTATTCTTTGAGAAGACGATATATATATATATATATATATGCATATATATATTCCTAATATAAGAGCAAGTCATTTATTATTTCCTACCTCATTATATAATACAAATTTCAACAGCAAATACGATATCAATATTAGCAACGGTAAAATTAATCCAAATGTCAACTCCATCCGCTGGTTGTTTGGAAAACACAAATATATCGCACAGTTTTTGTTTCAATAACAACTTTATTTCCATTGGCAAATAAAATGTCATTATTTGGAGCTGTAAATAGATTCATGATTAAGAAAAATAAATTGTTGATTTATTGACGCTTACAATTTGGATATTATTTATAATATTAATCCTCAATTTTTTTTTGATATCCTATTCACTGTCTTCTGGATCAAGCATTAATATTCTACGTATTACTTAACCAAATAGTTAATTTGCGCAATGACAATTGCTCGTAATATTTTATTTTTGTAAACAGCCGTTTGGGTGTTTAAATAACCTTCTTTCACCTAACGATTTCGTTAGGACTTTTCTGGGTCTCTAACCCGATACATAGCGAAAATTTGGGAATATAAGACTCATTGTCAAATTTAAATTTGCTGGAATTTTTTAAGTTATATTTATGTAGTAAGAAGAAATGTTTTTCAATGCGTCATCTCCCACAGCATTTTGAACAGAATACATAGCCTCGTAACAGCAAAAAACTTCATAAACATTTTTAACAAGGCGCTTACTTATACCAATACAAAACCTACTCATTTAATTCTATCGTCCTTAAAGTAAAGGTCCTAGATTTAAATCCCTTTTGGACAATAAAGGAAAAATGTAATAACTACACATTTATTTGCGTACATTATTGAATGTTACTTTTCTATTTCTTAAAAAATATTTCATAGTTTCCTATATTTTTTGAAACCGGAAGCTATTGTTTTAGTTAAATTGAAGTTTTGTAGGTGTCTGAAGTTAAAAATATAATAGACGAATTTTTTTTAACAATTTTAACAGAAATATTAATTTTTTGTAGTTCGTAGTTAAATAAAAATTTCAGATTATTTTATGCATGAATAATCCGCAGTTATCATTTATGTGGACGAATAGCATGTTGAATTAAAATAATTAAAAATATTCGATGCATAACATTTTTTTTTGTATGTCGAAATATCGCTGCCATACATAGTAAAAACTAAAAACATTTTTCGGCGTAGTGAACGATATTACTACTTCCCAGAAAGAGAAACTGAAATAATTTTACCGCATTTGTGAATCGCAGAGGAAAATATTGTGACGAACTTCAGTTCTCCTATCAATTTCATACGCATATACAAGCTGTCATAATTCTTATCGAATATTCACATTTCTGAAAGTAATGACTAATGCATATCTCTAACGAAATTGCATAGTTTGTTAGCGGTTCATTAGCTCTCTAATTGTTTACGTGCCTTTTCGTTCCAAATTGGTAAATATATCGCTTTGAAAATTAGAGGATAACGAGCAAACCAGTTACTAATTTAAAATGTATAACACAACAAGTTTTGAAATTATTATTATAAGGAGAAAACAAGCTGGATATTATCTCTCGTAAACAGAAATTCAAACATATTTCACCTAGAATATTTCTATAACTACCAAGTAATATCTTTGAATCTCCTGGGAGAAACGAATTTGTTTTCTGAACGTTAAAATTTAAATAATCAGGGAGCTTAAAGAGGAATTGGAGAACTCGAAATCCCTCAATGTTTAAGTTAAAGTACTACCGAGATTGCTTTTCACTGTATAGTTTAATTATAAACAGATCTGATATAAATCTTGCGTATCAGGTTGTGATATTTGAACTCTAGTTTATTACGAATATCTTTTGCTCTAGAATTTACAAGAACATGTCTGAAAATTAATTCAAAGAGCGGATGAGATTATAATCCAACCTAGCACAGATATTTCAGTCAGTTTCAAGGCGAATACGAATAGATAATCATGTACTCAGAAGAGGAATATGAAATATCTCGCGGAATATGCGGTATAATTAACAAAATATGTCGCTTTAAGTGGAACTAATACGTATTTGAGAGTTATAATTACAAGTTCGACAATCCCTTTTATGATTTCGTGGAAGTTATTCGAAGATTCTCCGTTATTGATTTCGACGATTCCGTCTTCAGGGAATTTGTATAAAGTTACTTTATATCTGAAACATTTGAGTGTGTAGAATCCTTTTATTGAATATTTGTACCATAGTCTTAATATTCGAATCTGAAATTTTCGATGGTTTGCTATTAAAATGTGAAGTAGTATAATAAGGTTTACATGAATGAGATCATAGAATTTTCTATATGATTTACTTTCACTGATTTTTATTAATTTTTTTTATTTAATTTCTTTAGAAATCACATGACATTATTAAGAATTTCTAGATTAAATTAAATTTTCAAATAGCTATTAACGAAGTAGATTTCAAATAGAACGGGATTCAGAATTACAGTATGTTACAGAAAATACATGGAAATCCGGAACACGATAACAAACAAGAATCACATATAAACATTGGTTCTCATGCACAAAACAGATACACTACATGCCAAAGGGACAAGATAAAAGTTGATAATTTATTAGACAAAGTCTAGTTTGTACATCATAATTTTTCTAAAGAAACCTTTAAAGCAGGTGTTCGAAGTTGTAGGCTGGGGATGTCTAAAAAAAGAAAAAATATATATTATTTTATGTCTTAATTAACTTTTCAAGTGAACGTTATATATATATATATAACGTTCACTTGAAAAGTAATATTTTATTATATTATTATAATGGAAATCATTCAAGAAAAATTACACACTACAATTAACGTTTCAAGTAAACGTTATATATATCTATATCTATATATATATATATATATATATATCGTTCACTTGAAACGTTAATTGTAGTGTGTAATTTTTCTTGAATGATTTCCATTCATTAAGAAAGACATAGAATAATATATTTTTTCCTTTACTTAAGAACCTCTACAGTTTTGAATATCCAAGACCTTAGTTATTGATAAATTTTAAATTTAAATAAAATTATTATGATTAAAGCATCTGTAATTGCAGCTAAATGTTGTATTGTAATGTAGAATCCTACTTAATACTTATCAATATTATCTACTATTAACTACTTACTTTAATTTTAAAAAAACATTCCTTTGTCCTTTTATTGTTTTTCTACTGGATATATTGTTTTGTTGAGAATACTGCTTTAGATCATTAGCGGGATTTATCTGCCTTTTGAGTTTAGGCACCCACACCGAATATTATAATATTAAATGAATCATTCTGTAATGTTTACCGCTCAGTAAATCTCAATTTCATTTCTAATCTTAGAAAACAAAAAGTAGTTTATTCATTATTTTTAATTGGAATAATTTGTTGGATGCTTACAGCAGGCGAAATTTACCAAAATTGTTGATATTAACGATTAATGCATAACAAATATTCTGTACGAAAAAATAAAAAAAAATTACATTGACTATTTTATCGACATTAAAATTTTTTTTTAAATATTGTTTTTTTCTGTTCTAATGCCCTTGGCAAACACTTAGACAGCTTGGTCTTGGATGCCTTAAGGCAAGCGCTGCACAGACGCTACTCACTTTGCATTACCCAGGGGCGCGTGTCACTTGAAGATAAGCCACGGACACGGAGTAACAAGCCCCCACAACGCTCTACGATCCTGTTAGGACCGGAACCTACGGTTTAAAGTGGATTCCGAACCACTACAAACATCCATGGCAAGGCCGGGATTTGAACCCGAAACATGTAGTACCGAGCGCCAGAGCGCTAGCCACTCGGCCATTCAGGCCCCAATTTTTGAATATGACTTTAGACATTTTCTGAAAAATTTGCTTTTTATTTCTTTCCATATACGAAATATGAGTAGGATTAAGACATGTACCCCTTTCAGATAATTTATAAAACTTTTAACCGATTTTTTTAAACCTTCTAAAAAGGAAGCCATGTAAGAAATATCGAGCTCTGAATATCTGCAATTCTACAGGAAAAAAATTCACTAATTATTGTGCTCGGAAACTATTTTAAAATTACTTGCTACTTCGACTGATAGATGGCGCTGCTATTCATTTAGTAAAACATAAGTTTTAATTAGTATACGAACTTATTCCATCATTTACATTCCCATAAAATTGCATTAAAACTCGAACACTTCATCATCTTGGCCTGTAATTTCATAAATGGCTATTATGAAATTAAATGTATTCGTAAACATTTAACTTCCCTGTAACTAAGCTAAAATAGTGGTATAGCTTTATATTATAATAAATAACATGTGACAGAATAATGTGATAGATTTTATTCTTTTTGTTATCCAAATTCGTTTTCCGATTTTCTACCAAAGTAGAAGACGAGAAAGTGATATATTTCTATACATTCAGAATTACTCAGTTGTCTTCTAAGATCTAAAAATTCGAACGACAAATTCATACAATAAAATGTTAAAAAAATTGTGTTTTAAGAAGAAAAAATATCAAGTACCAGGGTTTTAATAAATTCTATAATTTTTCTGTTTTACGTAATTTTGCTATACAAGGAAATATACAGGTTACCCATGAAATTTAGAATTTAATGTAAGAACAAAATGCATATCAGCAATCTTAAATAAGAAAACTTTAAAATTCCAAACGATTTTCTTTTCTTATTATCACTTACTTTAATCTTATTCAATTCCTTCTATTAGTTCACACTCTCCCTATATATATCTTGTTCAAATTTTCAATCGTTCATAAAATACTTTTCATTCATCTACTCATGTTCAAATACATTTTTTTTGAACTTGTAGTGGATGACACCTGATGTTAATACAGTTTTTTCAAATATTAATTCATTAATTTTAGTTTTTTTTTAGATTAAGTTGCATATATTTACCAATTGATGGCGCCAGATAAACTTAATAGAGTGAAAAAAAAGTAGGAATTGACTTAAAATTTTTTTTTCTATATTACTTGTTTTCACTTTGAAATAAAAATGTCTTTGCTTTCAGCAGGCGATCTTTAAGTACAAATTTGCAATATTTAATTAAATAATAGTTATAATATAATAATTATTTAAATATTTTATTAAACAATTATATAATTATTACTAATAATTTTACATAATGAATTTGTAATAAATTTAAGTGAAAAAAAAATTTATATGAATGTGAATTTAATGCTTGTGAAAAAATTTAAATATTATATTAAAATAAGGTCTCATAAACGAGTACAAAAAACGAAAGTGGCCAAGGAAGCCATGGAACCCTCTCTCCCTTTTGACAGATTATGTGATTGAAATAAAACGTAGCATCTGCACAAAACTCCCTTTTAATTTCTTATGTTCATTGCAGAAATAATTGCTGGAAAGTGGATTTCCTTTTCTCGTTTTCTGCTCTGAAAAATGCAACCTCAATTCAAGTATCTTTTTACAAGGAGTAGTAGCTGCGTAATTAGAATTGCATAATTAACTCTAATTTTAATCACGCTATGCTCTGTACTTTCTGATTTAGAGAAAACTGTAAGAAAAGTACTTGTGGGGATAACGGGGAAATACATTAAAAAAATTCTTTATTTGAAGCAGCAACTCTGAATTAATTTCGATTTAAAAGTTCTCCGCCCATTGCACTGATTCAAAACAGACCAGTTGGATATAAACACGGGTATTTGTGATTATTAGATATAATATTACTAAGTCACTCAAGGTAAATTTCACATAAAATAACTTCCATTTCAGTGTTACTTATTAAAAAAAAATACCTCTCTAACATCTGACAGAAAACTAAATAAACAGTTTTCATATAAGGTTTATTTAATTTACCATTCCATTCGTCATCCAGGAAATTCTTCATTTGAAATAGAAACTCTCAATTAATTTCGATTTAAAAGTTCTCCGCTCGTCGCACTGATTCAAAGCAGACCAGAAAATATCACTGATTTATCTCTTCGTACGAATTGGTCTAACTCAATTTTGATAGAACTCTAGGCCAACCTACTAAAGCCATCCCAACAAATTAATACCAAAAACTTTCAGTATTAGCCAAACAAAATTTGCATCTTCTGCATACTCAGAGAAGATTTAAATTCAAAAAGAGTTTTCTCTCAATACTCACGTGCAGATGCTTCGCTTCAAAAATTAATTTCAACAGCAGCTGAAATTTGCATATTCAATTAGTTGCAGTTATGCATAGATTACAAAATCTCCCTAATGCCTCGTTATTAAAACAGAGAGATAAGTTTTGACTTTCTAAAGAAAAAATACATATCGGTTTCGATTTGTGCTTATGACTGTAAGTAGCCAGTAAAAGGAAGATTTAATTTTGTGGTTTGGCAAAACATACCAATGCATATCTTTGAAACTGTGTTAGTTTGGTACCATTAATTTCTGATGCTGTTTTATGACATACCATCTTATTTTAATGTGTTTTTCTTTAATTTTCCTTTTTCTGCTGTATGAAACTCGTCGAACTCGAATATTTAGAAATAATAATGTTTGTTCCAATTTATGTTCAGCATAATTAAGGACATCTGAGTTATAAATAGCATTTCTTAAATGATATAAATCTTACTCATGTTAATAAATGAAATGTTTATATTAAGTATTTAAATAAATCTTTATGGAAATGGAAACTCATACACACATACATGAATGCAATTTCTTTATAGAAATTTTTATTAAAAATTGACAATTTATTTTAAACAGATAAAAGAAATAACAACATCATCCTTTCTTAAAATCTTGATAAATAAATCTTATATTTGCATATAATATTTTAAATTAAATTTATATATTTATTTGTTTAAACTAAAATTTTAAAGGAAAAAAATCCCTTTTGAGCTTCTTTTTTACGATATGAAATTCCAAATACTATTTTAGATCAAACACTTATAGATACAATCGAGACTCATATCCCAGCAAGCCAGAAAGAGATATGTTTGTTTCCATGGTAACAGCATAATAAAGGGCGTAATTATTTGTATTAAATATATTTTATATGCTTATTCCATTATTTTGCATTATATGTAGATTGAATGCTATAAATGCAGAATTTTTTTCTAAATCCCGTACCTTTTATGCAATTATTTCAAAACCTTCCTTTAGATTGTTTTTTGATACATTTGAGGTGTACCAATTTCATATTAAATACCAAATATGACGTTTTAACAAGATCTCTTTGTAGCTTATATCTATTATTATTATAGGTCTATTATTAGATCTATTATTATTATATATTATAATAGCTTATATCTATTATTATTATTATAATTCGATATCTATAAATTCAAGTAATATTTTAGAAGTATTCTACCATGTTTACACACTTCAAGCTTCATTCATGAACCTATTGAGCATTTTATGCTATAAACACTATCCAGGAGATCATTATTGCTGTCTGTAATCACCAAATATTCAAATGAATATCATCAAACATGACTCCTCGAAATTTACATCTTTCTCTTTAAAGGCAAATGAAGACATTTAGGTTGGTTTAGGGTGCCAATACCTATCGTAAATATAGGAATCTATCTGTTTGGTTACTAGACTATTTTTCCATTTTATTTAATAGCCAATTTAAATTGAATTCAATATCCCGAATCGGTACTTACGTATTAACGCTACCTTGGCTACAGATTTGACTGTTTTTAAGTGGCGCCAATCTAACAGCTACAGATTTGCTGATTTTTGACGCCCTTTTCTAGTGCTACAAAAATGCCTGTCGGCCTGTTTTCCACTGAAATCTGTTTGACTACTTTGTGTTTAAATAAAGTATTTTGAATTTTGCAAGCGTTTTGATTTTAAATGAAGTGTTTTATATATTTTATTATTTGGAACAAAAATTTTAAGTGTAGATTGACGCCACTTAAAAACCGCCAAATCTGTAGCTGCGGTTGGCATTCAAAAGATAACTGCGTGCGCGTGCGAACAACAAGATTGCTCTTTATTGGCACAACTGTAGCCAAGGTAGCGTTAATACGTAAGTACCCCCGAATCATTAACTGCTCAGTCACCTGGTCCTGATTTCAAAAAAGGTATGTGTCATTTAATTAAAAAATAAGTACATTTATTTTATTTAAACAATTTTTCATTTGAAAAGAAAAAATAGAGAAAGGTAGTAATTAAAATTTTCTAATCACGACGAGTAAATTTATCATAAAAGAAAAGGGATCTGACCTTAACCATTAAGAATTTTTCTTAGTTCTTGAATGACAGATGGTTAAATAAGACAAAATACACTCATTTCCAAGAACCAATAGTTTTATTTGAAATAATTTTAGTAAGGCCCTTAAAAATAATCTAAATTTTAATGACTGCAGAATTTCAGTTTAAAAAAGATTAGTAAAGAAAACAGAGCTTTAAGAACTATTTTACTCAATTAAAATACACAAATTGCTGTCTTTGTGAATCTAAAAATAAAACTTTATTCTTTGAGAAGACGATATATTTATATGTATTTCCCTATTAAAAGAGCAGGTCATTTATTATGTGCTACCTCATTATATGATACGATTTTCAACAAAAATACGATATAAAAAATAGTAGCTGTAAAATTAATCAAAATGTCAACGCCATCCGCTTATTGTTTGGAAAACACAGCAAATAAAATGTTATTATTTGGAAATTTCAAAAAGTTATTGACTAAAAAAAAAAAATTGTTGATTTGCTGACGTTCTTAATTTTAATATTTTTGATAAAGTTAATTCTCAATTTTTTTTTTATGTTCTATTCATTGTCATCTAGATCAAATATTAATATTCTATTTAATTTGGGGAATGACTATTGCTCAGAATATTTCCTTTGTGGAAACAGCTTTTAGGTGTTTAAAGTACCTTCATCTAATGATTTACACTCCAGAGCCAAAACATTATGACCACCCCTACATTTTTCAATGAACTCACCTGGATGTCGTGGAAGGCACGTCATCATGGTGTTGGACGTCCACACGCTATCAAAGAAAAAGGTCGTCGGAGACTGCCTCGCATGGTGAAGCAAAACCGGAGCCAGACAGTGGCTCAGCTGACAGCCCAATACAATGCTGGGCCAAGTAGAATAGTATCGGAGCAGACTGTTCAGCGGACACTGTTGGATATGGGGCTACGCAGCAAACGTCCCACTCGTGTGCCTTTGCTCACCACGCGTCGTCGCAAACTGCGCCTGCGCTGGGCCCGGGAACATTGTCACTGGTCCATGGATCAGTGGGAGAGAGTTGCCTGGTCAGATGAATCACGGTTTGTGATTCATCACGCCGATGGCCGTGCCAGGATACGGCGTCTTCCAGGCCAACAGTTGCTCCCTCAATGTACAGTAGGTCATACATAGGCCGGTGGTGGGGGTATTATGCTTTGGGGGATGTTCTCTTGGGCGCCTCTGGGACCCGTAGTTGTGGTAGAGCAGACGATGAATGCTACATGGTATCTGAACATCATTGCGGACCAGTTACACCCTTACATGGCCATTGTTTTTCCAGCTGGAAATGGAACGTTCCAACAGGACAACGCCCCTTGTCACAAGGCTAAAATTGTGTTGGAGTGGTTCCAGAAACATGATGCTGAATACCATTTAATGTCCTGCCGCCTAACTCACCGGATATTAATCCGATAGAACACATTTGGGATGTCTTGGGACGGCAGCTCAGACTTCAAAGACCCCCAATTCGCAATATCTCGGATTTTCGTGACCGTTGCTTAAACATCTGGTACAATCTGTCTCCGGCCATCTACCAAGGACTTGTGGCATCCATGCGAAGGCGGATTGAAGCTGTGTTGCGCGCCAAAGGCGGGCCAACTCGTTATTGACAGGTGGTCATAATATTTTGGCTCTTGAGTGTAGTTAAGGTCTTTCTGGGTCTCTGACTTAATACGTAGTGTGTATCCATGAAGAGATAGTGCGATTTTAAGTATTATAGATTTGCGTTTATTTTCTTAAAAAACATAAAACACACAAAACATAAAATTATTATACAGAAACACATAAAATTATTATACAGAAATTTGACGATGTAAGATTCTCTGTCATATTTACTTGTTCATTACGGCCTTTCTGGGTCTCTGATCAGATACATCCTGCATACACTTGAAGAGATGGTGTCCTTTTAAAAGTTAAATTTTGCTTTTGTTTATTGGAGGAAAAAAAATAAAATTATTGTTCAGGGAATTTTTAATTTAAGACTCTATGTTAAATTTACGTGTGCTAGAATTATTTACTAAAAGTTGCATTTATAATAGAAAGAAGAAATACTTTTAATGCGTAATGCCCCATAGCATTTTGAACAGAAACAACAAAATTAAAAAACATTAACTTCGTAACATTAAAAAAAAAAAATTAATAAAAATTAAAATTCATATTAAAATTAATAAAAAATAAAATTCATATTAAAATTAATAAAAAATAAAATTCATATTAAAATTAATAAAAAATAAAATTCATATTAAAATTAATAAAAAATAAAATTCATATTAAAATTAATAAAAATAAAATTCATAACAAAACGCTTATTTATAGCAATACAAAACTTACTCATTAAATTCATTCCTCCTTATAGTAAAGGTCTCGAATTTAAGCCTTTTTTTGACAACGAAGTAAAAATGGAATAACCACACATTTATTTGTGTACATTATTGAATAAAACTGAATGTAACTTTTTTATTTATTGAAATAAAGGCATAGAGTTTTCTATATTTTATTAAAGCTGGAGATATTTATAATGTGATAACTTGAAGTTTTGAAGGGGCTCAAAGTTGAAAAATAATAGACGAATTTTTTTCTAATTTCTGTAGAAATATAATTTTTTCAGTTCATATTAACAAAAATTGCGGATAATTTTCTACAAATATACATGGATAATTATCAGTAGTTAGTATTTAAATGGATGAGTTGAAAATATTGGAATAAGATAACAAATTAAATTAACTGAAAACATTTACTGCAAAATATATTTTAATATCAAAAATATCTCTGCCATACATTGTTTAAATTAAAAATATTTTTCGACTTAGTAAACGATATTATTACTTTCTAAAAAGAGTTTCGGAAATGATGTTACAGCATTTGTGAATGGCAGAGAAGAAAAATTGTGAAACGAACCTCTGTTCTTCTATCGACATGATATGCGTAAACATGATGTCAATAATTCCTTCGAATATCCGTGTTTGTGAAATCATTGACTAGCTAAAAATCGACGTTTTGTTCATTTTCTCTCTAATTGCTTTCTTGCCTCCTTGTTGTAAATTAGTAACTGTTTCACATTGAAAATTAAAGCATAATAAGCATGCCAATTACTAATGCAAAATGAATAACATTAAATTAGTATCATGATAATACCCAGCTAATTTTCTCCTTATGTCTCGTAAACAGAACATCAAACAAATATTATACATAATTTTTCAACAACTACCGAATAATATCTTTGCCTCTCTCTAGGGGAAACAAATTTGCTTTCTGAACCGCAACCATTACTAGTTAAATATTAAATAATCATTGGGCTTTAAGAGGGAATTGGAGAACTCGAAATCCGTAACATTTTCCCTCAACTTTTAAGTTAAAATTGTACCGAGATTGCTTTTCACCTAATTATATAATTATAAACAGGTCTGATGTAAATCCTACGTATCAGGTTGTTATGTTTGAACACTAGTTCATTGCGAATAACTTTTTCTCTAGAATATACAAGAACATGTCTGAAAGTTAATTCAAAGAGCGGATAACAAACGGGGATTTCACGGGGTAAAACAAATTTGTTTTCCATTACCAGTTGACATTTAAATAATCGAGGGCTTTAAAGAGGAATTGGAGAACTAGAACTCCGTAACATTTCCCTTAATTTAAAAGCTGTACAGAGATTACTTTTCACTGCATAGATAAATTATAAACACATCTGATATAAATCGTCATATCAGTTTGTAATATTTGAACACCAGTTTATTACGAATATCTTTTGGTCTGTAATTTACAAGTACAAATCTGAAAGTTAATTCAAAGAGCAGATGAGATTATAATCCAGCCTACGACACAAATTTTAGTCAAATTTTCAAGGTGAATACGAATAGATAACCATGTCCTCAAAAAGAGGAATATGAAATATCTTGCTGAATATGATGTGCAGTTAACGAAATCTATCACTTTAAGTGGAACTAAGACGCATTTCAGAGTTATAATTACACGCTCTACAATCTTGTTGCTATTTCAGTTGTACTAGGGAGTACATATGAAAATATGATGAGAGAACATCCACTTGGGTATACTATTATTAATATGTAGCCAACGGCCGTACCATGCTGAATATACCGGTTCTCGTTAGATCACCGAAGTTAAGCATCATTGGGCGCGGTCAGTACTTGGGTGGGTGACCACCTGGGAACACTGCGTGCCGTTGGCAAATTTGGGACCTGAATGGCCGAGTGTCTAGCGCTCTAGCGCTCGGTGTCACAGGTTTCGGGTTCGAATCCCGGCGGTGCCATGGATGTTTGTAGTGGTTCGGAATCCACTTTACGCCGTAGGTCCCGATCTTCTATGACTGTAAGAGCGTCACGGAGCAAAAATCAGGCTTCTACCTACGGGGTGCTCCATCACAACAGAAGCTGCTTCCTTCCCCTTCAATCATGAGTCCATATGGGCTCGTGGGCTTGGCCAACCAAGTGGGATAAGAAACAACAAAACAACAACAATTATTAATATTATTTTATAATTCGATGTGAAAATGATGTGAGCTAATGTTGTGAGGTAAAATGTGCTAGAAAGAAGGAAGAAAACATGCACTGGAAGGAGGTGCTTGGAAGAATTACACACAACAGATCATCTGTGTTGACTTGAAATGTAATATTGATGTTTTGGGTCAGTAAAATTTTTCTAGTAATTGCATAGACAGTACAAAAAAAAATTGGTTGAAGAGTCATATAAAAAATTAATTAACTGTCGTCTGACTAACCTCTTTCATTGTAATATTTACACTATTTCTTCAAGGCGCTCGCGGGAGTATCTCATCATGATTAGCAATTTATAGGTTTGAAGTTTTTAATTATGCACATATTCATGAATCGAAAACTTACATTGGAGTCCCGCAGCTTCGTAAGTTCATTCTGACATAGTGGATGTGACCAAAAGTGACTGTTGCGACTGCGAGAGGACCTTCCCTATTTTAGTTGTAATAGGGAGTATATATGAAAATATGATGAGAGAACATACATTTGGGTATAATATTATTAATATTATTTTATAATTCGGTGTGAAAATGATGCGAGGTATAATGTGCTAGAAAGAAGGCACTGGAAGGGGGTGCTCGGAAGAATTACAATATAAACTTTGTTTATTACAATTATAGAAATAATTATATCAACTGAATAACATATGGTCACTTTAATTTATTAATTTTGATCCATAAGCTAATAATCGGATATTGAGATAAACATTTAATCAGACAAAAATGTGTTTAAACATTTTCTGTACATGTAGGCTTTTACTTAGAATTTGTGGGTGGAATGGCAGTAGTGTTAGAACGATTTTGGAAGGTTAAAAAATACTTTGTTAACAAAGTTTTTTTTAATGAAGAGAAATCAATTGAACATTGTATAAAACTAAAATTCAATGCACGTGTATAGTTTGTGGGAAATATTATTATCATTAACATTTCCAAGAAATAGCTGACACAGTTATGTGAATCATTATAACAATCTTCTTTTAGTGTTACTTAGCATAATCGTGCGAAAGCAAAATTAGTTTAATTGGTAACCACTATACACGATTAGTACTTATCGTATATTGCAACTTTACTTTTGTGTTGGGAAAATTTTAATGGTGCATTCAAGCATTCAAAACACTCATGGAACGTTAATTATAAATACACCTACTATAAAAATAATTATTTATATTACATCTTGGGTCATTAGCTCTAGTACAATTACCAGAAACTTGAATTATCGTAGTGGTGTTTAAGCAGGCAATTCGTTATACTCCTGAACAGTGAAATAGTACAATCCTAAAGTAATTAGAACCCACAGAAAATAAAGGATAGCGCTAGAGTTAAAAATGCTAATTACAGGAAGGAAAGATTGAGAATGTTATTCCTTAGAATAACAACATTCTTAGAATTTGCATTGGTGGTTTCCTTTTTATATCATGGTTACCTTTATGCTGTTGTTAATTTTTGTTAACAGTCAACAGATCATAATATGTTAAAAAAAATTAATGATGGGGATGAATTTTATTACGTAAAGTTAAATATATATTGCTTCCCTTGATACTGTCTGTTAATTAATGAAATTTTGGAACAATAGCATTGAATTTATGAAATTTTAAGTAATGTTTAAAAATGAAATTTTAAATATCACTCCACCCTTCAAGAAAACCGAAGAAAAATTCTTAAAAAGTTCTAGTCGTAGGCGATTGCTTTTATGATTAGCTAGTTGGATTTCTGAAGTTAGGAATTTGAATAAACGTAGAGAAAATTAAGCAAATTAAACGATAGTTCCTTAACCATGACAGGTTTCAGCAAAGTTTAATCGATAATAATTATAGATTTTTTTATTCATAATTTGAGGAAAACGAATTTCTTAACATGTATCACATGGAGTTATTCGATTCCTATTGTAGTACAATTAAGATTAATCTTCAGAATGGTGCTACAGTTGGGGCGTGATCTAATGTGAGTTCATGCAATAACGTATCCAGTTGTAAATGTTCTCATATGAAAAAAAAAAAAAAAAAGATTTTTGTCGATTTCGGTTTTTCATATACAATAAGGTGTTTATGTATTGCTTTAGGTTCATGAAGCTTAAAATTATTTAGATATTCCCCATTCGATACTTAAACAGTGGATCTTGAATAAATATACGAACTTTAATCATAAAAAGATAAACTATTTTTTTACTGCAAATATGATTTCATAGAAGTCCTTATATTATATAATAGTGAACATAATAATACAAATGTGAGCTGCTTCCATTGTGCAAAACTTTTAGAACGTATTATTTTCTCTTTACTTGTATTATTTCACGTGAGTATTAAAGGGTTATTTTCAATAAATTTACTTATTATTTGGTAGTTTCCTACATTAATTTTTATGGTTGTTCTACGGCATTGTACAAAAATATAATTGAAATTCACAAATTTTTAAACATTCTGTAAGTAAAATTTAAAAGTGCCTCAGATCAAAAGATTGATATTTAAAAAGTACACTTTACATTTAACATGTTAAGAAAGTCGTTTTCAACAATAATTTATTAATTAATTTAAAATTTTTGCCTAAAATTTAAAATTCGTTTCTATATTTATTAATTTCACAATACAAAGCAGGTAAGTACATTAATAGAAATATTTATGGGAGCTAAATTTAAATGAATTAAAGTATTTACACCCAAATATTTAAAAAAATAATTTTCCTTCATTTAAACAACAGTTTTCAGCATAACAGTGCTATAATACATCTTTAAGTGGTGGTGTTGAAATTGCTTTTATAGTAATACTAGTTGACCCGGCAAGCGTTGTTTTGCCATATACATTATTTCTATAAAATATTTTTTTAGTTAAATAAAAAAAAAAAAAAAAAAAAAAACTAACTTACTATAAGTGTGTGGAAATGTGGTTATGATTGGAAGAGGAATGGAACGTTGCAGACAATGACGGCCTATAAAATGATACTACACTAACCATTTATTTATTTCATCCTTTATATTTTATTAAATTACATTATATAATAGCTGTATATACATCAAAAATAGTTATTTACATATTTACTACTAATTATGGCAATTAAAAAATAATCAACATCAATCTCTAAGTGCAATGGAGTGTACGATATTTTTGGTTAGTCCGTCTTTAGCCAACACAAACAAACTGGAGGGTTTACCCACACGCGAACATGCCATGTATAGTTGTCCGTGGGAAAAACATGGTGTGCCCAAATCTAAGCCACAAACAGACATCGTTTGGCCTTGCGACTTATTGATTGTCATTGCGAATGCCAATCTAAGTGGAAATTGAATACATTTGAATTTACTTGGCACATCTGTGGGAATCATAGGGAATCGTGTCAGCAATATATTTTCGCCTCGGTACTTGCCATTCAAAATGCTGGCTTCGATAACGTTTTTCATTAAGTTTTTAATGACTAATGGTGTTCCAATGCACGGCCATGGTGGGTTCAAATTACGAATCAAAATGACCGGAGATCCAACCTTTAATTGTAAATGATGCGGTGGCATGCCTGGCAAATCCAATGAATTCAAAAACTCAGTTGGATAATTTACAGCTTCGTTGGCATCGCAAACTGTATCGATAGATTTGTACGACACCAAGTTCCCTTGCAACAACAGTTGTGTCTTGGAATTTAAACCATTGACGTCCACATTTTTTGCTGCCAAAATTGCTCTTTCTGCCAACCAATCAAGATTTTGGAATTGTGTGCATACATCGGGAAATATGTGGTTGATGAGATTATTTTGCGAGTCCAAGATTGTGCAGAAATCTGTCGGCAATTTTATGCATCCAGTATTTTCATGTACAGGAATTTTTCCATCGCCATTATCTAACAGTTGTTTTGAGAATGTTTCAGCGGATGGATCTTGAAGCATTTGAACGCACATGTTTACCTTTAGTTGTAATTTTTCAACATTACGCCACAGTGACGATGATTTAAGCAAGCGTTGATCTCATCAGCGTACGTTGAACGTGGAATGGCAAGAAGTGTTTGCGTGAAATCCCCTGAAATTAGTAACAGAGTGCCGTTAAATAGTTTGTCGTTATAAGTTTATGCTTTCGATTTGCAAATAATACTTACTTTACTGGAATCCCAGATTCGCCACAATAAAGTAAATTACAACACAATTACACCTGTAAGTTAAAACGCAATTACAGCCATCTTTATTTTTCTTAGAACAATAATAAAGTTGCCAATTTTGCTTAACTAAGCATTAACACACGCTACACGTGTAAATAGAATTTAATGCTACACGTGCAAAGAATATAACTTAACAACACATTAACTTAAGACATTAACACGCTACACGTGCAAATATAACAGTATTCGTTCTCTTATTATTTGACTTACCTTTAACAATGATAAAACACGTATATTTATTTAACACGTAAATATTTCTCTTTTAAATTAAAACTATTCCCACAAAAACGTTGCGTATAATATATACAGGTAAAGCAACGGCCGTTGTTGGCGCGAGTTCACAACTCGTGTTAATTTATATAAAATCACTTAATTAAATAAAAGTAAAAAAAATGAAGCCGATTAAAGACTTTAATTTTTGTTTAAGCACACGTGCTGTAATATCATGACTAAGAAATTAAAAAAAAAACACTACATTGTTTTAAGAAAGAAATTTTATAAAATATTTAGGGGTGGACCACCCTTATCACTTAGGGGTTTAAAAAATAGATTACGACCGATTCGCAGACCTATCAAATATGCACAAAAATTTTCATAAGAATCGGTCAAGCCGTTTCGGAGGAGTTTGGCAACAAACACTGTGACACGAGAATTTTATATATTAGATATTGCAGGGTTTTTAAAATAGGAATAGAGTAAATGCGATATTATAAAGTTTCTGTGTCCGACTTACAGCTCAACGGTAACTACGTGTAACTAGTGTGCAGTAAGTCTCTTGTTCATATCCCATGTTTTCAGATACGATAAGACACATTGACGATCATGACAACCGGCTCATAAGACACATAAATGTCGGGAGGTTATTCCAAAAATCCTGATAGCTATTCATGGCTTATATAAGGAGAAAACGAGGTTCACCAATGTTCAAAAATAAAAAAATTTGTTACGTAATAAATGAATATGTTTCTAATGATTCCGTTTTTATTATCATGGGTGAACATGATGTCCCGTTTAGAGGTCCGTAACGTCTCCAAAAAAGTGAAGATATAAAATAAAAAATAATTAATAGTATAAATTATTATTTAAAACAGTGAGATCTCCTCTCGCAACGCAAACATTCATTTCAAAAACGTTCATTTAAAATAAACGCTGATTTTCACGTGATTTTATTCCATGTGTGTATTAAAACTGGCATGAAATAAGTGTTGCTGAATATAACAAGTAACCCATATCAAGTTACGTGCTCTGTAGTTCATTTGTATTGCCTGGCTTTTAAAGTATAAGAATGTTACTATTACAGTATCCTCAAATAGCTTCTAAGGATTTGTTTATGTTTATAAAAATTAATTTAACCATCATTTAACAGACACCTCCGTCTGAACCGGGTAGTGCTTTTTGTAGTATTTGAACAATTGCTTCTTCATAAAGTTCTAGAGTTAGTAAATTTGTTATATACAGTCCTTATTAAATTTCATAAGGATTCTTGTGAGGAATTTGACTTTAGGGTTTTCAATTTCGCCAATTCTCTTTTCTACACCAAATGGAATCGCCAAAAACCGCGGCATTTTGTAACAGCAGTGACTATTTTGTTTGTTTTTAGAGGAGATTTGGTGAAAACCGCAAGGAACAAAATCGCCAAATAAACAAACGGAATCTAAAATGTAGAATTCCCTTTTGTTGTAGTTTTCTGACCAACTGCTTTATAAATTTCTTGCTTTATTGAACATTGATATACTTCCACGTATATTCGTCAAGCAAAGTATGTGCACGCATGATAAATTGAAATTCGTGATAGGATTTCAGTTTTTATATTTTTATTATTTTGTATAATTATAATTTTCCTGTTCTTTTTCAATTAACTCTATTTACTGATGTTTTAAGAATCGATAACGACTTTGTTATTGGAAGTCATTTAAATAGAATTACATGAATATTTTAAATTTTCATATTTGAGAAATGTTTTGTATGAAATATTTTAAAGCATAAACTAGAATAGTGATAGTATAAAAAAGTTTTGAGTTTTGCTTTGCTACTCTGTGGTAATTTTGTGCACTCTATGGGCTAATTAGACCGGGACCTACAGTTTAAAGGTGATTCTGAACCACTAACAGACATCCATGACAGCCGCTAGGATTCGAACCTGTAGCCTATGATACCAAAAATCCAATTCAAAAAAGTAGATGACATACATAAATCATTTCCAGGAAATCACATTAAAACGGTACTGTTTGGTTTTAAATCGGATCATTAACAAAAGACAAATTCTTTTTTTTGAATCGGTGTAGGTGAACGGAGTACCTTGGTCGCGAAGCGACCAAACCTCCTAGTTGCAACATAAAAATATTGTCAGTCGGCTCAAGGCCCATAGTAAATGTAAAACACATTGCATAATTTTAAAGTAAAAATAAAAAACTTAGAACTTGGAAACTTGGGTTGTTTGAGTTGCTAGGCCATTAATGAAGACCTGCAATTTATCTACCTTGTTATCCGCGTTTCTAATTTGTTGGAGAAGTACTCCAGAGTTTTTTAATTCCGAGAAAATGGATACAAATTCTTTCATAAGTAGCAAAGCATTTTGATAAAGGGGACTTGATCCGCGATGCTCCGTAAGTGAGTCATTTGATTTTGGGAGAAGTCATTGTTGATGGTGGCAGTAGTGGCTGGTTGTTGAGATGGTGGTTGATTTTTCGTTGCCGAAGCATAGGAAAAGTTTGGTGTCACCTGTCTGGCTGACACGTGTTTTGGGTATGTGGCGTACTTGGTGGAGTTAACTTTTATTTTGGGAAACTTGGCGCAACCTCTCCAGGCGGCTGTGTGTCCCGACTGTCCGCAGTTAATGCAAGTTGGAATTTCAAGCTTATCAAATAGTTTACAGTCCTTATGTGAATGTTCCTCACCATACTTCAAACACCGGGCTTAAGACAAATTCTTGAAAGTAAGTTGTTTGGCACGAGCAAACACACATAATTGAAAAAAGTGCTGCCACCCCATCGTTAATAATTTATCATCACGAAATATTATTGACCCAGCCTCATGTATCGTTCTTTAAAAAATAATCTAGACGGCAATAAGAAATTATGAATTGCAATGCCATAAGATTAGTCTCCGCATAATTAATGTTATTTACCACTACTTTTTTCTTGTCAATGATAATCATGCTTTGTTTAAGACTGCTCGTAGTGTGCATTTATGTAATTGCTTTCATGCAATTTATGGATGATCATTAAATGGAATTGAATAATTACGTATTATTTCATGTCAGTAAATATGAATTTAAAATAATATGAATAATATGCATGATAATAAAATACAGTTGCAGAATATAATTTAATGATATTAGAGGGTAGAACGTAAATAAAAAATTTTAACTCAGAAAATAATTTTGAATGTTATTTAATTGAGATCAATAAGTTTGATTTTGCCAGTTTAGATTTTATTCATTTTTTTATGCACAATTTTTGTCTTGTGGTACACACACAAGGAAATTTTCTGTGTTATATTTTTCTATGAAGAGCCCCCATTCATTTTAAAGCAATTTAACCCAAGAGCAGAGAATTTTAATTTCCATAAAAACGCTATTCTATTTGTCTGGTTGTGTACATTAAAAACTATGTTTAAAATCATTTAAATATGATGACGATTAAGACTGAATGAATCGTATTAATAGTATAATAGCAAGATTTAAGAATTATTGAATATATCAGTGTGTTACTTAGAAGGCATTTCAAATTCTGGTTAGTGAAATTTGAAAAAAGAATATATTATTTATGTTAATTAATATCTTGTTAACCTGAACCAATCTGGTGGTCGATGAGTAAGCCTATGAACTATG
Source organism: Caerostris darwini (assembly GCA_021605075.1). Classification (NCBI taxonomy): domain Eukaryota; kingdom Metazoa; phylum Arthropoda; class Arachnida; order Araneae; family Araneidae; genus Caerostris; species Caerostris darwini. Next base: position 370,752 of record BPLQ01015685.1, read on the forward strand.
ATTCTGTGAAACTATTTGGTCGGGAAAGTGTGTATATCGATGGGCATGGAAACAAAATCTGTTGTCCAGAAATTCATTTCGATCAAGGAAGAATAAGGTATGAACTTCTAAATATATTTCCAGCATATGCCACTCAATTAACAGTATCTCCAGAGAACAACATAGGCCTGATAGCGAATTGTCTAGCGCTCTGATCTTTGGTACCACAGGTTTATAGTCCGAATCCCGGCGGTGTCATGGATGTTTGTAATGATTCGGAATCGTCTTTAAGATGTAAGTCCCGGTCTCATATGACCGTAGAGCGTCACAGAACCTAATCAGACTTCTTCTCATCCCCATCATTCCCAAACTGTAAAGGGGGCAACTCAGTTCTAAGCACAACGATGTGGTGTGGTGTAGTATTAGTGGTTCGGAATCCCCGTTAAACTGTAGGTCTTGGTCTAATTAGCCCAAAGGGTGCAAAATGACCGTAGAACGACAAACTAAACGAAATCAAAGAACAACGCTGAAGCGATGTCCACATTGAAGTGGTTTTCTCGATGTTAAGTACTCAAGTTTTTAGGGATTAGGATTGTTCTTAAAAGTGTTACACTATTTTTCAATTCCTTCTATTAGTTCACCATATATATATATATCTTGTTCAAATTTTCAATCGTTCATAAAATGCTTTTTATTCACCCACTCAAGTTCAAATGCATTTTTTTTAAACTTGTAGTGGATGACACTGGATGTTAATACAGTTTTTACAAATATTAATTCAGTAATTAAATGTAATTAATTAATTTCAGTTTTTTTGTTTAAGTTGCATGTATCTACAAATAGATAGTGCCAGACAAACTTAAAAAAATGAATGAAATTATTTATAAAGGACTTTCTGCAATAGAGTGAAAAAAAAGTAGGAATTGACTTTAAATTTTTTTTTATATATTACTTGTTTCTAATGAGACAGTATTATGCCAAAAAGTGATTTATTACATGATTGATTAGTATAATTGACTATTAAAAATTATTTATTCATCAAGAAATTAAAAAAAATCCCGCTGATTCAATTGATTCTATATTAATTAATTATTGTTAATAATTGTATAGACAACATATAAATTAATTCATTGTGTGTTTGCATGTTTTATAGCTACGAAACATATTTCAAACTACAATCAGACAATTGACTTTGATATTTTAAAATACTTGATTGAATTATATTTATTTTTTGAAAAAAATTATTATTGCTTATAAATTAGTGTATTTAATTAATAACCAATTTAATTAAGTACAAACATAATTCACTGCCATATGTAATTTATTCTTTCTTTTCGTAAATATTGCGGCATCTATTAAAATAAATTTCCTGACGGAATGATCATTTGTATTTTTTGTCGAGTTTATAAATTTTGAAGAGATTCCACTTAAAGTAGGCGGCATGGCTTTGTTAGACAAATTAACAGATTGTAAATTTAAAATAATGTACTAATATGCATGCAAAATTCATCAAGATTAATTATGAACTCTAAATATCATTAACTTCCTTAGTTATTGTTAAATAGCAAGTCTGAAAAGTAATTGGTTTTTCATCTCAACTATAGCGATGAAATGCTCATTGTGAAAGTTAAATGGCCCAAAAATTAATTGCAATTTGCTAATTTAGAAATGAATTTTTAGCACAAATCTAATTAGTCAGTTTTAATTTTTCTGCAGTGACATTTCTTAATTGGACAATGAAATTAAAAATTGATGGAAATTTTGAAAGCATTTCTACATTACTCATTAATGCCAAATAATTTGTATGACTGTTGTTAGTCCAAAACAATAGTTTGACAAAAAAAAAATTCTTTAATCAACATAAATCTTTAAAACTGAGTTACGAAAGATTTAATGATCAATCTTAAGATGAAGGGATATTAAAAAAAGGCAACATTTGTTTAAGATACTGGGAAATTGGCAAAATTTGTGAAATTTTAAACTTATTCATTAATCTCAAGTTAATGATTTTGTAAGACAAACAGTGTTTTCATATTCTAGGATGATACATTATTAAAAATCATAGATAAAGAAAGACATTAAAAATTGTTTTGATAATTAGAGTCTAATTCGTTTAAATAATAAAATAAAAATTTCACTGATATGATGTCTCGGTATAATATCTATATGCCTGACTCATAATTCTGGCCCTCGATACCACAGGTTTCGGGTTCGAGTCCTGGCTGAGCCATGGGTGTTTGTAGAGGTTCAGAATCCAGTTTAAGTTGTAGGTCTTGGTCTGTTTAGCATAAAGTGTGCATAAAACGACCGTAGAGCGACAAACAAAACGAAACCATGGTTCAGTTACAACGTGAACCACTATTGAGCATTAGGGTTGAGGTTCAATCCCCTGGCGGCTTAGTTGAAGGCACTGTTTCAAAAAACGAGGACGACCCGATGGCGTTTGTGAGGTTCAGCATCTTGAACAGTTAAGGCTCGTTCCCACCGAGGCGAGAGACGTGAAGATTCAAGAGGCAAGCGACAAAATTTTTTCGACCCCTTCACAGCGAAACGTCAGAAATAGCATTACGCCCAGTGAAAAACCGCTTCGAGTTGAAAGTTGGGCAACTCCAAGCGACGGATTGCAAACCGGTTTCAGGCGACCGCGGTGAGGCTAGTGATGGGTCAAATTTTTTCGTTTGCATCTTCTCGCCTTGGTGAGCACGAGCCTTTAGTCGGATCACCTGGTGGGTTTGGTTTGTCGCTCTACAGTCATCATGTTCACATGAAGGCTAAACAGACCTACAGTTTAATGTAAATACCGAACCACTCGCAAAAATTCCATGCCACCATCAGGATTCGAAACTGATGCCTGTGGGAGCACCTGGTGGGAGTCTCTCAGTTTTTCTTCCATACGAAAAGCAAATGCGGGGTAGTTCCCCTAAAAGTCCTTTCCATCTTCGTTCTTCCTTCCTTCGTCAGATTTCTACCTACGGGGTTTCCATCACAACAGTAGCTGCCCTACCCCCTTGGGACCGCTCGTTCTTGAACTTGGTCTAGCTCTTGTCTACCAAGTGGGATAAAAAAAAAACTGAGTTAAAGAAGATTTAATAATTAATCTTAAGATGAATGGACATTAAAAAAAATGCAACATTATTAATTTGATACAAATACTTTAAAAAAATGAGAAATTGTGAAAATTTTGAAAATTAAAATCCTACAGCTTACTTTACTTACAATTACTTTACAGCTTACTTTAATTACAATTTTTATATTTATTGCTAAGATATGTATGATTAAATGTCATATATGAAACAAAACTTTAAAAATTGTTTTCATATTTAAAGTCTTTTTTTTAAATAATAAAATAAGATTTCATACGATGTCTCACTCCACAATGATATATATATATATATATATATATATAGATAGATATAAAACATTTGTTTTTATAGCGCAATAATAGAAGTAAATGTAGAAAATATTCAACGGTCTCATACTCAGTACATTACTCTAGACTTCAGCATGATATTATAGTGTTTGATGATTGAGACGCATCACAAATAAAGAGTGCAAGAGCTTTTTCCATTAAAATAGGGTTATATTATTAAATTAGCCATGTACAAAAACTGCAGAACACCTTTCGAAACCAAAAACATGCATGTTGCCAAATGCTCTCTCATAACTTCTGACAAATCGTCAGAGAGAGCGTAGTAAGTAGAACTTCGCAGAGAAAAAAGGAATGTTCACTACAATATTAAAATAACTTTCCTAAATTTCTATTCAGGTTGTTCATAGACAGTTTTGTTTAAATAAGAGAGATTATATTACGCGTGAAGACGAACGTAATTTATATTTGAATCTAAATATCATCTTCCCTTTTGCTTGTTAGAAAAGAGTAAAGTAAGAAGTTTGACGTTGAATTTTCAACTGTGAAATGAAAGATAATTTATAAATTCAAAATCCCATTTATTTTTATTAGAGAATTAGATTATTAGATGCTTTAAATGTGGCGCCGCGGCGCTATTCACGCAGGGCAGGGAAAGTCTAATGCACTTACTCGAAGAGTCTTGGTTCGTATCAGAAGCAATAAGGATGCAGACCCCTTTAAAGAATATTATTTACTTCGTCTGGTTTTTTTATTGGACTCTGATGAACCAGCCGACTGCAACAACCGATGCAGCTTCTTTTCACTGGACATTTGCAAACATACAGCTTATAAAGTTAGTATTTGTAATTTTTGAACTTCTCCAGACAAATAAAGATGTCCGTAGAAGGGAAGTTTTGAACTTCTCCAGACAGATAAAGATGTCCGTAGAAGGGAAGTTTTGAACTTCTCCAGACAGATAAAGATGTCCGTAGAAGGGAAGTTTTGAACTTCTCCAGACAGATAAAGATGCCCGTAGAAGGGAAGTTTTGAACTTCTCCAGACTGATAAAGATGTCCGTAGAAGGGAAGTTTTGAACTTCTCCAGACTGATAAAGATGTCCGTAGAAGGGAAGTTTTGAACTTCTCCAGACAGATAAAGATGCCCGTAGAAGGGAAGTTTTGAACCTCTACAGACAGATAAAGATGCCCGTAGAAGGGAAGTTTTGAACTTCTCCAGACTGATAAAGATGTCCGTAGAAGGGAAGTTTTGAACTTCTCCAGACAGATAAAGATGCCCGCAGAAGGGAAGTTTTGAACTTCTCCAGACTGATAAAGATGTCCGTAGAAGGGAAGTTTTGAACTTCTCCAGACAGATAAAGATGTCCGTAGAAGGGAAGTTTTGAACTTCTCCAGACAGATAAAGATGCCCGTAGAAGGGAAGTTTTGAACTTTTCCAGACTGATAAAGATGTCCGTAGAAGGGAAGTTTTGAACTTCTCCAGACTGATAAAGATGTCCGTAGAAGGGAAGTTTTGAACTTCTCCAGACAGATAAAGATGCCCGTAGAAGGGAAGTTTTGAACCTCTACAGACAGATAAAGATGCCCGTAGAAGGGAAGTTTTGAACTTCTCCAGACTGATAAAGATGTCCGTAGAAGGGAAGTTTTGAACTTCTCCAGACAGATAAAGATGGCCGCAGAAGGGAAGTTTTGAACTTCTCCAGACTGATAAAGATGTCCGTAGAAGGGAAGTTTTGAACTTCTCCAGACAGATAAAGATGTCCGTAGAAGGGAAGTTTTGAACTTCTCCAGACAGATAAAGATGCCCGTAGAAGGGAAGTTTTGAACTTCTCCAGACTGATAAAGATGCCCGCAGAAGGGAAGTTTTGAACTTCTCCAGACTGATAAAGATGTCCGTAGAAGGGAAGTTTTGAACTTCTCCAGACAGATAAAGATGCCCGTAGAAGGGAAGTTTTGAACTTCTCCAGACAGATAAAGATGCCCGTAGAAGGGAAGTTTTGAACTTCTCCAGACTGATAAAGATGCCCGTAGAAGGGAAGTTTTGAACTTCTCCAGACAGATAAAGATGTCCGTAGAAGGGAAGTTTTGAACTTCTCCAGACAGATAAAGATGTCCGTAGAAGGGAAGTTTTGAACTTTTCGAAAGAGTTCTGAAGTTAGTCTTCCCAATGCGACCCTCGGTACTATATATAGCGGCCTGGTGGCCAAGTGGCTAGCGCTCTGGCCTTTGGTATCCCAGGCTTCAGGTTCGAATCATGGCGGTGGCATGGATGTTTGTCAGTGGTTCGGAATCCACGTTAAACTGTAGGTCCCGATCTGTTTAGCCCAAAATGTGCACAAGATGACCGTAGAGCGACAAACTAAACCAAACCTCGGTACTATAGTAAATATTGTTCATCTGGATATATTATTGTGCCAGTTGTATTTATCTTATTGTGTTATAGCAGTTTACAAATAACGTACGTATTCCTTAGTCGCATGTTGATGTTTCAAATGCGGGATATAATGACACTTTTCAATGAATCATCATATATACAGCAGATTCAGCGTAACCGAGGTGGACTGGGAAAGGCTGGGCATATATGTCATACCACAGCAAATTAAAAAAAAACAAACACGAATAAAATTTGCGTCATTTTGTAGAATCCAGCTGAATGATCTACAAATTTATAATACCTTTCCCAAGTTATTAATTTATAATAACTTGCCTATAATAACTTTTAATTCTGTTCTGTTTCTCTGGTCAAACCCAAGTTTTCATAATTTTGAATAGTAACGCTTTGTTAAATATGTCATTCCATATATATCTTTAATATATGCTAGATGTATTTCATAGAGGAATGTAGATACATTTATATGTTAAGGTTTCTAATATTTAATATATGAAGAAACCCAAGCAACACACGTACACATGCATACATACATACATCATACACACATACATGCATCATACACACACACACACATTCCTCATGCATGCATACATTCATCATATATACATGCATCATACATACATACATACATACATTCATCATACATACATGCATGTATCATACACACATTCATCATACATACATACATTACATACATGCATCATACACACATATATACATGCCTCATACACACATGCATTCATCATACACCAATACATTAATCATACATACATGCATCATACATACACACATACATACATGCATCACATACACACACACACGTGTAGATGCAACACACACACACATACATTTTGTATTAAATAAATACATTTTTCGAACATTAAGTATCTTATCTTGATTCATCAGTGTATCTATTTTCTTAAAATTAGATATTGCAAGTCGTAAATCGAAGTTGCGCAGAAAGGACTGCGCCGAACCTCATTTTCTTCCTAAAAGTGAACTACGTGGATCGTTTTCCTCTCACAGTTCGGTCCGGAATCGAAGAGAAAAGTTCCTCTCCCGTTTCTGTCCGGGAAAAATCCTGGAGATTTCCCACGTGGTATACCCGTTTTCTGTCCCACGTGTTTTTGCACTTGCTGGCATTCTTCGAAAAATAGTATTATGTGGTAGAGCTTTTTTAAAACATGTTGTTAGAATTCCTGCTTTGAATTATCATGGAGTTTCTAATACAGCAGTGCTAAGAGACTTTCACAATTATCAACGATTATTTTAAGCTTATTTAGAAAGTAGGAATTTTTAATTAATTTTTTTCTCAACTGTGAATTAGAAATGAATTTCATTATAAATTATGTGTATACAAGAACTAATAATATTACATAATATTTAAAAAATAACTTCGTTTCAACATGTTACATTTCATGTGGTTATAATGCTTATTAATGCTTAATGAATATGACTTTTATTATTACTTCAATGTAGCATTAATTGGACTGTTTATTGTGACGTTGCTATGGTAACTGAAATGCTTTTTTTTTTCTCGTAAACATATGGATGATTATAAATCAACAAACATTATACCTATAACCCAAATATAAAATATTTTGTTTTTCCAATCTTAAATACTCTTTTCCATACATGTGAATATTTTATTTTGTTGCCATATTTCTGCAAAAGTTTTTAGAACTACCATAGTATGATGTACATTTCTTGCAAAGAATTTAAATATAATGTACATGGATTACACCATACATTAAAAATTTCAAAACGATAAATGTTAAGAAAAGAACTGATTTTTACTGATTGCGAGAAACTAAACAATAAATATCGGAATATTCAAATAGGGAAAAAAATTTATCAACTACCTTAATCAGATAGTCAAAAGATTCTTTGCATTTGACGTAGTAAAGAATTTTCACTCATTATTTCTTATTTATACAATATTCATCACCACATGATAATGGTAACTCAAATTTTATCAACTGTTCTATATTGTCTTATAGCATACTGATGGAAATAAAATTGTGATTGTATAAGAAAAAAGTGATGATGCAAACCACGTAGAACTTCCTGGATTACTTTTCACATACAAAAATTTAATACTACAAAAGGTTTTGACTATCAGGGCCAAAATTTCTTCAGTGATTGGCACAACCGACACCAAGTAGTGAATTTGACTGATTTTTGTCATCATGTGTGGAATTTATTTAGTACTCATTGCTCTCTTCACATCCCATGGTAAGTCATATTAAATTTATATTTTAACCTCCTTAATTTTATTGCTATACATACTTAAATAGCTGTTCGTGTTAAAGTATATAATATAGATTTAAGTCTTAAAATTAGTTAAACCTTTAAAGGATTAACCTGAGTATTTTCGTATGGTATATTTGTCTCTTAATTCGTGCAAAAAATTATATCAACTCTGGACTAAAACGAGTATTTTGAGTTATCTTGCATTATTTTAAAACATTAGTGAACGTACGTACGAGTGATATCTTATGTGTGATATCACTATTCGGTTCTTCAATGAAAAGTCAAGAATCACAAGTAAGATATCACTCGAGATATCTTACTTGTTACGTACGTTCAATAGTGATAACACTTGTGATATTTGAAAAGATATTACAAGTATGATCTGACATGTTCATATTTAACATGTTTTACCGACATTGGACTCGATGTTCTTCAGTACTTAAGATTCCAAAGAATTGCTTATTATTTATAGCTTATGATCTCTTGTATATACTTTCCGTTATTTTTTTGTTTTTTTTTCAAAATGAGGAAAATGGAAGACATTTTAATGACAAGAACAGAGATATATCATATGGTGATGCCTAAAGTTCCGGCGATGAATAAAAATATATTAATGTTCAACTTGAATGATTGAATTTATACTTAAATTTCTATAGCAAAAAACACGATAAAAACTTATTTATTATATATTTAACATTAATTATTTTCCGTTATTTTTAAACATGCTTTGAAACAAAATTCTATATAAAAAATTATGGAGTTAAATGCTAGTTGTATTTGTTGTTAACAATTACTTTTTTGATATGTTACATTTTATTAACAATAAATACGAAACTGTTTTATAATATAAAGTCAATCGAAGTTATACGACTTAAAAAGTATATTTCAAATTATTAGAAATATATTTTATAATAATTATAAAATTATATAATATATTCTGATATTATATAAAAAGTTATTAACGTTCTTGATTGAATTTAGTACTAATTGCTAATCCTTTATTATTTTATTTGAATTAAAGGGTTCATATTTACTGAAATTTAATAACAGGGATTATATGTTTATTATTTACGGTTGTATTAGATAGTATCTAAAAAAAATTAATATTATAAAAATGTTGGTTTACCAGTATTTTTTTTTCATGGCTTATGTCCAACAACTTTTAAATATAAATCACAAAAGCATAAGTTATATTTTAAGTTAATATTTTCTTAAAGTAAATATTTATAGCATTATTTGATATTAATAATCATTGTTAAAACCGACATAGAAATGATGCCGTTAGTCTACGTATACTCGTAGGACGGCCAAATAAATTAACATTAATATAAAAACAATTAAAATAAATACGAAAATTAATACTGAAACAAACAACTAATTTACCTTTACTTTTAATGAATACTAATATATACAATTACAATCAAATGTAGGATTTTTACATTGGCACTTAAAACAGAATAAATAAAAAATGTTTATAGAGAAGCAATCATAATATTACGCATACCTCAAACGAAATATTCCCATGAGTGTGCAGGCAGTGATTTACCAGTAGCCTCAAAACCTTTTAACAAAAAGAATGCTCACCCGAAATTCAAAGATGGACATAGATATAAATTATAAATTATCCATGTAGCCGTTCTCGAAGCAAAAAATTGTGTACCAGGCTCACTCACTGTCGCAGATCGTTCGCTCTGCTTTCAACGGGTCTTCCTTTCTGCCCGCAAAAACTCCAAAAAGGGGTCCCACCAAACCGACCGGTTCTTTTGGACCTGAGCGTATGACCGGGAGGGGTTATCTACCATTCCTGGATTCATACAAAAAATAAAGGAAATACCCCTTACCCACACACAACAGGATAATTACCAGTTACAACAATCATCTTAAAACATTTCTTATGCTTCCTTTATTCCCCTGCTATTCTGCGTGCGTTTATTCGAAATTATGGTGGCAAAATGTGATGATAGTATATCAATCTTAATCCAATTTCCTCTGAAAACTCTAGTTTAATTTTTTTTTAAATCATCTTTTAGTTTAATCATTTTTTTTGCATTATTTTAAATCAATCCATAACTGATGATATACGAACATTGGGAGTTTTATTATCTTTTATGGTCTTTCATATTCATTACGGCCAACGGTCGTACCATGCTGAATATACCGGTTCTCGTTAGATCACCGAAGTTAAGCATCATTGGGCGCGGTCAATACTTGGGTGGGTGACCACCTGGGAACACCGCGTGCCGTTGGCAAATTTGGGACCTGAATGGCCGAGTGTCTAGCGCTCGGTGCCACAGGTTTCGGGTTCGAATCCCGGCGGTGCCATGGATGTTTGTAATGGTTCGGAATCCACTTTAAGCTGTAGGTCCCAGTCTCCTATGACTGTAAGAGCGTCACGGAGCCAAAGTCAGGCTTCTACCTACGGGTGCTCCATCGCAACAAAAGCTGCTTCCTTCCCCTTCAACCATGAGTACGTATGGGCTCGTGGGCTTGGCCAGCCAAGTGGGATAAGAAACAACAACAACATATTGATTACAGTTACTTGGATTTGTAGATGCAACTTTTAGCAAATGGTTACATTTTACTGAAATATGAAAAAAAAAGTACAGATATTATATTGTATTTTTTGATTAAAAATAAACTAAAAAGTGTTTTCTTTGAATAATTATATCTAATTTAAGCCTGCACGATTAAATGCCTTAATTTCCAAATTGTTTGCTGTTCTACAACCACTTTTAAAAAAAAAAAAAAAATTTCTCAGAGCGCCCTGGAAATTTCAATCTCTAAATGTTTAAGAGAACGGATAGAAATATTTATAAAACAATTGTTTTTATTATATCTACCTATTGCTTAATACGTATTAAATAAAGATATTGTAAATAAGACATCTTGACACTTGAAATTATAAAATGTAAGAAACGGCTCTTATGCCGTTTGTACAAAATAGGCAAATAATAAATATGTATGTAATATAAGCTGAATTTTATCATTTGGTAGTTGCATTTATTTATAGTATCTTAATTTCAAATAAATCATTGCACTCGCATATTCTTGTTGATGCAAGCTGTACTCACCGACATTGCTCGTTTAACAGCCTTGATTGTTGAAAAATGTCGGCAGTCGGTTTAACTTTTATTTTGTGTGTTCATCTGGAAACAGCAATTACCCAGCAAGCAATTACACTAATCATCATTTTATAGCAAATTTCCATCTAAATCTGAAATTCTGATTTCTTAAATCTAAATTCCCTTCTAAATCTGAAATTCTAATTTCTAAAATCTAAATTTCTTTCTAAATCTGAAATTCTAATTTCTAAAATCTAAATTCCCTTCTAAATCTAAAATCTAAATTCCTTCTAAATCTAAAATTCTAATTTCTAAAATCTAAATTCCCTTCTAAATCTAAAATTCTAATTTCTAAAATCTAGATTCCCTTCTAAATCTAAAACTTTAATTTCTAAAATCTAAATTCCCTTCTAAATATAAAATTCTAAAATCTAAATTCCCTTCTAAATCTAAAATTCTAAAATCTAAATTCCCTTCTAAATCTAAAATTCTAAAATCTAAATTCCCTTTTAAATCTAAAATTCTAATTTCTAAAACCTAAATTTCTATCTAAATCTAAATTTCAGTTTTTCTCTTATTTGTTTATGCTTTTACATATCCCTTACTTTTATTAAACACCTCCCCAATGTATCCGAATTCTAAAATTCTAACACTAGAACTACCACCTCCTTGATAGTTCTAGTGTCTCTTAAGATTACTATGAGAATCAAGGATTTAATAGAACACTCAAGTATTTAATCTTAGTGAAGATAAGACAAAATTTTATGATCTTTTATTGACATCAATTTATCCATAACAGCTGATGTTATACAAAAATGGGCAGTTTTGAGTGTCTTTTATTGTCTATCATACTGATTACAATTACTTCTATTTGTTGATATAATTTTTAGCAAATGGTTACTTTTTACTCGAATTTAAAAAAAAAAAAAAGTACAGATATTTTATTTTAATTTATTTTTTATAATCTAAAAATACGAAGTTTTTCTTCGAATAATTATATTTAATTTAATATGATTAGAAGCAATATTTTCGAAATACATAATTAAGTTAAATAAACTTTACATTCTTTGAGAATTTTTCTAATTTTAAATCTATTTAATAGACAATGTTTTTTTTTTTTGAGCATTTATTTTCTTTATTTCTCTTAAGAACTGTTCTGAATATTTTCCACAACAAATGTATGCGGCCTAATGGCCATGTGTCTAGTGCTCTGCCCATTAGGCCGCAGATTCGGATTCAGATTCGCAGGCTTCAGATTCGAATCCTGGCGGTAGCATGGATATTTGTGAGTGGTTCGGAGTCCACGTTAAACTGTAGGTTCCCTTCTAATTAGCCTAAAATGTACAAAAAATGATTGTAGATTGACAAACCAAACCAGCAAATGTATACCAATTTTAGATCATTTATAACATGCACTATAAGAGTCCAGCACAATAAAGTACATCTTATGATTAAGAATTAAGGTTTTCGATTCGTGACTTAATAGAATGTTGTCTAACCGAAAGTTTCTATGTCGGGATATAAACGCATTAAACCTGTTTAACCAGAAAATTCTTCCGCTGGATTCAAAGAAGAAGATGCAAATTTTCTGTACGTCTATTCAGGGTGTGTTTATTTGAAATTATGACATTGTGAACTCCTCTAACTTCACATCACTCCTAACAATATCCAGAAGATTTATGGATAGACATTAGCCTGATTTTGGTACTCGAAAGCCCAGTACTGATTAAGTCATTCGTTAACCTCTTCAGAGATTTCATTTTATTTGTTTTCAAATTTTTCAATAATTGTATGTATTGTTTTGCCCCGTGAAACATTAAAAACCACTAGAATGATTAGTCGAATCATGTTGCACACTACAGAGGTAAGGGCCTGAATGGCCGAGTGTCTAGCGCTCTGGCGCTCGGTTCCACAGGTTTCGTGTTCGAGTCCCGGCTGTGTCATGGTATTTGTAGTGGTTTGGAATCCACTTTAAGACGTAGGTCCCGGTCTAATAATGACTGTAAGAGCGTCACGGAGCAGAAGTCAGACTTCTACTTACGGGTGTTCCACCAGAACAGAAGCTGCATTCTTCCTTATCTGAGGGATACGACAACAACAACTACAGAGGTAAAATTTGGTTGCAGTATAGCCGATCACTCCCTTCAAACCCTATTTTCCAGTATTCTGATCAATTGCTTCATAAATTTCTTATGTTTGGTTTGCCGCTCTACGGTCGTTTTGTGCACACTTAAGGCAAATTAGACCGGAACCTACAGTTTAACGTTGATTCCGAACCACTAGCAAACATCCAAACCACCACCAGGATTCCAATCTGAAGCCTGTGGTACCAAAGGAAACAGCGCTAGCCAATTGGCCATCCTGGTGAAGGATTATAGGTGGAAGCATAACGTATTCGGAAGCAATCATTAGAGCATTTTATTGAATATGCGTATGTGCGTATCTTAAAGCTTTAAGGAAGAAAAGTTTTAAAAATCTGCAGTGTAAGCCATTAAAACAACACAAAGTTTTCGATATATTTTACGGCTAGAAAATTACAAAAACTGTGGATTTTTTAAAAATTTATTTTTTAATATAAATTTTTTTATAAAATTTTTTAATAAAATTTATTTTTTAATATAGTAGCTTAATATAAAAGCTTTTATTCATTATAGCTTATTTTCAGAAATGAAAAAAAGGAAATAATTGTTCAAAAAAACATTATCAGTTCTATAGATTTAAATTTATAAAAATTTCCGAATGTAATGTAAAGTAAAGTATTTGTTCTTAAATTATCCCTGCTAAAAGTATATAACAGTTAAATCAGTAAATTATAAAATATAATAAATTTATATGAAATTGAAAATTCATTTCATTTTAGCTTAATAATTTTAAATTCTTAGAATTGTTAAAAAATAATTCTTAGAATATTATGCTTTCTGAGGTATAAAATTTTAAAATTTATTTTTTAATTATTTTGTCCATAAATATTTAAATTTTTTAACAAATAGTATTTTTTTGAAGTAAACTTTGATATTTCAACACTCATTAAAATATATGTAAGAAAAAAGTTATTTATTGTATATGAAGAAAATTCTAGTTTAAAAGGACCCTATATAATATATTTCCCAAATTTGAAAACTTTCCCTAATTCATTAGTTTACTATTTATATTCAGTAATATTTTAAGACTGAAATTTGTCAGCTTTCAAGAAACCCAAAAGATTCATGTCTCTATTATCAAAACTAGCCAAATGAGAAAAAATAATTTCTTTAGAATATTATGTGTCTAGACAATATTTATTCATATACATTTAAATTATTCGGTGTCTGTTTGTAAGATGATAAAATAGAGTAAATATTTTTCTCTCCTATCTTGAATATAATTCTCATGAATATCTCTTTTGAACTTAATTCTCTTAAAAAAAAATGAGTAATATTATATTCATAGCAAATATTTTGTTATAATTATCTTAAATATTTTATTTATATGTTAGAGTTATTTGGACGTGATATATCATGATAAATATTTAGTAAATTCCAAATCTAACTTATAATTAATTTTTATTGATTTGTCTGAAATTTAACCATCTTGAATAAATTTTTATTATTTTTTTTCACTGATTAATCTTATCATTTTCAGAGTCACTCCCATAAATATTTATGCTTATCTTATATATTTTTTTTTGTTAGAATGATTTTAATTTCTGTTGAAGAATTAATGATTATTATAGAATCCAATTTATAAAAATAAATAATTTGTGACATGTTCATATAATCCTATATTATTTGAAATGTGTTTTGTTAATAATTGGATTTTATATTGTATAGAACACAGTCTTGGAAAAAAATATGTATTCTTATAATATACATATTTATGACAGTGATAAAAATCTATTCGTGACAAGCTTATTTTACTTTTTTGTTAGAATATGATTAATTTTTGTAGCCAGAAATAATGATTCTTATGAAATCCAATTAATAAAAATAAAGAGTTTGTGACGTGTACAACTACTCCTATTTTTATATGACATAGAGTCTGTTAATAATGAGATTTCATATCATACAGAACACAGTGTACGAGAAAAATTGAATTAAGGAACCTTCTAGTTGTAAAGATGCATAAGCTTTTTTTTTTTTTTTTTTTTTTTTTAAACACTCGGAGGAAATACATTGTTTCAATGTAAGATATATTTTAAACCAATTTCTAGTTCGTTGAATTACTGTCATATGAATTCTAATAAAAAGCTTTAAATATTTTCCACTGAATAAACGAGATGTATAATTCAAACATAAGCAATTTATTCAATAATTCTTTGCGCTTTAATTTCAGCTGTTCTTGGATGTATCCGATTTGTTTAAATGAGATAAATAATTTTCTTTCAGGAAAACTGTACACAAAAAAAAAAAAAAAAAAAAAAAAAAAAAAAAAAAAGGATTAGAACACAGAAAACAATTTTAAAGAACAAAAAAAAAATATATATATATTTTTTTTCTTCTAATGCAGCTGGCAAATAGACCGTGATCTTTGCCATAAGGGCTGCACCTATGTTACACACTTTGAATTACCCAGGGGGCGCGTGTAACTTGATGGTAAGCCACGGACGCGGAGTAACAATGCCGCCGCAGCGCTCTAGGATCCTATTAGGACCGGGACCCACAGCTTAAAGTGGATTCCGAACCCATGGCAAAGCCGGGATTTGAACCCGGTACCTGTGGTACCGAACGCCAGAGAGAACAAAAATATAAATCTTCATTTAATCACCATCCACAGATAACATTATATTCGTTTTTATTGCAATCAGTATTAGAGACAATCTTTTAATGCAATATGAATATATTAATGTTTAAGGCAAATTCTAGTTTATAACTTATTATTTATCAGCAATTCAGTTTCATTCAGTAAAACAAAAAGTTTTGTACAGAGATGTACATTAAAAAAGAATTAAATAAACCTCATTAATTTGACTTTTCGAAGAAGCCATTATCTAAATAAATTTCAATGAGAAAAGGAACGAATTAATAATCATAATGTAGTTGGGTAGGATGAATTAAGGTTACTTATATGTTTTGTATAATACATTTCAGTGCATAAAAACCGTTATAGATTTCCGTATAAATAAATAAATAAATAAATTTATGAATATATATATATATATATATTTATATATAATCTGGTGTTTTTAACGACAGGTTTCGGGTTCGAGTCCCGGCGGTACCATGAATGTTTGTAGTAGTTTGGAATAAACTTTAAATCGTAGGTCCCAGTCTAATATGATCGTAGAGCGTTGGAGGGGTAGTGTTACTTGCGTCTGTAGCATATCTTCAAGTTCACGTGCCCCCTGGAGAGTGCTGAGTAACAGCGTTTGCCGGTGCAGCTCGCTCGGCAAGCCATTTTTAATTGGGCTGCCCACAATGAAATGGTCAGTAAGACCCAGTCCTCGACGTAATTAAAAAATGTGGGTGTGTATATATATATATATAATTTTGTAACGTCTCGGCCTATATTAGACCTATAGTGGCTTCAAGAAGAAGGCCGCTTTAGAAATAGGCTGAAACACCGGTCTGTTCATCCATTTAAGAAAAAATAAAAATATATTTCTGGTCGACTCGTCGCAGAATTTTATCTCCCCACCAAAAAAATTCCCTTTAAGATCAACAAGAAGGGTCAGCTTTTTTTACTTCTCTTATGAGTAGTAGTAGCGGCCTGGTGGCCAAGTGGCTAGCATTCTGGTCTTTGGTATCCCAGGCTTCAGGTTCGAATCCTGGCGGTGGCATGGATGTTTGTTGGTGGCTCGGAATCCACGTTAAACTGTAGGTTCCGGTCTGTTTAGCCCTCGTGCGCACTAGATGACTGTAGAGCGACAAGCCAAACCATCTCTTAGGAGTAGGCATTTCACAATTTGTGGTCTATCACCCATTACGAGGGAATAACTCCTGATATAGTTCATATTCAATATGCAGTTGTTTCGATTTGGGAAGGTTTAGCAGACATTCGTAATTTTACGTGATACCGAATATCTGCTGTCAGACTTGAGAGACGGGTTGTTCTCATTAGTGCAAAATACTAATTGCATGCAATATAACTACCTACAGTCACATTTGAGTGATGGGTGCATATATATTTTTCGACATAACATACATTCCTCTCTCCTGGGAATGAAATGCCAAAACTCTTCCCATGAGAAATATGTATATGTATATATATATAGTATTATGTTACATCATTATTATTTATTATATAGCAGAAATATAAAATGTTACCTGAATAGTTACTTTTAAAAAAAATATTTATAATACATATCGCATATATTTCAAAATAAAATGAACCAAATCCAATTAAAATTTATTGCAAATCTTTATCGAAAATATTTTATCACGGCAATAAAGTTTCAATTTTAAAATAATTTATTCATCAACTCCCGAGGGCATAAAAAGTTCTTCACTTTCCTATAGAAATAAAAAAAATATGTAAGCAAATCTCTGACGCTAACCAGATTATAAATTTAAATTCATTTTATTCATGTTTGTTGAAACTCTGTTAGATTGTAAAACATGATTGAATATTCGCAAATATACCTTTAAAGTCGTATAATGTAATGCAAGCATTTATTGGTATTTGTTAAAGAATAACGCAATTTAAATATTTTTTATCGAGGTTACAGTGAAAATAAAACTTTCAAAGTACTTTTATTTTCAAATGTTTTTTAATGTTTACTTATAATAAAAAAATCAATACTATGAATAATAAATAAGTGTAGTAGAAAGTAAAAACAATGTTGTTATATTTAAAAAGTAAATAATTTTTACTACTTATTGTTTATTTTATTTTATGAACATCAGGACCAGGAAATATGTGAAATCAGAATAATAAAATATTCTAAGAATAAAGACGTTAAATTCATGAAACAGCTAATATTAACCCGTCTACTTTTTAATCACTAAGAGACTAAAGATTTTATGCGCCAGCAAAGCAAATCTAAAGGAACAGAAAAATCTCGTGCTTTGTCAGGAATTTCAGCAAAATAATTCATTTCAAATAATACGAAGTTGGAGAAGGGCAGTTGTTTCGGGTAATACTGTAAATTGAGGGAACATCGTGCACAAACACATTGGTATGACAACGTGGTGTTTCTTTTTCCATTCCTTTTATTACCTCACACTCTCCCTATATATATCTTGTTCAAATTTTCAATCGTTCATAAAACACTTTTTATTCATCCACTCAAGTACAAATACATTTTTTTTGAACTTGTAGTGGAGGACACTGGATATTCATACAGTTTTTTCAAATATTTATTCATTCCTTACATTTAATTAATTAATTTTTGCATATATCTACCAATAAATGGCACCAGATAAACTGAAAAAAAAGGAGTGAAAATTATTTATAAAGGACTTTCTGCAGTTGAGTGAAAAAAATGTAGGAAATGACTTTAATTTTTTTTTATATTACTTGTTTGAAATGAATCCAAAAAAAATTGTGTGTTCATTTGCCCATGGTTAGTACTTCTTCATTTTTAAAGAGCTAAGAAAAATTATTGTAATATTTTTAATTAAAACGTTACCTATGTTGTGGCTATTTTTTACTGTTATATTATATCAGCGATATAATAATTTGTTTGTTATAATTCGTAGTTATTATTATTATCATTATTAAAAGCCCCATCCCCTAATATTTCCAATGTTCATAAATATAGAATAAAACAAAAATAGCTACAATATGTTTTTTTATATCTGATAATAATAGCGTATTTAGCTAATTTCTTCTCTTCTATCTGCTGCCTGATGGCTAATTAGCTAGCGCTCTGGCCGTTGGTAACACAGGTTTCCTGGCGGTGGCATGGATGTTTGTTCGGGATCCACGTTAAATTGTAGGTTAGGGTCTAATTAGCTTAAAGTGTGCATAAAATGACCGTAGACCGAAAAAGCAAGCAAACAAATCTCCCTGTAATTACTAGGTCAGAATATTTAATAAATCAAAATGAAAAAACGAAGCTTATTAAACAAAATGAAACTTTTGTGAAGTAAGTGCAATTCAGCAACCACATTATAAATGGGTATGGTTGGGTTGAGATACTTGAGGTACCCAGGTTAGAGAACTCACAGCTTTATTTACACACGTACAAACACGAACGCAACTTTTAACACATTTAAAGACAGATAATTATAGATTCGTTGAATGATACAAATTCTAAGCCAAAAACCCGAAACTCGGCTATCCGCAAGGTACGCGAAATATACTTCTACTCCAAGTGAGAGTCTGTAAGCCAATTAATGCTGTGGGATATATTAAATATATTTCCTCTCTGGAAAAAAAACTATAAGAAAACATTTATCAGCGAGAGCGCAAGTTGCGCTGTAGTTCCTTTAAGGTAAGAAGTTCGACGATAGGGGGGATATGCTTCTTCCTACACACTAGCTCTTGCTAGTGTGTAGGAAGAAGCATACTTACAAATTATTTTTCAATTCCTTCTATTAGCTCACACTCTCCCTATATATACATCTTGTTCAAATTTTCAATCGTTCATAAAATACTTTTTATTCATCCACTAAGTTCAAATGCATTTTTTTTAACTTGTCGTGGATGACACTGGATATTAATGCAGTTTTTTTCAAATATTAATTCAGTAATTAAATTTAATTAATTAATTTAATTTTTTTTTTAGATTTAAATTGCGTATATCTACCAATAGATGTTGCCAGATAAACTTAATAAAATGAATGAAATTTTTTCGAAAGGACTTCCTGCAATAGAGTGAAAAAAAAGTAGGAATTGATTTAAAATTTTTTTTTATATTACTTGTTAATATAAAGTATATAAAATATCTAAGAAATATTTTCTACTTTCGTAGCATAATTCAATACTTACAGAAATTTAAAGATTGATGATTGATAATTTACACTCAAGAGGCAAAACATTATGACCACCTGTCAATAAAGAGTTGGCCCACCTTTGGCGCGCAATACAGCTTCAACCCGCCTTGGCATGGATTAATAACACCACTTAATACCAGTTAAATACCACTTCCACCTGATCACGTGCCTTCCACGTCATCCAGGCGACTTCATTGCAAAATGTAGGGGTGGTCATAATTTTTTGGCTCTTGAGTGTATATTGATCATTTTAATTGATTAGAAAAGTGCCTTCCTGGATAATTGACTTTTATTGTAGTCTTTAGCTTATGTTGATTATACAAAATATTTTTTCTTGGGTTATTAAACATTGATATACTCTCATATATATTAGTCCAGTAATGTATGTTCACAAATGATAAATTGAATTAAGAGGATTTCATCTGTTTAATATTAAAAATTAAGCAAGCATAATTTAGTAAATCTTTATTTTATCTTAATATTGTGAAACATAACAAATATACCAAAAGTCATTTATTCAATGTATTCTCAATCTTCACGGGAACCACCTTACTTCAGACTACCTACCCCGCACTATCATAACCAAGAATAAAGCCGGAATAACCCATCCAGCACGTCTAGATGTCAGTGGGAGTCAATAGCAGAGTGATGCGGGCGCCCACTTACGCGCCATAATGATCACACTCACCCACAGCAAACAGCAGGTCAGTGCGCACGCCGCCGGGTAAACTGCGAAGGCAATATCTTTGCCGGACATCCCTTGAGCTCTGGGGATTCTGAACTTGTTCAAAGTTTATGTGAGGGTTCGTGGCGTGGGTGTAAGTCATGCGCCGATTTGGAATGTCGTGGAAAATGTTTCCATGACTGTTTCAGTAGTTGTGTAATGTACTATTAGAAGATAAGTTTCATTTTCCTTCTCTTAGAATAATACATTTATTCTGATGTAATTTAATAAGATACCACATATCAGTCATCTCCCTATTCTTTGACGAACAGACAACCCAAAAATTAATATTTTCTTTTGATTCCTTCTCGATAGAAATAAGAAAAACTAAGTTGAGCTAATCTATCAATCTCTAAATTATATTATGGGATATTTTGTTTTTTTTTAATAATAAAGTTTTTGAATACATTTTTAATATGTAATAATCAATTAACTAATCAATAAAAGTCTATGTTAAAAATGCAATCAAAAACTTATCAATTAAAAGACAAAATATTATATTATGTAAAAATCAATTAACTCATCAACAAAGCACATTCTATTATGGAACATTTTGTTCTTTAATGGTAAAGTTTAGAATACACTTGTTACTACTCTTTCAGTAATTGTGTAATATATTGGAAGATAAGTACCGCTTGTTTCCTTTTTCGTCTCTTAGAACAATTTATTCTGATGTAATATAATAAGTTATCACACATCAGTCATATCCTGATTTATGTACGACTTAAATGACGTAAATCAAGAGATCAGACAACTAACAAACAAACAACTGAAAAATAAATATTTTTGTTTGGTTTTGTTACAATAGAACCATCAAAAATTAAGTTGAACCTATCTATTTCTAAATTACATTATGGAACATGTTGTTCTTTAATGGTGAAACTTTTGACTGCATTTTTTAACATATAATGATGAGGCAATTGATTCTTACGTTATGGAAGATCTTTTTTTTTAATGGTAAATTTTTTGGTTATATTTTTTTTTAACATAGAATGTGTTTTGTTGAGGAAATTGTCATCAAAACAATTTTCAACAACATATTTAATACAATTTAATTAATCATAGCTTAATAGTAGTTTATTGCAATATGTTATTTCTTCTGATATTGAACATTGTTGGACGAATACATATAGGGATATATTAATATAGGTTTATACAAGATTAATTGAATCAGTAAGAGGATTTATTTTTGTTTAATATTTAGAATTAAATAAACATTAATTTTGTAAATCTTTATTTCATCTTAATATTGTGAAATATAACAAATATATATTTGAAGACATTTATCCAATGTATTCTCAATCTGCATACGAACCTCCTTAGTTCAGATCGTATTTCCCCGCACTATCATAACCGAAAATAATGTCGGAATAACTCCTCCAGCCCGTCTAGATGTCAGTGGGAGTGAATACCAGAGTGATGCGGGAGCCCACTTACGCGCCATAATAATCACACGAGCCCACTGCCCATAGCTGGGTAAACTGCGCAGACAATATATTTGATGGACAATAAATATCCATTGAGCTCTGGGGATTTTGAGCTTGTTCAAAGTTTACGTGAGGGTCTGTCGCGTGGGCGTAAGTCATGCGCCTATTTGGAATGGCAGAGAAGTTTCCCTTTCCGTCGCTTAGAATAATACATTTATTCTGATGAATGTAATAAAATGCACATAAATCAGGGGATGATTGATATGTGATGACTTAAGTGATGAACAGACAACTGAGAATTGATATTTTGTTTTGATTTCTTCACAATAGAAATATCAAAAATTAAGTTGAACTTATCTATTTTTAAATTATTCTATGGAAAGGAGATTTGATTTCAATGAGTCAATTGATTGAAATTATGTAACATTTGATGAGTAATTGATTGAAAAGAGATTTGATTTGAAGGAGTCAATTGATTGAAATTATGGAACATTTGATGAGTAATTGATTGAAAAGAGATTTGATTTGAAGGAGTCAATTGATTGAAATTATGGAACATTTTGTTTTTTAATGGTAAAGGTTTTGATTAAATTTTTTAAGCATAGAATGTGTTTTGTTGATTTGTCGATTGTGTATTATATCAAGGAACATTATGTTCTTTTTAATGGTAAAGGTTTTTGATTACATTTTTTAACATAGATTTTGTTTTGGTGGAACCATGGATGTTTGTAGTGGTTAGGAATCCACTTTAAACCATAGGTACCGGTCTAATAGGATCATAGAGCGTTGGAGGTTAGTTTACTCGCCTCCGTAGCATATCTTCAAGCTGCACGGGCCCCTGGCTAGTGCTAAGTGACTAACGTCGGTGCAGCCCTATCTTGTGACATAAAAATATCTGTCTAAATATTTGCCAGCTGTATTAAGGGGAAAAATATATAATGGTGTATATATTTGTTAAAAAATGGTATTTTGTGTGTTATGTGTTGCAGTTGTTCAGTGCTTTTTTGCAATTTAAATTAATATAGCAGCTGAACATCACGTTTTTATTTTTATAAATAATTTACTTTTTATCTATGAACAACATCGAATCAAGACAACACGCATATCAGGCCCTAACTTTTACTCATACTAACATTGAAGTTAGGTTATACCTCTCAAAAATCTCTTTCATAGTGTTGAATTTATTTAATTGATTCCATTTTAATTCCATTATTTTCCCTAGTAATAAAATTTATCTTGCATTAAAATTGAAACAAATCCATTGATAAGCATGTTGTCATATATCATGAAGTGATACTATTGTAGCTCTATTATTAACATGGTAAATGTACATAGAAATGATTGCACGGAGCTGCCTAACCACATTGGAGCTCATTAATTGAATCATTAAACTTCCCATCTAATTTCAATAAACATATATGGAAGCGCTGAATATTCAGATTATGCAACAGAGGATTTGTGGTATGCTGATTTGTAGGCTAATTAAAATGATAAATAACTGTAAATAATTACGTTTGTATAAGATATATGTTATAATTTTTGTAATTGCTTAGAAAACATTAGTGTTATTATTTATTTAAAGGAGCTATATATAAATAATTAATAAATATTTTAAATGTTAAACTAATATTAATAAAATTAATATTTTCAAAAATAAATGAATATGAATATTCAGATTATACAACACAGGATTTGTGGTATGCTGATTCGTAGGTTAACTAAAATGATAAATATTTTTAAATAAGTACTCTTCTCTTAGATATGTTATAATTTCTGTAAATTCTTAGGAAACATTAGTGATGTTATTTATTTAAAGAGGTTATATATAAATAATTAATAAATATTTTTAAATGATCTGCTAAAGTATATGATTTTTATTTAAAGGCATTATTTCATTCAGGGGTCTATATGTTCTATAGCTTTCTAGTACTGTATTTATTATTTAAAAGAAGTCTTAATTTCGATAATAGACGGAAGTTTTAAGTTTCTCATCATGTTACTGTAGATATTCACAACTTACATATCTTCATAGGCGCAACAACAACATGTTGGGCCAAGGGCCGACCGCCTACTTGCAGATTTCGAGGCAGAAGAAGCTCTCTTTTAAATAATAGATTTATAAGCTTTACTGCCAATGATCTGCAGTCATATTAGACCGGGATCTACGGTTTGAAATGGATTCCGAACAACTACAAACATCCATGCCATTTCGGGGACTCAAATCAGAAACATGTGGAACCGAGGGCCAGATCACTAGCCAGCTCTAGTCGGCTATCTTTATATATATCATCAATATTTTTTTTATATTAAAAATTCTATATTTCTTATAATAAGAATATTTTAGCCAACGGCCGTACCATGCTGAATATACCGGTTCTCGTTAGATCACCGAAGTTAAGCATCATTGGGCGCGGTCAGTACTTGGGTGGGTGACCACCTGGGAACACTGCGTGCCGTTGGCAAATTTGGGACCTGAATGGCCGAGTGTCTAGCGCTCTGGCGTTCGGTGCCACAGGTTTCGGGTTCGAATCCCGGCGGTGCCATGGATGTTTGCAGTGGTTCGGAATCCACTTTAAGCCGTAGGTCCCGGTCTTCTATGACTGTAAGAGCGTCACGGAGCAAAAGTCAGGCTTCTACCTACGGGTGCTCCATCACAACAGAAGCTGCTTCCTTCCCCTTCAATCATGAGTCCATATGGGCTCGTGGGCTTGGCCAGCCAAGTGGGATAAGAAACAACAACAACAACAGAATATTTTTCTAGAAATAAAAATTTATTAATACTTATTAGTTTTGAAAGCATAAATTATCTAGTTCCATTACACTATAGTTAGGCATGCGAAAACTCCACACCAAAATCTTTTTTCTGCTTATCTCCACTTAAGAGTGAGCCTTCACCCATCTTCTCAAAAGTCGTAAATCTTTTTATTTCGAATTAAAGAAGGTCTGAAATCAAATCAGGCCTAGTAATCGACGATGAAACACCATGTGCTTCTTCCCATCCAAGGCTAGCGCTCAGGGGTTTTGGTACCCCAGGTTTCAGGTGTGAATACTGGCGGTGGCATGGGTGTTTGTGAATGGTTCGGAATCCACATTAAAATGTAGGTATCTTTCTAATTAGCCTAAAGTGTGCATAAAATGACCGTAGAATGACAAACCAAACCTTCCTATACAAATTGAAACAAACCGGTTTGATATGTAGCGCTTAAAACATTCGAATAATAGTTTTTAAAACAGCTTTACAAATATTGTGTACCAATAAAATTTTTCATATGAAAATTCTCTTTTTCTTATAATAGCAATCTTATTATATCCACTATAAAGATTCTTCCAGTCATATTATGTTTCAAAAAACACAATTTATACAGTAAAATTGTTTAGTATTGAATGTGGATGTAAGACAATATGCTGTTTCTTGAAAATTAAATGTACATATTGCTTAAGGACATTATGCATAGAAAACTAAGTCGTTTCTGTCAATTTTACTATTCCACATTAAATTACATATTCTGCATACCAATATTTGTTTCGCAAATATACTTTTGCAGCAAAATTGTCATAGTCTGTGCTGTAAGCTATCTACCATTTTTTGAGAACATTCACAAAGTATGATACGAAAAATCAAGAAACAGTTGAAAATATATATATCTTTATTTCAGATTAGTCTTAAGTTTGTACACTTTTATAAGATTGTTACTTGGATTTATTTGCATCTGAAATTTCTTTAATCCTACATTGTATAAGTAAATCATTTGTAATACTATTTTAAAGGACAGGATTTCAGAAAGGTATTTTTTTTGTTTGGAATGATATTTTGATTTTATTCTGCCTTACATTTTAAAATGTGATTATAATTTTTTTAATAAAATTGAATTACAGTAATAATGATTTTCTACAAAAGTAAATGAAATAATATTGATATACATATAAAAATATATATATAATTAAATTAAATTAAAAATTATCAGTACCGAATACTGGTTACTTTATGTTTTATACGATTGAAAACGTTATGTTATTCGTCGTATTAATATTAATCTGCCCGACTCGTGGCTCAGTGACAACGTGCGCCAGTGATGAGCATTAGGTCGTTGGTTAAATCCTCAGGCGGCTTTGTTGTAGACACTGTTTCAAAACTCGAACAGACTCAAAAGCGTTTGTGATGTTCAGCATCTTGCCTTGCTAGTCGGACTGTCTGGCGGGAGTTTTCCAGATTTTCTCCCATCCTATGCAGTATTAGGGGTAGTTCCCTCTAAAGGTCCTCCCGGAAGCACTGCCCTCATTCTTCAGTGTCTCAGAAGCTACTACCTACGAGTGCTTCATCACAACAGAAGCCACCCTCCTTCCATGAGACCACACGGGTTCTTGCACTTGGTCTAAATGTTGCTGTCTACCAAGTGGGATAAGAACGAATCAATAGAAAGGGTTTTATAATTCATTGAAATATGAGTAATTTTCTTCATTTTCTTTTCGTAAAGACACAAAGAGTAAAATAACAAAAATCAGAAGATTTAGACCATCTTGGTTTACTATCATCAATAGTGACACTTCTTGTACTTCCTTCTTCCATGGCCTTTTCATAAAAGCTTCTTTTACTTCCACCATAAAGATTCTCCCCCCATCATAAAACATCCGAGCCCATCTTTTCCATTGAAAGAACGCGTGCTATTGATATGGATAAAATCCCATAGTGTGATGCTGTTTTTTTTTCCTCTACAGTAAGTAAAAGGATCCATTAAGGGGACCTATGCTACGAAATGTTACATCTAGGATGGAAATCTGGAATCTTTATACCCCAAAAGGTTACGTTTTCTTTTTTATAGGAAAAAAAAGTGGGGAAATGGAAAAAAAGATGTTTTGTGTAGTTTTTGAGTCCTACATTTTAAATACAGCAGTGGATTTCGATTTGAGTGCTTTTTGGAATTTTTATTAGTGATATTTGTTTAAAAAATAACTATTATTATTCGAGAGTATTATGAAGTATAAATGAGATAGGGATTTTAATAAGATTATTCATATATATACTAGGATTGTCTTTGAGATAATAGAGATAGACGGTCGTTCGCAAGCTTTTCGTATTTCATATATTTTAAATATAAACCAATTTAATGATTTCAATTATATCTAAATAAAAAAGAAAAACATAAAATTTTCATAAATAATGTCACTGCAATTTCACGAAAGAAGATATTTTTAATACGACAATAGTCAAGTATCAAAAAATAATTTTCTTATTCAAGGAAACTAGCATTTTTCTAACTATTTCATAAATTTTTATTATAACGAGGAATTAATAAATGACGAGATAAAAATTAATATGCCTTTTAAGCAAGAGAAAAATTATTTAATATTCATAATTTTTTTTTCTTATACCGCATGGCAGCCAGAAGCATCTAAGCCAACTCCAAAACCCGTGTGGTCTCATGGAAGGAGGGAAATGGGAGGGGGGCAGCTTCTGTTGTGATGGAGAACGTACATAGAAGTCTGACTTGACTACGTGACGCTGAAGAAGGTGGGCAGTGCCTCCCAGAAGGACATTTAGGGGAGCAACCACACGCTGTTGCGTATCGTATGGAAGAAAGCCCGGAAAACCCCCACCAGGTACTCTGATTAATGAGGCAAAATGCTGAACATCAAATCTCCTTGTTTTTTAAACAAAGTAGCGACTCGCGTCGCCACTGAGCCACGAGTCGGGCATATTCCTAAAAGTAATTTCATCTATATACGAATATATCCAAACATAGTTACTAAATTATGTTAATGATATTAAATTACATTTTATTCAAAAATATAATGGAAATTATTGTTTGAACTAAAGAAATATATTAAACACATTATCATCACCAGTGGCGCAACAGCCCCATGGTGGGCCAATGCCGCCTGCCTACTGGCAGATTTGAAAACAGATGCTTTTTTTTCTTTTTACAAGGTAGGAATTTCATTCCTATACCCAGTCATATTAGATCGGACCACTATAAGATTATTCTGAACCACTATTGAAAACCATGGCTCCTCCCGGAGTCGAACCAGAAACCTATGGCACCGAGAGCCATAGCACTCGCGCAAACTTTGAACAACAGGGTGCTCTCCACTGTAATAATAGAATATTGAAAAAAAATTGAATTAAAATTGAATATACATATATAAACAAAAATATATAATTTTGCTCACTAACTGGCAATTCAATCCAAATTTCGAAGTTACGGCTAAACTGGAAGGAAAATGAAAAATCATAAATTCAAAATTCCTTCATTTGGTCTAGAGAAAGATAACACAAACCACATCTCACAGATACCAAATGCCATTACTGTCATAGTTGTTCCAAATTCAGAAACTTACAACCCGCAAGGCATCCTGAGAAATATCGAATTTTCAACCGATCTGTTGTTTTAGTGAAGAATACCTTAAGTTAAAAGAGTCCGGGACATAAAAAAATATATTATGCAGCACTAAAATTTTACAAAATTAATTTTTCCAATTATAAAAGTATTTATTTAAGATCAGGAAACTACTTTAAACGTTATAAAAATTCATTCATTTGTTGAAATAGTGAAGATTATAACTCCAACTGCTTAAAAATCTATTAAAATGTGTGTTCTATATTTAAATGAAAAGAAATATAAGTATTTTTATTAATTGCATAACAATGATATTTTAGGATTTTTATTTTATTATAGAATTACTTCATTATTAATAGGAATTATTTTATTGCTTTGTATAGTTAAAAAATAATACAAACAAATAATCTGTAAATTTTTAGATTTATTTTCTATTTTATTTCTGTCTTATAAAATTTTTATTCTATTCCAATTATTATTTGCTTTATTTTGTAATTAAATAATAATGAAAAATTTATTTTAAAGAGTAATTAATTTTTAAAATAACCTTTAGCTTTTTCAACGTTTCTTTAGCTTTAGTAATGAAAACTAGCACCTATAAATTTATAAAATGTCCTTATTTTTGTAAAAGTGTTTACGATTTTTTGTGGTAGCAATAGTTTTTTTATTATTTATAAAATCACTTTTAATTTTCCTCAATCTTACATTTTGTACATAATTAATATAATCAAAATTTTTGTAAAACTGCGAATAAAAACTCTCTCAATATTTAACAAAATTAATTACAATTAAAGTACCTTGTAAAAGTAGTAATTTAAATCTTCTTTTATTGATTAAATTTACCTTATGTGAATAAAAATTTAAAGCATATTAAAACTACTAGTAGGAACTAATTATGAATTATTTTAAACTTTTCGCGACTCACTCATTAAATATTCATTAACTTGATGAAAAAAAAGAATAAAAAAATATCTGATTAAAGACTGTAATAAAATTTAAAAGCAAATGAATGATACTTTTTCTCACGCACATGTTTGTTTGCATCAAATTAATAATTATTTTGTTATGTAAGCTATTTTTAGATAGTTTTGTATGCTTTCTCAAACTTATTTGCAGTTCTACGATTTGACTAATTAAACTGTAACTATTATTGACTATTTTGCAAATACTTTTTAAATGGATTAATTCCATTTCACTAGATTAGCGTTTGTTCCAATACTGTTACAGCCTGAAAAGAATAATTTCAGTGCGCTAAAAATGAATGAATATATTTTTACAAACTATTCAATATTGGCAATTGCAATTAATTAAAATATACTAAAAATTATTTTCTGAAAGCGACTTTGATTTATAATTTAATGCAAAAAATATTTCCTTCCTTCTAAATTTTATTCCCATATTTCACACGATTCTTCATTCTACGGTTCATGTAGGTTATTTATTCTACGGTTCGTATAGTTTCTACATTCTACAGTTCATTTTAGATTCTGCCTTCTACATTTCGTTTTAGATTCTTTATTCTACATTTCGTTTTAGATTCTTCCTTATAAATTTCTTTTCAGATTCTTCATTTTACATTTCTTTTCAATTTCTCCATTTTATATTTAGTTTTAAATTCTTCATTCTGCATTCCGTTTAAAATTCTGTGTTCTAAATTTCGTTTCAAATTCATCATTCTACATTAGAAATATAGTTTTAAATATGTTATTTTTCTAAAATACGTATATAAACTTGTAAGCACATGATTGTAATTAACAAAAAATATAAGAAGCAATTTTTTTTTTAAATTATGTATTTATTACATATTTGCGTAATATATAATTACATTTTTACGTTTTACAAACGTACGCGTTAGTGATATTTACAGTGAATATATACAATAATGAAGATGGTGAAAATGAAATATACACATGAAAAATGAAATATGTACAATGATTATATACAATGATATAAATGTTTAAATTACATTTTTTACTGTCATTTATATAAAGGAATAAAACATACAACAGGTAGAACACATAAAACATATAAACATGTAAAACATAATGAACATTTAACATATAAACACGTAAACACACAGATAACATTTAACATATAAACATAAAAAACACAGATAACATATAACATTTAAACATATGAAACATGTAACATTTAAACATATAAACATAAAGAAATTGGCATTTAGTCTCTTTTCTGTCTCTTCTTACCATATTGGAAATTATTTTAAATTGTTTCTGAAGAGAATCTATTGAGCAAAGTTGACATTTTTTTCTATTTATCTAGTTGGAGGAATTTTTCTATGGCCTTTACTTGAAATGTGCAGTCATGTAAAATTGATGGATTTATTGTCCGATGAATGTCTTGAAAATGTTGCTTTCAGGAATCTGTTCTACATGTATTATCCGATGTGATGATTTTTCAAATATTTTCTTTTATTTTAAGTGATGGAGGCTGATAGATCTGTATATAGATTGAGGAATGATGTAATCTGCAATAGAAGTTGGTCTTTGATACTGCGTTGATGTTAATATTTTCCTGCAGATTGAAAGATAGAATTCGTCTTTTGCCGGATTTTTTTATTTCGTTTGCAATTGTTAGAAGCAGTTCAGCAGTTTTCTGTGATAGGCAGATATAGCTAGATCTGTAGATGAAGGCTTATAGATCTGTAGATGAAGGCTTATAGATCTGTAGATGAAGGCTTATAGATCTGTAGATGAAGACTTATAGATCTGTAGATGAAGACTTATAGATCTATAGATGAAGGCTTATAGATCTATAGATGAAGGCTTATAGATCTGTAGATGAAGGATTATTGATCTATAGATGAAGGCTTATAGATCTGTAGATGAAGGCTTATAGATCTATAGATGAAGGCTTATAGATCTGTAGATGAAGGATTATTGACCTGTAGATGAAGGCTTATAGATCTGTAGAGGAAGGAAAGATAGATGAAGGCTTATTGATCTGTAGATGAAGGCTTATAGGTCTGTAGATGAAGGTTTATAGATCTGTAGATGAAGAATATGTAGATGAATGCTTATAGGTCTGTAGATGAAGGTTTATAGATCTGTAGATGAAGAATATGTAGATGAATGCTTATAGGTCTGTAGATGAAGGATAGGTAGATGAAAGCTTGTAGGTCTGTAGATGAAGGATACCTGTATTAGATTATTGGTTTCTTTCGCCTTATCTGGATGAATTCACTGTCAAATAGATGAATTGGAAATATTCTTTCCTGCAGTTTGATCAGATATTGTTAGAGTTGTATCCAAATTATAATGGTGGTATTACAGATAATTGTGGCTGGAATGATGATACAGATTATTGTGGCTGATGTAGTTGGAAAGTCTATTCTTCAGTGGCTGGTTGTCCTCTTTATTTTATAATTATTTGTATTATTTCAGAAGATATTGGATCTTTAGTTATTTTCTTGATGATTGCAGATATTTTCAAATCCAGGATATTGAAGAAAGAGACCAAATATAATATTATGGTGAAATTGGATGGATACAAATGATGACATAGGATCTATGGTTGCATTGTTATTGTTTATTACATTATTTGGCTGTATTTTTTTCTCAGTTAGGGGTTTGAATGTATGTATTATAATTATTATTTTCTTCAATATCCTCTAAAATTATTATGATTTTATTTATTTAAAGGTGGCTTTCCAAGTTCTATTATTATTATAGGCGCTAATCTATTATTATTATTATTATTTTCTTAATGGTGTATCTATTTGTAAGAAGAGGGATGA
Organism: Caerostris darwini; assembly: GCA_021605075.1. Taxonomy (NCBI): domain Eukaryota; kingdom Metazoa; phylum Arthropoda; class Arachnida; order Araneae; family Araneidae; genus Caerostris; species Caerostris darwini. The sequence goes on from BPLQ01015685.1 coordinate 402,902, forward strand.
TGAAATATTTAAAAGATGATAGGTTTCAAGATTTTATGTTTGTGTTGAAATTGTTCGATAGTTGGGTAAGTTAATAATTCATCTACTGTTGGTCGTCTTAATTCTACAGTAATGTTTGGAATTGTTTGAGAGGGGGCATAGTTGTTAGAATTAATAGGATATTGGTTGAAAGTGACAGTGGGTTTTAGGCAATTATCAGAGAGTCGGATTTGTTCAGTGGTTGGGAGGACTAATAGTTCGTCAATAGTTGGTGTACCAGTATTTATTATGATTAAATGAATATTTTCAAAAGAGTCAGGTTTATTGATTATTTTTTTATTGAGTGCAGTTGATGAGGTAGAGGATATTGAAGAGAGTAATAATCGTGCAAATCATAGGAAAATTAGATGGGGAAAGTAAGAAACAAATAGCGAGACTAAGCCACGCAAGCGCATTAAATTGATAATCCATTTTTAACAATACAAAATAAGCTTAGAAAAATGAGCAAAAAATCACGTACCACAGTCAATCAGCGTAAACTACATTGTGATTTATTTCCATTCTTGTACAGCAACAGCGAGCTGTTTTCAACAAACTATGATTATTCTAACAGTGAGATGCATTATTGTACTGTAAAAAAACAATGAACATATTGTTTATATGCTCATTGTTCCAAGTCTTTTAAATTTAGAGCCAGTTCCACTGTTGCATTTTAAGCTGTTGAGTTGTCCAACCCCTCGTACGTAGGCCGTCTTCCTATTGGCAGATTTCGAGCTCTCGTTCAAAAAATTACACGGTACTTGCAAACCGTCGATTTATATAATCAGAGACCTTACTGATGATGTTGGAATTTCAAAGGGATCGGTCAATTCCATTTTGGCCTCAAACGCGTCAAATTTCGATTGGTATCGAAAACACTGAATGGTTCAGCTCACACTACATTGATTCTTCGTGACTTATTAGACAAAAAATGAAACACATATTGTTCCACAGACGCCGTATTCACACCGTGCTACTTCAGGCTATTTCCTAAATTCAATAGACCATTCTGGGGACACCGTTTTGAGGCGATTGAAGAGATCGCCGCACGCTTTGAAGGCCATCCATTGCCGATGACTTTTTAGCATGCATTGAAGATTGGAAAAAAAGTTGGCATAAGTTGGTCCGGAGGGGGATTACTTTGAAGGCAATAAAATAAATTTTTAAGAATCAATACCGAGTTTTTGAAAATACAAATAATTGGTCTTACTTTTGGACACAGTAGTATTCTTGTGAAAAGGAAATATCTATCTAGACTCAACTTAAAACAGATAACGGAATCATCGTTGGAAATCGGAATCATTGGAAACGAATCATTTGAGAACGAATCATTTGAGAAACATCCCATAAACTTTTGATTTGCCTCATATGTTTTCTATACAGAGAGAAAGACATTTTATAGCATCAATAAATACTACTGATAAATAAAATGTCTAATGTGATTTGGTAGTTGTTTTTATAATTTCATAAAACATTCAAATTAAGATGGTTATGCTTTATTAATAATCTTAAAACAATTTACCAACAGTTGTGTTTTTATTAAGTTAATTTTTTTTCTATTTTTCCTAATTATTTATAAATTACCATTAACGTACGTCGTTGAGATACCAATTTGCATTTTTTTTTAATGTGAGAGTATGAGAATCAGATTCACATTTATGGCGTTTGTTTTGTTCAATACTTTGAATAACGACTATAAAGTAAGATGATTGGGAAAGAATGCTTTTCTAAAGAGCCTAAGTGCAATCTTCTGTACACAAATGCACGCAGTTATCGCTGTAATTTCTAAAAGTCATATCTTAATTTTCTGTACAAAATTAAACTTCATTATCTTCAATCATGAATTATATTGTGTCTGTTCGCTACATATATTCCGTAAACACAAAAGATGAATGAGAATATAACTGCATCAAAATACTACTGCTAGTCAAGTAAGATTAACAACAAATAAAATGGTAAAAGTATGACTTTATGTAGTACAATCCGAACATCGATATATCAATTAATTTGCTAAAAGCACTTTAGTAGATGAAACTTATTTCTAATTACAAGTGATCCCATAGATCTATTCACATTCTAAGATAGTGCCACACGTCCACACCACAGATGTTTTAACATAGACGTATAAGAAATATTTCATCTTTTCTTTATGTCGCTTCATTTAACGCTATGATTCTATGAAGCTGAAATGTAACTGTAGATTCCCGGTCTAATTAGCCTAAACTGTACATAAAATGATCGTAGAGCGACAAACCAAACCATGAAGCTCGAATATACATACAAATTGGAATTTTCTTCATCTATGATATCTATTCTATGTGTTCGCTACATACCATATACTTAAAGGATGAATATGAAGAAAACTGCCTCACTAATCAAGTAAGAGTAACAACAAATGAAATGGTGAAAGTATGGCTTTATACAGTACAGCATAAACCAGTGATATGCCAATTTATTAGTTGACCTACAGACTCTCATCCAGAGAGAAAATATATTTCTCACAGCCTATGCGTATGCGAGTTTCGGTTTTTCTGTTTAGAAGCGTAGTTCTGCCATGAATCTATAATTATGTATCTTTACATGTGTTAAATATTGTATGTCTCTAATTATAAGTGTGTGAAGTTTGTGTGAGTATAAATAAAGGTTCGAGTTCTCAAACCTAGGCCTCAAATATCTCAACACAACTACATCCAGTTTCAAGTTAGTTGCTTAACCTGCATATTACAATTTAAACTTTACTAAAAGAATATTAGTAATTACATAAGTATTTCGACTTCAGGTTCAAGCTATAATACAAACTCTACATACATAAAAAATCAAACCCATTTCCTAACAATGTTTACATAAAATTATCAATGAAATAATTTTTTCTGAATTGCTATTAATATTTATTATTCCCCTTGGTATAGATGAATTTGTAGAGTTCAATTTTAAAGTCTACAAAATAAAATGATTGATTTTTACGAATAAAAAGAAATTCACAACTAATCCGACTTAAAATATTCCAAACGGAAACTTAGTTTAGGGAAGGAAGAAAATAAAAAAGAAAATCCTTTCATAGCTCCCTTCAACCAAAACCCTATATAGATATATTCTTCTGCTTCTTTAATCTTCTATTTTCGATTTCAAGAACGCTGCTCACGTTTCAATGTTTCGATCTCACCGAAAAATTCCATTTCTTTCTCTTCTATGCAAGAAGTTTGATAAAACGGATACAGAATGCCACAATCATTGCGTGGCACGGCGAGCAAAATAAAGTACGCCAGTGCCAAGGGAGTGGTTAGGGGAAAAATCGAATTTTTTCGAATATGCTGTATTAAAATAGGCTTCTTTTTTGGGGTAGGGTATAGGAAACGCATCGTTCTTATACATATTTTGGGGATATTCAAAAGATTTTGGACATGAAATTGCGGAAAAGCATAATTCGATTGTTAAGGATTTGGGAGATGAATTTTTTAGGCTGGAAAAAGCTAACTTGTTCCTCAGAGAAATAGTTTTTCTTTTATTCACTTTTCTGTCTCGATTATTTTCGAAAAGCGGAAAATATTTACGGAAATTGCAGTTATTATGCAGGAATAAATATGTAAGGAGCTGTTATTTATTGTTTGGGTGTTTCACTAATAATACTTATTTAGGGAAAAAGAACTGTTTGTATTTCCAGAGAGTGCACACTTGGGAAATTTGGAGCCTGGCAAACCAGGATTTTTTTGAAAAAACATGGTAGAATCCTTATACTTTTAACTACGTTATTTCTGACTGTTATCTGAATTTCTTTCTTAAGTGTTTCTTTTTATTCTATATTTTTGCTTCTGCTTTTTAGATGTAATGAGGAGATTATTCTAATATTTTTTTTTAAATGTGTCATTTGTTTTGTTATATAATATCTTCCTTTTCAATTTTTTTTTTTTTTTATCTGTTTGGAAATTCAAATTCGTTTAATTTTGTCCATACATAAGAAAATAAATCCCATTTACCGACAATATTAAACAAATAAATCCCATTTCCCGACTATATTAAACAAATGAATCCCATTTCCCGACATTATTAAATAATTTTTTTTTATAAAGTACAATGATATGTGAAAAGTGTACTATCCACAAATCTTCTAAAGTATGCCTTAAAAAATCATCTCTCTCCTTTGAAAAATTTTCTTAAAAAATCTTATCTCTCCTTTGAAAATTCAAATATGGGAATTTGCCAAAAATACTTAAAGCTTTAATAATGTTTAAAAGAAGAAATGTTTAAAAGTGGTATAAACAGTTCAAAGAAGGCGGAGAGATGATTTACAATTAGAGACCTTGCTGATGATGGAATTTCAAAAGGATCAGTCGATTCCGTTTTGGGCCTCAAACACATCACATCTCTATTGGTACCGAAAACACTGAATGTGCCAGATCACACTGCATTGATTCTTCGTGACTTTATCGTCAAAAATGAAACCCATATCTTTCCACAACCACCGCATTCACACCGTGCGACTTCTGGCTATTCCCTAAACTCAAAAGACCACTCCGGGCCCACCATTTGGAGTCGACTGAAGAGATTTAGAGGCCATCGCGTGCTTTGAAGGCCATCCCTGCCGATGATTTTTTAGCATGCATTGAGGATTGGAAAAAATGTTGGCATAAGTGTATTGTGTCCGGGGGAGCATTACTTTAAAGGTGATCAAATAAATTTGGAAGAATAAGTAAAGACTTTTTGGAAAAAAAAATAATTGGCCTTACGTTTTGTGGCACAGTAGTAGATAAGAGAATTTGCAGAATGGAGGATTCTAGGATTAACTAATGGGTGCATTAAATGTTTAGGTTAAAATCACCATGTCTTTAACTGTAGCAGCAAACTCAGCTATCTCATTTGCACTGGTGAGAATAGAAATTTCGATGATAAAAAAATATTATTATTGGTATCAAACAGGCCTTGAGGTTTTAGAAAACTCTCAAGTCAATCATATCTATATGCCATTATATTAAAAACCCCTTATTTAATAACCTAAGAAATCCAGCAAAAACTCTTGAAAAATTATTCCGTCGATTTCTTTGGATACAATCACATACAAGCTATACTAATGTCCATAAATTAAGGATAATGAAGTTCAGGCAAAGAAAGAGACAGAAGCGAAACAAATTTGACATATTTGTAAAGTCTATTTATCAACAAAAGGTAAAGAGCAAAAAAGATGCTATATGTTTGACATAATTAATAAAAATTGCGATTTTTACTCCCTGGAGCAAATTTCAAAAAATAACCTATTGACAAAAAACAGTATAACATGGTTAGTATGATGGTTAATATGGAGTATGTCTCCCAGACGATGCAATAAGGCCTTACAACGCCTAGGCATGCTGAGTATCAAATTATCAATCTGATCTTGGGGAATATTACACCACTCATCAAGCAATGCCCTCCGAAGTTCCGGTTGACAGGTGGGAGGGGGTTGACGGGCTGCAATTCGTCTCCCAAGCATATCCCACACATGCTCTATTAGATTCAAGTCCGGTGAGTATGCTGGCCAATCCATACGGGTGATATCCTCCAATTGAAGGCATCCGTCTACAATGTTTGCACGGTGAGGACGGGCGTTGTCCTCCATAAACAGAAATTCAGCACCCATGGCGCCCCGAAACAAACGTACATGTTGTTCCAGAATGACATCCCGATAGATGTGGCCTGTCATCGTTACACTCTGATCATTCAGGTCAGTTCTGGAACCAAGAATAATTCATCCCCAAACGAGCCATCCTGCACCACCGTAACGGTGTCGTTCAATGGTGTTCTCTTGGTGGTAACGGGTACCTGGCGTTCTCCATATGAAAGTCAGGCGAGAATCAGATTGCAAACTAAACCTGTACTCGTCGGAAAACATCACACCAGACTACTGTTGCGGTGTCCACAATGCATGCTCTCTACTCCAGGTTAATCGCAGGCGACAGTGAGTTGCGGTAAGTGGAACGCATCTGACAGGCCTACGAGCATATAGACCAATGTGCCCTAAGCGTCGGTCTGCCTTGAAACTGTCGTACCGGTAGCTGAAGAGAGCTGACGAGACAGGTCTGATGCTGTGCTCCGTATGTTTCTTTTGGCAGTAACTGCTAAATACCGGTCCTCATTCGGCGTTGTAACTCGGGGGCGACCTGTGCTGTAACATCTACTCCCATAACCATCATCTTGGAATCGTTGCCAAAGCCTGGAGATGACACTCTGGGCGATTCCAAGTTCCTCGGATACTTCCAGCTGGGTACGTCCACATTCCAGTCGTCCGATAATTCTACCACGTAAAAAATCATCCAAATGCTTCCTTTGTGCCATAAGTATGCGGTTATTGCACTGAAAGGCTTTTAAAGCGCTTGTGAACAATTTTACTTCTTTGCCACCATTCCTTATATACAACTCTCTTACACTCTCGTCATTGTGACGTACTATCCGCGCCATCTGGTGGTTACCTGTAATTTGCATATTCTTCTTCAAGATGTGTGTGATAATTCTACATGTGAAATTTTTATTTTAGAGTTCAATTTCTGTGTGATTCTGAATTATCCTTAATTTATGGACATGAGTGTATTTTGCCAATCAGTACGCAGATAGCCTTGCTAAAGCTAGTGTTGCAATCTAGTCATTAGTGGTAGTTGTTTTTTTCCGACATGGCAGACATGTAGACCAGGCCCACGAACCCGTATGGACTCATGGTTGAAAGGAAAGAGGGAAGCTTCTGTTTTGATGTATCACTCGTAAGTAAACGTCTGACGTGGCTTCATGACACTCTACAGTCATATGAGGCTGTTTAAAGTGGATTTCGAACTAATACAAACATTCACCACCGGGACTCGAACACGAAATCTGTGGCACAGAACAACAGAGCGGTAGACAATCGGCCATTAAGGTGCCTAAGGACTAGTAACAAAAACATCTTTGGATAAAAACACATACAGGCTATTTTATTAATGAGTACTTAAATACCCTTGCTAAAACAAGTGTTATAGAAACTATATAATCTTTCTTTTCATTTATCAAAAATAAGTTAAATAATTTTCCTGTAGAGGACTGGCATCGAGAGGGGAATCACAGTCAAACAGAATGAAACATTTTCGAATTCTAATCTAAAGTTCAAAAAAAAAAAAAAAATCGCATAATTCTTTATAGAGAAGAAATTATGTTGACAAGTTGTCATGGTTCCATTCGCAACATACCTTTAAAAGATTCAGTTATCAGACGATGATTTATGTTACTGTGTATAAACTGGAGAACCCTTCTACTATGCAACTACTTGCTTTCTTACAGAAACGAGGAATCTTATATTCCCCTCTCAACTTTTTTACATTCAGTGACACAGAAATGTAATTTACCACTCATGGACTGCGTAGGAAATCGTTACTTTAATGAACTTTGTAGAAGAAAATGAGCAATTAATCATTTCCAGAAACCATTACTCTTGAAACATTAATTCAATTATCTGCGGCCATTCTTTCACTACAAGCAAAAATATTTCATCTTTGGGGAGTGAAAGCCGTCATAATATTTTTATAACATGCCATACTATATTTTTCTCATGTTTTTTGCTTCTGTATTATATACTTTTCGTTACACTCATGTTTCCATTAATTACATAGTACCATAGATTATATTACATTTCTGTATTACTACTGTGCCCAAAAAATAAGACCACTCATTTTTTTTTTCAAAAGCTCTTTATTTTCTCTTCCAAATTTATTTCATCACCCTCAAAGTAATCCCCTCCGGACACAATGCACTAATGCCAACTTTATTTCCAATCCTCAATGCATACTAAAAAGTCATCGGCAGGAATGACCTTCAAAGGGCGCGCGATTCAACTTGAATCTCTTCAATCAACAAAAACGATGTCCCTGGAGTGGTCATTTGAGTTTTGGGAATAGCATGAAGGCGCATGCTGTGAATACGGTTGTTGTAGAACGATATTGGTTTCATTTTTGGCGAAACAGTCACGAAGAATCCATGCAGCGTGAGCTGGTGCATTCAGTGTTTTCGGTACGAATCGAGATTTGGCGCGTTTGAAGCTCAAAAGGGAATTGACCGATCCTTTAGATCAGCAAGGTCTCGAATTGTAAATCGACGGTTTGTAAGCACCAAATTTTTAATTTTTTGGACATGAGCTTCTTCGATTGAGATTGATGGTCGACCAGAGGGCTCTTAGTCTTCCACGCGTTCTGTGCCTTCTTTGAACTGTGTATACCACTTCGAAACATTTCTTTCTGATATAGAAATGCTCACCGAATGCTTTCTGCAACATTCTATACGTTTCTACAAACAAAATTTGCATTTCCAAAATCGCCCGAATCAGTTTTAGCGTCTGACAAAGTCAAGCATAACTCAAACACTAATCAATATTTTGTCGTTAAATTTAACACACATATCTAGGACAGTGCCAGTATCCTAAAAAAGAAAAAAAAAATAAAGTCCCATAAGCCCCGGGAAATTTAAATTGAAAATTGGTCTTATTTTTTGGACACAATAGTAGAATAAACACTAAAAGTGAACCAAATATAATAATATATAAAGTTATCATATTTACTTTTATTAAAAATCTTGCAGAAATAAGAATTTCCATTACAATTTTCTATAGATTCAACAAATACAATTTATTTTCAATTCTCGTAGTTAATAAACTTTGAGACTAAATATATTTAATCCAAAGGATAGTAAAGGAAGTTATTGAAATTTAAATCGAATTCAAAAGCCCTTTTAGAACATTTTTTCCTTCCCGTATATATTATTATACAAGTATTCATATTAAATCACATTACATTGATGCCAAATAAATCTTTTTTCTGTGAACTAATAATCATTCTTATAAAAGCGAGGCTTTCCATTTTTTTTTACAAATTTTACGAATCCATCATGATAATAAAGCAACTATCCTACTTCGGAATATATGTGAACTCAAGAGCTGCTCTTTCCAATTACGCATATTTCTACGAAGATAAACCTTGTTGTAAGAATGCCAAATGTGAAATTCAATAACAACCATTAAAATCTGCAAATGTAAAGAAATTGATAATGTTGCATTTCTGTATATAAAATAAGCAATCGTCACTATAAATATGTATAAATTTTTTTGCTGTCATAATATACAAAAGCTTTAGGCATATTTAATATTGTAATATATTATGTCATAATATTATAATATCATTAATATCGCATTATGTCTATTTTGCGTAAATTTCAGTTCTACATTAGTAAATAATAATAGTTCTACATTAACAAGTGAATCATATTCTACGTTAATAATAATTGATCATGTGGAAAATTTATAATAAGCAATTAATTGCATAATAATAATACTTCATATATTTATAATTAAATTTAAATAGAAGGATTAAATAGTTTTTTTTTAAAAATAAAAAACAAAAATTTAATTTTAATAGTATAATAATCCATACATTAATAATAAAGTGTAAATAGAATGATTAAATATTTTTAAAATTAAATACTATTTTTAAAATAAAAATAAACAAATTAATTTTAATAGTATAAAAATTCATATATTATTAATAAAATTTAAATAGAAAGATAAAATGATTTTAAATTTAAATAATATTTTTAAAAAAATTAAAAATTTAAGTTTAATAGTATAATAATTCATATATTAACAATAAAATGTATGGTAATTAAGTATATCTGTCGTTAAATTTCCAAATATATTACAAAACGATTTGGAATTTACATCCATAATTATTAATACATATTTTATTTTAATATGCTCTTTTCTAAAAGCTATTACTCATTAAGTATACGAAGCGAAAAAAAATTACTTTACTGTTTGATACCTTTCTGCATAACCGATGACATCCCTGGTGAAACTACCTCATCAAAGAGCAGAAACATCGAAGAGAAAAGACGATTTTTTTCCTTAACTATTATCGATGTGTTATCGGAACTCGGTTTTGTCGGACATCGCTGTAAAACAACTTTCCCCCTCCCCCTTTCCCCTATGTGTATACTCTGTTTTATTTTATTTTATTTTGCTTTTTATCGGTGGCAGCAAAAGGGTATTTCGAATCCATGCGGTGATTGGTTGTATTCTGAATCTCTTAACGAGGTGGCGATGTATAGCTTTTATTAAATTGTTATCCGTGAAGTAAAAGATTTTTGGAATATTTTCTATCAGGTGCGTATAATTGTAGCAGTTATTTTTCCTCTTTAGCAATTTCTGTTGCTGATGAAGAAAGTACTTGTTTAAAATTCATTAAGGGTTTCTTTCTTAAGGGTTTTATACTTATACAGCAGGGTGATTATTTTTAAAGTCTCACTTTCAAAATGCTGTAAAAAAAAAAAAAAAAAAAAAAAAAAAAAAAAAAAAAAAAAAATCCACTCGTCATGATGATTTTAAATTTGAAGTGAAGATATTTGAAGAACAGTGAAACGGTACAGCATAAAAAGAAAAATTCAAAGAAAGTCCCACTGATTGTTCCATCCAATTTTGCATGACCTTACTGTGGTGGATGGGCTTTCCACTCACAGAGTCAACACTGTTGAATGATTCAGACGCAAAAATTGCATCAAATAAATGCAAAAGTTTTACCAAATATATGAAGAAATGTGTCAAATGCAACATTTACATCAAATAAATGTTTCAAATGCAAAAACTGCATGAAATAACTGCAATAATGCTACAATTGCAAGAATTGCTGCAATTAAATTCAACATTTATATCAAATAAATGCAACAATGCTTCAAATACTACAATTGCGTCCATTAATCATTGGGGTCAAATTACCTATGCTTCTTAAAAAAAAATAATAATAATACTCCAATTCTGCAACAATATTTCATAAAACACTTAGTTGCAATTTAAAACAAACTTGTTTAATATCCATCATTTCTGCACCTATTTCGTAACACAGTCACGTGAAAATCTCATTTTCTATAACAATAAACATCCATAAAAGAAGTATCATTAAACCTAGTAATACATTTCATTGATTAATCCCTTGTAATTACTGTTTAAGAAAAGTAACTATAGAATTCTAATTATTTAACAGCAACAAAGGTATTCCTTCTTGAATATATTGAAGCCAACTGGAAATGATCCAGAGATTAATTTGATTAAGCACTGGGATTTAATGTGTCTCTATGTGCCGAGGCCCACGATTTATTGCGGAATTTTCTTTTTAAAACATTGTTTCACATAGAATATTAGATGATCAGTGATTAAGTTTGAAAGAGATGTTTCTCTTTCCTGGACGAAATGACTGCTTTTCGAAAATGTGATTGGATAATTTGTTACGAATAAGGTTGAGTTTAACTTTGCTGTATCAGCTATATTCCTACATTTTAAAAAAAAATATTATAGTATGATGTTTTAATGCATCGTAACTTCTCGATTCACTTGCGGCCTGGTGGCCAAGTGGCTAGCGCTCTGGCCTTTGGTATCGCAGGCTTCAGGTTCGAATCCTGGCGGTGGCATGGATATTTGTAAGTGGTTCGGAATCCTCTTTAAACTGTAGGTGTTGAGCCCTCGTGCGCACAAGATGACCGCAGAGCGACAAAACAAACCACTCTCGATTCGCTTGAGGCTTTATTTATATTTCCACATTATACAAGAAACCAAAATAAATTTTGAATCAATTTTATTAACATCAAAAATTAAATTGTTGGCAATAGTCGCGAAGTCATTTGAGATTTAATATGTTTATTATCACATAATGAAGAATTTTGAGCTAGTTGACTAAATATGGGCTTGAGTAGGTAGGGAGTATGACTATTTGTGTAACCTTTCTCTTCTTAAAAATAGGAAATAGGTTTGCAAATGGAATTAAGTTTCAAGAAAGAAATGTTAAAGGAGAAAAAAAATTAAGTCTACACTTTTTTTAGTTGTCGTTTTCTTTTACTGTCTATTTTAAAAAGGGTTTTTTGATTATATAAGGATTGAACAGAATTAGAATAGATTAGCCTCTCAAAGAATGATATTGTTTTCAAATACAATTTTGTTTCAGACTAGGCTTTCTTTGTTAAACCTGAAAATATATATTATTAGAATGATGATGAGTACTTTCTTCTGTATACTATTTTAATTGTTTTTATTATAGAAATTCAAATATAAATTTAGCCATTTTCACTACACATTAGAATCAGAAGTATAATCCTCTCACGTATTACAGAAATTCAAGTGTAAGTTGAGTCATTTTGATTCTATTTTAGAATCAGAACTATAATGATTTGATATTTATTTTAGAAATTTTAAGAATAAATTTAGCCATTTTGACTCCTCGTTAGAATCAGAACTTTAATGATGTGATGTTTTATTATAGAAATTGAAGTATAAGTGTAGGCATAAGCTTATTTTTGTCAGGGATCTCATGCTAGCAGTCCAACATAAATACAAAGCAGATTATTGCCTTTCGCGTAAAAGATGTATTTAATTTATTAAAGGAGTTTGAATGAGTGTATTGGTTGATTCATTATTTTGACGTTATTTTTTAATGTTGTTTTAGCCAAATTGTGTTCTCTTTAGAATCAGCAATATAATCATCTGATTTTTGATATCAGTAATCTAATACAAATTTAGCCATTTTGACTCCTCATTAGAATAAGAACTATAATGACTTGATGTTTTGATATAGAAATTCAAGTATAAAATTTGCCCATTTTCAATCCTTGTTAGAATTAGAATTATAACCATCTGGTTTACTTCAATAGTATTATTTAAAGAAATTAATTATGTTTTGTTTTATTACGATGATATTATTCAAAATAAAATAAAAAATAATACAACTATTTAACGAGACTATTTACGACATCATTCTTAGTAAACCACAAAATCATCTTCTTTACACTGCCCTTTACTCCTACCTTATTTTTGTCAAAGGAGCAATTTTAATTGGAGAAAAACCTGATTTATACATCAAACAATTGTCCCGGAGGCATTTCTTTTTGACCGTTCTCTTTTATCACTTCTTTTCTCCCAACTCCAACACTATTTGAAAGTTGCAATAACGAATTTGCCATTCTTTCAACGAACATGTAGGCAAATCATACCTTTATAGATCAACAGAAGTATAGGTATTGAACAGTATTAACAGGGATTAACCTCTCAAAGGATAATGTTGCTTTCAAATACAATTTTTTTCAGAAAATTTTTTTTTCGCTAAAACAAAAAATATATATTGTTAGATTCATAATGAATAACTTATTTTTTTAATCCTATTTTGACTGTTTTTAGTATAAAAATTCAAGTATAAATTTTGCCATTTTGACTTCTGCTTAGAATCAAACCTGTAATCATAGGATTTTTTACTATAGAAATTCAAGTATAATTTAATCATTTTGACTCCTCTTTAGAATCAGAACTGTAATCATTTGAGGTTTTATTACATAAATTCAAACAAAATTTTATGCATTTTGACTCCACATTAGAATCAGAACTATGAACATCTGATGTTTTAAGATAGAAATTTAACTATAGATTGATTGATTTTGACTCCACATTAGAATCAATACTATAATAATATGATTTTTATGATAGAAATTTAATAAATTTAGCTATTTTGAATCCACTCTAAAATCAGAATTATAATCACCTGATGTTTTATTATAGAAATTGAAGTATAAATTTAGCCATATACCTATTTGTGTCAGAGATCTCATGCTTTATGAGCAGCCCATGATTAATAGAAAGCAAATTATTGACTTTCAAGTAAAATATGTATTTGTTTATAAAAGAGGTTTAAATGAGTGTATATATTGATTCATTATTTCGTACGTTACTTTATAATAATGTTTTAGCCATTTCGACTGTTCTTTAAAATCAGAACTCTATTCATCTGATATTTTATAAAAGAAATTTAAGTATAAATTAACCCATTTTGATTCCTCATTAGAATTAAAACTATTAGCCATCTGATTATTTCTTATAGAAATTCAAGTATAAATTTAACCATTTGCAATTTTTTGATTCCTCACTAGAACATTCGAGATTATCACAATATATATCACTGATATAAAAAAATGTCTTATTTAAAGAAATAACAAAGAAAATTCAAACTTTTATAAGCAATAAATAACACAGATATTCGTTACTGTTTTAGATATTAAAGGATATCAAACCAAATGTCTGTGAAACAACCTGATATCACGATTGAATAATTGCTGCCAGGTGTTCGACATCACAAGTGAACTCGTATTTTGCTTAGAATAGTACAAGACAACCTAAATATTCCTCTTAGTCCAAAATTAAAAATTAATTTTCGCACGACTGAATCCGTGATGTTCCGGAACGATACAAGGGTGAATTACTAATAAACTCGGGATAAACAGAAAAGGATTAAATATATATGTCTATTTTTGTCAGAGATCTCGTGCCTTATGAGCAGTCTATGATGAATAGAAATTAAAGTTATTATTTCATTAATCCACAATAGGACAGAAACGTCTAAACACAGTCAGTCTTGTAAAAGAAAGAAATAAAGAAAATTGTGAAGAAATAATAATAAAAAAAAAAACCTGAGATATTTAAAAACGCAGATAACATTTGCAACATGGCTGATTGCTTCCTTCAAAAGTTTGATAAAAGAACAAAAGAAAGGAGAAAATAAAGAAAGAAATATCAAATGAAAGAAAGATAAAAGACCAAAAAGGGAGAGAGAAATGCAAAACGATCCAATGGGACCAAAAAAAAAAACGTTAATTGGTCGTCGCTGCGATAGAAACCAGAAATATCACTTGTGACTTCACGTGGAAAATGTGATTACTCCCACCAGCTCCACTGATCCAGTGATAAAGAATAATTCTTCTCTCCTAAAGTGTGAATTCTGCGAGGTTGAAAAGTGGGAACCCTTTTTTTCCCATCCTAATATGCTTCAAATAGGGTTGATTCTTTATTTTTTTCATTTTTGGATCCTACAAATTACACGATTTATAAGATTACTGTTCGATTTCTGCATTGCCTCCATTCTTTTGGGACACATGAAAGTGAAGGAATTTGTTACGGAGTTTCGGGTAAAAGCAAAAAAGGCCTTGTGTTCAAATATAATCCTCCATTTGAATTTGTAAAGATAGAAAGCAATTTAATGTCGAATAAAGATCTTAAACTTTTCATTGTGTTTCTTAAAACACAAAAAAATTTCTTTTTCATGCATTTTTGCATTTTTGTTATTATTTTATGTGAACATGATTTTGTTTTTGTATGAACTTCATGGTTTGCATGGAAGAGAATTAAGAGTATAAATTATTGTTTCTGATAAATTAATCTGATGATCAATCGATTAAAGTTCAATCAATGTTCATTCAAAGTTCAATAAATGCTCAATCATAGTTCAATGTTCATTCGAAGTTCAATCAATGCTCAATCAATTAAAGTTGAATTAATATTCCATCAATTAAAGTTCAATCAATGTTCAATCAATTCAATTGTCTATCAATAGGAATTGTGTGGGGAGTGTTGTGGAGTATCCTGCCAATTGTGAAAAAATCCCCCAAAAAAACTTCCATTGGGGATACAAACCCTTACGCCACCCTCTTCAGCAGCACCATCTGCAGCATAATCCGCGTACATAATAAACGCCATCAGCTATAAAAGAATTGTAGTCCACTATCAAGCTGGTAGCTCGATCTACCATCAAGTACAGAATGAGAATTAGTGTGAAGAAAATGTTCAATAATTTTTCACAGAGAGACATCTACAATATGAACAGAAACATCTCAACACAGTCAGTCTAGCAAAACAGCGATTTCTGTAAATGGAAGAAACAATAAAAAATAATAGATATATTGAAAAAACACAGATAGCATTTGCAACATGGCTGATTGCATCCTTGAAGAGTTTGATAAAATAAAGAAGAAAAGGGGGAAAAAGAAAGAGATATCAAATGAAACAAAGATAAAAGACCAAAACGAGAGAGAGAAATGCAAAACCATCCAATGGGACCAAAAAGAAAAAAAAACAAAAACGTTGATGGGTCGTCGCTGCGATAGAAACCAGAAATATCACTTGTGACATCACGCGGAAAGTGTGATTACTCCCGCCAGCCCACTGATCCAGTGATAAAGAATAACGTTCCTATCCCAAAGTGTGAATTCTGTGAGGTTGAAAAGTGGGAATCATTTTTTTTTCTATCTCTAATATGCTTCAAATAGAGTTGATACGCTTTTTAAAAATTTTTTTTCTACATTTTCATCCTATAAATTACTCGATTTATAAGATTACTGTTCGATTTACACTATATTTCGTTATTAGTCCAGTGGTAACGCTTATAACTAGCATGCAAGAAGATTCAGTTTCAATCCGTTACAGATTGTTATCAGAGAAGTGATGGCTTTTGCGGTAATGTGAGTAACGCGTCTTGCACGGATAGGCTACCTAGTTGTAGGTTTTGGTTTTTCCTCCATACGACACTCAAATGTGCTACAGTTATCCCTTAAAGTCCTCCCAGAAGGTAATATGTCTTTGCCTCGTCCTCCATCTGGTGGCTATTCGCGGTTACACAAAATCTACCAATGATGGACAAAAAACAATATCTGCTTTAACCAATAACATAAAAATGTCACGTTTTTCTACCGAGAAATTACTTCTTATTCATATTTTTGCTCCAAGAATAAATATTTTTCTTAAAATGTTAGTCTAAATCCATAAAAAAATTAATTAAATTGAAACATCAGTTATAATGGTATGAAGAAATGCAATTTTTTAAAAACTTTTGAGTTATATTGAAAAATTATATTTTTATGATAAGTATTTATCATCCAGATAAGCATTTATTATCAACATTTCTGATACGTGTAATTTATTATTTCAAGAAAGAAACCTATCGATATACAGAAATAAAAGCAGTTTTATCTATCAGGAAATATAAACTGTCCCTCCGGAAATATTATTCAGGGTTATAATTCAGGAATTCCCCCAGTTTATGTTTCAGGAAATGTAAACAGTCCTGAAATATAAACTGTCGCATATAAACTAACCTATCAGAAAATATAAACTGCAAGTTATTTCAACAATAAGTCTCAATTCAAAAATACTTTCTTCAAATCCTTTTACGTGACGGTTGAAACAAAATCATAAAACACCTCTATAACAAAACAGTTCACAGTTATCTTACACTTTCCTTCTATTCTTTTTTCTCCTCTCTTACATTTATTTATTTATTTTGTTTTTGTTTTGTTTTTTGATGGCATGGGATGACCTGTTGAATAAAGTCTGTGGAAAAAAGAACTACAGAACTAAAATAGATAAAATAGCAAGAAAAGGAAAGATCATCTGCCAAATTAAGCATAAAAATAAGAAATAACTCTTCTTTTCTTCTAAAAAAGATAACTCTTAGGCAGTGAACAGTTTGAAGGCTAGCTTGATTGGTTAGAATAAAGTCTTATTTGATTTTCTAGATGCAGAAGTATTTTCTATAGATCGTACAAGGCTGATTATGTAGAATACTAAGTGAGTACTGCAATTTATATAAAACCTGGTCCCTCACAAAAGAAGAATTAGCATCTGCTTGATGTAGTACTGTGATTTGGCAACGGATAATAATGAAAATATTAATGGGTTGGACTAATTTAGATGAGAGATTAGATTCTGAAAATGTTTTGACGCGAATGAAGACAATTTTTTTGTCCATTTTATATTTTTCCCTATGCCAATCTTTAATCATTTGACGTCAAGTATTTTAATAGGCAATATTACTACTACAACTATAAGGTACAGAAAACTTTCCCGGGAATTTTTACTCTATTTCCAAAAACATAAAATTACTTTCCATGTGTTGTATTATTATTACGATACTTCCATTTTTTAATGATTGGTTTGGTTTGGTTTGTCTCTCTACGGTCATTTTATGCGCACTTTATGCAAATTAGACCGAGATCTACGGTTTAATGTGGATTCCGAACCACTACTACTGCAACATACCACTGTGCCTGGAGCTGAATTCCCAGTATACAGTATGAGAATAATGTGGGTGAGAAGTCTGATTGTGCTCCATGACTCACTTACAGCCATATGAAACTGGAACCTACAGCTTAAAGTGGTTTCCCTATCACTAAAAACATCCATGGTACCGCTGGTACCCGAACTCAAAACCTGTGGCTCTAAGCGCCAGAGAACTAGACACTCGGCCATTTAGGTCCGATTTCGAATGACTAACAAGCATTAATGTCCCATCAGAATACGAACCTGAAGCCTGTGGTTCCAAAGACCATAGCGCTACCCAATGGCTACCAGGCCGCCACTTTTTTATGAAGGAAAAAATGTTTTAGGAAAAGGTGTTTAAAAATCAGAGAATCTTTATCATTTCATAAACGTAATAAAGTTGTTTCTTTAAATTATCAAGTTATTAAACAATTCTTAATTTTAGTTTACGTTATTTTTTGCATCTATTTAATTATTATGTTCACCTTAAAAATTAAAAAGCAATAATTATTATGTTATCTAAAAGAAAAACCCTTCCGAATAGGCATTACTTAGATATCCCTATAGTTTTAACAACCTGCTAAATTAAATATTCAACAACAACAACGAGTGATATTTGCTTGTATAGCTCATCAAAAGTTTAAAAAAATATCGTAAAGTGGGAAATAAGCTTAATTATAATGGTTCCAAGTTATGATACAATTATTTTTTGTATTTAAAGTTATGTACGGAGACAAATGAGAAGTTCATTACAAAATTAAAGGAAAGGTGTAACATTCAACCACACAAGATCTTGACCACTACACTGAAAGTTCAGTCAGTTTAAAGAGGGCGTCGTTTATGCCCTGCAGTAGATGTTAATTAGAATTAACATTCTGGCATTAATTAAAATTCTGATTTCTCGCCAAGCCTAACTCATGTTTTATTGGCTCATTTGGCTAAACACTTCAACTCAGATCAGGCATTAGTTTTCTTGGTGAATGATTATTTTTGTCTTATGTGTACATTTACATGAGTGCACATTTTCTATCGTAAAATTTCAGAATAATTAACAATATTAGTATAACCTAATGCACTAACAAATTTGTTATTTTTATACTGCATGCAAATTTTCACTAAACTCTTGATGTAAGAGTTTTTTAACTATTAAATCTTAAGATAAGATACCAAATTACACGCTGAATGATGGTAACCATCTATTCCATTATTGGATAGGCCACTACGTGCACATAATAATATCATCTGGCCAATCAACGGGAGAAAAGAATGATTACAACTATCTCGAACACTCGCCAAATGACTCGCATAATTTAAATCTGATAATTTCCAGCCTTGCTTAGAAGGTGGTATTTAATCTGGATGCATTAAGTATTGGACGCTCTGGTTTCGAGTCGGAGGCTATCAGGATCCAGTGTAAATGTTATGTAAAATTTACGTTCTGATTGAGTGCTGCAATGGATAGCGGTATCATGAAGTTGGAATTAGGCCCTGATTTAATGTATAGTTAAGAATACGGTTGGATTTGCATATTTATAAGTAGTGAGGTGATTGCAAATTAGCAATTTCAATTCATTAATTGTATTAAAAGATCAATGGATGTTCGCTGTTACCAATGGCGTAACAACAGACAAATTGCCAGAGTACAAAAGAGGCCTGACATTTATTATTACAAAATAAAGTAAAATTTGTATATTCTGTATTTAATAAATTTAAGTTACTTAAAGGATAAATGTAAAAAAAAAATTGTATTAATACTTTGAACATATTTATTTGTAAGAACAACACAGGGTGATTATAAATATATCAGATGTGTTTATATCATGTATATTAATAAATTTTCACAGCTTGAACAACATTATACTTGACAAATTTATACATTTTTAATGTATGAAAAAATTCCAATATCATTTGGATAAATTTTTTAATCATTTGAAATATCAAATTGATATATTTCAATCGATATGGCGATATTTCAATTTTATGTCAAGGTGATTATAATTTAAGTCCCACTTTCAAAATACTATAAAAAAAGAACTATTCGTCACTTTTTTTTTCAAATTTGAACTGAAGATATTGAAGAAGGGGGAAACTATACGTCATCAGAAAAGGTTCCAAAGTGTATTAATAGATGGCTCTGTAAGCGGCATAAAGAAAGTGAATTCGGCTGACATCGATAATTTGAATCGAAATTACAACGTATGTGGCATGACTTGTTTCCAGTGAGTTTAATTATTCCATCCTAAAATAAGATAATATTTGTGGACCCAGATTTGTTCTATAGAACAAAATGTCTTATCAAAGTACACGTTGAATGTTTATATCCAAACTGTTCCATTATTCGATTGGCCAATGAATGCACATAATAATATCATCTGAATGATTAAAACTTTCCAGAAAACTCGCCGAATTGCTCGCATAATTTAAATCTGATAATTTCCAGCCTTGTTTAGAAGGTGGTATTTAATCTCGTTGCATTAAGTATTCGACGCTCTGGTTTCGAGGCAGAGGCTATCAAGATTCAGTATGCATCAGCAATGTTATGTAAAATTTACTTTCTGATTCAGTGCTGCAATGGATAGCGGTATCATGAACTTGAAATTAGGCACTGATTTAATGTATAGTTAAGAATACGATTAGATTTGCATATGTGTAAGTAGTTAGGTGATTGCAAATTAGCAATTTCAATTCATTAATTGCATTGATAGATCTATGGATTTGGCTGTTACTAATGACGTAACAATGGGCAAATTGTTAAGGGCCCTTGTCCAAGCAGAGAGGCTATGATTACAAGCAAGGCCTGGCATTTATTATAACTAAACAAAGTAAAACTTATCAGCTTCGTATTGAATAAATTTAAGTTGCTAAGGTGATAAATTGCGGCCTAATGTCAGAGTGATTAGCGTGCTTGGGCACGGTACCATAAGTATATTGTTCGAGTCTCGGTGGTGCCATGGATGTTTTTATTGTTTCGGAATCGCCTTTAAAGTGTATGTCCCTGTCCAATGTGATTGTAGAGAGTTTAACGTAAGGCTTACAACCCTACCCCGTAAAAAGAAAACATCTTTTGTATCGAAATTCAGCAGCCGGCAAACGGCATTGGCCGACCATGGGGCTGTTGCACCACTGATGATGACCCACTGAGGAGGAGGAAAGCGATAAATTAAAAAAAAATGTATATCAATATTTTGAACTTATTCATTTGTATAAAAAATATATCGCATTTGACAGTAATATTAATAGAATCATTTGTGTACGGGAAATCTCGATGGTAGCAACATCCCCCATATCTGGTTCGTGATTAGGTACTCAATAAAAAGTATAAATTCCCGCTGCCACCCATGTGACACTGGGCCATTTTTAAATTCGCTTGTTATGGAATTCCCCTGATTCTGGAAAAGGTAATTGAATATTACAGGATAATTAAATTGTATTAATTTACGCATGCGAATTACGTTTATCTTGCATAAAAATTTTATGTAATTGAAAATAATTTATTTATCTTTCGAATGAGAAATATAATTAATATTATTTTATTCCACACGTTCACATGATAAATGTGAATGTATGCAAAAAAATAGTTTAACCACGAATTTATTAATGCAGTTATTCAATTATTATTTATAAATGTAGCAATTATGGCCATGGTATTCCAGATTCATGTCATGGCAGAGACTGCAAAACATCGAATTTTCCGTTAAATTTGAGTGACGACCAGTACTGGGTAATTAAGTAAATTTAAATTAATCAATTAAAGATAAAAACTAATAAAAATGTCTGAGAAAAATGAAGAAAAGTACAAATATTAAAAATAACTCAAAATTGCCTTTCAAATAATTCCTCAGCAGTAAAAAAAAAATAAACCATGATTATTCAAATTCAATTGAAATACAATCTCCTGGAATATTCTTGTTCTTTGAGAAAAAATGTTTTCACATCTGAAAGCGGAATTAAATATGTTTGTCTTCCGTCTTTCTTAAAGCTCTTAAACGAATTTTTTGATGACACTACACGGAAAGAAAATAAATTGTTGTGCAAGTAAACGCCAAATGACGTTTTCGTAACATCAACAACAAGAAGAAGAACAAACTTACGATTAATTTATTCTTAATATTCTTTTTGCTCCTTGTTTATCCACACGGGCCGGAATCCTTAAAAGTCGCTTTTGATTAAGTCACCCGGAGCAATTTAAAATGTTCTTGAGCTTCAAGGAACACTTCCGTGGATTATTGATCGGAAGCAACATCCGTTCCTTTCTTCATTACATTCTTTCCGCCCTCTCATTTTCCAACGATATCAATCGAGATTAAAACATAAAGCATTTTTATGATTTTTATTGCATCGCTGTGCGAGATGGGACACAAATTACGGAACAGGGTTCTCAAATGAAAGAATAGTTTGCAATTAGCAAGAAATATTTTTCAATACGAAGTGACTTCATTGTCGTTTCTGTTTTTTTCTTGACAGTTTCACCAATAACATGAAGTCAGCTAAACACCTTTGGCGAGATTGTACAAAATTAAAGCTTTTTATTATTTTTTTTTTCTGTTCGTCAAAAGATATTAAATTATCTTTATTTAATTTTAAACAGCCATAATTAAATGTTTACTTTACTACTTTTATTTATTCTAGAAATAATAACGCAGTGGGTTAACTATACCATCTGAGTATTTTTTTACTAATGCAGCTTTCAATAAAGAGACAGTTTTCTTCATACCAAATGCAAGCGCTGTTACTCATTTAGCACTACTCAGGGAGCACGTGTAGCTTAAAAATACACTTCGGACGTAGAATAACACTATCCCGGAAACACTCTACGATCTTACTACTACTACACCACACCATACCTCACCACACAACATCAATGTGTCAATGAGTTGCCCCTTTGCAGTTTGGGAATGATGTGGGTGAGAGAGAAGTCTGACTGGGCTATATACGAGATATAAATAGAATTTATTCAACTTCTTTGTAGAGATTAAAACTGATTTTGGTTATCTTGCTTGTCGAGTATAAACCGGGGCATTTACATTTACTCACAGGACTCACTTTTAATTGCAACATAACTAGATAATTTTTATAAAAAAGAATATTTCTGTATGATTTAATATAGTCCTAAGAATGAATTGGTGCCATTTTGAAAGAATTTAATCTCCTTTGCAAAATTCATTTAAAGTGAAAAGAATTGAGTAATTCTTATTTCTTTATATTTTATTATTTTATGAATTTATTTATATTTTGTTATTTTATTAAATATTTATATATTTACATATTGTATTTTTTTTATTTATTAACATTTTTTATTTTTTTTATTTTATTATTTGTAGTATAAACGATTCAACTGCTTAGAAAAAACTAACAATAAATGAA
The DNA here is from genome assembly GCA_021605075.1 of Caerostris darwini. Classification (NCBI taxonomy): domain Eukaryota; kingdom Metazoa; phylum Arthropoda; class Arachnida; order Araneae; family Araneidae; genus Caerostris; species Caerostris darwini. The sequence goes on from BPLQ01015685.1 coordinate 426,159, forward strand.
TCAGCTTTTTTTCATTTCGAAAACGAAAAATGTGGCGTGTTCTTTTTAAACAGTTTATGCCACAGTTAATGCTCAATTATAATCAAATCTTTGCTATTTCCAATTTTTTTAAAATAATCTAACAAAAACGCAATCGAACCAAAAATCTAATGAATTTTTCACTAAAATAAATTTCATACAAAGTATATTAGTAAAGTTATCATATTTATTACTTGAATAACTTGGAAATGAAAATAAAAATGGTAATGAATGTCCGTCTGACAGTAATTGAAATATACTATTGAATTATAAAATAACAGAAAAGTACCTTCATCAAAATACGAAAAATAAACATGCATGTTGTTTTTAATTATTATTATTATTTGCATTTTTTTCTTAAAGACAATGCTTAAATAATACATGTTTATAACTTTTTTTAAATAATCATAGTAGATTTGCTTTATTTTTAGAATATATTCATATAATGAATCTAGTAATATTTTACCTTGAAATTGGGATTTGTTTTGTTTGTTTATATTTAATAACTTGTAATATCAATTTGTTTATATTAATAATTATATATGTTTATATAATCAAAACACGAAAAATAAATATACCTACTGGTATTAATTCTTACTTTCTTTTTTGATTAAAAATAATGCTTACATAAATATACATTTATAAATTTTTCTAAGTAATCATAATATACTTATTTTCTTTTTAGAACATATTCATACACTAAATCTATGAATATTTTCTGAATAATGGTATTCATTATTTTAAATTGTGATTTGTTTTGTTTGTTTATATTTAATAACTTGTAATATTAATTTGTTTATATTAATATTAGTTGTTGTACGTTAATAACTGTTTGTTTATATTAAATTGTTTCAATATTACCTATTGAGAAACTGGGTCTGGCAAAATTCCAAAAATATTTATATGTACATCAGGAAAATTTGATAAATCGAAAGTAAATGACATAGATTCCCTAAAATGAATTCCAAGTTTGATTTATGTCCAAAATCTGTTGTCAGTGAACTTGATCACGTGACGAAGTACAAAGAAATTTTCTAATGCTAATATCAAAAGCTGCAGATTATGATTAAATCATCAGCTGAAAGTAGCACTTAATATCGATTACTTCAAACGAGCTGCTCGGCTTACAAGTCCAACATTGTACATTCACTGACAAAGTGGCACTATTAGTTTCATTAATAGGCACACTGACAAATTAGTTTATTAAGTAGTTTGATTCATTCAATTAAGATTCGTTGTCATTTTCGACGCGGGAAATCGTGTAATTAGAAATTAATTGATTAATTTCGAAGGAGAAGGCTTGCCAGATATAAGTGCCATGAGCTAATTTCATATTTATCGAAATATGTTTGTACATGAGTTCAATATTTTTTTTATATGTGATGTTCTTTGGTTTTCTACTCACTGACTATTTTTGTAGAAAATTATAATTTCAGATAAAACATTGTAAAAATATATGTAAGATAGAACATTGTAAGCATATAAGTAAGATAAAACATTGTAAACATACATGTAAGATAAAACGTTGTAAACATATAAGTGAGATAAAACATTGTAAACATACATGTAAGATAAAACATTGTAAACATATATATAAGGTAAAACATTGTAAACATACATATAATATAAATATTGTAAACATATATGTAAGGTAAAACATTGTAAACATACATATAATATAAAGCATTGTAAACATATATATAAGATAAAACATTGCAAATTGAATTGTAAGATAAATCATTGCTTTCTATTCATACTTGTGAACTGATGATTATTTAGTTAATGCAACTAATATAAATGCAGAAGTTGTATTTCGAGTTAGGCTAAATTGATTAGTATCTCGTTCTTGAGATTAGAAAGTACATGTTCAGGTTTTTTCATGCGCAAAGGTTATGATAAAGCTGACTACATGTCTTCAACGATTGAACGCTGTCAGATGGCCAATTCGCTGGCTTTGAGGGCTTTGGTATCAAAGGTTTGATGATCAGTTCCTGACGGTGGCATGGATGTTTGCTGGTGGTTCGGAAGCCACGTTAAACTGTATGCTCAGGTCTGATTAGCCTCAAGTGTGCACAAAATGAGTGTAGAGCGATAAATCAAGCGAAACCAATCAACGATTGAACTTCGTATAATTTCCTTTCTCTCTTTTCTTAGCTGCGTTATTTGTGTAGCAACTATGCATGCCTTAATGTGCACTTACAGGGCCTGATGGCCAAGCGACTAGCGCTCTTGAGCTCTGTGCCACATGTTTCGGATTCGAGTATCGGCGGTTCCATGGATATGTATAGTGGTTCGGAATACATTTTAAGTCATAGATTCCAGTCTCATATGATTGTTCGGCATAGAGCTGAAAATTCTACTCCGTATAAAATAAAACATCTCCTGCTTCAAAATCTGAGAGTAGGCAGAGGTCCCTGGTACACAATGAGGCTGTTGCGCCAATGATGATGATGATGATGATGAATGTGCACTTAACGAAGAATGGAGAAACCTTTAAGCGTCATAATTACTTAATCGCCAAATAAAAAGTTGTTTATATATAGGGGACCTTAATTTTTTAGTCACCTTAATCTTGGCTCAGTTGTAACGAGCATAGAAAGAATGCAAGATAATATAGATTCAAATGTGCTGGAGAAATTTGTTGCAGTCGCTGCTTTCGGAAATGAGGAAAAGTTATGGCGATTGTGATAGCGTGCATCAGTGTTTAGCATTGCCGACCAGGCTTCCTTGTAGGTTTCCAAGTTTTTTTACCATACGAAATACGAGGCATTTACCATGTGATTTAATTTAATCATCAGGAAATAGATAGTTTGTGGTATTATACCTTGTTATAGTGCTTTCTCCTACACACTGCAAGTGTAGAAGCGTGTCCCCTCCCCCTTTTGCGTTCAGGAGAAATGATCAGTAGGAATCCTGACACTCATCCGAGAAAATGTACAGCTCAGTAATGTGTTTATATTCTATTGAGAAACGTTTAGTTTATAGTCTCCCACCCTGAGAGGAAATATATTCTGGTCATCCCGGCGCATTATATGGCCTGCAGACCCTCACCTGGTGAGAAAGTATATTTCACGCATCCTGCGCAAACCTAATTATCGCATTTTCGGCTTAGAAGGGGAGTCCTTCCTTAAATCGCAGTATAATTCCTCTGAGTATAATTATCTGTCTTTAAATTGTTAAAATATTGTACGTTTCATGTATGCGTGTGTTGTTTGAACCTGACTCAATAAAGCTAGGAGTTCTCCATTCTGTACCTTATGAATCTCTACGCAACCCCACCCAGTTACAATCTGGATGCACGTACCACAACACTACAATCTAAGTTGAATGAAATAATGTATAACAAAATACACTGACGCACAAGAAAAAAAGATAAAATATGTTGATGTTTAGTAAAACGTTTATTATTTATAGTTCAATTTTTTTTTTTATAATTCTAAGTTTCTAATAAAAGTATAAGAAGTAGAATAATCTAAGCTATTTTTTGCTTTTTTTAACACTAATAACTTTTATATGTTTTTATTAATCTGCTTTCTTTATTATTGCTAAAATGATGAAAAATCTTTCAAGGAAAGTTGTTTTATTTTTAAATAATCGTGGTAAAATATGCCATGACAAATAGCAGCGAAATAATTGTTCCAACCTCGTTTGACTTAAATTATGAGAGTTATAAATATGACATCTAAAGAAAAAAAGTCATTTTCTTTGAACAAATATCTCCGCAAATTTATTTATTTAGGTGAAAATAAGAATAAGCTTCACTCTACTTTATTTCCTAACAAAAATTAGTATCAAAATGTCTTCCTTCGTCATAATAAATGTGACGTAAAAAATAATGAAAATGTCAACATGATAATAAATCCTACGTGAAATAAAATATATTTTTTTCTTTATTGATTGAATTTTCTTTTTTATCCGAGTAATAAATATAATGCTTTTACTTGTATATCTAGTCACTACATCATTTTTTTGTTCTTGGAGTTAGTTCGGCAACTTAGTTGACATCATCATTCATGAGAAAAAGAAGTATTTTATTTTTGCTTCTATTTATATATTTCAGAATGATATATTTGTAAATTTCTTAAAAAGAGCTTTTCTTTACATACTTACTTAGTTATTATGAAATAAAAGTTTTTGCTGTTGTGATAAAAAGAATAATAGCAATAAGAAGGAAAGAATAATTTTAATAACAATATATATCTTACTTGTTTTGGCTTCATGGAAATTTATGCTATAAAAGCTTTAATAAAGGATGGTAAGTAATTGTAATTTATTATGTTGTTGTTGTTGTTTCTTATCCCACTTGGCTGGCCAAGCCCACGAGCCCATATGGACTCATGATTGAAGGGGAAGGAAGCAGCTTCTGTTATGATGGAGCACCCAGTAGGTAGAAGCCTGACTTTTGCTCCGTGACGCTCTTACAGTCATAGAAGACCGGGACCTACGGCTTAAAGTGGATTCCGAACCACTACAAACATCCATGGCACCGCCGGGATTCGAACCCGAAACCTGTGACACCGAGCGCCAGAGCGCCAGACACTCGGCCATTCAGGTCCCAAATTTTGCCAACGGCACGCAGTGTTCCCAGGTGGTCACCCACCCAAGTACTGACCGCGCCCAATGATGCTTAACTTCGGTGATCTAACGAGAACCGGTATATTCAGCATGGTACGGCCGTTAATTTATTATAATATGTAATATGGGATTATATAGAAATAATATGTAATTTATTATAAATATTTGAAGTAAAAGTGATGATATATTTAAATCATCTTTTTATCTGTAAATAAAAACTGTACTGTGTAGGTTGGGCAACCTGATCGTAACTGGTTATGTTTGGGTTGAGATACTTGAGGCGCAGGTTGAAGAACTCACAGCTTTATTTACACGAGCAAAAACACCACACACATGCAGTTAGAGACGTACAATATTTAACACATTTAAAGACAGACAATTATAGGCTCGTGGAAAGATTTCACTTCTAAGCAGAAAACACGAAACTTGGGTAGGCGCAGGGTGCGCAAATTATACTTTATCTCAACGTGAGATAAAGTATAACTTTTTAAAGTAAGTTTTGCTGTAGACCAACGAATACACAGGGTTGAATTAAAAAAATATTTCCTCTCTGGATGAAAGACTAAAAACTAAACGTGTATTTTTATTTTTTTAAACGTTTTAAAAAATTATACGTCTTTTTATACGTTTCTTTTTCTAATCTTTGTTATTGCTTTTTTATCTTGAAATTCGTTTAAATATTATGCGAGCATTTTTTTTTAACTGAAGATATATTGTCTTCATTTTTCAGTTCTCAGTGGTATTCAGTTCTGCGAAATGAAGTAATTTTTCAATTCCTTCTATTATCTCACACTCTCCCTATATATATCTTGTTCAAATTTTCAGTCGTTAATAAAATAATTTTTATTCATCACTCGAGTTCAAATACATTTTTTTTGAACTCGTAGTGGATGACACTGAATGTTAATGCAGTTTTTACAAACATTACTTCATTCATTAAATTTAATTAATTAATTTTTTTTTTTAGATTTAAGTTGCATATATCTACCAATAGATGGCGCCAGATAAACTAAAAAAATGGATGAAAATTACTTATAAAGGACTTTTTGCAATATAGTGGAAAAAAAAAAGTAGGAATTGACTTTAAAATCTTTTTTTATATTACTTGTCGTTTGTATTTTCACAAATTTGATTTCTTTCAGACGATTTTTATTAAAAATCGTCACGTTCTAAAAATATTATGATATCTTGCTGAAAAATGTTTAGATAAAGTAGATTCCTAGTTTAGAGAGTTAGATTTTTAACACTTTTAATATTATAAATTTTTTTAATAAAATACAATTATCAGTCTTGCAGAATTCTATTTAACTATGTACGCGAAAGCAACGAGATATCAGACCAATCTATCGAGCTATCCAGGATGGTCACTGGAAAACATTACCGAAGAATGTTATTTTTTTGACATGATAACTGGAATGCTTTATGCCTGCCATTCTTTTTTGTCTTCATTGGCAATGGTTACGTGGTTGAAGTCTTTTCTCATGAGGTAGTTTCTTCTAATAATAACACTTTTATTTTTTTAGGATATCGGCTAAATCATTAATTTCAAACAAAGAAATCTTCATTAAAACTCTGTATTTAAAAAAAATACAATAGAGAAGGAAAAAGAAATCATTTCTAAACATGAATTTGCTCATGACAAAATTTAAAAAAATAAAAAGTGAAAACCTTAATAAAATTCGAAATCATACCAATCCATTTCGGTTCTTTCAAGTAATTTCAGTAATTTTCCTTGGAGGAAAAGACTTGGTGACTGCGAGAAGTGATATAAAAGTTTGGTAAACAAGGACAGAAAAAAAAGAAACATTTCGATTGGAAATGAAATTTGTTAATGCTGGAAGCATGGTTACAGCAATAAGGAAGTAGTGGGTTTGGGAAGGTAGCCAATCGCAATTTGTTTTATGAAATAAAAGTACATAGTTTGGGCTGCTTTGTCTTTTCAGAAGACAGCAAAAACAGCGGAACATCTGTAAATAACTCTGCAACTCAAAGAGATGTGGTTTATTAGTATTTTAATGCAATTCGTGTCTAGACAAGAATTGAAGGGAAGTATTTACACTTAAAAGGGATTTTTTTCTTCTCGTGATAAAACATAGCGAAATAGCAATTTGTTGTATTTGGTGTAGTTGGGGATAATTTATTTTATCCTATTATAATTCCCTTTTTGTTTTCTCATATTTAAAAACTGTCTTATTTTGGAAATAGGGAGAATTTGTTTTGTTGGTTTAATGCGTGGTGTTCTTTAGAAATGTTAGATATTAAGAAGGCTGATTTGATGTGCTTTACATTCACTTTTTCTTGAAGAATTGCTTACAATTATCGTTATAGTTATTTATGCTACTGAAATTAAGAACGATTAAAAGCAAGTTTTAGGTGTAAATTGTATCCGTTGCTTTGCCTTTATATTGTAGCATTGTAACGTTTGGCCTATACTAGACCTACGACGGCTTCAAGAAGAGGGCTACCTTCATGAGAACATTTTAATTTTCTATAGAAATGCACTTCGAAATGCGTCTTACATATGAATTTATGTTTGTTCAAAATTGTTATTTACTTCACATTATTGTTTTCTAAACCAAACAATTTTTCAATAGAATTTACTTCTGCTTTCAAAAATTTGTTATCGATATTCAGTATTAAAACAATTCATCCTTTTTTTGTTTTTAGAAAAGCAATAATTCTTTATCTTTTTTTTTATTTTAATCATATTCCATGCACTTCAGTGATCAACATCAAATATATCTTGTAAAACCATTCTGCAATGTTCTTCTTGTTTTCCTCCTTCTGAGAGTTTGGGTTTAAATTCTTTGTATAAGAACTACAAACTTCTTCAATTTTATGAATCGTAAGACAATCTCAATTATTTATGGTTTTTTTTTCTATTTTTTTCTTTTCATTTTTGTAAAGTAAAAAAATTTTTAAAATAATCTTTTCTAATAGATGGCAATTTTGTGTGATATATTCATGCATTTATTTGATCAAGAAGCCACATATTTATAAATTATCTTGTGAAAATAGATGAATTACTACTTAATGTCCAAATTTAGACACTTTCTAAATACTGTTTCATTATTTTAATAATTCAACCTTTGATTAAGCGTACTGTAACTTTAGATTCAAAATTTGCCAATAAGGTAAATAAGTATATAATCAATACAATAATTGACTATAAATTGATATCCTTGAGTCAGGCTCAGACTGGAAATACGACATGAGTATCTGGGCATAACATTCATGTCTCAACATGAAAGTTTGATAAATGTTTACTAAGTAGTGGAGAAAGGAGAGCAAATAAAATCAGCGAAAATGTCTTCAATTGTTGAATACTTTTTATGTGTTTAATAATTTGTTGTGAAGTTTATTTAAATTTTCAGAAATGCTTTGTATATTCAAAATTTTAAAGTTGGGTCGAGGTTCCTTTAATTATGGAAGTCCTGTTTTATACCATAATACAAAATATATGCTTCTTCAATGCCGTGACAGCCCCATAGTGGGCCAAAACCTTATGCTTAAACAGGAGGTTTTTTTTTTTTTTTTTTTTTTTTTTTTTAAATTTTTTTTACGGGGTATGGTTGTCAACTTTACTCACAACCATCTACAGTCATAATAGCACGGGATCTGCGGTTTAAAGCGGATCCATGACACCGACTGGACTCCAACCCGAAACAGCGGTATCGAGTTCCAGAGTGCTAATCATTCGGCCACCAGATCTCTAAATGGAATTCTGCGCTATCAAAATTTCAAAATTGATCTTTTTTTAAGGTTCACGGTAATATATATATATATATATATATATATATATATATATATATATATATATATATATATATATATATATATGCATGTATATGTACATATATACTACTGTGTTCAAAATATAAGACTAATTTTTTTTTGAGGAACTCTTAATTTATTCTTCCAAATTTATTTCCTCGCCTTCAAAGTAATTCCCTCCGGACACAATGCACTTACACCAACTTTTTTTTCCAATCCTCAATACATGCTAAAAAGTCATCAGCCTTCAAAGCGCGTGGCGATTTACGTTGAATTACATTGTATTACTCAAAACGGTGTCCCCAGAGTGGTCTTTTGAATTTAGGGAATAGCCAGAAGTTGCACGGTGTGAATACGGTAGTTCTGGAACGATATGGATTTCATTTTATATATATAATTAAAGATGAAACTTATTTTTAACATAAACGAACAATTGTATCTTTTAGTAATATAATTCCTATTTACTGTACATTAATGGATAAATTATGCAGATATAATTGTAATTGTAGTCTTTTTCAATCGCTTACATATTGCCTGCACATTAATGAAATAATATGAAAATATAAACAAAATACATAGCTGTCTCTGTAGTCTACTTTATCAGGATACTGTAGTTAGCTATAGTTCTGGAAAAGTATTAGTCTTGATGCAAAATACTGTCTGCATGCGTGGGAAACTCATATGCCGCGATGCTGTCTTTCATGTCACTTGTTGTAATGACCTTTTAAGAAACTATAGACAGAATATCTGCTTCCACCGCCAAACATAAAGATGAACCTCGAACATTTCTCATTAGTTTGGAAAATGTAAATGCGTCTAGCAGAAGACCGAAATTGTTTTCTATTTTGTGGCAACAGCAGCTTTATTGCCGCTTTAAGACGCCATTGTTGGGTGAGCATGCAAATGGAATGAGGATGAGCAAAGGATGGAATGTTTTCTTTTCTCAGAACGAACTCTTTGTCGAAGAATGTTCTGCAAAGAGAGATAAGGTGTTTGGCGTGGAACACAAAAGGCCGCCATGATTAATTTTTGCAAAGTGCAGACTTCGAGTCGAATTGTAAGTGGCTCTTGACGTTGGCGTTGCAATTTTGTGTTGTGTCGCTCTAGTTGGAAACGAATGAGTTTTTCTTTGCGCAGCGACTTGAATGTTAGTGCTGCTATTAATTGTGTCGGTAGAAAATGGCAACTGTGTTCTTCGTTTAATAATGAAATGAATGTAATTGCAAGTTCCTTGTAGACTTTTAAGTGTCAGAAGCAAATTTTTCAATTATATTTCATTGTTTACATTGAAGATTTAAAATGTTGCAATGGATTTTATTAATGCGCGCATTACAAAGAATTGCTTAACATCTCTTCCATTAATAATTGTAATAAAAATAATGAATTTATCTGTAAATAATTATTAATATTGGATTTTAGAAATTTATAAGCCATTCTATCATTTTTTAAACATATTACTTATTGAAAGTATAAAAAAAAAGATTGAGTTAGAAAGCGTTAATAAGCAAATATTAAGATTAATTTAAAAATATGCAGAAGAAATATTTTTAAATATTAAAAACGGAAAATTACTTTAAAAAATATCTTTAAAATTATTAAATATTAATCTAATAATTAAATAATAATTTATTCTTTAAATATTAAATTATGTTTTAACTTCCATTGAAAATTGGATTTTTTTTTTGAAATTTGATAAATTTACTAGAACGTATGGTTATAAATAGCATTAATTCACAAGAGATATCCTAAATTTAGTTTTTTAGAATGATTCAAAGAATTTCTATTTAAATAGATTTTCAAAATTAAAAATTCATCTAACCAAGCTTAGAATACAAATTTGCCGATATTAATAGTTAAAAATATTTAAAATAACTTTAGTTCAAATAACACAAAAAAATTTGTTGAATAAAAATTCTAATTTTACAACATTATCGACAGTTAAAGTTATCCCGAATGCTTTTTTCATGCGATTGTCCATTTCAATTGTCCATACAAATTATTTACTTCAAAATTAAATTGTGTTAAATTAATTTTTTTTATTAAATTATGTATTAATAAATAGATAATATTAATATTTTTCTCCTATACATAAATACACATTACACGCATACACACATATACATACACATATATAAATACCTATTACATGCATACGCACATACACATACATACATAAATACACATTACATGCATACACACAACATGCATACACACAACATGCATACACACACTCACCTATATACATACATACACACATTTATATGTAGACATTAAATATAATTCGAACAAAGAAATTTAAAAGAATTTATTATTAGCATGTCTGTAAACACTTTAGCAGTGTGAAATAATTGAAAAGTTAGTCAAATTATAAAGAAAAATTATTTTTTCTAATTACCTATCAACAACCATATTGAGATTGTGATACCTCTAAAATATTTACAGTACTATTAAAATCTATGTTTGAAATAAAAACAAATATATAAGTCTTTCTCAGAGAGAAAGTAAAGAAGCATGCTACTAATAAAAGTAATTTCAAAGTCACAAACAAAAACCATTTCTTTGGCCTAAGGTGAAAAAATAAATATGAAACATAATTGAATTACCTTATTTTTTCAGAAGAAGGGAACATCTTTAACATGATAACTTTCAGTTGAAGCCTTAAGAAATTAAAAGGTTTTCTAGTGAAATAATAAACTAGACTATGGCAAAAAAAGATATTTTTAAAATTATAATATATTATTGATGGATTTTACGTATAGCCATCAATTATCGATGTTTTATTCAAAATAAGGTTTTTCATTTATATATTTTTCTTTTTATATTCCTTGAATAAATGAAATATTTATAAACGAAGGAAACAACGTGGATGCTAATTTTTACTAAATTTATTTTTGTAGCATTTTGCTTACATTAACATTTTTTGTTTTAAATTTTACTACATTCCTACATTAATTGAATGGATATATAATCATACCAAAAAGAATATAAGTTTTTTTTTTGTTTTATTAATGGCATTCATTATTCTATTATGGCTTGGTATTAAAGAATCTAGTTCTATAAAGTCTCCGTTTTGCAAGTAATAGTTCAGCTGTCTCATGCTTTGTAATATATGGTTAAATATAGAATTTTCTGTTTTCTATTTGGATGATACTAAAAAGATTTTAACACTTTAGCACCATATTGCGAATTGGAACTGCAAGCGTTATAAAATATGTTTTGAAGCTTCTGTTATGATGAAAAATCAAATATTAAATGTAAATCAATAATAAAATTGAAAAAATCGTCAAGATTTGATAATATCAAGTCTTAGCGACTTTTCTGTTGTTTCTTTTGTAGTAAGGATATGATAAAATGAATTGTTATGAATACCAATTGTAGTAACAAAATTTAACCTAATTGTAGTCGATAACAATTATAGTAACAATGTGCGCTTTAGATGTATCATTGGTCATCTACACTGATAATGCTACATATATCCATACATAATTGAAGATAAATCTTATTTTTAATCTAAGCGAACATTTGTATTTGATAATAATGTAATCCCCTTTTACTATACAACAATAGATAAATTCTCCAGATAAAATTGTATTCTTACTTATTCGTATTGCCGGGTCAAATTAAGAAATGGTAGAAAAAGTTGATTAAAATAAATAGCTTTCTCTTTAGTTTAAGTTTCATTTGTTCTCCAGGTCTCTAGAGTTCTTCAAACTTTATTAGCCTTGATGCAAAATGCTGTTTGCATGCGTGGTAGCATCGTACGTTGCTATGCTGTCATTAATGCCATCTGCCGTAATGATCTTTTAAGGGAATATAGACAAAATACCTGCATTGTTGCCAAACATAAAGATGAACCTAAAACATTACTCATTAGTTGGAAAACTTAAATGCATCTAGCTGAAAACCGAAATTGTTTCATATTTTGTGGCAACAACTTTATTGCCCCTTTAAGACGCAGCCGTTGTGTGAGCGTGCGTTGTTCGAAGAATGGAATGTTTTCTTTTCTCAGAACAAACTCTTTGTCGAGAATGTTCTGAAGAGAGAGACAAGTTGTTTGGCGTGGAGCACAAAAGACCGTCATGATTAATTTTTGCAAAGTGCAGACTTCGAGTCGAATTGCAAGTGGCTCTTGACGTTGGCGTTGCAATTTTGTGTTGTGTCGCTCTAGTTGGAAACGAATGAGTTTTTCTTTGCGCAGCGACTTGGATGTTGGTACGGCTAGTAATTGCGTTGGCTGAAAATGGCAACAGTGTTCTGCGTTTAATAAGGAAATGAATGTAATTGCAAATTCCTTGTAAGTTTTAAGTGCCAGAAGAAATTTTTTCAATTATATATCGTTGTTTATATCAGAGATTTAAAATGTTACAATGGATTTTATTAACATACACATTACAATAAATGTTTTTAAAAACTATCCTATTAATAATTGCAATAAGAAAACATAAATTTATCAGTAAATTTTTATTAATTTTTGATTTTTAGAAATATATAAGGCACTCTATGATGTTTTAAACATAATATTTCTTGAAATTATTTAAAAGATTAATTTAAAAAGCTTTATTAAGCAAATATTAAGATGAATAAAAAAATCAGTAAAAATTATTCAAATAATATCATTTGTTTCATTCTACCAGTAATAGAATTTTTAAAATTTTTAAGTATTAAATCTAAAAACTTTATTTAAAAATATCTTTTAAATTATTAAATGCTAATTTTAAAGCTTAAATTATGTTTTAACTTAACTTTAATTTTCGGGTCAGTGTGGTTATTGAAAGTGTTAATTCACAAAATAGATCTTAAATGTAGGTCTTAAGAATTATTCAAAGAATTTCTATTTAAATAGTTTTTTAATATAATTAAAAATTCATCGAACAGTGTTTAAAATATAAATTTACAGAAATTAATAGTTATTCATATTTAAATTTATATTTAAAATAAGACTAAAGCATCTTCAGCCCAAATACTACAAAAATCTTGTGGAATAAAAATACTTATTATACAATGCTATCAACTGTTACAATTATTTCAAATATTTCTTTTAATTAATTTTTTTCTGCAGTTATCTATTTATTTTATCATGCATAAATAAATATGTTAGCAAAAATAAACCTCTTTTCTTTAGTTTTTAGTCTCACAATTTAATTTCTGCAAAACTAAATTATGTTAAAATAATATTTTTTTATTAAATTGTGTATTAATAAATAGATACTATTAATTAATTTATTAATTATGTTAATCATTTCATAACATATATATTTCATTGAGTTTAAACATTAATTTTTTCTCGTTGCAACAAGTATTAAGATTATTTAATAAAAGTCACGCAATAAATTCGTATTAGTAAATCGAATACTGAGTTTAGAATTTTTAACTTGCTTTATTTTTTAAACTTCCCACTGTGTAATCGTTTGCTCGGAATGAAACAGAAGAGAAAAAAATTATTCTTTATTTATCAAATAAAACAATTATTTTATAATAAATTTGTTACGAAACAGAATTATAATGTTTTTTATTATCATATTGGTTTTTGTTGTTTATTGTTTCATTCGCTTATTTTAAGTTGTCTCAGAGGTATTTTGCATTTAAAATACGTTACCTTTAATTATTACCGCAACTTTATCTACAAAATTCTTCAGAGTAAATATTAATAATTGAATTTTTTCTAAATTTGTTTTTCAAATGCTATTTATGTTTGATTCTAATTATGGGGAAAACTAAGGTCATCAAATATATTCCATTTCTGTACTATTCCATATCTCTGTGATAAATAATAACTCATAAATGGAAGAATCTCTAAAGTAATTTTTTATTGAATAACGAAGGGGAATAAACATGAACTGTTTATAAAATAATTTTTTCACACAACACATATATAATACATTAATATATAAATGTATTCGTTTGAATTACTTTTTGGTATATACTATGTATAAACCAAAAAATAATTTAAACGAAGACATTTAAAAGAATTTATTGTTTACATGCATGTAAACGCTTTAGCAGTTTGAGATATTCAAAAAATTATTCAAACTATAAAGAAAACTTATTAATATAATAAATTCCCTATAAACAATTATTTTGAGATTGTGATTCCTCTAAGGCTTTTACTCAAAGACTATTAAAACCTCTTTTTGGAATAAAAAAAAATTGCAAGCATTTTTTACAGGTAAACAGAAAAAAAAAAACATGCTGGCATTAAAATGAATTGCAAATCAAAAGCAAAAACCCTTTCTTTAGCCTAGGGTGAAATAACGAATATGAAAAATAACTCAATTTCTGTATTTTTCCAGAAACATGGAACAGATTAAACATAAGAAATTGCAGCTGAAGTCTTAAGAACTCAGGAGTTTTCTAGTGAAATAATATACTAAACTATGGGGAAAATATTCCTTTTAAAATTCCAATATAATCTCAATGGATTTTATAGACATCGATTTTCGCTGTTTTATTCAAAATAAGCGTTTTAATTTGTGCGTTTTTCTTTTGTATTCCTTGAATAAAAGGAAGCGGAAGCTTTCATTGTAAGTAACAACATGGATGCTGAGTTTTAGTAGAAATGTTTTGGTAACATTTTGATTATAATAACCCTTTTGTTCTAAATTGTAACGTATTTTCCTTTAATTTCATGGAGGTAAATGAAAAGATCATATCAAAAAGGTTATAAGTTTTTGTTTTATTAATGACATTCATTATTCTATTATCTTTATTGTGATCGATACTCGATACTTTTAAGTGGTTATGCGTTTGAATAATTTCATCATTTACGCCATAACCGGGGCTTGTTATTGAATAGACTAGTTCTATAATATCTGAGTTTTGCGAATAATTTTTTTAGCCGTCTTATGCTTTGTAATAACTTGTTGAATATTTTTTTTTTTTTATTGGATGATAATAAAAATATTTTAAAGCTATAGAATTATTCTATGAGGCTTCTTATTTTAGATTAAAATCAAATGTTTAAAAGATCCAACTTTAAAATTGAAAATTTTTTATGAAGTCTATTCGTATCTAATTATGTTCTTGTTTTGAAAGAAAGACATAATACCGTCGATTCCTCTTCTATGATAAATTGTCAGATCCTCTATATTATTTTAAGAGCAAAAAATATGGTTTAGCCCTCCTTTGACGCCTATCTAATTGCCTCGAAGTTTAATAAATATGTTAACTAGTTAATGCAACTATGTTAGGTAAAGTAGTATTAGTTTAACTAATTATACACTAACTAAGTTAACCTAAATAACATTGTCAGCACTAAAAAATAATACATTAGTGTGTAAATTAGATATAAAAGTAATTGTTTATCATGATTTGCTAATTTGACAATCAGGCAACAATAGTTAGCAGCAGCTAAGACGCATAAAAGAATTTTTAGAAGAAAAACATCTTTATTTGTTAAATAGGAAAAAAGTTATCCTGCAATATAAGAATGACAAATGCCACTCAGTAAGATTCTCCAAGGATAATTTTGCCGGTAAATTCTCTCTACCTTTCTCCAAGAGTTTATCATCTTTTTAGAAGCTTAGAGGATCATTTGGAGGAATTAGGTGGACTATGAAAATATTGAAATGAAGCTGGATTATTTTTTAAAGGTAAAAATATAAGTTTTACAAAAGAAGGCACATAAAAGGAAAATTAAAAAATATTGGTAATTATGTTTATGATTAAATAAAAATATTTTTGGTTAAGTTTTTAGTTTTAATTCAATTGAAAGAAATTTTTATTTGTTACAATATAATACATCATAATTTTGCTGGTTCAATTGTAAAGTAAAATTTGCTAACTGTTTTCACATACTAATAATTCTATTATTTAACCACTTTTTAATATATTTCATATAAATTTATATTAAAACATCCATTGAGTTGTAATTGTTACAGAACTTGTTTCTATCGAACAGATTGGAAATTGTGTCCTATTTTCTGCCCATTGACATGCACATGTGGATTTGTTTCGCATTGGTTTCTCTGAAAAGCATCACTGTCTCTATTTGACAGTCAAATCCTCGTGCTGTATTAAATGAACCAAAACAGCACTTACCTAAAAGCTCTCAATGCCGTCTAATTTCTTAAAAGAGGGCAAAAAAAGGGATAAGATTCGTGCAGGGGACCCAAGGAAGAGAGTGGATGTCTTAAGTATTTTATTCCAAAATGTACTAACAAAATTTAAACAAATTGTTGTATATAACGATTGAAGTAAAAAAGGCTTATCCTAAGTGTAGTACGTAAAAATTGTAGTAACAACATTTAATCAAATTATACTGAATAATACTTAACGTAAGAAAATTTAACCTAATTGTGGTAAATAACAATTGTAATAACAATGCGCATCCTAGACCTTGGCTATACTGATAATGTTACATATCTATCATTCTAGTTTGGAATGATTTCAGTTCAAAGCGCACTGCATTTAAAATTAATACAGCATTTGTTTTTTTTTGTTTTTTTTGTTAGTTTACTTGAAAGTAGGCAATGTTTATATAAGTTCATTAACAAAATGAAATATAATAGAATTTAGTCAATAGTTGAAAATTATTCATACGTATAAATGATTTTTAAACATTTGCTTAAACTAAACAGTACAATTACGCGCAATTTTACAAAACAAGGAATATTATTCGCAATATGATCGATCCATTTTTTTTAATAAGAAATACTTAAAATAAAGCCCATAAAAAAAATTATATAAAATATGTCTAAATTGTGTGTCTGTTATGGCAGCAGAAATCCATACATATTAAAAGTGGTGGTGGTTTATTTTATTTACAGAAATGCAACATTATTATATTTTTACATCTTCAGATTTTAATGGATGTTTACTGAATTTCGCATTTGGAATTCTTACAAAAAAGGCTTATCTTTCTTAGAAATATACATAATTGGAAGGAGCAACTCTTTACTTCTCATGAATTCCGAAGAGAGTTGCTTTATTTCATTATGGATTCGCAGATATCTGTAAAAAGACTTGCCTTCATAAGATTGATTATGAGTTCACAGAAAAAAGCTTTCATCAGCATCAATGTAACGTCATTTAACATGAATAGATGTATCATAATATATACAGGAAGTAAAGGTTGTTTTAAAAGGGCTTTTGAATTTGAGTAAAATTTCAATAGCTCCCTTACTATTCTTTGGATTAAATAGATTTAGTTTCAAAATTTATTAAATAGGAGAACTGGAAATAAATTGCATTCGTTGATTCCATAGAAATCGTTACGGTGATTCGTATTTTCGTTACATTTCTGAAAAGTATAAATTACATCTTTATATATCCCCATATTACTCATTTATAGTTCTTATTTGATACCTTATTAAACGACTGGAGACTGATGACCGAATAACTAGAACTCTGGCTCTCGATGCCACAGGTTTCGGGTTCGAGTCTTCCTGGTGGAATGAATGCTTGTAGTTGTTCGGTATCCACTTTAAGCGTAGGTTCCTGCCGTTTTATGACTATTACTACACCACACTATTACTGAGCCTAGAGCTGTGTTGCCCCATTACAGATTGGGAATGATGTGGGTGAGAATTCTGATTGGGCTCTGTGACGCTCTACAGTCATACGAGACCGGGACGTACGGATCAAAATGGATTCCGAAGGTGAGAATTCTAGTGCTCAGTACCGGTCACGGCTACTGATCGCCAGATAGCCGATCAGTTCCCGGACTAATTTGACTGCAGGGCGTTGAGCTAAAGCGGGTTAACCCTACACCCCTAAAAAGAAAACATCTCTCGTCTAGAAATCTGCCAGTAGGCAGACGGCCTTGGCCCACCATGGGGCTGTTGCTCAAATGATAATGAGTATTTTCACACACTTTTCGTACGTTATTTCAAAATTTGATATAAGCATTGCTTTTAATTTATAACACACATTACACCGAGTACATAGTACCCATTACACTCTGTATACAGTGCCCATGGCTATGTAGTCCCTTACCAGTTTACTAAAAAGAAAAAAAAGAAAAAGGAAAATAAATGGATCATTTAATTATAGAATTAGACATGCTCAATTAATTATAATACATAAATGAAAAATACTCTACAATATTATGTAATTAATAGGATCATGAGTATAACGAAAAGTATACAATACAGAAGAAAGAAACAATGGCAATAAATATGTGAAAAATATAGTATGCCATGGGATGCAAAATATTATGAAGGCTTTCAGTCTACGAAGATGAAATACTGTTGCTTGGAGTGAAAGAATGGCCGCAGATAATTGGATTGTTTCAAGGGTAATGGTTTCTTGGGATTATTAATTGTTCATTTTCTTTTACAAAGTTCATTAAAGTAACAATTTCCTAGGTAGTCCATGAGAGGGTAAATTATATTCCTGTGCCACTAAATGTAAAAAGTTGAGAGGGGAATTTAAGATTCCTCGTTTCTGTAAGAAAATAAGTTTTTTGCATAGTGGAAGAGTTTTCCAGTTTCTCCACAGGAGCACAAATCATCTTCTGAAAGGTTAAATCTTTTGAGGTATCATGGAGATTGATCATGGTCAGTTGTGAGCGTGATTTCTTATCTAGAAAGAATAATGCGATTTTTTTTTTAATTTTAGGTATGATTTCGAAAATGTTTCACTCTGTTTTGCTGTGATTCCTTTGTCGCTGACTATCCTATAATAGAAAAATAATTAAAAAAAACTTCTGAGAAATGAAAAGAAAAATTATATAGTACCTGTAACGCTTGCTTTAGCAAGGCTATTTGAGCACGCATTGACAAAATACCAAGCATATGATTTTATCCAAAGCTGTTGTTGTTACTAATCCTCAGTGCCATGTAGCGTGGCACGGACTTGTCATGAATTGTCATTTTACTCATGGATTGAGGTTTGGTTCGTCGCCCTACTGTAATTTTTTGGCTAATTAGGAGGGGAGCTATTGCATGGATGGAGGAGAAGGGGCAGCTTTTGTTGTGATGGAGCAAACTTAGTAGAAGTCTGGTTTGGTTCCCAGTCGCTGAAGAAGAATGGCGCTACCTGCCGGATGAACTCTTAGGGGGAATGTCCTACATTTTCTTATCGTATGGGAGAAAAACGAGATACACTTCCACCAGTTTTTATGACTAACGCGGCAAGATACTGTACATCAGAAATGTCGTATAAGGAAGCAGTGTCCATAATAATGCTGCCAGCGAATTGAATCTCGACCCTTATGCTCTCTAGCTGCGCACTGAGCCACGTGTCATCCTTATCCAAAGTAATTGGATGTTACCAATTTTTAAGAGTTTTACTGGATTTCTTAGGCCATTAAATGAGTTTTACTATTATGGATGGCATATATATATATGATAGACTTGAACGTTTTCTAAAATTCCAAGGCTTTTTTGATAAAATAAAGTTCAAATTGGAAGATATAAATGTTTTTTTTTAAGTTTTCTTTCCAATCGTAAATTATTTTGACATATTTGAAGCAGCAAAATGGCCAACTTGTGCCGAATTTAGATTTACAGAAGTCTATAAAAATATTAATTGTAAAATAATTAAATAATTCATTAATTAGTTAGTAATTAATTATAATAATATTTTTAATTTGCTAGATTAGCGGTGGTATTTAGTTTGGTTAGATTGGTGTCAGGTTAGTGTGGAGTAAGAGTTTTTTGTTTTTTTTTTCAATTTCCATCACTATTTCCAGTTCTTATTTTTTGGTAGAGTGCAAAATTTGTTTGAGTGTTCCTGCAGAATTGGGAAGGAAGTGTTTAACAAATTTGTTAATTTTCACCATAGATGTTTTAAAACAATAAAAGATTTTTGGCTTCAGAAAAAATGTTGCCTCTCACAAATTTGTGATCAGTTGTAGTCTCCTCTTCAAGCAGATTCCTTTCTCGTTTTTTTGACAATTTCTTGGTCTGAGATAATTGTGTTATTCAGCTTTATTGATATTCTATTGCTGTTCAAGTTTATAAGATTTTCGAATGTTTTTTTGTGTACTCTAGGATTTTTATACTCAGAGATAGAGATCTGGTAGCAATCTGCAGAATTCTAAGCACTGGTTTTAGCTGATCATGTTAAAGCAATAGCAAACGTTTTCGAAAAGTTGGAATATTTTCGTTGGAAGCATTAGAAGAATTGAGACAAGGTGAACATTTATCATGGTCTTCACTATTAGTCAAAGCTTTAAGTATTTTTCGCATGTTCTAGTATTTGAGTTTGCAAAGTGCATTTTGAAAAAAAAGCAAGTCAGTTTTTTAAGATGTTTTTATAAGATTTGTGTATAATATCTTTCTTCCATATCATACTGATCTGAAACATTTTCTTTATGTAAATTAAAACAATTTGAAATCCAAAAACATAAAAAATAAAATTGTAGAAGGTAAGTTTTATATAACAAAGCAATGGCACTTTAAAAGAAAATATTACAATAATCTTCTCATTTCATCCAAAAAGCAGAAGAAAATGTAGAGTAAAAAAAATTCATAAGAAAGAAATTCAGATAACAGTCAGAAATACTGTAGTTAAAAATATAAGGATCCTAACGTGTTATGTCCCAAAAAATCCACAAAGCCAGGATACAATTTTTCCAAGAGTGCATTTACTGTAACTATAAACAGTTCGTCATTTCCCTAAATAAGCATTACTAGCGGAACATTCAAGCAATAAATAATAGATCCCGGATATCTTCCTGCATAACAACTATAATTTCCCTAAATATTTCCCTCTTTTCGAAAAGGATCGAAATAAAAATGGACTTCAAAAAATATTTCATGTCGAAAATCCTTCGAATATCCACAAAATATGTATAAGAACGCCCTTTTCCTATCCTCTCCCGAAAAAAAGAAGCCTATTTTAATGCTGCATATTCGGATGAATCCGATTTTTCCCTAACCACTCCCTTGGAAATGGTATACTTTCTTTTGCTCGCTGTGGCACGCAACGATTGTGGCATTCTGTATCCGTTTTTCAAACTTCTTGCGTAGAAGGGAAAAAAGGGATTTTTTCGGCGAGATCGAAAAATTGGAACGTGAGCAGTTTTCTTGAAATCGAAAATGGAAGATTAAAGAAGCAGAAGAATATATCTATGTACATTTTTGGTTGAAGGAACATATGAAGGGATTTTATGTTATCTTTTCTCCTACCCTAAACTAAGTTTCAGTTTAGAATAATTTTAGTTGGATTAGTTTTGAATTATTTTATTTGTAAAAAATCAATACTTTTATTTTATAGGTTATGAAAATTGAACTTCAATCTTTGAAATATACCAAGGTTAATAATAAATATAAATAACAACATAGAAAAATTATTTAAAAGGTTGTAAATCCTCTAATACGTATTTAAATACCTGCAAAAAGGATTTAAGTAAAACCTTTTAAGACAAACGTTTACAAAACTAATTGGAAATAAAGATTAAAATTGCTTTTATAATTTGCAGTTAAACATTCACAACTTCAGTTTTTAATAAATATAGTTAAATACACCAACGCAAGGTTTATGCAAATTTATTCCTCTTTAATTAATGCATGTGGTGAATTTAATTGCTTTTTATTAATCTTAATTTTTCTCTTCGAAATTTTAATTACATGAGTGGTAAATAAGGTAATATTTTAATTTTATGCTTATTAAAATACGTGTTTAGTATAATAATATAAACAAAAAAAAAATTTCAATGAATAAAAATTTAATAATTATAAGTAACATGCATTTTATTCCATTTAAACCAACGTTTATTTCTTAACATTTTTTATTACTCAATCATTAAAATATAAAATTTATGTGGATTTCCAGACTTAAAAACAAATAATTTGTATGCGATAACGAAATGTTTCTTTAAAACAAAAAACGGTCTTCTTTTAAAATTATAGTACCTTTTTATTTTGTAATTCAGTCTTTCCGTTAAGTTATCCGAACTGTGATATATAAAAACAAATTGTAGTTTTTCATTAAAACTTGTTGTCTCTATTTTAACTTCTGTAAATTAGATTTTAGGTAAAATGCATATTTCTTCTTTTGTATATAAGTTATTTTTAAAAACACCTTCGCCGTTAAATGTATACAAAGACAGTTAGTTCCAGATTTAAATTGTTTTTACAAAAAAATATAATAATAAGATAATAAAATATAATGACAATAATTAAAGAAATTATTCCGTTCAGTTTTAACTGGAATTATTTTTTTGATATTGACGAATGTTTTTTTCCTCTGTTTTCGTTTTAAATAAAATTTGCGTTGAATGCACACAATAGTTCATTTCAACATAAGTATAACCCTTCAACAGTTGTTAGCGACTGTTATATAGTAATTCTTGTATTATTTCCTACAGTTGCAGTGACAGTTATTTGTTATTATATTTTCTCTTAATTTGTTTATTATTTCGTAACGATTCAATTAAAATAGGGGATGGCAAGCCGCTGCCCACATTGAATATTTTTCCTACCCGTGACATTATCACACTTTTACGAAATTGATTTATTTTATAATGGCCAAAGTAGTGAAAATTAATGTATTAAAAAATACATTATGTGTGCATCCATATGTTCAAAATTTAACTATCGAAATGATGAGAAACAAATAATATATATATAAAAAAAAATTAAGTCAATTCCTTCTTTTTTTTTCTCACTATATTGCAGGAAGTCCTTTATAAATAATTTTCATTCATTTTAGTAAGTTTATCTGGCGCCATATATTGGTAGATACATGCAAATTAAATCTAAAAGAAAACTAAAATTAATAATTAAATTTAATTAATGAATTAATATTTGAAAAAAAACTTTATTAACATCCAGTGTCATCCACTGCAAGTTAAAAAAAAATGTATTTGAACTTGAGTGGATGAATAAAAACTGTTTTATTAATGATTGAAAATTTGAACAAGATATATATAGGGAGAGTATGAGCTAATAGAAAGAATTTAATAAAAATTAATTTTGATTTTAAAATAATATTTTTACCCAAACAAATATCGCACTAGTAAAATAAATACTTTTTATTAATTTCATTTTTTTATTTCATTAACATTTATCTATTTTTTATATTTCATTTTTAGTGTTATATATTTCTTGACAATGTGCGGTTAGTATCATCTACACTCAAGAGCCAAAACATTATGACCACTACTACATTTTGCAATGAACTCGCCTGGAGGACGTGGAAGGCACGTGATCAGCTGGAAGTGGTATTTAACTGCTGCTGGAGAGTCTGAAGAATCATTCTTTCACTTACTTCATGGTGTTGGACATCCACACGCTATCAAAGAAAAAGGTCGTCGCAGACTGTCTCGCATGATGAAGCAAAACCGTAGCCAGACAGTGACTCAGCTGACAGCCCAATACAATGCAGGACCAAGTAGAATAGTATCGGAGCACACTGTTGGATATGGGGCTACGCAGCAAACGTCCCACTCGTGTGCCTTTGCTGACCAAGCGTCATCACCAACTGCGCCTGCGCTGGGACCGGGAACATCGTGACTGGTCCATGGATCAGTGGGAGAGAGTTGCCTGGTCAGATGAATCACGGTTTGTCATTCATCACGCCAATGGCCGTGTCAGGATACGCCGTCTTCCAGGCAAACAGTTGCTCCCTCAATGTACAGTAGGTCATACACAAGCCGGTGATGGCGGTATTATGCTTTGGGGGGCATTCTCTTGGACGTCTCTGGGACCCGTGGTTGTGGTAGAGCAGACCATGAATGCTACAGGGTATCTGAACATCATTGCGGACCAGTTGCACCCTTACATGGCGTCTGTTTTTCCAGCTGGAAATGAAATGTTCCAACAGGACAACGTCCCTTGTCACAAGGCTAAAATTGTGTTGGAGTGGTTCCAGGAGCATGATGCTGAATTCCAGTTAATGTCCTGGCCGCCTAACTCACCGGAACGTCAATCCGATAGAACACATTTGGGATGTCCTGGGACGGCAGCTCAGAGTTCAAAGACCACCAATTCGCAATATCTCGGATTTGCGTGACCGTTGCTTAAACATCTGGTACAATCTGTCTCCGGCCATCTACCAAGGACTTGCGGCATCCATGCCAAGGCGGGTTGAAGCTGTGTTGCGCGCCAAAAATGGGCCAACTCGTTATTAACCAGTGGTCATAATGTTTTGGCTCTTGAGTGTATGTTTGCATGTAAGAATAATAGCAAACACAATGATAATATCTCATTAACTTTTCATGCATTGTATGATGCATTTGTGTTGGCCACCCCTGAATTTAAAGAAACTGGAATGTTGGAAAAACATATAAAATAATAAACCACATATCTTTAACAAAACATCTTGGATTTCAAATATTTATTAATTATATTTTTGCTTCTTTTGAATTTATTTAAGCAGATAAATTTACATTTGTGACGAATACAATGCTAATTTTTAGAATAAACATGAGAAAGAATTCAGCGTAATAAAAAAATATCAAATTCTAAGGGTACATTTCGATAAAAGAATAAAAATAATTTCGAATAAAAAATCGCAACTAGTTTGTCTTTGAAATGTTTAAAAAAAAAGGTTAAAAATTCGAATAGAAGTTTTTATATCATTAATAGGAAAATAATACTCTATAGAACTTTTATCTAGTGTTTTTCTATTTGAATTTTGAAATTTATGTCTGTAAACATTTTTTTTATAATTCCAAGAGAAACAATTATTGAAATGAAAAAAAGTAGGGGTAATTAACTAGACCTTATTTTATTTCACATCCGAGAATATATTAGTTAAAAAAGACCCTTGATAACTTTGGGATAAATAAACTCACATGATAAATTGCATCAATATTTAAACTGTACATAACAATTTTACTGCATTCAATGAATTCCATTTAAAGAAATAGAAGTTTATATTTCATTAATAGGAAAAATATACTCCATAGAACTTTAATCCAATATTTTTATGCTTGAAATTGAGATTTATATGTATAAATATCTATTCTTTTGAAATATTTGAAGAGAATCATTGCAATAAAACAGTAGCTTTAACTAATTAGCCCTTAATACATTTTTTAACCCAGAATATTTTATTTAAAGAATAATCCAGTGAATTTTATTTAAAGAATGTTCAATAGAAAAGGTCACCGTTCTATTTTTTTATTTGCTTCAATAAAATAAATCTTCAAATCAACAAAAAATATTATCAACTTTAAAATAATAAACCACACATCGTAAAAACACCTCTTGTACTTCAAATACTAATTAATTATATTTTTATTGCTTTTGAATTTATTTAAGCAGATAAATTTACATTTGTGACGAATAAGGTGCTATTTTTTTTAATAAACTTGTCAAAGAATTCAGTGTGGTAAAAAAAAAAAAAAAAAATATCAAATCCTAAGGGTACATTTCGATAAATTATTTCGAATTAAAAATAGCCAGTAATTTGTCTTTGAAATGATTAAAAAAGAGGCTAAAAATTTCGAACAGAAGTTTCTATTTCATTAATAGAAAAAAATATTCTCTATAGAACCTCCATCCATTCTTTAAAATTTCAGATTTATGTCTATAAATATTTTTTTTTAAATATCAAGAGAATAATTGAAATTAAAGGGTAGCTGTACCTATCTAGTCTTTGATGTATTTCTTACCCTAGATATGATTTTAGTTAAAAAAGACCTTTGACAACTCTGGAATAAATAAATTCAACAATTATTAACAGTTCAACTGTTACTCAACATTTCAACCTTTCAAAAGTTATTGAGATTTATAAAAATTACAAATTAGCGAGGTTGAAAAATTTTGTCTGTTACATATTATTAGTGACTGTTGCATAGTATTTCCCACGGTTACATTGAGTTATTTGTTATTATATTTTCTTGAATTTGAATATTCGAATTTTTCCTTTCTAATTTAATTGTTTCGTAACGATTAAATTAAAAAAAAATATATATATATTAAAAAAATAATAAACCACACTTAAACGAAGCATTTAGGATTTCAAATACTTATTAATTGTATTTTTAATTAATTATATTTATTTATTAAATGTATTTATTAATTTTATTTCTTTTTTAGATGCATAATGTAATTATAATACTGAAAGTTGGGCTTTATAAAAGAAACATGCAAATGCTTTTTATATTACTTCCGCAGTGAAGAATGCTTAGAAACATTTTGTTTGAACTTTATTCTTTGATATATACCAAGGTGAATAATAAATAAAAGTAACAATACATAATAATTGATAATTTTATGCAAATATTGCCCAGAAATGAGATGCAATTCTTTTATGTATGGACATATTTAATGTAGTATGATCTATAAGTCGATATACCAAAGGATTTACTAATACTCTTTTTATAAAGTAAAATTGCGGTGCAGGTTGAGTAACCAGATTGAAACTCGATGTGGTTGGGTTGAGATACACGACGCACAGTTTTGAGCTTCAATTGCGATCGCACAGCTTTAATTGCAAGCTCACAGATTCTACACACATACAATTAGAGGCATACAATATTTAGCATATTTAAAGTCAGATAAGTATAGATCCGTAGAAGGACTCCACTTCCAAGCATCTGCGCTTATCCGAACCTCGTATACGCGCAGGCTACGCGAAATATACTACATCTCCGGGGAAGAACCTGTATTTCAACTAATGCTTCAGAATGCGCGAAATAGACTTCCTCTCCGAGTGAGAGTCTGTAGTCCAACTAATGAGTAGGGATGCATTAAATATATTTCTTCTCGGATAAGAGAATGGAGGCCGACTGACCTTCTCTTCTGAACGCTACAGAGAGCGTTCTTGCAAGTGAATAGACATTTTTCAGTAGTATGGGGGTTATTAACTTATACAAGCTGTTTTAATAGAACATTAAGTTTTATACAAATTTAATAATAATACATCTGCGGGTAAATTGCTATTAAGACTGTTAATAAATTTTAATAATCTCGATTTGAATGTTTTATCAAATTGTAATAACAAATACCAAATCACATTAGAAATTTTACTCGCCATAAGAATTTGAAGCTGCAAAAAATGACCATAGAGCGTTAAACCAAAACCAAACCCATCAGTAGTATTTATTGCTGTATTTAAATGATTTCCTTGCAGTCTGGGTAACTTATGCAAATTAAAAGTTTATAATGATGTTTCGCAAATAATTCTTTAACGTTGTTTAAAGCTGACTAGATGAAAAACAATGGTCAAACTGATTGGCCAAATATTCATATATCCATAGGCGTTTTGAAGTAATTTGAAGTCTTAAAACCAGCCCTTCTATTTTATCTTACGAGAGAGCATCCAGTCGTTTCTCTAAAGGTCTTAAATGCGTGACTGAAAACATGTGAAAAGGATTTAAATAAAACCTTTTAAGGCAATCGTTTGCAAAACTAAAAGGAAACAAAGATAAAAATTGCTTTCATAATTTGCAGTTAAACATTCACAACTTCAGTTTCTAATTAAAATAGTTAGATACGCCAACGGAATGTTTTATACAAATTTATTCTTCTTTAATTATATGCACGCGTTGATAATTTTATTGCTTTTGATGAAACTTTTTCATTTTTCTACTCAAAGTTTTATTACATGAGTGGTGAATAGGGCACTAT
Source organism: Caerostris darwini (assembly GCA_021605075.1). NCBI lineage: Eukaryota > Metazoa > Arthropoda > Arachnida > Araneae > Araneidae > Caerostris > Caerostris darwini. Next base: position 453,992 of record BPLQ01015685.1, read on the forward strand.
TTTAATTTTCTGCTTTTTAAATATGTGCTTAGTATATAATAATACAGAATAAAAGTACTTTTTTAATTAATCCAAACTTAATAATTATAAGAAACAATTTAGAATAATTTAAGAAACACGCATTTTATTCCATTTAAACCATTGTTTATTTTTTAACATTTTTCAATTGCTCAAGCATTAAATTATAACATTTATGCGGGTTACCAGCCTTAAAAACAAGTAATTTGTATGTTATAATGAAATGTTTTCTTAAAACCAAAAAACGGTCTTTTTTTGAAACAGTAGAAACATTTAAATTTTAAATTCAGTCCTTAATAAGTTACCTGAACTGTGATATATAAAAATAAATTTTAGTTATGAAACTTGCCTATTTAGTAGCGTAATTTAATGAGATTTCAACTAGGCCATCATGGTGCTTAGAATAAATTTATAAAAGAAAACTGGATTTTTACGTTCATTTTTTCAGATATGTTCATTTTTTTCATTACATAATGTAATTTTAATACTACAAGTTGTGCTTTATAAAATAAACATGCAGACATTTTTAATATTACTTCAGAATTAAAGAATGTTTAAAGAAACGTATTGTTATCTGACTTCTAAATGTTTTTACACAGGATAAAAAAAAAAAAATTAAACTACAAAGTTTTTAATCAAAGCTTGTTTTAACTTTTGTATATTTGATTTCAGGTAAAATGTATATTTCTTCTAAATTTCTTCGAACACGCCAACTCTACAGTCACAGACTTCTTACAAAAACCACATATCAATAACTTAGATTTAATTACTCCTAAAGAAGTCTGCGAAATTATCAGACACTTCAAGAACAACAAATCCCCTGGTCTGGATCTTATTAGTAATCGCATGTTAAAGTCCACTCGTATTAAATTCATTCTGTATATTACCATTCTTTTTAACTTTCTACTTAGGATCTGTCATTTCCCAGCTTGCTGGAAGACTGCCGTAGTATGCCCCATTCCTAAGCCAAATGCTAGTTTGGCTTACCCTCAAAAATTACCGTCCTGTCTCACTACTTAGTAGCTTGAGCAAAATATTCGAATCTGCGTTACTTAAACGCCTGAATCAGCATTGCGATCTTCACGACTTAATCATACCTGAACAATTTGGTTTAAGGAAGCAATTAGGAACCTGTCACCAATTACTCAGGTTGACAGAGCCGATTCATGACGGCTTTAACGAACGCAAATCTACGGGAATATTATTTTTGGACGTAGCCAAGGCCTTTGATAAAATTTGGCATAATGGCTTATTATTCAAGCTCATGCGACTTGATTTTTCACCCCAAATTGTTAAGATTCTTTGCTCTTACCTACAATCCCGAGCTTTCTTAGTCAAAGTAGGTGGAGTTACTTCCTCAACCAGACCAATAGAAGGGGGAGTTCCTCAGGGGTTGCTATTAGCGCCCGCCCTTTTCAACTTATATATCAATGACATTCCGAGAGATTGCCAAACCTCTCTTTTCTGCTACGCTGATGATACGGCGATAGCCACACAGAACAAATCACCTCAGCTTGCTGTTAAAGACTTACAATATTTTGTTTACAAATTAGAAAAAATGGTTAACCACCTGGAAAGTTAAAGTAAACGCCACTAAATCAGCCTGTATGCTATTTACTCGGAAGATCGCGTTCTCTCCATTAGGAGTATCACTCTTTTTGGCCAGCCCGTCCCCTGGGTAACTGAATACAGATACCTGGGGTTGTTTCTAGACCCAAAATTATCTTTCAATTCCCATATTAAGAATACAGTTGCTAAAGCAACTGGTGCGAGTATTAAACTCCACTGCCTAATTTCTCGAAAGAGTAGGCTTGCGATCAAACAGAAGCTTCTGCTCTACAAATCTATCATTAGACCTATCCTGGTCTACGGTAGTCCTATCTGGGCCTCTACCTCGCTCACAAATATTAAGAGACTCCAGGTCTTCCAAAATAAACACCTGGCTATGATTGCTGACGCACCATGGTTCGTTCGTCGTAAGACCATCCATAGAGATCTAGACGTCGAACCTATTCCTAATTATATTATCAAAATTTCAAAGAGTTTTCTTGAAAAATGTCTTCAGATTAGCAATGAGTTAATCCGTCGTCTGCCAACGTATCACCCAAATCATTGCTGTATCTAGTGAATTTCACTTAAAGAATATTCAATAGAAAAGGACACCGTTCTGTTTTTTATTTTCTTCAATAAAATAAAACTTCAAATCAACAAAAAATAGTATCAACTTTAAAATAATAAACCACAGATCTCATCCTCTTGGATTTCAAATACTTATTAATTGTTTTCGTTACGGCTTTTGAATTTATTTAAGCAGATAAATTTACATTTGTAACGAATACGATGCGAACTTTTATAATAAACTTTAAAAAGAATTCAGAATGGTAAAAAAAAATACCAAATCCTAAGGGTAAATTTCAATAAATTATTTCGAATTAAAAATAGCGAGAATTTTTTTCTTTGAAATGATTAAAAAAAGGTCAAAGATTTCAAACAAAAGTTTCTATTTCATTAATAGGAAAATAAAATATTCTATAGAATTTTAATCCAGGCTTTTTCTGTATGAAATTTGAGATTTATGTCTGTAAATATTTTTTCTTTTAAAATATCAAGAAAATCAATTGAAATGAAATAGTATCTTTAACTAAATAGTTCTTAATTTATTTTTATCCGGAAATATTTTAGTTAAAAACGAACCTTGACAACTTTGTATAACTAAACTCCCATACTAAATATATCAATATTTAAACTGTACATAATTATTAATGTATATAATTATTACATTATTAATGTATCCAGTACATTTCATTTAAAGAAATAGAAGTTTTTATTTCATTAATAGGAAAAATATACTCTATAGAACTTTAATCCAATATTTTTATGTTTGAAATTTGAGATTTATATGTATATATATTTTTTCTCTTGTAATATCAAGAGAATCATTGAAAGAAAATAGTAGCTTTAACTAACTAGCCCTTAATACATTTTTTAACCCAGAATATTTTATTTAAAGAAACACCTTGACCACATTGGAATAAATAAATTCACATAATAAATGTTATCAATATTTAAACTGTACATAACATTACTATGTTACTATATCCAGTGAATTTTATTTTAATGTTCAATAGAAAAGGGCACCGTTCTATTTTTTTATTTGCTTCAACAAAATAAAACTTCAAAGCATCAAAAAATAATTTAAAATTTGGAAGCAATAAACCACAGACCACATATTAAAAAAAAAAAAAAACCTATTGTATTTCAAATACTTATTAATTGTATTTTTATTGCTTTTGAATTTATTTAAGCAGATAAATTTACATTTGAGACGAATACGATGCTATTTTTTATAATAAATTTGACAAAGAATTCAGACTGGTAAAAAAATATCAAATCTTTAGGGTACATTTCGATAAATTATATCGAATTAAAAATAGAGAGTAATTTATCTTTGAAATGATTGAAAAAAGATTAAAAATTTAAAAGAGAAGTTTCTATTTCAATAATAGGAAAAATTCTATAGAACTTTAATGCCTTTTTCTATTTGAAATTTGTGATTTATGTCTACAAAGATTTTTTTTTTCTTTTAAAATACCAAGAGAATCATTGAAATGAAATAGTAGCTTTCAGTAACTAGTCCTTATTTTGTTTTGTAAAAGAGAATATTTTAGTTGAAAAGACCCTTTTGACAAAAAAAAAAAAAAAAAAAAAAAACTCATAATAAATTATATCAATATTTAAACTGTACATAACATTATTATTGTATCCACTGCATTTCATTTAAAAAACAGAAGTTTCTATTTCATTGATAGGAAAATAATATTCTATAGAACTTTAATCAGCCTTTTTCTATTTCAAATTTGAGATTTATGTCTATAAATAATTTTTTTAAATAACAAGACATTCATTGAAATGAAATAAACGCCTCAGTTCTCTCTTATTATATTTTTTAACCGAAAATATTTTACTCAAAAAAGACCCTTTTGGAATAAATAAACTACAATAATAAATTATATCAAGATTTAAACTGTGCGTAATAATATTATTGTATCCAGTACATTTTTTTTAAAGAATATTATCTAGAAAAGGACACCGTTCTATTTTTATTTGCTTCAACAAAATAAAACTTCAAATTAACTTTAACATAATAAGCCACAGACCTCAGATCTTGAATAAAACGTCTTGGATTTCAAATACTTGTATTTTTATTTCTTTTGAAGTTATTTAAGAAGATAAAATTACATTTGTGACGAATACGTTGCTAATTTTATAATTAACTTAAAAAGAATTCAGAATGCTAAGAAAAGGGTACATTTACTCCTAAGGGTACATTTCGATAAATTATTTCGAGTTTAAAATATCAAGTAATTTGACTTTGAAATGATTTTAAAAAAATGATGAAAATTTTAAACAGAAGTTCCTATTTTAGTAATACGTAAAATATACTCTATAAAACTTTAATCCAGTCTGTTTTCTATTTTAAATTTGAGATTTATGTCTATAATTCTTTTTCTTTTAAATTACCAAGAAACCACTGAAAACCATTGAAAACCATATTACCATTGAAAATAAATAGTAGTTTTAACTAACTAGCCCTTATTTTAGTTTTTCTCTGAGAATATTTTACTTAAAAAATACCCTTGATCATTGAAATGAAATAGTATTTCTATCTAACCAGCCCTTATTGTATTTTTTATCCTAGAATATTTTAGTTTAAAAAGACCCTCGGAAATTTTGGAATACATAAGGTCCCATAATAAATTATATCAATATTTAAACTGTTTATAACAATTCCAGTGCGTTTCATTTAAAGAATATTCTACAGAAAAGGGCACCGTTCTATGTTTTAGTTGCTTCAACCAAAAAAAATTCAAATCAACAAAAAAATAATATCAATTTTAAAATAATAAATCACAGTCCACATATTCTTTAAAAAAACCTCTTGGATTTCAAATACTTATTAATTGTATTTTTATTTCTTTTAAATTTATTTAAGCAGATAAATTTACATTTGGGATGAATACGATGCTAATTTATATAATAAACCTGGCGAATAATTCAGAAACGTTAGAAAAAATATCAAATCCTAAGGGTACGTTTCGATAAAGGAATAAAATTAATATCGAATTAAAAAATAGCGACTAATTTATCTTTGAAATGATTAAAAAATGTTAAAAATTACAAACAGATGTTTCTTTAAGTTTCATTAATATAACAAAAAATAATATTCTATAGAATTTTAACCCAATCTTTTACTATTTGAAATTTTGATTTCTGTCTATAAATATTATTTTTCTTTTGAAAGTTCAAGGGAATTATTGAAATGAAATAGTAGCTTTATCTAACTAGGCCATTTTTTTGATAATATTTTATTTAAAAAAGACCCTTGATAACTTTGGTATAAATAAACTCCCATAATAAATTATATCAATATTTAAACTACGCATAACATTATAACTGTAACCACTGCATTTCATTTACAGAAACAGAAGTTTCTATTTTTTTAATAGTAAAGGAATACTCTATATAACTTTAATCCAGTCTTTTTATATTAGAAATTTGAGCGTTACGTCTACAAATATTTTTTTTCTTTTAAAATACAAAGATAATCATTGAAATGAAACAGTAGCTTTAAATAACCAGCCCTTTATTTATATTTATCCCATAATAATTTACTTATAAAAGACCCTTGACACACCTGGTATAAATAAACTCGCATAATAAATTATATCAATATTTAAATTGCACATAACATTATTATTGCTTCCTCAGCATTTCATTTAAAGAACCAGAAGTTTCTATTTCATGAATAGGCAAAGAATACTCTATATAACTTTAATCCTGTCTTTTTCTATTTGAAATCTGAGATTTATGTCTATAAACATATTTTTTTTCTTTTAAGATACCAAGAGAGTCATTGAAATAAAATATTAGCTTTAAGTAACTAGCCATTATTTTATTTCTTATCCGGGAATATTTTAGTTAAAAAAGACCAATGACGACTTTAGTATAAATAAACTCCCATAACGCATTATATCAATATTTAAACTTAATACCATGAGTTAATAGAGAGTTTTTGCATACCGTACGTTAGTTACCGTAGGACGTCTGTTAGCCTTTCCTCCCTAGCGCGCATGCTCATAGGAAACTGAGCATGCGCGCTAGGGAGAAAAAGCTAACGGACGTCCTACGGTAACTAACGTACGGTATGCAAAAACTCTCTAGTATTTAAACAATATTACGGTACCCAGTGCATTTTATTTAAAGAATGTTGTTTAGAAAAGGACACTGTTCTATTTTTGTTGTTTTTGTTTCTTTTGTTGTTGTTTCAACAAAATTAGAAACGGAATATGGTATGTTCAATGTAATTTTGAGTTACATTTTTCCTTCTCAAAAATTTATTTCTTTTTTCTGAGTGATTGAATTACCCCTCCAGGTAGTTGAAAAGGAAGAAAAAGTATATTTCGTTTAAATCATATTTGTAAGTTGTTTGTTGTATAAAAGGCATACTATTTCGTTCGGATGAAAGTGCAATTTATGTTTTCAGAATTTTTTAAAATAGATTTAGAATTAATTAGAAATAAATCTCTAAATAAATGTATTAATCTATTAAGGGAAAGTTTTATATAAAATATTAAAAAATATTTTATATATATCACTTTCAAATGTTAAAAAATATTTCTTATATATATATATATATACATTGAAATTGCTGTCGGTGGTGGAACATTTGCCACAAACTTTCAAAATTCACAAATGAACCGCTTGCCATTCAAAAGGCATTGGCTTGGCTTCAAAAGGCCGCTTGCCATTCAAAGTTCTATCTGAATCTACCTCCATCACAATAGCTAAGTGAAATTATCTTCATTGCTTCGGATTCGAGTCCGGTGGTGACATGGATATTTATAGTGGTTCGCAATAAACTTTAAACAGTAGATCCCGGTCTAATATGAACGTAGAGCGTTGTCTTGAGGTTTAGTCACTTCATCTCTCGTGGTTCATCGCTAAACTGAACCTTAGCCATGGGCCAGTCGCCTGCGACTGGCCCATGTTATTTGACCTGGTGTAGGCTTTCCTGCACTAGGGGGATTAGTAACAACAACACTATCTTCACTGACTCAAGGTTTGCTTTACAAGATCTTAATAAAAGTTTTTTAATTATGATCTTGAACATTATAACTCTTTTAGAAGAAATCCACTGCTTTCACAGAATGTGTATATTGCAATAAAGACTTGCTTGTCTGGATTTGGAATGTAATGAAATTGTAGATTCTTTGACGAAGAATGCCAGAAGTCTGAAACAGACATTCATTCCTACTTGTCTTGCGGATGCAAAAGCTTTCGGCAAAATCTAAATTTAAATTTCCTTCTAAGATTAAACTTAAATACTAAATTACAGAACCAAATGCCGACACAAAAACAGCTACTAATCTCACAAGATTAAATATGAAGCACCACAAAAATATAAAAGTTTTTGCTGATGGTGTTAAAAAATACCAAAGATTGTGGCAACTGCCCTGATGTCGAGCTCACTTCTCATCATGTCTTTTATCGCCCAGCTGTTGCATTGTCTGGACCATCCCTCGGAAGAGGATTTATATTGCGAGCTGGCGATCAACAAAGGCAATATTGTTCTACCACGATAATTGAATTTCTTGTACCCTTCAGGGGATACAAACACAGCATTAAATATATTATTATGCTATCTTTAACATTCTTGCAAGAATAAGTTATATATATATAGTTATTTATATATTTATTTTAATGTAGCTGGCAAACACTTAACTGTCTAAGTACCTTAAGTATACCTATAACGTCTTTGGTGCTTTAAGTCAAGCGCTGCACCAACATTACTCCCTTAGCACCCTCCCTTGTTTCGCTGATTCTCCATGCGTCGTTATTATCTTACTGTTTGCCGGGTCCGCTATCAGTCCTAATGTTAATGAGTTGATTGTGGAAATTAGACAATCATGTCTAGTAATAGAAAGTATCTTAGTGACGAAAAAGACGAAAGATGGAGTGAAAAACGAAAAAGATGGAGTTTGATGGAAAAAAATTAGTAATTATATAAAATAAGTCAATAACTTTACGAGTGAGACAAAAAGAAACGAACAATGAAGCGAAAATGAAGAAATTAGATGAACCATTGCAGCCCTCTACAGCACTGATCCTGAGTCACCAGACCAGTACTAGAGATATACATAGTCAAACCCAAAGCCCAAACAAACCCCCTCGGAATAAATGCCATCTTCGTCATACATTACTGATAAGGGGAAATTTTAAAGTACTAAATGGTCAAGTGATCGAAATTGGACATTGCAAACCTAAAGGTACCTTTAGGTAGAACTTTATTAAAAAGAAAAAACAATTATTTTAATTTGCATTGAGGGACCCCCATCAAAAAAAGCTTTTGTCACGGGCCTCAGATGATGGCTATCGCATTGAGGCTAACTGCATGTTTTAAAACTTTTAACAACGCATAAAATACACATCAAATGCGTATCAACAATTTAAAAATGGAAATAAATTAAAAATAAATCAATGCTCCAATTGTATAACAAAATCATGATATTCGATTGTAATAAAAAGGTATGCATTGGGCTGTATTTACATGCAATTCAGAAAAACACATGCCATCAATGACTTGCGCAAAATAAATCGAACAGGTAATGAGCTAAAAGTGTTATTTCGATAGTCATTTTTAATTCCTATCTAAAAAAAAAAGGTACTCACCTATTCTTAGAATTTTAGATACATAGTCTCGGCCGCTAATTTCAGATCAGTTTCCATCATCTGTTTCCATTCGTCGGAGTTCTTCACCTCCCAGGAATGCTTAAAGATGAATTCCTGCACGAAGCGCTTGAGACCCGCGTCTTGATGCAGGTCAGCGAGAATGAGGGCCTCGCAAGCACTACTCGGTCTTAAGTTCGCCTTCAAGTAGGACGAACACTTCTTCTTCAGAGTGAGGACTTCGTATTTGTCAGCAGCTGCATACAGGTCAGAGGCGCTGCTCCACCCCAGGTCAACCACGTCGGAGGTGTACATGAATCGAAGCATTCGCCTCACTGTGTCATCCTCCAGGTCTCGGATGTCGACGCTGTCGCACGTTCTCTCTCTCATGTCGCTGGAAAACATGGCTTTGAAGACTGGCGACCGGACGCTGAGTATGAGTTTGTGGGCTGGAAACGAGCAGGTCTTCGTCTTCAGTTTCACATCACTCAGGAAACCCTCCTCGAATGAAGAACCCAAGTTTTTCAAAACAGAGAGCTCATCTGCAAGATTAGCAAGTGGTTGTTCGGGTATTGAAGCCTTCTCGCCATAATGGACTGCCTCTATTTCTTCCAGGACGACTCCAGTGGAAAATGTGCACTCGCACAGCACAGAGAGGACATCGTTGGGCAAATAAACGTCTTTCGCGGCCATCAGTCTATTCCTCGTCAACTGTGACATTAACGACAACTGCCTGTGCAGGGTTTCGGGAGCGTTGAACCAAACTTCACCCTTTACGCATTCTGTTTTGCCTCCTTCGTTGTTTAAGAGAGACAGTTGGATAGTAGATATCTTTATTGTTGGTTCACGAGCAGTGAGTTTGAAATGAAGCACTTCCTCGAATTTTTGGCCACCTGTCAAATAAAGATCCAGATTCATCAGTTCTTTATTTACTATAGTTGAATTTATCGGGAAAGTGATCGCCTTGTACGGTTCTAAATGGCTGAATTTATCAATGTTCCACACTGCAGATCTCGCTTCCACACCTATGCGGGTGCGAGCGTAACTTTGACCGTTTTCTGTCGTCTTGCCGTCGCTCCTCCACATTCTGCAGCGAGCCGTCAGCGTGTCGTCTGGCAAGTAAAGTGATCTCTCCTTAAAAAATACTTCTCTAATCACAAACTTTGGCAAACCAAAACCTTCACCTCTCGGCATTGTCTTTTTAATTATTTTAACCTCTTTAATGGCGGAACCATCTGCAGCCATGAATGACAGCGCGTAATCTATTTCTATGTCGTTCACACTGCTGCTGCAATTTGTGTCTCTTTCAAGATAATATCCGATATAATTTCCACCCTTGCTTCCTCTTGGATACAATAATAATGACCATCTCGTTCCTTCCAATGTGTCCACAGCAAATTTGGGACTATAAAGAGGTTCTTCATTCTTCTGCCAACAATAACTCACGTTCTCCTAATTTCCATGTGAATGTAAAACACTTTCCTTCTGCACAACCGCCTACCGCCATTTTCAAATGTTTTCCGCGCTGACTGGAAACAACACGCACAACAGACAACCAAACGCTTCTGGAACAGCGAGTGGCTGACGAAGGGAATTTATCCGTTTGATAACAAAAAACGCAAGATAACATATTGCGTTTTGAGATTCATGCTCGAGTTAGCTGCTCTATCTCAATTTATACTTTACTTATCTTTTATTTTTATTTATCTTGAGAAAAGATGGAAAAAAAATAAATAAGAAATGAAAGAATACAAATAAAAACAGATCTTCAGATCATCAGTGGACTTCTGGTTCTTTTTTTTTATTTGTAATATCTTTCCTTATTTCTTTTTTTTTTACAGATTTCTTCTTCTGAGTAATTGGAGAAATTGAGATAAATCAGCTGTCCAAACACACAAACTGCGTTATTTTTCGTAGAAAATTAATTGTCGATACTAAATTTTTATAAGATTCTCCGCATCAAATAACCTATAATAGGATAGGAGCTTATTTCCAATAGCCTGTTTTACCTTATATCTTTGTACCTCATATTTAGAGAATGGGAATAAAATATGTTACTCGGTTTCGGGTGTTTTGCATCTTGAGCATAGTGGGGAATATGTTAATCCAAATCTTTTGAGTCTGACTTTAGAAGAATAGATTTTAGTAATGATTTTCTATTGATAAGAGACGATGAGTTGGTTTCATACTATTTAAATGCAACAGATCCTATTGATCGATTAATGCGAATTTTCCTTTGTTCCATTGTTCAGCTGAGGTTTTAAATTTTATATTTTTTTGTATGGTGTCTTTCCAGGTAAAATCCAATTTAAAATCCGTTGTATCTGGCTCTGATTTGGCTAAGGAATCTGTTTTTTCCTTTTCATGTATGCCAACGTAACCTGGCGTCCACACGAATTGTAATGATAAAATGGAGTTTTGCTTCAAATGATTTCCAAGCAGTTTGATAACTCTTGTGGATTTAAAATTACAATGTTGCAGATCTCGAAGGGCAGAGAGACTATCTGATAAAACAATATAATGATGTGATTCGAGTACATATGTGGAAATCGATTAAATCAGGGCGAAAGTTTCTTCTGTAAAAATACTATTGTAATTAGAGATCTTCCCCAGATTAAATTTCTTGAGAGAAAAAAGTAATGCAGGAAACTGAATGTTTGGTTGGAGTTTTGGATGCAGCAGTTGCTGAAATGATTTTATTTTTCCAATTTTCCCCATTATATTGTGCAAAAAGATTCATAATTACGTGGTTTGATGGTTATTTGGTTTGGAAAGGTAAATCATCGAGATGACAAGAAATTTCATCATTTTTATCAATGGGATGAAAATTGGGAATTAGAAAGGAAGGAGTGATGTGTAAATTTTACAAAACGTCAGCGAAAAAGGTTTGTAGAGAAATTGGGTGTTTCAAACGGGCAACATAATCTCTAATTTTTAAAAATTGAGAGAGGGGAAAGGATGGATCAAAAGAAATATGTTTCAGAAAAAACCGTTCAGCTAAGCATAAACTGTCTTTGGAAGAGTGAGATTCGGCCGGCTCCTTTGTATAACACTGAAATAGGAGTCCATTTGGGAAGATTTGTTGCAAACCGTAAAGCGATATTGTATACATTGGTGAGAATTTGGAGGTTGCTGGGACAAGAGGAAATAAAAATATAAAATCCAATTTACAGTACGCTACGAATAGTGGAGTTCACAATTTTGATGAGATACTATGAACGACACATCCAAGAAATTTAATAGATTTGAAGATTTTTAATAGATTTCTTTTTAATGTAAGAAAAACGTTTCTTGCATTGAGACTATCAGAAATAATTAGACTAAGAATTCGGGTGTGATGTTTCCATGGAATGCAAGTTTTATGAGTTTGTGAATGTCGTTGTGGAACTTTTTTTTTTGTTTCAAAAATTAACAGCTTGACTTTTTCAGCAGATTAACAGCTTGACATTTTTGGAGTATGAAATCTCTCCTCGAATCTCAGAATTCTCTGGGATCGAAATCTTAATTATTTTTGATTGAAATATCGTGATTGAACTTTACAAATCGAGGAAAAAAATTTTGATTTTCAAATAACAACATGAAATAATTTTCACAAAATTTAATCAAAGCATATTTATTACGCACATACGAAATGAAACAAAAAAAAATATGTTAAGACAAGAATAAAAGTACAATATATATTTCACAGATAAATTGATTATCCAAAGAAATAGAAATATTAAAAAAAAATTAAACATTTATAAGAAAAGTAAACTCGAAGGTTTCAAGATGCCAAAGTAAAGTTTAAAAAAAACTTTTTTAACAAATTAACATCAAATAGGTGTTTTTCATTGCACATGCTACATACTTATTTACTTAAAAAATATATACAACATATAGTCTTTGTCAAAAGATCTTTATACGTTTCGCTCATAATTTTTACTAATCGGTTAACATTCTGTTTAAAAGCAATTAACTGCAATAAAAAATTAAATTGATTAAATAAAATATTAATCATATCTTTATTTTCGAAGGTCACGAAAATAACATTTATTAGCAGAAAATAGTTGTAATGTTCAAAGGAAAAGCTGAATAAAATTTTTTTTTAAAGGAATCTTTCAGTGCTCGCCTTCCTACATCTCTTTCGATTCTGCAGCTTTATGGTTCTTGGAAATTTATCCTAAAAAAAACAGAAAAGAAACAATTCAAAACTGTATCTTTTATTTCTGCAAGCCAGCTCGATTAACATGCCACATTAAAGTCACAATGTCGACAAAAAAATCTATGGCATCAGTCATGATCCTTTTAATAATCAATTACAATCAGACAAAGTATGATGTGAATTTAGAGCGCTGGATGGTTAAACTAGTGTTTTACTGGTTAAAAATAAATAAATAAGAATAACATAAATGTGTGTAAGTTCACGAGTGTTAACTCAGTAGTAAGATTACTTTTTATTACCCTGTGTCTTATTCGGACAAACAAATTTTATTGTTAATTTTTTTAACAGTAAAAGTACTTTATATTACACCTTGTCTGACTCGGTCAACTAAATTCTCGAGTGAGATTTTTTTAACAGGAGTAAAAGTGGGTAATACCACACATGTCTGACTCGGGCAAGAAAAAGATACATTAAACAAAAAAGAGTATCAAGATTTTGAACCTATTCATTTGTATGAAAAATTTACCGAATTTGGTGGTAATAGTAATAGAAACAGTTAATCACGGGTATCATTCTCGCGGCCACCCATGTGCCACTGGGACCTTTTTCAATTTCACTTGTCATGAAATTCCCCTGATTCCTGATACTTACAAATTACGATTATATTTCCCTGATACTTATAAAATTAAAAGTGGGAATTCTTGCTGGCAGGCTAAAGACTTCCAAAAAGCGGGGAGGACCCTTGTTTCGATAATTCTCCATGCGTCGCTATTATCTTACTGTTTGTCGGGTCCGCTATCAGTCGTGAAGTTAATGAGTTGATTGTGGACAATAGACAATCGTGTCTAGTAATAGAAAGCAACTTAGTGCGAGTGAAAAGCGAAAAAGATGTAGTTTGATTGAAAAAAATAAGTAATTACCTAAAATAAGTCAATAACTTTAAGAGTGAGACAAAAAGAAGCGAAAATGAAGAAATTAGCCGAACCATTGCAGCCCTTGACAACATTGATCCTGAGCCACCAGACCTGTACTAGAGATATGCATAGTCCAACCCAAAGTCCATACTAAACCCCTCGGAATAAATGGCTCCTTTGTCATACATTACTGATAAGGATCATTTTAAAGTACTAAATGGACAAGTGATCGAAAATGGACATTGCAAACTTAAAGGCACCTTTCGGCAGTATTAAAAAAAAAAAACAATTATTTTAAATTGCATTGAGGGACCCCCATTCAAAAACATTTTGCCATGAACCTCAGATGATAGTTATGGCATTGAGGCTAACTGCATGTTTTAAAAATTTTAATAATGCATAAAATACACATCAAATCTGTATCAACAATATAAAAATAGAAAAAAATTAAAAATAAATCAATGCTCCAATTGTATAAAAAAATAATTATATTCGATTGTAATAAAAATGTATGCATTGTGCTGTATTCATATGCAATTCAGAAATATATATGTCACCAATGACTTGTGCACAATAAATCGAAAAGGTAATGAGCTAAAAGTGCTTTTTTGATAGTCATTTTTAATTTCTATGTTGAAAAAAAAAAGGTACTCACCTATTCTTAGAATTTCAGATACATAGCCTCTGCAGCTAATTTCGGATCAGTTTCCATTCGTCAGAGTTCCTCACCTCCCAGGAATGCTTCAAGATGAAGTCCTGCACGAAGCGCTTGAGACCCGCGTCTTGTTGCAGGTCAGCGAGAATGAGGGCCTCGCAGGCATTGCTGGGTTTTAGGTTGGCCTTCAAGTACGACGAACACTTCCCTTCAGAGTGAGTATTTCGTATTTGTCAGCAGCTGCATACAGGTCAGAGGCGCTGCTCCACCCCAGGTCATCCACGCCGATGGTGTACATGAATCGAAGCATTCGCCTCACTGTATCATCGTCCAGGTCTTGGATGTCGACGCTGTCGCACGTGCTCTCTCTCATCTCGCTGGAAAACATCGCTTTGAAGACCAGGGACCGAGCGCTGAGTATGACATTGTATGTGGGGAACGAGCAGGTTTATGTTTTCAGTTTCCCATCACTCATGAAACCCTCCTCGAAAGAGGATCTCAAGTTTATCTTCAAAACAGAGACTTCATCTGCAAGATTAGCAAGTGGTTGTTCGGGCATTGAGTCCTTATCGCCATAACGAACTGCTTCTATTTCTTCCAGGACGACTCCAGTGGGAAATGTGCACTCGCACAGCACAGAGAGGACATCGTTGGGCAAATAAACGTCTTTCGCTGCCATCAGTCTATTCCTCGTCACCTGTGACATTAACGGCAACTTCCTGTGCAGGCCTTTGATAGCGTAGAACCAAACCTCACCCTTTATGCATTCTGTTTTGCCTCCTGCATTGTCCAAGAGTGACAGTTGGATAGTGTCATCTTTATTTTCAGATCGCGGGCTGTGATATTGAAATAAAGCACCTCCTCGAATTTTTGACCACCTGTCAAATAAAGATCCAGATTCATCAGTTCATTATTTCCTGTAGTTGACATTGTCGGAAAAGTGATCGCCTTGTACCGTTCTATTTGGCTGAACTCATCAATGTTCCACACGGCAGATCTCGATTCCACATCTAGGCGGGTAAGAGCGCAAATTTGTCCATCTTCTGTCGTCTTTCCGTCGCTCCTAAACATTCTGCAGCGAGCCGTCAACGTGTCATCTGGTAGCAAACGCGTTCTGTTCCTAAAAAATACTTCCTCTGTAGTCACAAAATTTGCACAACCGTAACCTCCGCCTTTCGGCATTGCCCTTTTAATTACTTTAGACTCTCGAAGGGCGGAACCATCTGCAGCCATGAATGACAGCACGTAATCTATTTCTATGTCGTTCACACTGCTGGGGCAATCTTTGTCTCTATTAAGAAAATATCCGATATAATTCCCATCCTCAAATCCTCTTGGATACAGTGATAATGACCACCTCGTTCCTTCCAACGCGTCCACAACAAATTTGGGACTACCAAGATGTTCTCCCCTCTTCTGGGAGCAATAACTCACGTTCTCTAATTTCCATGTAAATGTAAAGCACTTTCCTTCTGCACAACCGTCTACCGCCATTTTCAAATGTTTTCCGCGCTGACTGGAAACAGCACGCACAACAGACAACCAAACGCTTCTGGGGCAGCGAGTGACTGGCGAAGGGAATTTATCCGTTTGATAACAAAAAACGCAAGCGAACATATTGCGTTTTCAGATTTATGCTCGAGTTAGCTGCTTTATCTCAATTTATCCAATTACTCTTAAGAAAAAGTGAAAAAAAAAAAAGAAATAAGAAAAGATATACAAATAAAAACAGATCTTCAGATAATCAGTGGAATTTTAGTTCTGTTTTCATTTGTAATATCTTTCCTTATTTCTTTTTTTTTCTGATTCGTTTCTCAAGAGTAATTGAGGATAAAGAAGATAACATGAGCATAATTCTCAAAGTCAAGTCAAGTATAGTCAAGTGAGTAGACTTTAACTGACTCCAAAACTATTTAGGAAGAAGCACCGAAATGTGGTGTCTTGCATAACCTGTCACTAAATAATACAAAAAGGGTTAGTACACACACAAACTGCGTTATTTTTCGTAGAAAATTAATTAGTGTTACTTATAGTTTTATAATAAGGTTCGTCGCATCAAATAACCAATATTAGGATAGGAGCTTATTTCCAAAAGCCTGTTTTAACTTATATCTTTGTACTTCATACGTGAATTGGAATAAAATATGTTCCTCGGTTTCGGTTTTTTTTTTGCTTCTTGAGCATAGTGGGAAATATGTTAATACAAATCTTTTGAGTCTGACTTTAGAGGGATAGGCTTTGGTGCGAAATCTTGAAAGTAGTACTTCGTCTGTTCTATTGATAGGTAAGAGACAACGAGTTGCAAAAAATATTTTAACACTGGATAAAACGCTCTGCTATTTATGTTATTTCCTACTAATTACAATTGTTTAGATTTGTAGATGTAGTTTTTAGCCAATGATTACATTTTACTGAAATTAAAAAAAAAAATACCGATATTTTATTGTATTTCAGGCAACAAAAAATAAATTTAAAATATTTTTTTCTTCTAATAATTATATCTAATTTAAGCATGAACGACTGAAAGCTATAATTTCCAAATTTTCTGCTCTCTTTCTGTTCTATCATCCCCTTAAAAAAAAAAAAAAATTATTACTTACTGAAAAACTAAATTTCTAAACCTTTAAGAGAACAAATAGAAATGCATAATTATTTTTATTATATCTGACTACGCTTTAAACGGTTTTAAATAAAGATACTGTGAAAAGGCATCTTGTGCATGAAGCTTTAAATGAATGCAGTTTGTACAAAATGGAAAAATATTTTATACGTAACAGTTGGACTGAAAGGTTCATAGGCTGCCACATAGATGGCTCTACTAGTATTAAATCCATATCATTTTTAGTTATGCCTAACCTTCAAAAGACACGTGTATAAATTTGACAGCTATTGCACTATTAGTATGGGAGTTATAGCATTTTTAGTGTTACTCACGTGCAGTCCACTCGGCTGACTGTCAATTGGACTCCGGTGTGAAATGATGGAGCCATGTCTCATCCATTGTCACATATCGACGCAAAAAATTCGGGTTCATTACGATTGAACAGCTCCAATCACTGCTTATAATCATCAATACGTTGTTGTTTTGGGTCGATTGTGAGCTCGCGCGGCACCCACTTTGAACAGACCTTTCGCATATCCAAATATTCATTCACGATATTCCAACACGTTCCTTTGATATCTTTATGATCTCAGCTATCTCAATCAACTTCGCTTAACGGTTATCAGAAATTTTTTTGATGTTTCCGTCTGTAACAGCCTCTTTAGGGCGTGCATCGTCATCGTGCTCATTTCGCTTCGTTTAAATTTAGCAAACCACTGCTCTATGGTTGATTTTCCTGGTGCAAAGTCCGAATAATGCTTATCAAGCCAAGCCTTGGCCTCAATAGTATTCTTTTTCGCCAAAAAGCAATGCTTTATTAACACACGAAATTCCTTTTTATCCATTTTTTCAAACTAACAAAAGTTGCTTCACTAAAAATGTTATAGCTCACATACTAATAGTGCAACAGCTGTCAAATTTATACACGTGTCTTTTGAAGGTTAGGGCTAACTAAAAATTGTATGGATTTAATACCAGTAGCACCATCTATGTGTCAGCCTATGAACCTTTCAGCCCACCTGTTATGTAATATATGCTGACTATCAATATTTGGAAGTTAATTCTATTTATAGTATCTTAATTTCAAATAAATCATTGCACTCGCATATTCTTGTTGATGCAAGCTGGACTCATCGACATTGCTCGTTTACGAGCCTTGATTGTTAAAAATTGTCGACAATCGGTTTAACTTGTATTTTGTGTGTTCATCCGGAAACAGCAATTAGCAAGCAATCAATTACATTGCTTATCATTATACAGCAAATTTCCATCAAAATATGAAATTCAAATTTCTAACATCTAAATTTCTAATTTCTAAAATCTAAATTTCCATCTAATTCTAAAATTCTAATTTCTAAAATCTAAATTTCCATCTAAATCTGAAATTCTAATTTCTAAAATCTGAATTTTCTTTTAAACTTAAATTTCTAAAATCTAAATTTTTAATTTCCATCTCTTCTCTTCCTTCTTTATACTTTTTTAGCCCCTTAATTTATTAACCCCCCTCCTAAATGCATCTGATGTACTATCACCCCTTCGATATTTGTACTGAATATTAGGCTTGCTTTGAGAACCCATGTTTTAATAGAACGCTCAAGTAATTCTTCTTAGTAAGATTAGACAATGAAATTTTCTAATCTTTTATTAACATTGAATGATCCATGAAAGATGATATTATACAAACATGGAGAGTTTTGAGTGTCTTTTGTAGTCGTTCATACTGATTGCAATTACTTCGATTTATAGATGTAATTTTGTAGCAAATGGTTACATTTTAGTAAAATTTGTTCTAAATACAAACATTTTACAATAATAAGTACAGATATTTTATATTGTTCATCATCATCATCATCAGTGGCACAACAGTCCCATGGTGGGCCAAGGCCGCCTGTCTACTGGCAGATTTCGAGACAGGAGATGTTTCCTTTTTACTGGGTAGGATTGTCAGGTTTATGCCCAACGCTCTGCAATCATATTAGACCAGGACCGACGGTTTAAGCTGGATTTCAAATGCAACAAACATTCATGGCACCACCGGGACACGAACCCAAAACCTGTGGCACCGAGTGGGAAAGCGCTACTAATTCGGGCACCAGGTCCCTTTATTTTATTTTTAGGTTATAAAAAAATGTTTTTCCTAAAATAATTATATTAAATATAACAGGACAAAAAGCAATAATATAAAAAAAAAATAATATAGATAACCTTTATATTATCTTTTGAGAATTTTCGTCATTTTAAATCTATTCAATTGACAATGTTTTTATACTAAACAACATTTATACTCTTTATTTCTCTTTGCACCGTTTTGTATACTTTCCCCAACAAGTGTATAACAATTTTAGATAATTTATAACCTGCACCATTAGAGCCCATCTAACTACATCTAGGGATTAGGAATTAAGGTTTTCGATTGGAGACTCAACTGATGATGCCTAACGGAAAGTTTCTGTGTCGTGATGTAAACACATTAAATCTGATTAGCCAGAAGATTCTTCCGCTGGACTCGAAGAGGAAGATGCAAATTTCTCTTACGTCTATTCAGGGTGTGTTTATTTGAAATTATGATACTGTAAACTCCTTTAAGTTCGCATCACTCCTAACGATACCCACAAGATTCATGGAGAATGAACACTAGATAAACATTAGTCTGAATCTGGTACTGGAAACTGCAGCACTCATGGCTTTATAACCTTTCCGATAAAGTTATGTTATCATTTATTTGTTTTCTATTTTTTTTTCAAGAATTGTATGTATTGATTTGCCTCGTGAAACATTAAAAACAGTACAATGATTAGTTGAATCATGTTGTACACTACAGAAGTAAAATTTGGTTTCAGTATAGCTGATCACTCCCTTCAAACTCTATCTTCTAGTATTCTGATCAATTACTTCATAAATTTTTTAAGTTCGATTTGCCACTCTACAGTCATTTTTTGCACACTTTAGGCTAATTAGACCGGAACTTATAGTTTAACGTTGATTACGAACCACTAGCAAACATCCATTTCATCGCCAGAATTCAAACTGGAAGCCTGTGGTACCAAAGGCCATAGCGCCAGCCAATTGACCATCCTAGTGAAGGTTTATAGGTGCAAGCGGAATGTATTCTGAAGCAATCATTAGAGCCAAATGCATTGTATTGAATATGCGTATGTGCGTGTCTTAAAACTTTAAGGAAGAAAAGTTTTCAAAATCTGCAATGTAAAATAAACCATTAAAACAACACAAAGTTTTCGATATATTTTATGGCTAGAAAATTACAAAAAACTTATTTTTAATATAGTAGCTTAATATAAAAGCTTTTATTCATTATAGGTTATTTTCAGAAATGAAAAAAGGATATAATTGTTCAAAAAGACATTATCAGTTTTATAGATTTAAATTTATAAAAATTTCCGAAGGTAATGTAAAGTAAATTCAATTTTATTATTTTCATTTATTACCGAATTAATTTTCGGATAATGAAATTTTGTAAACTTTTATTATTTTCATTAAGAATTAATGATGGATTTCCATTTCATATAATAAAAATATTTTTAAAAAACGATGATACTGATTTCAATAACTAAAGACTTGTTCTTAAATTATTCCTGCTAAAAAGATATCATAGTTAAATCAGTAACTTATAAAACCTAATAAATTTATATGAAATTGAAAATTCATTTCATTTTAGCTTAACAATTTTAAATTCGTAGAATTCTTAAAAATAATTCTTAGAATATCATGTTTTCTGAAGTATAAAACTATACAATTTATATTTTAATTATTTTGGTTATAAATATTTAAATTTTTTATCAAATAGTATTTTTTTTGAAGTAAACTTTGATATTTCAATAATCATAAAAAAATATGTGAGAAAAAAGTTATTTATTATATATGAAGAAATTTCTAGTTTAAAAGAACTCTGTGTAATATATTTCCCAAATTTGAAAATTTTCCTTAATTCATTAGTTTACGATTTATATTCAGTGATATTTTGAGACTCAATTTTGTCAGCTTTCAATAAACCCAAAGATTTTTCATGCCTCTATTATGGAAACTAGCCAAATGAGAAAAAAAAAATTTCTTTAGAATATTATGTGTCTAGACAATATTTATGCATATACAGCTAAATTATTCGGTATTTGTTTGTAAGATGATAAAATAGAGTATTTTTCTCTCCTATCTTGATTATAAGTCTCATGAATATCTCTTTTGAACTTAATTCTTTCATAAAAATGAATAATATAATATTCATAGCAAATATTTCGTTATAATTTTCTTAAATATTTTATTTTTATGTTAGAGTTATTTGAACGTGATATGTCATGATAAATATTTAGTAATTCCAAATATAACGTATAATTATTTTTTATTGATTTTACTGAAATTAATCATCTTGAACAAAATTTTAATTTTTTTCACTGTTTAATCTTATCATCTTGAGAGTCACTGTCATAAATCTGTATGCTTGGATTATTGATTTTTTTTTATTGGAATGAGTTTAATTTCTGTTGAATAATAATTGATTATTATAAAATCCAATTAATAAAAATAAAAAATTCGTGACATGTCTATATAATTCTATATTTATTTGAAATATATTTTGTTAATAATGCGATTTTTACAGTCTGGGAAAAATAGGATTTAAAAGTCGTCCAAGTTTAAAAAAAAGTACATACATTTTCACAACACGCAGAAGAAATACATTGCCTGAATGTAAGAAAAATTCAAAACAATTTCTAGTTCATTGAATTAATTCCATATGAATTCTAGTAATTCTTAATTAAATAATTCCTTCCACTTTAATTTAAGATGCACTTGGATGCATCCGATTAGTTTTAATAAGATAAATTATTTTTTTTTCAGGAAAATTATACACAAAAATGGATTAGCACACACAAATAAAATTCATTGAAGAAAAATACAAACCTTCATTTAATAAGCATTCACAGATAACTTTTTCTTAGAGCAGTGGATATTATAGGTAATCTTTTGATGCAATAAAAATTGTTAAAATATGGATACATTAATGTGTAAAGCAAATCCAAGTTAATATTATCAGCAGTTCAGCTTCATTAAGTAAAATAAAAAGATTTTCACTGAGATGTGCGTTAAAAATGAATTAAATAAGCATCATTAATTTGACTTTTCGAAGAAGAGGCTTTCATCTAAATAAATTTCAGTGAGATAAAGAAAATACTTAATAATCATGATATAATTAAGGAGGTTGAACTAAGGTTACTTTTATGCTTTTATGCTTTGTATAATGCAATCGAGCATATGAAAATCGTTGCAGAATTCCGTATAAGTACGTAAATGATCTTTTATTATAAAGTAATTAGTTACTTTTATAATTATTTTTTAAATTGCTTAATTTTTGATTATAGTGATAAATGCTAGATTAAAAATATATTCCGAATACTAATCTTGGCGAGATATTTGGCATTATTTGTCAATTAATTTTTCTTTATTTCACTTAGACTCAATAGCAAAATAAATCTGAGCAGGTGTCTTGGTTGGTAAAAACTCTCGGTTATTAAACAAAGAAATGAAAATTAATAATATAAATTTCATCACTTGTGAAGGTCACTTCAATGTCGAAGGTTTTCAGCGTTCTCGAGTCTGCGTCAAATATAAATGACTGGATTTTAATTATGGAATAGCGTGATACACGAAACCAAATGGGGTTCACTTTGAATCAAGGCGGAAACTCTGCTTATTCAGTCACTTCAGAGAGAATTAAATAAAAAAAAAAATACTTTTGGTCTACTCGTCACAGAACTCTCTCTCTCTTTTTCACCAGAAAACCCCATTTTAAAACAATCCGTCAAGAGGGCGGGGGGTCAGCTTCCCTCACTTCTCATTCTAGTACACATTTCTCAGCTCGTAGTCTATCACCAATCACGATGGAACAACTTATTGTATAGTTCATATTCAATCTGTAGTTTTTTCGGCCTGTGTAGGTCGTACAGACGTTTGCTGACGTATACATGATGCCGAATATCTGCTGTCAGATTTCTGTGACAGGTTGTTCTTGTTAGTACAAAATACTAATGACTTGTAATAAAACTACACACAATGAAGCTCGTTCTGCTGTGAAATTTGAGTGATGGATTATTATATACTTGTCAAATAACCAACATTCCTCTCTCCTGGGAAGGAAATGCCAAAACTTTTTTGCTATATATATATAGTATTATATTACATCATTATTATTTATTATGTAGCCGAAATATAAACTGTTACGGAATAATTACTTCTTTAAAAAGTATTAATAAAAAAACCGCATATATTACAAAATAAAATTAATAAAATCTTATTAAAATTTATTGCAAAACTTTATCGTAAATATTTTTTCAGAGCAATAAAGTTATAACTCTAAAATAACAATTTATTCATAAATTCCCGAGGGCATAAAAAGTGTTTCACTTTCCTATTCCAAGAGGACAAAAAATGTAAGCAAATCTTTGTCACTAACTGGATTATAAATTTAAATTCATTCTATTCAAGTTTGCTAATACGATATTAGATTGTAAAACATAATTGAATATTCGCAAATATACCTTAAATCGTATAATTTAATACATGCATTTATTGGTATTTGGCAAGGAATAACACAATTTAAATATTTTTTATGCAGAGAAAATAAAATTCTCAAAGTACTTTTGTTGACATTTTTTTAAAGTTTACTTATAAAAAAAGTATTGAATACTATGAATAATAAATTACAGTGCAGTAGAAAGTAAATGCTCAGTTGCTATATTTAATAAATAATGAATTTTTACTAATTTTTGTCTTGTTTATTTTATGAGCTTTAGAACCAAAAATATATTTATTCAGAATGGTAAAATACATACTCAATAAAGAAGGTAAATTCGCGAAATTGCTATTGGTAGCTCTTCTAACTTTTAATCTTTAAGGCTTCAAAGGTTTCACGCTCAAGCAAATCATATCTGAAGGAACTGAAAAATCCCGTGTTTTGTCATGGTTAAGCACAATAACCAATCTAAATAATCCAAAGTTGGAAAAGACCAGCTGTCTCCAGTACTACTGTAAACTGAACATAAATTATAGATTCGTGGAAGGATTCCACTTCTAAGCCGAAAACCCGATACTCGCCTACGCGCCAGGTGCGCGAAACATACTTCTACTCCGGCTGAGTGTCAATAGGCCAACTATTGCGGTGGTATGTACACTAAACATATTTCCTCTGGGGATAAGAACTATAAACTAAATATTTCTGAGCGGGAGTGCAAGTTGCACTGCACTTTATCTCGTGTGATAATTTCGAGGGAAGGGGGAGAGGGGGGCGCTCTTGATAGTAAGTAGGAAGAAGCATGCTTACAAATAATTTTTAATACGAAGCGTATAAAATATCCAAGAAATTTTTTCTACTCATAGTTACACAATTAAATACTGACAAAAATTTAAAGATTGATGATCATTGATGATTGGTAATTTAAATTGATCATTTTAATTCATTAGAAAATTGTCAATCTGGATAAATTGACTGCGTTTTAATGTAGCCTTTAAGTTGTGGATTATGCAAATATTTTTTTTTTTTGAGGTTATTGAACATTGATATGCTCACATGTGTATTAGTCCAGCAAGGTATGTTCACACATGATAAAATAAATTCGTAAGATGATTTTTTTCTAAATATTAAAAATTAAAGCAACATCAATTTTGTACATCTTTATTTTATCTTAATATTGCAAAATATAACAACTGTACCAAAAGACATTTATTCAATGTATTCTCCATCTTAACCCGAACCTCCTTACTTCAGACCTCCTCCCCGCACTATTATAACTAATAATAATCTCAGAATAGCCCATCAGCCTTCGTCTAGATGTCAGTGGGAGTCAATACCAGAGTGATGCGGGCACCCACTTACGCGCCCACTGCAATACCAGGTCAGTGAGTAAGCCGCTAGGTAGACTGCGGAGGCAATATCTTAGTTGGACAATAAACATCCCTTGAGCTCTGGGGATTTTGAAATTGTTCAAAGTTTACGTGAGGGTTCTGTTGCGTGGGCGTAAGTAATGCGCCGATTTGGAATGTCGTGGAATAATGTTTCCGTGACTGTTTCTGTAGTTGTGCAATACAGTTGAGAGAAGTTTCATTTTCCTTCGCTTAGAACAGTAAATTTACTTTGACGTAATATAATATATCACAGATCGATCATCTCCTAATTTACGTATGACTTAATTCACGAACAGACAACAGGAATATTTATTTATTTTTTTGGTTTCTTCACAAAAGAAATATCAAACATTAAGTTGAACCTACCTATCTTTTAAATTGCATTATGGAAACTTGTTGTTTTTTAATGGTGAAGTTTTTGATTGCATTTTTTTTTATCATATAATGTGTTTGTTGATGAGTCAATTGATTGAAATTAGGGCCCAAAATTCATAAATTATAAAAAAGAGGGTTAATCTTGTAGCTATTGTAGAGTTCGAGTCCCAGAAGTGTCATGGATGCTTGTAATTATTCGGAATCCACTTTAAACCGTAGGGAATAGGACTGACAACCCTTATGCGTAGAAAGAAAAACATCTACTGACTCGAAATCTGGCGGACGGCCTTGGCCTTCCATGGGGCTATTGCGCCTATGAAAGAGAAGAAGGAACAATGAGAAAAACTGAATATAATAAGAAAATAATAAACCTGCAACTCTAAAAGTTCAAACAAAAATTATTAAAAGTGGCTATATAAGAAATCTTAAAAACATTACTCAATGCAATTTATATTACAATCGTTCGGTAATTCTTGAAATAAATAATAATAATCTTTTAATAAATAAATAATAATTTTTGTAAAATACGAATATGTAATCTAGAGGGTACAAAGATCCTAAAGCATATATTTTTATATAATGGTGTATAGAGGGCCTGATGGAGGAATGGCTGGTGTCACTCTGGCTATATAGCACAGGTTTCAGGCTCAAGACCTGGCGGTACCATGGATAATTGTAGCTGTTCGGATAGATGTAGTTGTTGCTCTAAGAATCATAGTAAACCGTAGGTCCCGGTCTAATAGGATCGTAGAGCGTTGCGGGGGTAGTGCTATTTGCATCCGTACAATGTCTTCAAGCTGCACGTGCCCCCCCCAGGTAGTGCTAAATGATTAACGTCGGTTCAGCCCTTACTTGTGGCATAAACATAACTAAGTATTTGCCAGCTGCATTAGGGGCAAAATATATACTGGTGTTATATATATATATATATATATATATATATATATATATATATATATATATATATATATATATATATATATATAAATGGTGTTTTGTGTGCAATTTCAATTTTTATTCATGAACAACACTAATCAAGACCACACACATATACAGCCCTAAGCTTTATTCATATTAACATTAAAATTAGTTTGCATTTCCCCCGAATTCCTGACAAGATTTTGAATCTAATTAATGAACATCAATTTTCATTTTGATTCCATTATTTTTCCACTAAATAAAATTAATCTTTGCGTTATAATCGAAGTAAATCCAAATCTTCCATTGATAAGCCCATCGCCATATATCATGAAGTGATACTATTGTAGTTACATTATTAATGTGGTAAATGTGCATAGAAATGATTGCACGAAGCTGCCTAACCAAATTGGAGCTCATTAATTGAATCATTAAACTTCCCATCTAATTTCGATAAACATATATATAAGCGCTGAGTATTCTGATCATGCAACACGGGATTTGTGGTTTGCTGATTTGTAGGCTAATTATACTGATAAATATCTTTCATTAATTACGCATGTGTTAAATATATGCTATAATTTTTGTAATTGCTTATAAAATATTAGTGTTGTCTTTTATTTAACGAATTTATATATGAATATTTAATAAATAATTTCAAGTGATAAACAAATAATAATAAAATAAATATTTTAAAAATAAATAATGAATATTCAGATTATACAGCAAAGGATTTGTGGTATGCTGATTCGCAGGCTAATTAAAATGATAAATATCTGTAAATAAGGACTTTTGTGTTAGATACATGCTATAATTTTTGTAATTGCTTAAAAAATATTAGTGTTCTTATTTATTTAAAGAACTCATATATAAAAATTTAATAAATACTTTTAAATGATCAGATGAAATACATATTTTTTCTGTAAATGTCTTATTTTATTGAGGGATATATTCTGTCTATTCTATATATTCTATATATCTATTATATCTATATATTCTATAATTTAATAGTAATATATTTATTATCTGAAATAAGTTTTCATTTTGATATTAGACAGAAATTCGGAAGTTTTACATCATGTTACTGTAGCTATTCATAACTTACATATCTTCATTGGCGCAACAGCCCCATGGTGGTCCAAGGCCGTCGGCCTACTGGCAGATTTTGACAGAAGATGTTTTCTTTTTATGGGATAGAGTTCTCAGCCCCACGCCCTACAGTCATATTATAGCTGCGGTAGCGTTTTAAAGTGGATATCAAACCACTACAAATAAATATGGGACTGCCGGGACGAGAACCTGATATCTGTGGAATCTAACGACAGAGCGCTAGTCATTTGGCAATCTGCCCCTAACTTACATATAGCAATAATAATAATATTCTCCATATTAAAATTTCTATTTTTCTTATAATAGCAATTTTTTTATAGAAAAAAGGAACTATTAATGAATATCAGATCTTAAGAATTGTCACTAATAAAACTTCCAAAAACACCCCAACGAAATTTACTGCCGTATTTAAAATTTAGGACTCGTAAAACTACACAAAACATCTTTTTCGTTTCCCCCTTTTTTTCCTATAAAAAAGAAAACGCCAACTTTCCGGGTATAAAGATTCCAGATTTCCATCCTAGATGTAACATTTTTTAGCATATGTCCCTTTAACGGATTATTTTACTCACTGTAAAAAAGAAGAAAAAATCGCATCACACTATGGGATTATGTCAATATGAATAGCACGTATTCTTTGAATGGAAAAGATGTGCTCGGGTGTTTTATGTTGGTGGAAGAATCTTTAGGGTGGGAATAAAAGAAGCTTTTATGAAAAAAGGCATGCAAGAAGAAAAGTACAAGAAGTTCCTATTGATCATAATAACTTATGATGGTTTAATCTTCTGATTTTTGTTTAACTCTATGTGACTTTACGGCAGGAAATTATCAATATATAATTTATAATTTATACTCCACAATAATATACCGTAGTGTTTTTTAACAAATGTCACAAATAAAACTTCTAGAAAACACACATATGAAATTTACGATAGTCAAATGTGGGTTACTTCTCACAATACGATAGTGCTCCGGGAAGCCACTGCCCTCCTTCTTCAGCGTCATGGAGTCAAGTCAGACTTCTACCTACGGTGTTTCATCCCAACATAAGCTACACCCCCCTACCTTATGCCTTCTTTATGAGACCACACGGGTTCTTGGATTTGTATATATGGCGTTCATCTGGTGTCTATATTTCTCATTATATTAAAAAAATATATGATATAATGAAAAAAATTGTCATTAACTAGAAACTGATTTTTAATACATACCGTTTTTTAATACATGATAATTTAATATTTTCAACCGTAACATGCATGTATGAAGATATTTTATAATTTCCATTTATATTTAGGTATAAATGAAATCTTTTAATTAATTTATATTTAAAATAAATAATAAACGAAAAACTCACGAATGGCATGAAATCATTAAATTAATTTATATTTAAAATAAATAATATACAAAAAACTCACGAATGGCTATATCTCCAAATTTACCAAGTATATTTGTGCATAATCTTATTAAAATCACTGTCCCATTTATAATTCATAACACTCTACAATAATACTCGTAGTTTTTTTTAAACGAATATCACTAATAAAACTTTTCAAATAAAATTTACTGCCGTATTTAAAATCTAGGACTCGTAAAACTACACAAAACATCTTTTTCATTTCCCACTTTTTTCCCCTGTAAAAAAGAAAATGTCACCTTTCGGGGTATAAAGATTCCAGATTTCCATCCTAGATGTAACATTTCGCAGCATATGTCCCCTTAACGGATTCTTTTACATACTGTAAAGAGGAAAAAAAAAAAACTCACCATGGGATTATGTCCATATCAATAGCACGTGTTCTTTCAATGGAGAAGATGGGCTCGGATGTTTTATGATGGGGGGAAGAGTCTTTAGGGTGGGAGTAAAAGAAGCTTTCATGAAAAAAGCAATGCAAGAAGAAAGTAAAAGAAGTCACTATTGATCATAATAAAACAAGATAGTCTAAATCTTCTGATTTTTATTATTTTACTGTTTCTGCCTTTATGACAAGAAAATGAAGAATTTTTGTGAGCATTTAATATTTAACCATAGAAGTTCTCGTTGTTTAAACCTATACTGCAGGTATTTCTCCTGCATATCTGTAATAAGGTATCTTAACGAACTATTCATGGGCACCTTGGTGGATCCAGGATTGATTTATGAGATTGGGGAAAGGTGAGGACATAAATAAAAGCGATTGTACTTTAATTTGTACCGATATAAATGTAAAATTCCTTACATTGCAATAAATTATAAAAAAAAAGCTCTATGGAATATTACTTATCCCACTTGGTAGACAGCAACATTTAGACCAAGTCAAAACACTCGCGTGGTCTCATGGAAGGACGGAAAAGGGTGCAGCTTCTGTTGTGATGGAATACCCTTAGGTAGAAGTCTAATTTGGCTCCGAGACGCTGAAGAAGGAGGATAATGCCTTCCGGGAAGACTTTTAGGTTGAACTACTCCTCACTTGCATATTGTTGGAGAGAAAATCTGGAAAATTCCCAACAGGTAGTCCATATAACGAGGCTCAACTTTACAAACTTCATGAAGTATCCTCAGTTTTTGAAACAGTGTCTGCGTCAAATCTGCAGCGGGTCGAACATCAGTCCTAATTATTCTTACGAGTCGGTCATATTCATAAAAGTAAATTCATCTATATACGAATATACCCAAATATATTAACCAAATAATCTTAATAATAATAAATTACGTTGGGCTCAAAAATATAAGGAAAATTATTGTTTGAATGGAAAAAATATACCAATAATAATCATCATTATCATCAGTGACGCAACAGCTTCATGGTGGACAAAGGCCGTTTGCTCGTTGGCAGATTTCGAGACAGGACATGATGATTTTACTATTTACGCGGTAGGATTGCCAGTCCTACGCTCAAAGCTCTACAAACATAATGTACCGGCTCCTATGGTTTAAAGTAGATTCCGAACCACGCTGGCGCTCGGTACCGCAGGTTTCGGGTTCGAGTCCCGACGGTGCCATGGATATTTGTAGTGGTTCGGAATCCACTTTAAACTGTAGGTCCCGGTCTAATAGGATCGTAGAGCGTTACGGGGGCATTGTTGCTCCGCGTCCGTGGATTATCTTCAAGTTATACGCGCCCCCTGGGTAATGCAAAGTGAGTAACGTCTGTGCAGCGTTTGCCTTAAGGCCTCTAAGACGTCCATGTCTGTTTGATAGCTGCATTGGAAAAAAAAGAAAAAAAAAACATTTAAGAAAAAAAAATCGAAAAGAATTGAACCCAAATTGATTATATATAAATAAAAAAATAAAATTTTGATCACTAACTGAAAATCTAAATTTTGAAGTTGTGGCTTATCTGAAAACAGATGGAAAAACTATAAATTGGAAATTTCTCCATTTGAGATAGAGAAAGATAACACAAACCACACCTCACAGAAACCAAATGCCACTACTATCATGGTTATTCCAAATTCAGAAGCTTACTGCCCTCAAGGCTTCATGGGAATTATCGAATCAGCGACAGATCTGTTGTTTTAGTGAAGAATAACTAAAGGTAACAGAGTCCGGAGTTTAAAAAAATATATTCTAAAACACTTTTTTTCAAGAAAACTTTAGAAAATTAATTTTTCCAATTATAAAAATATTTATTTAAGATCAAGAAACTACTTTAAACTTTATAAAAATTGTTTTATTTGTTAAAATAGGGAAGATTACAATTCTGTATCCTTAAAAATCTATAATTATTTCAACTTAATTGTTAGTGAAATATTTAAGTTAAAGGAAATATAAGTATGTTGATTAATTGCATAACAATGATAATTTAGAACTTTTATTATTTTATTATATAAATCCTTCTTTATTTTAACAAACATAATATTACAAAGGAAATAAACCAAAAATTGTTCAGATTTATTTTATTTTATTTCTATGTTTTATAAAATTCTTATTGCGTTCCAATGGTTGTTTCCTTTATTTTGTAATGAAAGAATAATTAAAGCCTGATAAAAGAAAGCCTGACTCGTGGCTCAGTGTTAACAGGAACATTAGGGCTAAGGTTCAATCCGCTGGCAGTTTGTTGTAAAAACTGTTTCAAAAAACCAGTAGATTCGATGGCTTTTGTGATGTTCAATATTTTGCCTCGTGATTCTTAATACTTGGCGGGACTTTTTTCGGGTTTTCTCCCATACGATAAGCAAATGTTGGGTAGTTCCTCCTAAAAGCCCTCCCTCAAGGCACTTCCCTCCTTCTTAAGCTACACTGAGCAGGAGTCAAACAACTACCTACCGGTGCTCCATCTGAACAGAAGCTGCAACCCACTTCCCTCCTTCCATGCGAGTTACGACATCAACAACAACTGAATAATTAAATAGAAACTTACTTAAAGAGAAACTATTTTTAAAAATAAACTTACGCTTTTTCAATATTTCTTTTTTACTTCGATAATGAAAATTATAAATTAATATATATTTCCCTTATAAATTAGTAAAATGTATTTATTTTTTTAAATAAGATTGCTTGCGATTTTTTTGTGAATACCCAACTATTTTATTATTTACAAAAACACATTTCACTTTCATCAATCTTGCATGTTTGGGCATAATTTAAAATAATCAGAATTTTTAAAAACTAAAAAAAAAAAAATACTGCTGAATTTTCAACAAAATAAACTACAATTAAAGCAGCTTGTAAAAGTAGTAATTTAAACCTTTTTACTAATTAAATCCATTGTATGTGAATAAAAATGTAAAGCATATCCAGCTACTAGTATAACATAATTATGAATTATTTAAAACTTTTCGCGACGTACTCATTAAACATTCATTAACTTGAGGAAAGATAAAAATAATAAAAAAATATCCGATTAAAGATTGTATTAAAATTTTAAGGTGCATGAATGATACTTTTCTTCACACTCATTTTTTTTTTTTTTTTTTTTTGTTTCAAATTAATAACTATTTTGTGGAGCAAGTTAGTTTTAAATAGATTTGTATACTTTTTCAAAGCTTATTTACAGTTCTACGATTTGACTAATGGAGCTGTAACAATTATTGATAGTTAACAAATACTTTTTAAAAGGATTAACTACATATATTATCACTTGTACAAATGCTATTACAGTCTGAAAAAAAAATAATTTTAGTGCTTCATCTGTGCGCTAAAAAATGAACGAATTTACAACTTCACTATTTAATTAAATTAATCGATTAATTGATTATTTAATCAATCCATTGATTAATTAATTTATTGACTGCAGTTAACTGCAATTTATACTTAAATTTATTTTTATAAAAAAAGAGTTTGATAAATTAAAAATGTAATACAAAAATATTTCCTTCATTCTAATTTTTATTCTCATATTCAATGCGATCCGACATTCTACAATTCGTTTTAGATTCTACCTTTTTTGATTCATTTTAGATTTTTCATTCTACAGTATGTTTTAGATTCTATAGTTCGTTGTCGATTATTAATTCTATATCTCATTTATACTCTTTATTCTACATTTCATTTTAAATTCTTTATTCTAAATTTCTAAGGCAGAGAACGCGCTTAAGACGAAGAGCCCACTGGCCGACCACCACCCTCAACCGACGAAGCTCACGTCCAAATAATTAAAGATTTGGATGATGTTGGAATTTCAAAGGATCTGTCAATTCTCTTTTGGATCTCAAACGCGTCGAAAAATCTCGATTGGTACCGAAAACACTGAATGAGCCAGCTCACACTGCATTGATTCTTCGTGACTGTTTCGCCAAAAATGAAACCCATATCGTTCCACAAACACCGTATTCAAACCGTTCGATTTCTGGCTTTTCCCTATACTTAAAAGACCACTCCGGGGACACCGTTTTGAGTCGATTAAAGAGACTCAACGTGAATCGGCGAGCGCGTTGAAGGCCATCGCTGCCGATGGCTTTTTAGCATACATTGAGGATTGGAAAAAAAGTTGGCTTAAGTGCGTTGTGTAATAAATAAAGAGTTTTTCAAAAAAAAAAAAAATTAGTCTTACTTTTGGGCACAGTAGTATAAAATTGTAATTGTTAATAAGACACGCCTGGTACTTTTTAAGCGAAATCTAATTAGAAAATAAGATCAATAATATCAATATTATCTAAATATTTAAATAAAAATATATTACATTAACACACATATACGTATTACATTAGTAACGCTAAATAGACATAGATAGCTTTATGATCTTAAAGGAGAGACAAATAAATCCAATTAACATTATTTTTAAAAATAAATATTTATTCCTAAGATTACGCCTTCCATTATCATCTGCAGAATTCAAAATAATACTAACAATTGTAAAATTGAAGTTATTGAAAATGATTTTTCTAAAATATGTATATAAACTTGTAAACGCATGATTGTAATTAACATAAAGGAATAAGAAGAATTTTTTTAATTATGTATTTATTACATACTCGCATAATACATATTTACATGTTTACGTTTTAAAAACGTATTTGTTAGAGATATTTACAGCGAATATACACTGAAGTGACAAAAGTCATGGGATACCTCTTAATATCGTGTCGGCCCTCCTTTCGCCCGGCGAAGTGCAGCAACTCGACGTGGCATGGACTCAACAAGTCGTAGGAAGTCTTCTGCAGGAATATTGAGCCATGCTGTCTCGATAGACGTCCATAATTGTGAAAGCGTTGATGGTGCAGGAATTTGGGCACGAACAGACCTCTCGATGATGTCCCATAAATGCTCGATGGGATTCATGTCGGGCGATCTAGGTGGCCAGATCATTCGTTGGAATTGTCCAGAATGTTCTTCAAACCAATCGCGAACAGTTGTGGCCCGGTGACATGGCGCATTGTCATCCATAAAAGTCCCATCGTTGTTTGGGTACATGTAGTCCATGAATGGCTGCAAGTGATCTCCAAGTAGCTGAACATAAGCATTTCCAGTCAATGTTCGGTCCAGTCGCACCAGAGGACCAAGTCCATGCCATGAAAACAGCCCACACCATTACGGAGCCACCGCCAGCTTGAACAGTGCCTTGCTGACAGTTTGGGTCCATGGCTCGTGGGGTCTGCGCCACACTCGAACCCTACCATCAGCTCTTACCAACTGAAATCGTAACTCATCGGACCAGGCCACGGTTTTCCATTCATCTAGGGACCAACCGATATGCTCACGTGCCCACGAGAGTCGCTGCAAGCGATGTCGTTCTGTCAGTAAAGGCACTCGAGTCGGTCTTCTGCTGGAATAGCCCAAGAAAGCCAAATTTCTCCACACAGTTCTAACAGACAAGTCCCTTGTACGTCCCACATTTATTTCTGCGGTTATTTGACGCAGTGTTGCTTGTCTGTTAGAATTTACGACTCTTTGCAAAAGACGTCGCCGGTCTCGGTCGTTAAGTGCAGGCGGTCGACCACTGCGCTGCATCCATGGTGGGATGTTATGCCTGGAAATTTCATACTCTCCGGCACACTCTTGACACAATAATGAAGACGATGAAAATGAAATATACACAGGAAAAATGAAATTTGTACAATGATTATATACAATGATATACATTTTTAAATTACATTTTTTACTGTTATAATGGAATAAAACATAAAACACATGCAGAACACATAGAACATGTAAAACATAGAGAACATGCAAAACAGAACATTTAACATATAAACATGTAAAACACGTAGAACATATAACATATAAAACATATAACATTTAAACATATAAAACATGTAACATTTAAACATATAAAACATATAACATTTAAACATATAAAACATATAACATTTAAACATATAAAACATGTAACATTTAAACATATAAACATAAAGAAATCGGCATTTAGTCTCGTTTCTGTCTCTTTTTACCGTATTGGAAATTTATTGAAATCTTTCTGAAGACTTGATCATCTTTCTGAGCAAGGTTGACATTTTTTCTATTTTTCTATTTGAGGAATTTTTCTATGGCTATTTCTTGAAATGTTCAGTCATATAAAATTGATGGATTTATTGTCCGATGAATGTCTTGAAAATGTTGCTTTCAGGAATCTGTTCTACATGTATTATCCGCTGAGATGATTTTTCAAATATTTTTTTATTTTATTTTAAGTGATGGTGGCTGATAGATCTGTATATAGATTGAGGAATGATGTAATCGGCAATAGATGTTGGTCTTTGATACTGCGTTGATGTTGGTGTTTTCCTGCAGTTTGAAAGATATAATTCGTCTGTTGCCGGATTTTTTTATTTCGTTTGCAATTGCTGGAAGCAGTTCAGCAGTTTTTGTGATAGGCAGATATAGATAGATCTGTAGATGAATGCTTATTTATCTGTAGATGAAGGCTTATAGATCTGTAGATGAAGGCTTATAGATCTGTAGATGAAGGATTATAGATCTGTAGATGAAGGCTTATTGACCTGTAGATGAAGGATATATAGATGAAGGCTTATAGACCTGTAGATGAAGGCTTATAGATCTGTAGATGAAGGATGGGTAGATCTGTCGATGATAGGTAGATGAAGGATAGGTAGATGAAGGCTTATAGATCTGTAGATGAAGGATGGGTAGATCTGTAGATGAATGATAGGTAGCTGAAGAAGTATAGGTCTGTAGATGAAGGATAGGTAGATGAAGACTTATAGGTCTGTAGATGAAGGATAGGTAGATGAAAGCTTATAGATCTGTAGATGAAGGATACCTGTATTAGATGATTGGCTTCTTTCGCATTATCTGGATGAATTCATTGTCAAATAGATGAATTGGAAATATTCTTTCCTGCAGTTTGATCAAATATTGTTGAGTTGAGTCCAAATTATATTGGTATTACAGATGATTGTGGTTGGAATGATGATACAGATTATTGTGGCTGATGTAGTTGGAAAGTCTATTTTTCAGTGGCTGGTTGTCCTGTTTCTTTTATAATTGTTTGTATTATTTCAGAAGATATTGGATCTTTAGTTATTTTCTTGATGATTGCAGATATTTTCAAATCCAGGATATTGAAGAAAGAGACCAAAGATTATATTATGGTGAAATTGGATGGATGGAAATGATGACATAGGATCTATGGTTTCGTTGTTGTTGTTTATTACATTATTTGGCTGTATTTTTTGCTCAGTTGAGGGTTTGAATGTATTTTTATTATTTTCTTCAATATCCTCTAAAATGATTATGATTTTAGTTATTTAAAGGTGGTTTTTCAAGTTCTATTATTATTATAGGCGATAATCTATTATTATTATTATTATTTTCTTAACGGTGTATCTATTTGTAAGAAGAGGGATGATGGAATATTTAAAAGGTGATAGGTTTCAAGATTTTATGTTTGTGTTGAAATTGTTCTATAGTAGGGTAAGTTAATAATTCATCGACTGTTGGACTTCGGAATTCTACAGTAATGTTTGGAATTGTTTGAGAGGGTACATAGTTGAAAGGAGCAAGATATTCGTTAAAAGTGACAGTGGGTTTTAGCAATTATCTGTGATTCGGGCTTGTTCGGTGGTTGGGAGGACTAATAGTTCGTCAATAGTTGGTGTACCAGTTTTTATTATGATTAAGTGAATATTTTCAAAAGTGGAAGGTTTATTGATTATTTTTTTATCGAGTGCAGTGTTGATGATATAGAGGATATTGAAGACAGTAATAATTGTGCAAAGCATTGGAAAATTAGATGGGGACAGTAAGAAACAAACAGCGAGACTGAGCCAAGCGAGCGCTTTAAATAGAGAATCCATTTTTATAACTTACGAAATAAGCTTAGAAAAATGAGCAAAAAATCACATACCACATTCAATCAGTGCAAACTACATTGTGAATTATTTCCATTCTTGCACAGTAACAGTGAGCAGTTTTCAACAATCTATGCTTATTCTAACAATGAGATGCATTGTTTTTTTTAAAGCATATGTTTTTAATCTCATTGTTACAATACTGTTGTATTTTACACTGCTGGTTGTAATTAGATTGATTTGAACAGTTGCAACAGTTTAACAAAGCATGTCTTTAAATGTATTAAATATTGTATGTCTCTAATTATATGTGTGAGTATAAATAAAGCTGAGAGTTCTCAAACCTAGGCCTCAAATATCTCAACCCAACTACATCCAGTTTCAATTTAGTTGCTTAACCTGCACAATACAATTTAAACGTTACTAAATGATTATTAGTAAATACATAAGTATTTCGACGTAAGGTTCATCTTGTAATACAATCTGTCCATATATAAAAAATAAACCCATTTCCTAACAATATTTACATGAAATTATCAATAAAATATTTTTTCTAAATTGTTACCTATATCGATTATTCATCTTGGTATATATATATATATCAAAGATTAAAGTTCAATTTTAAAGCCTAGAAAATAAAAGGATTGATTTTTATAAATAAAATATGTCAGAGTTAATCCAACTAAAAATATTCTGAACGGAAACTTAGTTTAGGGGAGGAGAAAAGGTAAAAGAAAATCCCTTCGTAGCTTCCTTCCGCCAAAAACCTATATAGATATATTCTGCTGCTTCTTTAATCTTCCATTTTCGATTTCAAGAAAGTTGCTCACGTTCCAATTTTTTGATCTCACTGAAAAATCCCCTTTTTTTCACCTTCTACGCAAGAAGTTTAAAAAACGGATACAGAATGCCACAATCGTTGCGTGCCAGGGCGAGCAAAATAAAGTATGCCAGTGCCAGGGGAATGGTTAGGGATGAATCGGATTCTTTCGAATATGCAGTATTAAAATTGGCTTCTTTTTTTGAGGGGGGGGATAGGAAACGGGCGTTCTTATGCATATTTTGAGGATATTCAAAGGATTTTCGACATGAAATCGACATGAATTAGACATGAATTTTATCTTTAATTCCTTTTTTTTTTTGTTATCTTTTGGTTCCTCAGAGAAATTGATTTTTTTTATTCACATTTATGTTTCGCTCATTTTCAAATAGCGGAAAATATTTACGGCAATTACAGTTGTTATGCAACAAGAAATCCCAGATCTATTATTTATTGTTTGATTATTCCGCTAGTAATGCTTATTTAGGTAAAAGACGAAGTATTTGTATTTACATTGAATGCACACTTGGGAAATTTGGAGCCTGGCAATTCTGGACTTTTTCTGAAATAGCATGGTAGGATCTTTACCTTTTTAACTACATTATGTCAGGCTATTATCCGAATTTCTTAAGTATTTCTATTTATTCTACATTTTTGCTTCTGCTTTTTGGATGTAAGGAAAAGATTATTCTAATATATATATATTTTTTAAATGTGTCATTTGTTTTGTTGTATAATACCAACTTTTTAAATTTTTTTGTTGTTGTTGTGTTTGGAAATTCAAATTCTTTTAATTTTGTGCATACATGAAAAAATAAATCATATTTCCCGACTATATTAAACAAATAATAAAGTTATTAAAAAGTTAGTAATAAAATAATAATAATATCAATAATAAAGTTTTAAATTTATCAGAAATAAATTTATTAGTAATAAAATTATCAGAAATAAATTTATTAGTAATAAAATTATCATAAATAAATTTATTAGTAATAAAATTATCAGAAATAAATTTATTAGCAATAAAATTATCAGAAATAAATTTATTAGCAATAAAATTATCAGAAATAAATTTATTAGTGATAAAATTATCAGAAATAAATTTATTAGTAATAAAATTATCAGAAATAAATTTATTAGTAATAAATTTATCAGAAATATATTTATTCTTGTTATATGGCGCAACAACCCACCAGTCGTCCCAGGCCGTCTGCATACTGGCAGATGAAACATGAGACGTTGTTTGTTTTGTACGAGGTGCGGTTGACTGCTTTATGCGCAAAGGTCTGCAGTCATATTAGAATCAGACCTATGGTTTAAAGTGGATTCCGAACTATTACAAACATTCATGCACAACCGTGTCTCGAACATGAATCATGAGGAACAGAGCGCCAGAATGCTAGACATTCAGATATCAGCCCCATTCTTCCAGGAGATTTATAATTCTCCTTCTCTTATAAGCTGCATTCCTCTGTCTCAAAAAAGTAAGATCAATTTTCAATTTAAAATTCCCAGGACTTATGGAATTTTTGTTTCTTTTTTACATTGCTGGCACTGTTCTTGACATCCGGGTGAAATTTGACGTCAAAATATTCATTAGTGTTTCAGTTACGTTTGGCTTTGGGAAACGCTAAAACTGGTACTGGTTATTTTTGAAATGTCTGCATTAATTGAGCAATCAACTTGCATTAAATTTTGTTTGCGAAACTTATAAAATTCTACAGAGGACATTCGGCGAGCATTCCTATATCGGAAAGAAATGCTTAGAAGAGGCATAAACAGTTTAAAGAAGGCAGAGAACGCGTTGAAGACGAAGAGCCCTCTGGTCAACTATCAACCTTAACCGACGAATATCACGTCAAAAAAAATAATGATTTGGTGCTGGCAAACCGTGGATTTAAAATTAGAGATCTTGCTGCTGATGTTGGAATTTAAAAAGTATAGGTCTATTCCATTTTGGGCTTCAAACGAGTCAAATCTCGATTGGTACCGAAAGCACTGAATGCGCCAGCTCACACTGCGTTGATTCTTCGTGACTTTTTCGCCAAAAGTGAAACCCATATCGTTTCACAACCACCGTATGTACACCGTGCGACTTCTGGCTTTTCCCTAAACTCAGAGGACCACACCCGGGACATCGTTTTGAGTCGATTGAAGAGATCCAACGAGAATCGCCGCGCGCTTTGAAGGCCATCCCTGCCGACGACTTTTTAGCATGCATTGAGGATTGGAAAAAAAAGTTGGCATAAGTGCATTGTGTCCAAAGGGGATGACTTTGAAGGCGATAAGATAAAATTGGAAGAATAAATAAAGAGTTTTTGAAAAAAATAAAATTTGTTCTTTAGTTTTTGCGTACTCTAGTATATAATAAACATTAAAAGTGAACTAAATGTAATAATATATAAAGTTATAATTTATACTTTAAACAAATCTAGCGAAAATACGACTTAACATAACAATTTCAATAGATTCAACGAATACAATTTATTTTCAGTTCTCCTATTTAATAAACTTTGCAACTAAGTATATTCAAACCAAAGAATAGTAAAAGAAGCTTTTGAAATTTTATTCAATTTCAAAAGCCCTTTTAGAACAACTTTTACTTCCTGTATATATTATTAAACGTCTATTCATATTAAATCACATAACATCGATACTAGAGAAAACCTTTTTTCTGCGAACTCATAATAAATCTTATGAAAGCAAGTCTTTTCTTTCTTTAGAATTATTTGCGAATCCGTAATGAAATAAAGCAACTCTCTACTTCGGAATTTATGTGAATTGAAGAGCTGCTCCTTCCAATTATGCATATTTCTACGAAGATGAGCCTTCTTGTAAGAATGCCGAAAGCGAAATTCAATAAGCAACCATTAAAATCTGCAAATGTAAAGAAAATAATAATGTTGCATTTATGTAAATAAAATAAGCAATCGCCACTATAAATATGTAAAAAATTTTTTTTGTCATACTACTGTGTCCAAAAAGTAAAACTAATTACTTTTTTTTTCCAAAAACTTTTTTTTATTCTTAAAAATTTAATTCATCGCCTTCAAAGTAATCCTTCTCAATGCACTTATGCTAAAATGTCATCGGAAGGGATGCCAAGCCTTCAAAGCGAGCTAAGTGGTCAAAAAAATTGTTGAAATAAAAATTTATATATATATATATACACTCTAGAACCAAAACATTATGACCACCCCTACATTTTGCAATAAACTCACCTGGATGACGTGGAAGGCACGTGATCAGGTGGAAGTGGTATTTAACTGCTGCTGGAGAGTCTGAAGAATCATTCTTTCACTTACTTCTGTGTATGATGGTGTACGAGGTGGGCCAACTCGTTATTGACAGGTGGTCATAATGTTTTGGCTCTTGAGTGTATATATGTCCCGAAATATTAGACATTATTGTTTTACCCACTAAATGGTTTTAATAGGACCTGATGGCCGAGTAACTAGCGCTGTGGCCCTCAGTGCCACATGTTTCTGCGATGTCATGGATGTTTGT
The DNA here is from genome assembly GCA_021605075.1 of Caerostris darwini. Lineage (NCBI taxonomy): Eukaryota > Metazoa > Arthropoda > Arachnida > Araneae > Araneidae > Caerostris > Caerostris darwini. The sequence goes on from BPLQ01015685.1 coordinate 495,359, forward strand.
AGGATTCAGAATCCACTTTAAATTGTAGGTCCCGGTTTAATATGACTGTATAAAGTTGGGTGTCAAGCTGATAAACCCACTTCATAAAAAAAGAAAAAACATCTCCTTTCTAGAAATCTGCCAGTAAGCAGACGGCCTTGGCCTAACGTGGGGCTATTGCGCCACTCATAATGATAAAGATGAGTCGTATTAACAAACTTTGAAGAAGTTCTACATTAAAAAGTAAAGCACATCCTAAGTTATCAATAATTTGCTACACAATATATCTTACGGAAAAATATATAATAAGCAATTAATTGATTATAATTGAGATTATATCCATGTATGAATTTCCCACTAAAATTAAAACGATTTTGAATTTACACCCATAACTATTAACAAAGATTTTATTTTAATATGCCCTTTCCTAAAAGCTATCAGCCATTAAGAGTATGAAAAACAAAAAAAAAATACTTAACTTTTTGAAGCCTTTCTACGTAACCAATAACATCCTTGGTAAAACTACCTCATCAAAGATAAAAAAAAAACATCAAAGAGAAAAGACGATTTTTTCCCCTTAACTATTATTGATGTGTTATCGTAACTCGGTTTTACCGGACATCACTGTGAAACAACCTTTCTCCCATTTTTCCCTATGTGTATACTCTCCATTTTATTTTATTTTACTTATTTTAACAAAAAGGAATTTCAAATCAATGTCGTGATTGGTTACATTCTGAATCTCTTAACAAGGTGGCGATAGATGGCTTTTATTAAATTGTGGCGGGGAAATAAAATATTCTTTGAGTATTTTGTATCAAATGCGTATAATTGTAGCAAATATTTTGCTTCTTTAGGAATTTTTATTTAAGATGAATAAAATACTTTATTAAATTTATAACATTGTTAAGATTTTTATGCTTACTTATTCACATGAATGCTATTTTAATTGAAACAAATGCTGTGAAAATCATAATGTGATTTTTGTTTGCTGTGATACATATCATAGTGATAATATCATATATAAATTAATAAATGGATTTTTAATTTTTAATAATACTGTCGTGTCGAGAGGGATTCAAATATGTATTTATAAACAATTTTTGTATTAAAGTAATATTGTTTGTAAGTATTATATAATGCATGTGTTGTGGTGGTATATTTTATGTATGTCTCTTGAATGCGTCAATTAAAGATCCGCCAAAACTTACGTTATCCTTACCGCCTCCTGCCTGAAAACAGTGACTGTAACACGAGCCACGGAAATCGAACTTAGAAAAATAGTAGAAAAATTATATAAAAAAATTGTAAAAATAAGTAAATAATTAAATAAAAATAAAAAATTTCGAAAGATTGTAAAAAAAAAATATCTTGAAATGTTAGACATTACTATTTTCCCCACTAATTTAAATAACGAAGCCTGGTGGCTGAGTAACTAGTGCTCTGGCGCACGGCGACACAGATTTCGGGTTCGAGTCTCGGTTGTGTCATGGATACTTATAGTGGTTCTGAATCCATTTTAAACCATTGGTCCCATTCTAATATGACTGTAGAACGTTGAGCGTCGAGCTCACGACCCCACACTTTGAAAATAAAACATCTCCTGTCTCGAAATATGCCACTAGACAGGCCTTGGCCTACCATGGAGCTTTTGCGCTACTCATGATGATGATGATGATGAATGAGTCGTATTAGCAAATTTTGAATAAGTTCTATATTAATAAGTAAAGCACATCCTAAGTTATCAATAATTTGCTATACAATAGAGCATACGGAAACACATATCATGAGCGATTAAGGTGTTTAATTAAGATTATATCCATCAATAAATTTCCAACTATATTACAAAACGATTTTGATTTTTTTTTTTTCTAATGCAGCTGGCAAACATTTAGACAACTTGGTATTGGATGCCTTAAGGCAAGCGCTGCACAGACGTTAGTCCCTTTGCATTACCCAGGGGGCGCGTGTAATTTGAAGATAAGCCCCGGACGCGGAATAACAATGCCCCCGCAACGCTCTACGATCCTATTATACCGAGACATACGGTTTAAGGTGGATTCCGAACCACTACAAACATCCATGGCACCGCCGGAACTAGAACTCGAAACCTGTGGTACCGAGCACCACAGCGCTAGCCACTCGGCCATTCAGGCCCCCGATTTTGAATTTACACCCGTAAATATCAACACAGATTTTATTTTAATATGCCCTTTGCAATAAGGTCATATTAAATTAGGGTCTATCTCATTAGGAGGAAAAAAAAATACTTAACTCTTTGATGCCTTTCTGCGTAACCAATAACATCCCTGGCAAATCTACCTCATCAAAGAGCCAAAAACATCAAAGAGAAAACACGATATTTTTTCCTTAACTGTTATTGATGTGTTATCGGAACTCAGTTTTGTCGGACATCGCTGTGAAACAACTTTTCCCCCATTTTCCTATGTTTATACACTCAATTTTTTTTTATTTTGCTTTTTATCGGTGGCAACAAAAGGGAATTTCGAATCGATGCGGTGATTGGTTATATTCGGAATCTCTTAACAGCAATCTTTTAGCGATAGATGGCTTTTATTAAATTGTTGGTGGGGAAATAAAAGATTCTCGGAATATTTTCAATCAAGTGTGGGTAATTGTAGCAGTTATTTTGCTTCTTCAGCAATTTCTATTCAAGAGGAATGAAATACTTAATTAAATTTTTAAGGGTTTTATATATACTTATTCACATGAACGTCGTTTAAATTGAAACAAATGAGATGCATTTAATGTTTTTTGTTTGCAGTGGTACATAATATCATATCTAAATGAACAAATGTATTTTTATTTCAATTCCTTCCATTAGCTCTCACTCTCCCTATATATATAGCTTGTTCAAATTTTCAATCGTTCATAAAATACTTCTTATTCCTCCACTTCCTAAATATATTTTTTTGAACTTGTAGTGGATGTTAATATGGTTTTTTCAAATGTTAATTCAGTAATTAAATTTAATTCATTCAATTTAGATATATTTAGATTTAAGTTGCATATATCTACCAATAGATGGCGCCAGATAAACTTAACAAAATGAATGAAAATTATTTATAAAATAATTTCTGCAATATAGTGAAAAAAAAAGAAGGAATTTACTTTAAAAAATTAGTTTTTATATTACTTGTTAAATTCATTAAGTGTTTTGTATTTATACAGGTGATTATAATTAAAGTCCCACATTCAAAATGCTGTAAAAAAAAAAATTATAAAAAAAAAAAAACCACTCGTCACAATGAGTTCAAATTAGAACTGAAGATATTTGAAGAAGGGGAAAACGATATGGCACCAAAAAAATGTTCCAAAAATAATTTGATTAAAAATTGTTAAATTTAATGAATTATTTGTTAAATTTTTAAGTTAAATTTTCATTACTGACTTTACGATGGAAGTTATAATTATTTTTTAATTATCATTTCAAAGGTTCCCTGATAAAATAAGTAAATTAATATTATGTTTTTCTCTTTTCCTTTTTGCTTAGTACTGTAAGCATACTTCCTATACACACTGGCAACAGAGCGCAGTTCCCCTTCCCCCCGTTGCGTCCAGGAGAACTGGTAAGTCCTTCTCGAGTCTCTCACCCTGGGGGAGTACAGCTCATCCCTGCTCTCTTATAAAGACATGTTTAGTTGGTCTACAGTCTTTCACCGGGAGAAGAAATATATTTAGCGCAACTCTGCGTATTAGTTGGCCTACACATTCTCACCAATATAGAAAGTATATTTAGTGCAACCCTGCCTTAGCGGAGAGTGCCAGTTTAAAAGTAGAGTTCATCCACATATAATAATCTATCTATGCTTCAAAAGTGACAAATGCTATTTGTGTCTATCTTCATTGTTTGTACTTGTGTAAATAACCTGAGTTCTCAAACATGTGCCTCAAATATCACTACTCAACCATATCCCATTTTAGTCTGGGATTACCCGTACCGCGGCACATTACAATATGGCGCCAGATTTTACTGGCGTTGTGTACGGGCCACACATTCGAGCACCACATTGTTGTGTGCAGATACGGGTAAGACATTTTAAATAGTGGTAGTTAGGTTGAGATACTGGAAACACATGTTTGAGAACTAAATATGAATGCACCTAAATATACTGTCCGACCGACTAAACACGTAAAACACCAGACTAAACATGCCTTAACGAGAGATCGGGGATGCTCTGTACTTAATCTGGCATGAGTGTCTCGAGGCCGACTGACCAATTCTCCTGAACGCCACACTATGGCTCTCTTGCCAGTGTGTAGGAGGAAGCATGGTTAGAATATTAAATTTTATAGTATTTGAAAATTAAATTTATTAGTTAAAATTAGTTAAAATGTCATTTATTTTAGTGCAAGTAATAAAAAAAAGCAATTTCTTGATATTGTAATAACTTTTTTAGAAAAACAACAAATATTTTCTGCGCATCATGCTTTTCAGAATATTTTCCCCCATAAATTTTATTTTTTTCCTAATTTCCTTGGAGTTGCTTCTAATTGTCGTGGGATATAAGCTCGCCTCAATAAATACAAGAAAGGACAATTAGACAAGTTTGAAAAGAAGGGTTCGAATACTTAAAATGTCAATTTGAAAATGGATACTGCATCGTGGCAGTATAAACTAGAAAGTTCGTTTAATGCAACGGTAGTCATTCTGGTTTCTACGCCCTCTCTAGTGGGTGTTCCAAGTTTCATGGTAGGCGGTAATGATTTTGTGGATTAATTAAAGAATTTTCAGGTATTGTTTAAAAATGCATGTCGTATCCAAATATGCGGAAAATGATATTCAGTTTATGGATACCTTTCCCTACTTCATATCGTGTGGAATTGATTTTTAGTGATGTTAATAATATTATAACCAACGAAAGAAACTGCCTGAATATTTCCAAAAGAGGATACGTTTGTTCCTTAAAATAATTAACTAGATACTGTATTTAGATTCACAGCATCAGATATATGTCTTTAATAATTTAATTAATTAAATATAACTGCTTCAGACTATAAGCTCGTATGCATTCAAAGTATGAATAAAAGATGGATTTAACTACAGTAAGTTGTTTTATAAATATTTATTCAGCTAAATTTCAGCGAAACTCCGACAAACAATATTTGGTAAGAAAATATTATTATATGATTTAACTTGCTGTAACTATGCTTCATAAGTTTGATAAAGTAAATTTACTTTTTAATACTTACCCCATAAGTGTGCAACCTAGATGAATTGCTGGATGAACGAAGCTTTTGTCTGCGGAGCAGTCACACACTTACTGTCCTTGATTATTGAAATCATTGCATTTGATCTACGCCCATTGAATTGTTATGCCTTATTTTCTATTTTATTTTTATTAGTATTTGATATAAAAATTTAAAATACAAAGCAGAATATGAACAAATGCTAATATATGCAAAAAGGAAAATAGGAATTTATAAATAATACATTGAAAAAGATGATTAAACTACCAACAAGCCGAGCTTGCTGTTTGACACGTCAGAAAGAAATTGATGGTTTGGTGTGTCGCTCTACGGTCATCTTCTGCGCACGAGGGCTAAACAGACCGGGACCTACGTTTTAAAGTGGATTCCGAACCACTACAAACATCCATGGCACCGCCGGGACTCGAACCCGAAACCTGTGGTACCGAGCGCCAGAGCCGTCAGAAAGAGAAGATTAGGGAGAAAACACTAATGGAGGATATTGAGAACAGATCTAGGTCGCTTTCTATTTTAAAATAAAATAATGTCATAAATTTGGAAGGATCTAAGAATATAGTTACCGATGAAAGGAATATAATAATAAAATTCTTTAGATGTATTAAAGATGAATTGTCTAATACTTGGATGATCAAGAGATTTTCTATTATTCTCATTTCTGAAGTACCAAGGTGAGTTTGTAATCCTTCGAAGAACTTTCATGTGGAAGTTGTGGGAGGTTAGAAAATGTTACTATTAACAGAGTGACGGTAGGTATAAGATGGTTTACTACCCCTGGTTTAACGCATTCCGTGTAACGCTGAGTTTAGTAAATATCTGTCATTTAAGTGGCGAATAGACTAAGGTTAAATGTCTAGTGTTTAAATGAAATATTGTTCTTTGTATTATTTTTCTTGAATATTGGAAAATGACTATCACTTATTCCACACAAAATCCAGTTTTCCAGTTGTAGTTCTCTTCAACCAAATCCCAATCTATTCGTTTCCCTGCACTGCTACTTCCATTTCGGATCCCCGAAATGAAGGACGTATCGAAGTACAAGCATTCCTCGTCACTTTGGCTATTGCCATGTTCTATCTCACTCTTTGATTCGTTTCCTCACTAATTGGCTTCTGCTGAGGGTGTTGTGTTTTTTTTTATCAGGACAGAGGAAGATGTAGAGAGGGATGGACTGCCGAAAAGAAAGAGGTAAAGGAATCTTGGGTTCGAAGATTGACATTATGCTCTATTGTTAACCATCTTCATTAGTCGTTGAAATAAGCGGGAAATTTTGTATTGCGAAAAGATTTGAGGTGTATCCAATGGCCGATTTTCATTTCATTTTGTTTGATGAAATTTTGGAATTGCATTTGGTCGTTCCTCTAAAAGAGAATAAATATGTCAGATAATATATGCTGTATTTGGAGGATATAAAATGTGACCCTTTATTTTTCTTGCAAAATGTAACATATACTAATATTTGGTAATATTATACGTTTCAATCTTATTTAAAGTAATAAATGTTTAGTTTAAATCAACAACTTATTGGGTAACTTAATTGAACATTAGTTGAATGTCAACATTCAGAACTATATAGCTTCTATATGCTGCTACTAAATTTTGCGTTTCTGTTTGTCTTTGAAAGAAACGGGAATTTTGGTATTGAGAAAAGATTTGGGCTGTATCCATTAGCAGATTTTCGTTTTATTTTGGTTGATAAAATTTTGGGACCGCATTAGGTAGTCCCCCTAAGAGAAGATAATATATGTTGTATTTGTAGGATATAAAATTGAATAATTTATTTAAGAGGTGGGCTGAAACGTTCGTAGGCTGACACATAGATAGCGCTACTAGTATTAAATCTATATGATTTTTAGTTAGCCCTAATCTTCAAAAGACACGTGTATAAACTTGACAGCTGTTGAACTAACAGTATGTGAGTTATAGCATTTTTAGTGCTCATCACGTGCAGTCCACTCGGCTGACTGTCGATTGGACTCCGGTGTGAAATGATGGAGCCATGTTTCATCCATTGTCACATACCGACGATATCCAAATATTCATTCACGATATGCCCAACGCGTTGCTTTGATATCTTTAGAGTCTCAGCTATCTCAATCAACTTCCCTTTACGGTTATCAGAAATTATTTTGATGACTGTTTTCGTCGGTAACAGCCTCTTAGGGGCGTGAACTGCTTGCATCATCCTCAGTGCTCATTTCGCCTCGTTTAAATTTAGCAAACCACTTCTTTATTTTTGATTTTCCTGGTGCAAAGTCCGAATAATGTTTATCAAGCCAAGCCTTGGTTTCAATAGTATTTTTTTTCGCCAAAAAGCAATGCTTTATTAACACACGAAAATCCTTTTTATCCATTTATACAAACTAGCAAAAGTTGCTGCACTAAAAATGCTATAACTCACATACTAAAAGTGCAAAGCTGTCAAATTTATGCACGTGTCTTTTGAAGATTAGGGCTAACTAAATATCATATGTATTTAATACTAGTAGAGCCATCTATGTGTCAGCCTATGATTTTTTCAGCCCACCTGTTAATTGCTACATTTTAATTTATTTCAATTGCATTGAGAGAAAATTTAAAATTAAAGTTGAAAATTACAAACTATTTGAATCATCCAATGCCAAACAAAAGTATACAATCAGATATTAAATGCTCAAAAAATGTTAAAATCGAATAATAAAAGTAAATTAAAAATCAAACAATAAATAAATAAATAAAACTGTATTTAAATATATCCTATAATTTATGAACGTAAATAAGAATACACATTTAATTTGAATTATTATTCTGACTGTTTTGTCGTTTTAATTATTAAAAAAAGATAATCACAACTTTATTTTTGTGATTGTTGATTGCACTGCAGATAATTGTCCTTTCTCTGAATACATTTTCTTAGCTTCTCATTCCAGTGATTCTTAACCATTATCTCACAAACTGTAATTTATTTCGCATCTAAATTAATTTTTTTAATTATATGATTGTCTACATGGAAGAGAATGGTTTGGGAAATAATGGCCTCAAAAGCAACATTTTACATCATTAAAAGCACTAATTAGAAATCTTTTGAGATATTTGGCTAACTTCTAGATAAAAAAAAAAAAAAAAAAAAAAAAAAAGGTTTATCACTGTTGAAGTGTTATAGCCGTTACTACAAATTAACTGCATTTTTTATATTTCAAACATAATATTTTTAATTGCATTTGCCAGTAATAATTTTTCAATTCCTACTATTAGTTCACACTCTCCCTATATAAATTTCAATCGTTCATAAAATACTTTTTATTCATCCACTCAAGTTCAAATACATTTTTTAAAACTTGTAGTGGATGACACTTAATGTTAATGTAGTTTTTTCAAATATTAATTCATTCATTAAATTTGATGTAGGAATTGACTTTAAAATTTTTTTTATATTACTTGTTTATTAATGATTTTTTTATTATTCATTAATAGTTTTTTTTTAAATATAAATGTTTTTTTCTTATTGTTTTTAATAATTTGGAAACTCTGTAAAGACTATTCTGAGTTTAAAGGTATTAATAACTTAATAATCTTCACTATTTAAAACAATAACATTGTTGTAATATCAATAACATTGATTTTCAGTGTATGAAGATCGCATGTACGTACTATGCATTGGGAATAAGTAATAAACTCATAAATACCTCGAAATGTACTTAAGAAATGTATATTTATAGTTATTAAACATAATTCTTGCGTTTTTCTTCTTAAAAGGTATTTATTTTTATTAAAAAAATAAGTAATACATCAATCAAATTATTGTTTATCACAGGACATTACTTTTTACATCTATTTGCCCATAGATGAATGCTCTTTGAAAAAAGTTATATTTTTAACTTCTACAAAAGAATGTAAATGCTGCTGTGACAAGGTATGAGTCAATTATTAAGTTACATGTGTCTATTTATTAATAATTTTATTTATTATAAATGTTTTTTTATATTGTTTTCCATAATTTGGCAACTGTGTAAAGCCCATTCTGCGTTAAAATTATTCAAAACTTAATGATTTTTACCATTTAAAACAATAAAATTAGTGCAACTTATAGAATAATCTGATTTTCAATATATGTAGAACATCTTGAGATCAAGAAATATACACATGAATGCATTGAAATTAATAATATTGTATTCAAGCAAATTAATATTTAATTTATAAATTAGGTATTAAACATGATTCATGAGTTGTTCTTATTTTATTAAAAAATTAATTAATACATCAATTAAATAATTGTCCGTTCACTTAACACTATTTTTTTTCACCTATTCTACACCTTTTATTCTCCTTCGAAAAATTTATATTTTTTAACCTCTGCAAAAGAGTGGAAGAGCTCCTCTGACAAGTTATTAGTCAATGATCGAAACCGGTGATACCCAGAATAAGCAGTGCCTGAAAAATATGGCGAAGGACATATGGTCTTCGATAGAACCTTTTTAAAATAGTTTTTGACATATTTGGCAAGATGTAGTCAAAGAGTGTCATGTTGAACTTTGTCTTTTTTATATTTTATTTGTTTCTTTCAATGCTTCCTTCAAAAGCAACAGTTGCATCAAATAAACGCAACAATGCTTCAAATGCAACAATTGCGCCAAATAGATGCAGCAATGATTCAAAGGCAAAAATTACATCAAATAAATGCAAAATTTTTATCAAATAGATGCAGAAATGATTAAAACGCAAAAATTGCAACAAAAAAATGCAAATTTTTTATCAAATATATGAAGAAATGTGTCAAATGAAACAATTGCATCAAATGCAACATTTGCATCAAATAAATGTAGCAATATTTCAAATGCAAAAACTGCATGAAATGATTGCAATAATGCTACAATTGCACGAATTGCATCAATTAAATGCAACATTTGTATCAAATAAATGCAACAATGTTTCAAATACTACAATTTTATCCATTAAACATTGGAGTCAAATTAACAATGTTTGTTAAAAAAAAATATTTTAATAATAATGCTCCAATTTTGCCGAACAAGAATATTTAATAAAACTCTTCGTTGCAATTTAAAACAAACTTCTTTAATATCAATCATTTTTGAACTTCTTTAGAAACACAGTCACGTAAAAATCTCATTATCCAGAACAATAAACATCCATAAAGGAAGTAGCATTAAACTAAGTAATAAATTTCATTGATTAATCCCTTGTAATTACTGTTTTGGAAACGTAACGGTAGAAAGGTAATTATTTAACATTAACAAAGGTATTCCTTCTTGAATCAATTGAAGCAAATTGAAGATGATCAAGAGATTAATTTGATTAAGCACTAGAATTTAATGTGTCGCTGTATGCTGAGTTTAACGATTTATTGCAGAAATTTTTTTAAAGAAGTAAACACTTGATAATCCTTGATTAAATTTGAAAGAGATCTTTCTCATTCATGAACTAAGATACTGCTTTTTGAAATTGCCATTGAATAATTTGTTACGAGTAATTGAGTTAAACTTTGCTATTTCAGCAATTGTTTTACACTCTTAAGTTTTCCTACAAGTTTGAAAAAAATTGTAGTATGATCTATTAATGCATAATAACATTTCGATTCTTCTGTGGTTTATTTATACTTCCATATTATATAAGAAACGGAAGGAAATTTTGAACTAAGTACATTCATCATCATCATCGCAATAGCCCAATTGTGGGCAAATGCCATTTGCCACACTGGAAGATTAAGAGACAAGAGGTAATTTTCTTTTGATGGGGTAGAGTTGTCAGCCAACATATATGGGTCTAATATCAGCCCAATGCTCAGCGTTCATATTAGACCAGGACCTACGGTATATAATGGATTCCGAGCCACGACAAATATCGATGGATACCATCGATATTTGTTGTGGCTCGAAAGAGACCAAGACTCGAACTCGTTTATTATCACATGATGAAAATTTATGTTCTTTTGACCAAATGTTTTAAGAAAAACATTTTTATTAAACAATTTCTAATTGAAATTTTGAAATTAGTTAAAATATGTTTGAAATATTAATATTTTTTTTATGGAAAATAATGTTTAATACGCTATTATAATGGATTGTTTATAGCTTACAATGAAGTATTTAATACCGAGTAATATTAAAAAGTATATTATTCGACAGTGTATAGACTTAATTGTTTATAAAAAAATCAACTTAAAAGAGATCGTTATTTGTTTGTATCGTGTCATCTTAATCACGAAAATTTACAAAATATGAGGCTTTTGCGATTTGAGGAGGTAGAGTTTCGGTAGAGTTTTTTTTTTCTAATTGATAAAGCAAATATAGATTTGAATATAAATTTTCATACTGCAATGTTAGTAACCTTTCCTTAAATGTAATTGTGTTCTGTTTTAATTTCATGGATAAATTGTTGTTACATCTGCAAAATGCATTCAAGGTTAAAAATAACTCTTTTAGAAGAATTTTTTTGAGTGTAATTTCTAAATATATTACAAATAAAGAAGATTCCTAATTGCTTGATTTTAGATAACATTCTTTAGATTAAAAAGTTATGTAACTTTTATAAAATTGGAATTAGAAAAAATATATATACTTTATAATATATTGTCACATGTATTATATATATGATAGCATCGCAACCAATCATATCTTGCAACAAATAAAGCAAACTCATTTGTAAAATATCCACAGTAAAAGGTAACAATAATTTAAACATGCAAAAGAAATCTAAAAAAAATAATAAAATACAAAATAGTCCAACAATAAGTAATCATTAAGAAATAGAAAAATCCAATAAGAATAATTTTAGTTTTATACTTGATAAACTTGTGGGAATTTAAAAAAATTATGCAGCTGTGAGTAATAAACTAATTTAAAGCAATTAAAATTTTCAATTTAGTACAATGTTATTATTCAAAATAAAAAAAAATTCCACTATTCAACAAGGCTATTTATGGTATCATTCGAACTAAATCATAAAATCAACTTCCTTGCAATACCATTAACTCCTACCTTATTTTTGTCAAACTAGCAATTTTAAGTAGAGAAAAACCTGATTTATACATCAAACAATTGTCCCGGAGGAAATTTTTTTTTACCTCTCTCTTTCATCACTTCTTTTCTCTCAATTTCAACACTATTTGGAAGTTGAAATAACGAATTTCCCATTCTTTCAACGAACATGCAGACAAATCGTACGTTCACAGATAAACAGAAACCTCTCCATTCTTAGAAAGATCCCTTTTTCGAATCATTTTCCTTTTTTTTAGAGTGTTGTAAGCCGGAAGATAAAATTATTTGAAGAAAATTGCAAGGTCCTGTTTTCGAGGCTGTATTTTTTTAAGTATTTTTTTTTTTCGAATTTTTTTATTCCATTTCTTTCTTTTGACTTTTTATGCAACCTTTCTCTTCTTAAAAACAGGAAATAGCTTTGCAAATGGAATTAAGTTTCAGGAAAGAGAAGTTAAATGGAGACAAAGTTAAGTCTACAATTTTTTTAAGTTGATATTTTATTTTACTCTCTGTTTTAAAAAGGGTTTTTTGATTATATGGGGATTGAACAGAATTAAAAGGGTTTAACCTCTTAAAGGATAATTCTGCTTTCAAATACAATTTTGTTTCAGGACAATCGTTTTTTTCTAAAACTGAAAATATATATTGTTATAATTATGATGGACTATTTTATTATCCTACTTATTATAGGACTTCAAGTACAAATTTAGCCATTTTGACTCCACATTAAATAAACTGTAATGATCTGATATTCTATTATGGAAATTCAATTATAAATTTAATCATTTTTATTTTTCGTTATAATTAGAAGTGTAATCATCACATTCTTCGACAAAATGTTCAAGATTACCACACGATACATCGCTAATATCAAAACAAATTATGTCTTATATGACTCATTTAAAAATGAAAATTCAAGCATTTATAAACAATAAATAACACAGCTCTTCGTTATGTTTTTTTTTATCAAAATGCATTAAGCCAAATGTCTATAAAACAACATGAAATCCCGATTGAATAATTGCTGCCAGTTTCAATTGGCAATTTCTTTAACTAGAAGAAACAATAAAAATCTCAGAGATATTGAAAAACACAAACAACATTTGCAGCATGGCTGATTCCGTCCTTTAAAAATCTTCTTTCATCAAAAAAAAAAAAAAAAAAAAAAAAAAAAAAAAAAAAACCACGAAAGAAAAAAGGGGATAAAAAGAAAGATATATCAAATGAATGAAAGAAAGATAAAGGTCCAAAAAAGACAGAGAAATGCAAAGCGATCCGATGGGACCAAAAGAAAAAAAAAACGTTGATTGGGTCGTCGCTGCGATAGAAACCAGAAATATCACTTGTGACTTCACGCGGAAAATGCGATTACACCCACCAGCTCCACTGATCCAGTGATAAAGAACAAAACTTCTCTTCCAAAGTGTGAATTCTGTGAGGTTGAAAAGTGAGAATCCTTTTTTTTTTTCTTATCCTAATATGCTTCAAATAGGGTTGATTCTTTATTTTTTTTTATTTTTTACTTTTTCATCCTATAAATTACTCGGTTTACAATAAGATTACTGTTCGATTTCTGCATTGCCTCCATTCTTTTGGGACACATGAAAAAGAAGGAATTTGTCACGGAGCTTTTAGTAAAAGCAAAAAATCTTGTGTTCAAATATAATCCTGCGTTTGAATATGTAAGGATAGCAAGCAATTTAATGCTGAATAAAAATCATAATCTTTTAATTGTGTTTCTTAAATCCAAAAAAAGTTTCTTTTTTATGCAGTTCTACATTTTTGCTATTATCTTGTGTGAACATGATTTTGTTCTTGTATGAACGTCATGGTGTGTATGGAAGAGAATTAAGAGTATAAATTATTGTTTCTAATAAATCAATCTGATGTTCAATCGATTAAATTTCAATCAATGTTGATTCGAAATTCAATCAATTTAAATTCGAAGTTCAATCAATGTTATTCGAAATTCAGTCAATGTTCATTTGAAGTTCAATTAATCAATGTTCACTCAATTCAATTGTCAATCCATAGGAGTTGTGTTTGGAGTGTTGTGGTGTATCATATCAGTTGTGAGAAAAGCCCAAAATACTTCTATTGTGGATGCAAATCCCAAACACTTCTGGTGGAAATGCAAAGCCCTACGTCATACTTGCCAGGTTTTAAAGCAGCGTCTGTAATATAAGCTGGATATCTAATACATACCAGCAATTGTAAAAGAATTGTTGTCCACTTTCAAGCCGATTGCTTGATCAACCATCAAGTATAGAATGAGCCTTAGAGTAAAAAAAAAATGACAATACACTAAAAAAAGTTGCATAATTTTTCACAGAAAGACATCTACAATATGACAGAAACATCGAAACGTAGTCAGTCTTACAAAACAGTAAGTGGAAGAAACAATAAAAAAAACAGAGATATTGAAAAACACAAATAACATTTGCAGCATGGCTGATTGCATCCTTGAAAAATCTTCTTTTATTGAAAAAGAAGGAAAGAAAAAGGGAAAAAAGGAAGAGATATCAAAAGAAACAAAGATAAAAGACCAAAAAGGGAGAGAGAAATGCAAAACCAATGGGACCATGAAAAGACAAAATAGAAAAAGCGTTGATTGGTCGTCGCTGCGAAAGAAACCAGAAATCCACGTGGACTTCACGTGGAAAATGTGATTACTCCCACCAGCCCACTGATCCAGTGATAAAGAATAAAGCTTCGCTCCCAAAGTGTGCATTCTGTGAGGTTGAAAAGTAGGAATGTCTTTTTTTTTTCTATCCTAATATGCTTCAAATACGGTTGATTCGTTTTCATTTTATATTTTGATCCTATAAATTACTCGATTTATAAGATTAATGTTCGATTTCTGCATTGCCATCATTATTTTGGAATTCATGAAAGAGTGAAGAAAAATTTGTCACGAAGCTTCGGGTAAAAGCAAAAAAGTATTGTGTTCAAATATAATCCTACATTTGAAGAAAGATAATAAGAAAATTAATGCTGAATAAAGATCATAATCTTTTAATTGTGTTTCTTAATACCGAAAAAGCTTCTTTTACCATGCACTTCTGCATTTTTTGTAATATCTTGTGTGAGCATGATTTTATTCTGCTATGAACTTCATGGTGCACACAAAGAGGAGAATTAAGAGTATAAATTATTGCTTTTAACAAATTAATCTCCTCTAGAGTCACGAGGAATTTTCATTTCAAAAAAAAAAAAAAAAAAGGTTCATTTAAAATAAACTTAATTACTACACGATTTTACGTATGGGTGATTTAGAATTCGCATTACTAAGCTAAATTGATCCTTAGAAAATTGAAAAAAATTAATATTTTAAAATCCAAGCAATTGAAAAGGAAATGCAGAGCATGTGTTTTAGTAATGGTGAAACATCGGTATACGATGAAATTTTATTTAACTTTTATTTAATATTATATATAACTAATTCTGTAGATGAAATAAATGATATTATAGTTAAATTCGTAACTGATTTAAACTATTTTATCTGAATAATTTCTTTTGTAAAATAAATATGCCCGATACGCATGTTTTATATCTCATATTTCTTTTGTAATGCACAAATGAATCTAACCTTCCAGAATAACACCGATTGTAAAAATGTTTTCCTCAAAGATTGAACATTCACTCTTTTCAGCGTCAAAACATATCAATATGTTTACTAAGTAAATACAACTTCTTTGTGTAGTTGCCTTTTATTGAAAGTAAAAAATTGTTTTTATGTGAAAGTAAAATATTATGGTATTTGTAGAAGAAACTTGTTAACTCTGCATTTTGACTTATTATGTGTCAACGGCCTAGTCTATTTGTTTTCAAACCTATTTATACCACTATTATTATACACTCATAACCTAATAAATAAAAGTGGTATAAATCAGATTGATACCGATGAAAGGGATACTTATAAACCATAAAAGTAGTGGTAATTAAGTCTCAGAGGTTATTTTGTTGTAAAATTGAACCTCTTTGGTTGTCATCATGATACCGTTAAAGCAAGACGCTATAAAAATGTTCTAGCACCATAATGCTACTGTTTTTATCTTCGATATACCTTCTAACCCCAAAGTTTTAATTGCAATTTATGCAGATGTCCTTTGTACGAACAATAACATCAAATATCTTCCCGTCATTCTGATAAATCATTTTAAAGGCCTTAATAACTGGTTTGATAAGTGGAATATCGCATTAAATGTTGATAAAACTGAGACAGACATCTTCTCGGTAGGTAATGAAAATAAAAAAAAATCTAATATTAAAGTTAAAGATACCATAATTCCTAAGAAAAATAGTTCAAAATATTTAGGCATTTACTTATAGCAGAATTACTTATAACAAAAAAATTTCGAATATAGTAAAAATTTCTGTATGAATTTAAAAAATATCTGACCTCTTATCAATTGACACTCTAGCATGAGTAGTAACAATACAATTCTATTGTATACAGCCATTATACGACCTACAATTGCTTACGCATCTACAGTCTAGTCTTATGGCGCTAATTCTAACATTAAGATCATTGAAGCTCTTCAAAATATCACTGTCGGACAAATTAAAGCAGCTAAATGGTATGTGAGAAAATACAGCAAGTTACTAATATTCCTCCAATTAAAGAGTCTCTTAAGCACATTTCGGAAAATTTCTTTAATTATATTAGTAACCACGAAAGATCTTCAATCTAGGAAATTAAAATTTGTGATCCTAATATTAATATTAAAAGACAGCGGAATATTTTAATTTAGAATTTTTTTTCTTTTATTATTGGCAATTTACCTAATAGTCAACTGTTTATACATTATTTTACCGGAGATGTGGTCCTTTGGGGCTAGGAAGCTCCAGGAATTTAAACATCCAAATTTTGTTGTTTATTTCACGATACTCAAGCCGAACCCATCGTGAAAGTACATTGCAGACATTTGAATTCATTGTCTTTGTGTGTGTCAAACACATCAATGGCCAACTAGATCGTCTTATCTTTTTTCAATGTAGCACGTTTGTCATTTGATGAGCATGTCCTTCTTACTCTCATAGATTATCGCCAATAAAATTCAAGAATTGCAGTGAGTTTGGCATGAAACGTCACTAATTCGCTGTTTCTACAACAGTCCAGCCAGATACAAAATGTCCAGCCAAATCAAATCAATGTCAAGCCAGAATAAAAATCAAATCAAATCAATGTCAAGCCAGATAGCAAATTGCTGGAGTGTTAGTGATGAGGTGCCATTTTATTGATTGGTTCGTTACAAGTAACTATTTTTTCTTAAATAGAACTTGGTTTTTATTAGGTTCAGATAATTCCTTGGTCCACTTTTTTCTCTTAGTGTAGCTTTTTTTCGTATTGGGCTTAATATTTTGTAGTGTTGTATTCATAGTAAATTACTGTTATTTCAATATCAATTGGTTTGCAGTAGTTCTTCTATATAATTTTTGAAATCCATGAAATTAATGGGACAAGTCTTATGCGCTTTTTATGGAATTGGAGGGGAATAATGCTTTCAGACATAACTTGTACGTATTGGGATAGTCTGTCATCCATGACTAGGATCCTTTAAACTGTACAGTTGGATTATATAAATACAGTTTCATCTGTCTCACATAAATTTTGGATAGAATGACTATAAAAAATCCCCCTAAATGTTTATTTTTATTTCTTCACAAAGTTGTACTTAATACAGTCACTTACACTAAATATTTAGTTTTTGTGATTATTTACACATTTAAAAAAAAAGATTTATTACATTTAAATAATAAAAAATAAACTTCACACAATGTTGTTTTCAAAACATTTTGTACATCAGTACATACACATTTGATCAGTAGAAAATTTTTAATTTAAGGGTTTAAAAGTTTTAACTTTAGAATGTAATTTTTAAATAAATTTTGTTTCATTTTCAATTTTATTTTATATTTTTAAAAATATTAGTAACTAATACGAAATAAAATGTTATATAATTAATTTAAAGACACTTTCACACTTTATATCTCTCTTCTTAACGTTATGTAACACGTTATTTTTTTCTACTCGTAGTAGTCCAGTGGTAACGTTCGTAACTAGCGTGCAAAAAGATTTAGTTCGAATCCGTTGCAGTAATTACCATTAGAGACGTAATGGCGTTTGTGGTAACACATCTTGCATTGCTAGGTTACCTGGCTGGAGTTGTGTCATATTGAAAAAATTGTATGTTTTATGATGAATACTTATTATCACCATATATTACCAAAGCTTCTGATACGGGTAATTTAATACAGAGAATTGAATCCACAGAAAAATAAATTAAATGAAAGACTTTAGTTATAAATGAGGAAAAAATAATTTTTTATGTAATTTTGAAAAATGATATGAGAGTGCCATATGATAAATGTGATGTGATATTGAAAAATTATATAAAAAATAGTTATGATAAATATTTATTATCATCAGACATTATCAAGATTTCTGATACGCGTAGTTTAATATTTCAGCAAGCAACCCTATAGGTATAAGAAAACAAAAGCAGTTTTATCTCTCAAGTAATATAAACTGTTCCTTTATTGTAAGTTTTTTCTAAGATAAGTCTCAACTCACAAATACTTTCTCACAAAATCATTTACGTGACGGTTGAGACAAAAAGAGAAAACACCTCTATAACAAAACAATTCACAGTTTTCTTATACTTTCCTTCTACTCTTTTTTCTCATTTCTTACATTTATTTATTTTTATTTTTTCATGACATCTGATGACCTGTTGACTACATAATATAAAAGGACCTCGTAAAAGGAACTACAAAACTAAAATAGAAAAAGAAAAAACATGAAAAGGAAAGATCTTTAAAGAAAAATAAGAAAAAAAAAAGAAATACAAACTATCATAGATAACGCTTAGGCAGTGATTAGGTTGAAACCTATTTGATTGGCAGGATAAAAATATTCTTGATCTTCTAGATGCAGAATTATTTTCTTTAGATCGTTCAATGATGATTATGCAGAATACTAAGGGGGCACTGCAATTTATATAAATTCTTGTCACTCGTTTAAGAAATAGGTAGAGTAGCATATCGTCTGCTTGATGTAGATAATGATATAAAATTTAATAATTACTATTTTGCAACGGATACTAATGAAATGGTTTATGGGTTGTTCTAACTTTGATAAGAGAATAGTTTTGGAATTTTTTTGATGCTAATGAACGTAATTTTTGATGTCCAAGCGAGCTGCTTTTGTCTGTGCTAATATTTAATAATTTGTCGTCAGATATTTTAAAAGGCAAATATACTAATACTAGGAGGTACAGAACACTTTCCTAGGAATTTGTACTTTATTTAATTTTTTTTTTCATGTAATGTGTTATTAAGATACTTACACTTTTGCATGATGGGAAAAAATCTTTTAAGAACATGTCTTTTTGAAAAAATGAATTTTTATCATTCCATGAATGTAGCGAAGTTGATGCTTTAAATTATAACGTTATTAAATTCTTCTTAATTTTAATTTACATTAATTTCTTTTACTTCTGTTTATTGAAAAAAAGATTCCATCAATAATGCGGATATGAATATGGCTCCAGGAAGTAATGTATGGTATGTACAGTGATATTGATCTCATAGAAAATTCCACACTGGATGCTGGCTCCACGCCTCACATCCAGGGTTTTAGTTCGTATTGTGTCTTTAAGAGGATAATTTGTTCCTTTATATCATATTGTATTAAGTATTTAATATTTAAAGAATTTTTTAAACTTCTTTTGTTTAACGTTTTTCATTTAATTTTTCTTAAAAAGATTTTTTTTATTTGTAATGAGTACGATACTTTACTTTTATCAGGTAGGAGTTTACAGCACCTTCGGGCCCATTGTATTTAATAAACTCTTCGTAGTCTATCAACCCTTAAACATTAGTCTGTAGAAACAAGCTATGAAGTCCGATTAAAATATAAATGAACTGCTGGCCATTTAAAAGGCACTTGAGGCTAATCTGAGTCAACCTCCATCACAACAAATGGATGGAATTACTATTTTCCCTGACTGAAGGTCTGCCTTACAGACTCTTAATAATGATTTTCCAAGTGTAATATCGAACATTATATATCCTTCAGAACAAATCCACTGCTTGCACAGAATGTGTATCCTGCAATGGATCCCTACTCATGTGAATTTGGAATTGAATGCAATTGCATATTCTATGGCGATGATTGCCAGAAGTCTGAATAAGGCTGCAATTCCTATTTCCCTTGCAGCCTTGGAAAAATCTAAAACTATAATTTCTTCTGAGGTTAAAATAAATAACACAATGCAGATATAAATGCTGAAAGAAAAACAGCTACTACTCTTACAAGAATGGAGAACCACAAAAATATGAAAGGCTCTGCTGACGTCGTTAAAAAATACCAAAATGTGGCAACAGTCCCAATGTCGAGTTTACTCCTCATCGTGTCTTTGATTTCCCTAGCTATCGAAGCCGTCATGCATTGTCTGAACCATTTCTCGGAAGAGAATTTATACTCCGAGCTGGCAACAAACACGGTCAATATTAATCCCTCTCATCACGATATTTGATTTTCTTGTACTCTTCAGGGGATACGACAACAAAAACAAAGAGATGAATTGCAATAGAGAAAATCCTTTGTTTTTATATAGTTAAGCTTGATTATGGTTGGCGATGAGGTCGATTGTATAAAAAAGGTTTTAACGAATAACTGCTGATTACCATAAATTTGACATTAGCGTTCATCATGTATTACGTACCATGTATTGATCTAATTATTTTGATGCCAGAGACAGTGCTCATGATTTTAGTTAAATGTTATCAACTTGGAAACGTCTATTTTATTCCAATTTTGGATATTTCATCGTTAGTTAGTCTATAAACAGTGGAATTTCTGTCTACCAGTGGTAGGCGAAAATTGCTAGGCTATAAAAAAAATTATGTCCGGATGATTTAATTAGAAATAAAATATGTTATGAAATACAGGTAATTGAATTTTATTAATTTAAGAATGTGGATATTGTTATTTAACTTGCATGAAATTCTTCTGTGATTGAAAGAATTTATTTCTATTTCGAATCAAATGTACAATTAATGTTATTTTATTGCATAAATTCACAAGAGGAATGCTGAAGTGAATTAAAAGTTTTTTTCATCCGAGTTCACGGATTTCCTGAACAATCAAACGGCCTCTGAAAGATCTTTCTCTTCTAAATACATGCATTAGAGCAACTAGTGATCTAATTTATGAGTTCAGAAGCGACGGATTATAAGCATGCATTAGATCACAGATAAACATTACATCATATTAGTATACTAACAATACTAGTATTAACTAATGCAATAATAAATTGCGTACTTTTATACTGCTGCTACTACAGAGACAGTTAATCTTTATGCCATAAGCGAGGACTGCACAGCTGTTACTCATTTATCACTATACAGGAGAAAAAGTGGAGCTTGAAGATATGCTACGGCGAGAGTAACACTACCCCTACTACGCTCTACGATCGTATTAGACACGGACCTACGGCTTAAAGGGAAAACGAACCGCTACAAATATCCATGGTACAGCAGGGATTCGAACCACAAGCCTGTGGTACCGAGTGCCAGAGCGCTAGCACCTCGGTCATCAGGCCCCGCTTACTTTTATACTACATGCAAGAATTTCGAATTGCCCTAGAAATCTTACTGCAAGAGTTTTTTCCCTTCTAACATAAAATAAGATAATATAATATTTATAGTCCTGTAGATCAAAAACTCTTACCAAAGTACGCGTATATATATCCAAACTGTTCGATTATTCGATTGGCCAATGCATGCACATAATAATATCATCTGGCCAAAAATCGGGGGTGAAAGAATGATTAAAACTCTCCAGAAAACTCGCCGAAGTGCTCGCATAATTTAAATCTGATAATTTCCAGCCTTGTTTAGAAGGTGGCATTTAATCTCGGTGCATTAAGTATCTCACGCTCTGGTTTCGAGGCGGAGGCTATCAAAATTCAGTGTGCATCAGCAATGTTATGTAAAATTTACGTTTTGGTTCAGTGCTGCAATGGATAGCGGTATCATGAACTTGAAATTAGGCGCTGATTTAATGTACAGTTAAGAATACGCTTGGATTTGCATATGTGTAAGTAGTTAGGTGATTACAAATTAGCAATTTCAGTTCATTAATTGCACTGGCAGATCTATGGATGCTGGCTGTTACCAATGACGTAACAATGGGCAAATTGTTAAGGGCTCTTGCCCGAGCAGAGAGGCTATGAGTACAAGAAAGGCCTGACATTCATTATTACTAAATGAAGTAAAACTTATTAGCTTTGTATTGAATAAATTTAAGTTGCTAAGGTGTTAAATTGCGGCCTAATGTCAGAGTGATTAGCGTGCTTGGGCACGGTGCCATAAGTATATTGTTCAAGTCCCGATGGTGCCATGGATGTTTCTATTGTTTCGGAATCCCCTTTAAAGTGTATGTCCCTGTCCAATGTGATTGTAGAGAGTTTAACGTAAGGCTTACAACCCTACCCCGTAAAAAGAAAACATCTTTTGTATCGAAATTCAGCAGCCGGCGAACGGCATTGGCCGACCATAGGGCTGTTGCACCACTGATGATGACCCACTGAGGAGGAGGAAAGCGGTAAATTAAAAAAAAATGTATATCAATATTTTGAACTTATTCATTTGTATAAAAAATATATCGCATTTGACAGTAATATTAATAGAATCAATCATTTATGTACGGAAAATCTCGATGGTAGCAACATCCCCCATATCTGGTTCGTGATTGTACTCGTGATGGTACTTTAAAATCTAATGGAATATTCTTGTTCTTTGAGAAAAAAAATTTTCATATCTCAAAGCGGAATTAAATATGTTTGTCTTTAGTTTTTCTTAAAGTTCTTTAACGAATTTTTTGATGATATTACATAGAAAGAAAAGAAATTGTCGTGCAAGTAAACGACAGGAAAGGCATTACTCCAAATGACATTTTCGGAAAATCAACAACAAGAAGAACAAACTTACAATAAATTTATTCTTAATACTCTTTTTATTCCTTGTTTATCCTCACGGGCCGGAATCCTTAAAAAGTCGTTTTTGATTAAAGCACCCCGAGCAATTTAAATTGTCCGTGAGCTTCAAGAAACACTTCCGTGGATCATTGATCCCAAGTAACATCCGTTCCTTTCTTCTTTATATGCTTGCCGCCCTCTCATTTTCCAACGCTATAAACCGAGATTAAAACATGAAAGCGTTTTGATTATTTTTATTGCATCCCTGTTCGAGATGGGACACGAATTACGGAACAGGGTTCTCAAATGAAAGAATAGTTTGAAATTAGTAGGAATATTTTTCAATACGAAGTGACTTCGTTGTCGTTTCTGTTTTTTTCTTGACAATTTCTTCAATAACATAAAGTCAGCTAAACACCTTTGGCGAGATTGTACAAAATTAAAGCTTTTTATTGTTTTTTTTCTGTTCGCCAAAAGATATTAAATTATCTTTATTTAATTTTATATAACCATAATTAAATGTATACTTTACTACTTTTATTTATTCTTGAAATAGTAACGCCAGTCGGTAAACTATACCATCTGAGTTTTTTTTTCTAATGCGGCTTTCAATACAGAGTTATCTTCATGCCATAAGCAAGCACTCATTTAGCACTACTCAGGGGACACCTATAGCTTAAAGATACACTCCGGACCTAGAATACTACTACTCCTGAAACACTCTACGATCTTACTACTACTAATACACCACACCACACAATATCGCTGTGCCTAGAGCTGAGTTGCCCCTTTGCAGTTTGGGAATGATGTGGGTGAGAGAGAAATCTGGCTGGCCTATATAGTAGGTATAAATAGAATTTATTCAACTTCTTTGTAGAGATTAAAACTGATTTTGGTTATTTTGCTTGTCGAGTATAAACCAGATCGTTTTCATTTACTCACAGGGCTCACTTTTAATTGCAACATAAGTAGATAATTTTATTAAAAAAGAATATGTCTGAATGATTTAATATAGTGCTAAGAATGAATTGGCGCCATTTTGAAAGAATTTAATCTCTTTTGAAAAATTTTTTCAAAGTGAAAAGAATTGAGTAATTTTTATTTCTTTATATTTTATTATTTTATGAATTTATTTATATTTTGTTATTTTATTAAATATTTATATATTTACATATTGTATTAATTTTTATTTATTAATACTTTTTTTTTTTAATATTTTATTATTGTGTAGGCGATTCAACTACTTAGAAAAAACTAACAATAAATGCATCCGCTATTTACATTTTGAAAACAAAAATGTTTCGAGTTCTTTTTAAACAGTTTATGCCCAATTATTATCAAATATTTGCTATTTCCAATTTTTTAAAATAATCTACCAAAAACTCAATCGAATCAAAAATTTAATGAATTTTTCACTAAAATAAATTTGCTACGAAATATATTAGTAAAGTTATCATATTTATTACTTGAATAACTTGGAAATGATAATAAATGTCCGTCTGACTGTAATTGAAATATACTATTGAATTATAAAAATACCTTCATCAGAATGCGAAATATAAACATGTATGTTGTTTTCAATTATTATTATTGTTATTTCTTTTTTTGCATTTTTTTCTAAGAGACAAAGCTTCAATAATACACGTTTATAACTTTTTTTAAATAATCAAAGTAGATTTACTTTATTTTTAGAATATATTCATATACCAAATCCAGGAATATTTTCTAAATAATGGTATTCATACCATGGAATAGGGATTTGTTTTGTTTGTTTATATTTAATAACTTGTAATATCAATTTGTTTATATTAATAATTATATATATTTATATAATCAAAACACGAAAAATAAATATACTTACTGGTATTAATTCTTACTTTCTTTTTTGATTACAGATAATGCTTAAATAAATATACATTTATAAATTTTGCTATGTAATCATAATATACTTATTTTCTTTTTAGAAGATATTCATACACTAATTCTATGAATATTTTCTGAATAGTGGTATTTAATTTTATTATTTAATTTATTTAATTTTTTTTTTGTTTATATTTAATAACTTGTAATATTAATTTATTTATATTAATATTATTTGTTGCATATTAATAACTGTTTGTTTATATTAAATTGTTTCAATATTACCTATTGAGAAACTGGGTCTGGTAAAATTCCAAAAATATTTATATACACATCAGGAAAATTTGACATACATTGATGACATACATAAATGACATACCTTTCCAAACTGAATTAAAAGTTTGATTTATGGCCAAAATCTGTTGTCAATGAACTAGGTGATGTGACGAAGCATGGAGAAATTTTCTAATGCTAATAAAACGAGCTGCAGATTATGACTAAATCATCAGCTGAAAGTAGCTTTTAATATCGATTTCTTGAAACGAGCTACTTGGCTTACAACGCTGCACCTTCACTGACAAAGTGGCGATATTAGTTTCATTATAGGCACACTGACAAATTAGTTGATGAAGTAGTTTGATTCATTCAATTAAGATTCGCTGTCATTTTCGACACGGGAAATCTTGTAATTGGAATTAATTGATTCATTTGGAAGGATATGTCATGCTAGATATGTGCCATGAGCTTATTGCATATTTATTGAAACATGTTTTCACATGATTTAAATATATTCTTTTTTTTATAAATGGTGATCTTATGTCTTCTCCTTACTGGTTCTCCTTATTGTTTTAGAGAATAAAAGCTTTAATTGACAGATGAAGCATTGATTTCAATGCATGCTCATTAATTGAGGAATATTCAGTTGTTGCAACTAAATAGATACAGCCTGTAGCAGTTTTTCTCATGAAAAGAGATACAGCATTTCTGTTTCCAGGGGAAATGAATGTATATTCTTTAACAAGGGAATAATTAAGCCTATCATTCAAATCTAACAGCAGATAATCAGTGTTATGCATAATGTGGCCTCATGAAATTCGCAGTTTGGGCGACATTCAGAGGTCGAAACAATTACAGATGGGACATGGACTACGCCATGATTTGTTCTATCGTGATTGGTGATAGACCATTGGTTAATGAAGTGTCGATTCTAATGGGAGGTGAGGGAAACTGAACCCCCCTCGCTCTTAATGAATTTTCGTAAAGAGAGGTTTTTGAATAATGAGAGAGATAGTGTTCTGCCACGAGTAGAAAAAAAATGTTGTTTTTCACTTTTTCTGAAAAATGATTGACGGCCGGAATGTCTACCTGTTTACAAAGTGAGCCCCATGTAGTTTCGGGTATCATGCCATGCGATAAATAAAGCTGCAGTGATTGAGTGCATTAGATTCGATGTAGACTAGAGAACTCTGAAAATCTTCGAACATGGAGTGAACTGCACTTGTGAATGAAATTACATTTATTTTTCATTTTTTGTAAACAGAGTTCTTTATACATGTATATAATACTTGTAAATAAAAATTAAAGTGTTTCCATAAACTTGAAAGGGACCCTCTTCGTGAAGGCGTTATAGGTCTAAGTCGATGTATTTCGAGTGAGACTAAATTGTTTAGCATTACTTTTTTGTGAATGGGAAGTACATGACCAGACATGTTTACGCGCAAGGGTTATTCTTTAGCAGACTACTGGCCTTCAGCGATTGAATTTTGTATCATTTCTGTTTCCTTTTTTCTCAGCTGCATCATTTGTGTGGCAACTATATATGTCTTAAAGTGTACTTAAGGGACCTGATGGCCGAGACTAGCGTTCTAGAGCTCGATACCATAGGTTTCAGGTTCGAATCCCGTTGGTACCATTGACGTGTGTATTGGTTCGAAATCTACTTTAAGACGATTTCCAGGCCGCATATGACTCTTGGGCTTAGTGTTGATTATCCAACCCCGTAAAAAGAAAACCATCTTTTGTTTCGAAATCTGCCTACTGGTAGACGGCCTTGACCCTCAATGGGGCTGTTGCGCCAATGATGATGAATATACACTTAACGAGGAGTGAAGAAACATTTAAGGATGACAATTACTTAATCGCCAAACAAAATGTTTCGATGTGTAGGGGGCCTAAATGTTTAAATCATTAATGTTGATTGTGATAGAGTGTGTGATAGTGTGATAGGTCAGGTCATAATCCTTAAGGGCATGGCCTTAAGGATTGACGGTCAGGCTTCCTTGTAGTCTTTCCAGTTTTGTACCATAATACACGCAAATATGAGGCTGTTACAACCTGAGGATATTTAATCATCAGAAAGCAAGTTATTTCTGGTATTCCTTCCTTCTACACACTGGGAAGAACGTCCCTTGTGGAGCTCAAAAGAAATAAATAAATAGTCAGTCGGCCTCGACACTCTCTACTCGAAATATATTTAACTGACCTCGCTTGACGCATTAGTTGGCTGACAGACCCCCATCAGGAGAGGAAGTATATTTTGTGCACCCTGCGCGTAGCTGAGTTTCGGATTTTTGATTAGAAAGGGAGTCATCCTAGGAAAAATAATTATATGTCTTTAAATGTATTGGATATTGCATATCTGTAATTGTACATGTGTGGTGCTGTGGTGTGGTATGTCGATGATCAGTTCAAATTTGTGTATAATTTAACGTTTTTAATAGGATTATAAGAAATATAATAATATAAGTAATTTTTTTGTTTATTTTATTATTAATAACACTTTTTAACTTTTTAATTAAACCTCTTTCTGTATTTGCTTATGAAAAGCTGTTTTATTTTTATATAATCGTGGTATAAATATATCATTTTAAACAGTAACGAAATAACTGTTCCAACCGCAATTGACTTAAAATATAATTAAATATAGTTATGAATATGACATTAGAAGAAAAATATATTTTTCTTTAAAAAAATATCCCGCAGATTTATTTATTTGTTTGAAAATATGAATAACTTCTGCTCTATTTTTATTTATGTTCTGACCAAAAGTATGACAACTATTTTCTTTAAGTGTAATAATAAATTATACGTAAAATAAAATAATTTCCTTCTCTAATTTATTGGATTTATTTATTTTTTGTCTGTTTAATGTGGTGCCTTTTACTTGCATATCTAGCCACTACATCATGTTTTTGTTTTTTTGAGTTATTTCGAAAACATAATTTTATGACATCATAATTCATGAAAAAAAAGTATTTTACTTTTGCTTCTATTTATATATTTCAGAATGATTTATTTGTAGATTTCTTAAATATTCAATAGTTTCTTAAATATAATAATTCCTTAACAATCATTACAAACCACTTCCTTAATAAATAATATTGAATTACCTTAAATCCATCAATTAAAATATCAACGACTTTCCTTTATTAAATTCCTTAATAATCATTGCAAACAACTTCCTTAATAAATAATATTGAATTACCTTAAATCCATCAATTAAAATATCAGCGACTTTCCTTTATTAAATTCTTTAATAATCATTGCAAACAAATTCCTTAATAAATAATATTGAATTACCTTAAATCCATCAATTAAAATATCAACGACTTTCCTTTATTAAATTCCTTAATAATCATTACAAACAACTTCCTTAATAAATAATATTGAATTACCTTAAATCCATCAATTAAAATATCAACGACTTTCCTTTATTAAATTCCTTAATAATCATTACAAACAACTTCCTTAATAAATAATATTGAATTAACTTAAATCCACCAATTAAAATATCAACGACTTTCCTTTATTAAATTCCTTAATAATCATTACAAACAACTTCCTTAATAAATAATATTGAATTACCTCAAATCCACCAATTAAAATATCAACGACTCTCCTTTATTAAATTCCTTAATAATCATTACAAACAACTTCCTTAATAAATAATATTGAATTACCTTAAATCCATCAATTAAAATATCAACGACTTTCCTTTATTAAATGCCTTAATAATCATTACAAACAAATTCCTTAATAAATAATATTGAATTACCTTAAATCCATCAATTAAAATATCAACGACTTTCCTTTATTAAATTCCTTAATAATCATTACAAACAAATTCCTTAATAAATAATATTGAATTACCTTAAATCCATCAATTAAAAATATCAACGACTTTCCTTTATTAAATTTCTTAATAATCATTACAAACAAATTCCTTAATAAATAATATTGAATTACCTAAATCCATCAATTAAAAATATCACCTCTTTCCTTTATTAAAAATAATCCTTACAAACAAATTCCTTAATAAATAATATTTTACCTTTATTTCTTAATAAAATTCTTAATAAAAATATTGAAACAAAATTTATCAATTAAAAAATACCTGCTTTCCTTTATTAAATTGAATTGCAAACAAACTAATAAATAATAAATTCATCAGTTAAAAATATCACCTGCTTACCTTTATTAAATTTCTTAATAATCATTGCAAACAAATTCCTTAATAAATAATATTGAATTACCTTAAATCCATCAATTAAAATATCAACGACTTTCCTTTATTAAATTCCTTAATAATCATTACAAACAACTTCCTTAATAAATAATATTGAATTACCTTAAATCCATCAATTAAAATATCAACGACTTTCCTTTATTAAATTTCTCAATAATTCTTGCAAACAAATTCCTTAATAAATAATATTGAATTACCTTAAAATTCATGAGTTAAAAATATAACCTGCTTTAATTTATTAAATTTCTTAATAATCCTTGCAAACAAATTCCTTAATAAATAATATTGAATTACCTTAAATCCATCAATTAAAAATATCACCTGCTTTCCTTTATTAAATTTCTTAATAATTCTTGCAAACAAATTCCTTAATAAATAATATTGAATTACCTTAAAATTCATGAGTTAAAAATATCACCTGCTTTCCTTTATTAAATTTCTTAATAATCCTTGCAAACAAATTCCTTAATAAATAATATTGAATTACCTTAAAATTCATGAGTTAAAAATATCACCTGCTTTAATTTATTAAATTTCTCAATAATTCTTGCAAACAAATTCCTTAATAAATAATATTGAATTACCTTAAAATTCATGAGTTAAAAATATCACCTGCTTTCCTTTATTAAATTTCTTAATAATCCTTGCAAACAAATTTCTTAATAAATAATATTGAATTACCTTAAAATTCATGAGTTAAAAATATCACCTGCTTTCCTTTATTAAATTTCTCAATAATTCTTGCAAACAAATTCCTTAATAAATAATATTGAATTACCTTAAAATTCATGAGTTAAAAATATCACCTGCTTTCCTTTATTAAATTTCTTAATAATCCTTGCAAACAAATTTCTTAATAAATAATATTGAATTACCTTAAATCCATCAATTAAAAATATCACCTGCTTTCCTTTATTAAATTTCTTAATAATCCTTGCAAACAAATTCCTTAATAAATAATATTGAATTACCTTAAAATTCATGAGTTAAAAATATCACCTGCTTTCCTTTATTAAATTTCTTAATAATCCTTGCAAACAAATTCCTTAATAAATAATATTGAATTACCTTAAAATTCATGAGTTAAAAATATCACCTGCTTTAATTTATTAAATTTCTTAATAATCCTTGCAAACAAATTCCTTAATAAATAATATTGAATTACCTTAAATCCATCAATTAAAAATATCACCTGCTTTCCTTTATTAAATTTCTTAATAATCCTTGCAAACAAATTCCTTAATAAATAATATTGAATTACCTTAAATTTATCAATTAAAAATATCACCTGCTTTCCTTTATTAAATTTCTTAATAATTCTTGCAAACAAATTCCTTAATAAATAATATTGAATTACCTTAAAATTCATGAGTTAAAAATATCACCTGCTTTCCTTTATTAAATTTCTTAATAATCCTTGCAAACAAATTCCTTAATAAATAATATTGAATTACCTTAAATTTATCAATTAAAAATATCACCTGCTTTCACCCTTTATTAAATTTCTTAATAATCCTTGCAAACAAATTCCTTAATAAATAATATTGAATTACCTTAAAATTCATCAATTAAAAATATCACCTGCTTTATTTATTAAATTTCTTAATAATCCTTGCAAACAAATTCCTTAATAAATAATATTGAATTACCTTAAATTCATCAGTTAAAAATATCACCTGCTTTCCTTTATTAAATTTCTTAATAATCCTTGCAAACAAATTCCTTAATAAATAATATTGAATTACCTTAAAATTCATGAGTTAAAAATATCACCTGCTTTCCTTTATTAAATTTCTTAATAATCCTTGCAAACAAATTTCTTAATAAATAATATTGAATTACCTTAAAATTCATGAGTTAAAAATATCACCTGCTTTCCTTTATTAAATTTCTTAATAATCTTGCAAACAAATTCCTTAATAAATAATATTGAATTACCTTAAAATTCATGAGTTAAAAATATCACCTGCTTTCCTTTATTAAATTTCTTAATAATCCTTGCAAACAAATTCCTTAATAAATAATATTGAATTACCTTAAATTCATCAATTAAAAATATCACCTGCTTTCCTTTATTAAATTTTTAATAATCCTTGCAAACAAATTCCTTAATAAATAATATTGAATTACCTTAAAATTCATGAGTTAAAAATATCACCTGCTTTCCTTTATTAAATTTCTTAATAATCCTTGCAAACAAATTTCTTAATAAATAATATTGAATTACCTTAAATTTCCATCAATTAAAAATATCACCTGCTTTCCTTTATTAAATTTCTTAATAATCCTTGCAAACAAATTCCTTAATAAATAATATTGAATTACCTTAAAATTCATGAGTTAAAAATATCACCTGCTTTCCTTTATTAAATTTCTTAATAATCCTTGCAAACAAATTCCTTAATAAATAATATTGAATTACCTTAAAATTCATGAGTTAAAAATATCACCTGCTTTAATTTATTAAATTTCTTAATAATCCTTGCAAACAAATTCCTTAATAAATAATATTGAATTACCTTAAATTCCATCAATTAAAAATATCACCTGCTTTCCTTTATTAAATTTCTTAATAATCCTTGCAAACAAATTCCTTAATAAATAATATTGAATTACCTTAAATTTATCAATTAAAAATAACCTGCTTTCCTTTAAAAATATCACCTGCTTTCCTTTATTAAATTTCTTAATAATTCTTGCAAACAAATTCTTAATAAATAATATTGAATTACCTTAAATTCATCAATTAAAAATATCACCTGCTTTCCTTTATTAAATTTCTTAATAATCCTTGCAAACAAATTCCTTAATAAATAATATTGAATTACCTTAAATTCATCAATTAAAAATATCACCTGCTTTCCTTTATTAAATTTCTTAATAATCCTTGCAAACAAATTCTTAATAAATAATATTGAATTACCTTAAATTCATCAATTAAAAATATCACCTGCTTTCCTTTATTAAATTTCTTAATAATCCTTGCAAACAAATTCCTTAATAAATAATATTGAATTACCTTAAAATTCATCAGTTAAAAATATCACCTGCTTTCCTTTATTAAATTTCTTAATAATCCTTGCAAACAAATTCCTTAATAAATAATATTGAATTACCTTAAATTTATCAATTAAAAATATCACCTGCTTTAATTTATTAAATTTCTTAATAATCCTTGCAAACAAATTCCTTAATAAATAATATTGAATTACCTTAAATTTATCAATTAAAAATATCACCTGCTTTCCTTTATTAAATTTCTTAATAATCCTTGCAAACAAATTCCTTAATAAATAATATTGAATTACCTTAAATTTATCAATTAAAAATATCACCTGCTTTCCTTTATTAAATTTCTTAATAATCCTTGCAAACAAATTCCTTAATAAATAATATTGAATTACCTTAAATTTATCAATTAAAAATATCACCTGCTTTCCTTTATTAAATTTCTTAATAATCCTTGCAAACAAATTTCTTAATAAATAATATTGAATTACCTTAAATTTATCAATTAAAAATATCACCTGCTTTCCTTTATTAAATTTCTTACTAATCCTTGCAAACAAATTCCTTAATAAATAATATTGAATTACCTTAAATTTATCAATTAAAAATATCACCTGCTTTCCTTTATTAAATTTCTTACTAATCCTTGCAAACAAATTCCTTAATAAATAATATTGAATTACCTTAAATTTATCAATTAAAAATATCACCTGCTTTCCTTTATTAAATTTCTTACTAATCCTTGCAAACAAATTTCTTAATAAATAATATTGAATTACCTTAAATTTATCAATTAAAAATATCACCTGCTTTCCTTTATTAAATTTCTTACTAATCCTTGCAAACAAATTCCTTAATAAATAATATTGAATTACCTTAAATTTATCAATTAAAAATATCACCTGCTTTCCTTTATTAAATTTCTTACTAATCCTTGCAAACAAATTCCTTAATAAATAATATTGAATTACCTTAAATTTATCAATTAAAAATATCACCTGCTTTCCTTTATTAAATTTCTTACTAATCCTTGCAAACAAATTCCTTAATAAATAATATGCAAACAAATTCCTTAATAAATAATATGGAATTACCTTAAATTTATCCTTTATTAAATTTCTTACTAATCCTTGCAAACAAATTCTTAATAAATAATATTGAATTACCTTAAATTAAAAATATCACCTGCTTTCCTTTATTAAATTTCTTACTAATCCTTGCAAACAAATTCTTAATAAATAATATTGAATTACCTTAAATTTATCAATTAAAAATATCACCTGCTTTCCTTTATTAAATTTCTTACTAATCCTTGCAAACAAATTCCTTAATAAATAATATTGAATTACCTTAAATTTATCAATTAAAAATATCACCTGCTTTCCTTTATTAAATTTCTTACTAATCCTTGCAAACAAATTCTTAATAAATAATATTGAATTACCTTAAATTTATCAATTAAAAATATCACCTGCTTTCCTTTATTAAATTTCTTACTAATCCTTGCAAACAAATTTCTTAATAAATAATATTGAATTACCTTAAATTTATCAATTAAAAATATCACCTGCTTTCCTTTATTAAATTTCTTACTAATCCTTGCAAACAAATTCCTTAATAAATAATATTGAATTACCTTAAATTTATCAATTAAAAATATCACCTGCTTTCCTTTATTAAATTTCTTACTAATCCTTGCAAACAAATTCCTTAATAAATAATATTGAATTACCTTAAATTTATCAATTAAAAATATCACCTGCTTTCCTTTATTAAATTTCTTACTAATCCTTGCAAACAAATTTCTTAATAAATAATATTGAATTACCTTAAATTTATCAATTAAAAATATCACCTGCTTTCCTTTATTAAATTTCTTACTAATCCTTGCAAACAAATTCCTTAATAAATAATATTGAATTACCTTAAATTTATCAATTAAAAATATCACCTGCTTTCCTTTATTAAATTTCTTACTAATCCTTGCAAACAAATTCTTAATAAATAATATTGAATTACCTTAAATTTATCAATTAAAAATATCACCTGCTTTCCTTTATTAAATTTCTTACTAATCCTTGCAAACAAATTCCTTAATAAATAATATTGAATTACCTTAAATTTATCAATTAAAAATATCACCTGCTTTCCTTTATTAAATTTCTTACTAATCCTTGCAAACAAATTCCTTAATAAATAATATTGAATTACCTTAAATTTATCAATTAAAAATATCACCTGCTTTCCTTTATTAAATTTCTTACTAATCCTTGCAAACAAATTCCTTAATAAATAATATTGAATTACCTTAAATTTATCAATTAAAAATATCACCTGCTTTCCTTTATTAAATTTCTTACTAATCCTTGCAAACAAATTTCCTTAATAAATAATATTGAATTACCTTAAATTTATCAATTAAAAATATCACCTGCTTTCCTTTATTAAATTTCTTACTAATCCTTGCAAACAAATTCCTTAATAAATAATATTGAATTACCTTAAATTTATCAATTAAAAATATCACCTGCTTTCCTTTATTAAATTTCTTACTAATCCTTGCAAACAAATTCCTTAATAAATAATATTGAATTACCTTAAATTTATCAATTAAAAATATCACCTGCTTTCCTTTATTAAATTTCTTACTAATCCTTGCAAACAAATTCCTTAATAAATAATATTGAATTACCTTAAATTTATCAATTAAAAATATCACCTGCTTTCCTTTATTAAATTTCTTACTAATCCTTGCAAACAAATTCCTTAATAAATAATATTGAATTACCTTAAATTTATCAATTAAAAATATCACCTGCTTTCCTTTATTAAATTTCTTACTAATCCTTGCAAACAAATTTCTTAATAAATAATATTGAATTACCTTAAATTTATCA
This sequence comes from Caerostris darwini, assembly GCA_021605075.1. Classification (NCBI taxonomy): domain Eukaryota; kingdom Metazoa; phylum Arthropoda; class Arachnida; order Araneae; family Araneidae; genus Caerostris; species Caerostris darwini. The sequence goes on from BPLQ01015685.1 coordinate 530,820, forward strand.
ATTAAAAATATCACCTGCTTTCCTTTATTAAATTTCTTACTAATCCTTGCAAACAAATTCCTTAATAAATAATATTGAATTACCTTAAATTTATCAATTAAAAATATCACCTGCTTTCCTTTATTAAATTTCTTACTAATCCTTGCAAACAAATTCCTTAATAAATAATATTGAATTACCTTAAATTTATCAATTAAAAATATCACCTGCTTTCCTTTATTAAATTTCTTACTAATCCTTGCAAACAAATTCTTAATAAATAATATTGAATTACCTTAAATTTATCAATTAAAAATATCACCTGCTTTCCTTTATTAAATTTCTTACTAATCCTTGCAAACAAATTCTTAATAAATAATATTGAATTACCTTAAATTTATCAATTAAAAATATCACCTGCTTTCCTTTATTAAATTTCTTACTAATCCTTGCAAACAAATTTCTTAATAAATAATATTGAATTACCTTAAATTTATCAATTAAAAATATCACCTGCTTTCCTTTATTAAATTTCTTACTAATCCTTGCAAACAAATTCCTTAATAAATAATATTGAATTACCTTAAATTTATCAATTAAAAATATCACCTGCTTTCCTTTATTAAATTTCTTACTAATCCTTGCAAACAAATTTCTTAATAAATAATATTGAATTACCTTAAATTTATCAATTAAAAATATCACCTGCTTTCCTTTATTAAATTTCTTACTAATCCTTGCAAACAAATTTCTTAATAAATAATATTGAATTACCTTAAAATTTATCAATTAAAAATATCACCTGCTTTCCTTTATTAAATTTCTTACTAATCCTTGCAAACAAATTTCTTAATAAATAATATTGAATTACCTTAAATTTATCAATTAAAAATATCACCTGCTTTCCTTTATTAAATTTCTTACTAATCCTTGCAAACAAATTTCTTAATAAATAATATTGAATTACCTTAAATTTATCAATTAAAAATATCACCTGCTTTCCTTTATTAAATTTCTTACTAATCCTTGCAAACAAATTTCTTAATAAATAATATTGAATTACCTTAAATTTATCAATTAAAAATATCACCTGCTTTCCTTTATTAAATTTCTTACTAATCCTTGCAAACAAATTCCTTAATAAATAATATTGAATTACCTTAAATTTATCAATTAAAAATATCACCTGCTTTCCTTTATTAAATTTCTTACTAATCCTTGCAAACAAATTTCTTAATAAATAATATTGAATTACCTTAAATTTATCAATTAAAAATATCACCTGCTTTCCTTTATTAAATTTCTTACTAATCCTTGCAAACAAATTCCTTAATAAATAATATTGAATTACCTTAAATTTATCAATTAAAAATATCACCTGCTTTCCTTTATTAAATTTCTTACTAATCCTTGCAAACAAATTTCTTAATAAATAATATTGAATTACCTTAAATTTATCAATTAAAAATATCACCTGCTTTCCTTTATTAAATTTCTTACTAATCCTTGCAAACAAATTTCTTAATAAATAATATTGAATTACCTTAAATTTATCAATTAAAAATATCACCTGCTTTCCTTTATTAAATTTCTTACTAATCCTTGCAAACAAATTTCTTAATAAATAATATTGAATTACCTTAAATTTATCAATTAAAAATATCACCTGCTTTCCTTTATTAAATTTCTTACTAATCCTTGCAAACAAATTTCTTAATAAATAATATTGAATTACCTTAAATTTATCAATTAAAAATATCACCTGCTTTCCTTTATTAAATTTCTTACTAATCCTTGCAAACAAATTCTTAATAAATAATATTGAATTACCTTAAATTTATCAATTAAAAATATCACCTGCTTTCCTTTATTAAATTTCTTACTAATCCTTGCAAACAAATTCCTTAATAAATAATATTGAATTACCTTAAATTTATCAATTAAAAATATCACCTGCTTTCCTTTATTAAATTTCTTACTAATCCTTGCAAACAAATTTCTTAATAAATAATATTGAATTACCTTAAATTTATCAATTAAAAATATCACCTGCTTTCCTTTATTAAATTTCTTACTAATCCTTGCAAACAAATTTCTTAATAAATAATATTGAATTACCTTAAATTTATCAATTAAAAATATCACCTGCTTTCCTTTATTAAATTTCTTACTAATCCTTGCAAACAAATTCCTTAATAAATAATATTGAATTACCTTAAATTTATCAATTAAAAATATCACCTGCTTTCCTTTATTAAATTTCTTACTAATCCTTGCAAACAAATTCCTTAATAAATAATATTGAATTACCTTAAATTTATCAATTAAAAATATCACCTGCTTTCCTTTATTAAATTTCTTACTAATCCTTGCAAACAAATTCCTTAATAAATAATATTGAATTACCTTAAATTTATCAATTAAAAATATCACCTGCTTTCCTTTATTAAATTTCTTACTAATCCTTGCAAACAAATTTCTTAATAAATAATATTGAATTACCTTAAATTTATCAATTAAAAATATCACCTGCTTTCCTTTATTAAATTTCTTACTAATCCTTGCAAACAAATTTCTTAATAAATAATATTGAATTACCTTAAATTTATCAATTAAAAATATCACCTGCTTTCCTTTATTAAATTTCTTAATAATCCTTGCAAACAAATTTCTTAATAAATAATATTGAATTACCTTAAATCCATCAATTAAAAATATCACCTGCTTTCCTTTATTAAATTTCTTAATAATCCTTGCAAACAAATTTCTTAATAAATAATATTGAATTACCTTAAATTTATCAATTAAAAATATCACCTGCTTTCCTTTATTAAATTTCTTAATAATCCTTGCAAACAAATTTCTTAATAAATAATATTGAATTACCTTAAATCCATCAATTAAAAATATCACCTGCTTTCCTTTATTAAATTTCTTAATAATCCTTGCAAACAAATTCCTTAATAAATAATATTGAATTACCTTAAATCCATCAATTAAAAATATCACCTGCTTTCCTTTATTAAATTTCTTAATAATCCTTGCAAACAAATTTCTTAATAAATAATATTGAATTACCTTAAATCCATCAATTAAAAATATCACCTGCTTTCCTTTATTAAATTTCTTAATAATCCTTGCAAACAAATTTCTTAATAAATAATATTGAATTACCTTAAATCCATCAATTAAAAATATCACCTGCTTTCCTTTATTAAATTTCTTAATAATCCTTGCAAACAAATTCCTTAATAAATAATATTGAATTACCTAATAAATAATATTGAATTACCTTAAATTTATAAATTAAAAATATCACCTGCTTTCCTTTATTAAATTTCTTAATAATCCTTGCAAACAAATTTCTTAATAAATAATATTGAATTACCTTAAATCCATCAATTAAAAATATCACCTGCTTTCCTTTATTAAATTTCTTAATAATCCTTGCAAACAAATTCCTTAATAAATAATATTGAATTACCTTACTATTTTTTATACAATTTATTCTTTAAAATATGGATAAACATTGCAAAAATGTGATATTGTTGCAAAACTTGATAATTCAAAAATAAATAAAACATGAATAGTTTTTTCCTTTGCAAATATTTTTATGCTGGGAATATCCTTATGTAGGTAATATACTGTTTTCAAATTTATATCTTAATTATTTATACATTTTTGTATGCTTAAAGTTTGTCGACACAAACTTTTTTTTACATATTTACAAAAATTCTTAGTTTAAAAACTGAAATGAAGTTTCAAAGAATTTAAATAAAAATATATGGGTATTATGATGTTTTGAAGGAACACAAAATGCATAAAAATTCAAATAAGAAATAATTAAAACCAATTTCTAAATGTAAATAAAAACAAATGTACATACATAAAAATGTTATTGAGCTTTAAATTCTCCTTTATTAATATAAACACTTATTTAGTTGTGTTGTTTCCTTTAAATAACTTTCAACTTAAAAGTATCATTTATCAATTTTTCTTCGACAATATTCAAATCACTCACATTTATAACTCAAATTCTTTGTTTTTCAAATAACAAAAGTTAAAAAAAAAAATGTCCTTGATTTTCAACTTGCAACTATTATAATACCTTTTATAAAATTTTAATGTTATCATTATATCAAATAATTGCAGAGTTTACTGCATTTTGACACTTTTCAAAAAATGCTTAAAATTCATCATATTTCTTTAAATTTACAAAAATTCTTAGTTTAAAAACTGAAATAAAAATAATCTATGAATTTAGGTTAATTTCCATGTTCTATTCCTTTCATACATTTAAAGAAAACTTTTACATGAAGTTTCAAAGCATTTAAATAAAAATATATGGGTATTATGATGTTTTAAAGGAACACAAAATGCATAAAAATTCAAATAAGAAATAATTAAAACCAACTTCTAAATGTAAATAAAAACAAATGTACAGACATAAAAATGTTATTGAGCTTTAAATTCTCCTTTATTAATATAAAAAGTTATTTATTTGTTTTGCTTTCTTTAAATAACTGCCAATTTAAAAGTACCATTTACTGCATTTTGACACTTTTCAAAAAATGCTTAAAATTCATCAAATTAATATTATCAATATATTATATTATCTTGCAGATCACATTTCTTTTTAGAATTCTTAATCAAATACAACACATGTTGACAAACTTTAAGCATAGAAAAGTTCAATGTTTTGATTCACAACTTTTCATTCCATATATTTTATTCCAATTCAAATTCAAACTTAGAAAATAAAAAAAAATATTGATAATCAAATCAGGTAATACTTGCATACATTTGATTTATTTCGCATAGAAATAATATAAATTTCATACATTATAATTTTCACAACATTTAAAGTAGTACATAAAACAAAAATATTCAGAATTTTACGGTTATGTAGTACAGGCATCAGGACACGGCGCCATTTATAAATAGTCATTATATTGTTCGAAAAAAAAACACTACACTGTTGCCACTACATTGGTCTGCCAAAGAAATTTTAAAAAATATTTAGGGGTGGACCCCCCTTATCACTTAGGGGTTTAAAAAATAGATTACGACCGATTCGCAGACCTACCAAATATGCACAAAAATTTTCATAAGAATCGGTCGAGCCGTTTCGGAGGAGTTTGGCAACAAACACTGTGACACGAGAATTTTATATATTAGATTATCATCATCTGTGGATCAACAACTCCATGGTTGGCCAAGACTGTCAACCAGCTGGCAGATTTCTAGATGGTAGATGATTATTTTTACTATGTTAGGTTGTTAGCCTTACGCCCAACTCTCTACGATCATATTAGACAAAGGACCCACGTCTTAAAGTTGATACAGAACCACTATAAACATCCACGGCACCGTCGGGATTTGAAACCAAATACAGCAACCCAAACAAAGCCAAATATAAACAATTTATGTACTATTCCATACCTCTGTGATCAATGATAGCTTACAAATTTAAGAATCTATCAAGTGATTCTATTTTTTTATTTTATAAGGAGGCGGAAAAAACATGGACTGTATATAAAATAATTTTTTACACCAACACTTATGTACTGTATAAGCCAAAAAGTAATCCTGATGAAGAAATTTAATGTAATGCCTGTAATCACTTCAGCGATAAGATAATTGGAAATTGGAAAATTATAGAGATGGAGAGATAATTGGAAAATTATTCAAATTATGAAATAAAAAAAAATCTTATGTTTGATGGTAATTAACTATAAATAATTATAACTGAGATTGGGATTCCTCTAAGAGTTTTACTTAAGAGCTATAAAAATCTCTTTATGAAATAAAATTAAAAAAAGGATTTTAAACCTCTCTCACTGGTAAAATAAAGAAAACATGCTTTTAATAAAAATAATTTTCAAGTCACAAGCAAAACCATTTCTTTATCCTAGGGTGAAAAAAATGAATATAAGAATAATTCAATTACTTATTTTTATAGAAGCATGGAACATCTTTAACATAAGACATTGCAGCCTTAAGAACTTAAAGGTTTTTTTGAAATAATAGAGAGTTTTTGCATACCGTACGTTAGTTACCGTAGGACGTCCGTTAGCTTTTTCTCCCTAGCGCGCATGCTCAGTTTCCTATGAGCATGCGCGCTAGGGAGAAAAAGCTAACGGACGTCCTACGGTAACTGACGTACGGTATGCAAAAACTCTCTAATAATCTAGACTATGGGAAAAACTGTTCCTTTAAAAATTCTCATATAACCTCAATAGATTTTATAGCCCTCGATTTTCGCTGTTTTATTCAAAATAAGTTTTTTTCATTTGTACATTTTTCTTTTGTGGTCCTTGAATAAAAGGCATCTTTTATTATAAGTGACAACATGGATGGTGATTTTTATTAAAAATATTTTTTATAGCATTTTTGGCTATATTAACCCTTTTTGTTCTAAACTTTACGGTTTCTCCTTTAATTGAACTGGTGATAATTAAAAGACAATCGTAACAAAAAGATTATAAGTTATTTTGCTTCATTAATGGCATTCATTATTCCATTATATTTACTGTAATATATACTTTCAAATTTTTTTCCGTTTGAATAATTTCATCATTTAAGTTAATTATAAGAGTAGCTTGGTATTGATTAGACTAGTTTCTAAAATATCGAGGTTTACCAAGTATTTTTTAGCTGTCTTATGTTTTGTAATAACTTGTTAAATATAGATTTTTCTGTTTTACTATTGAATAATACAGAAAAAATTTTGAAACTATAGAATTATTCTGTGAGGAATCTTATTTCTGGTTGAAAACAAATATTAAGCAGAAACCAACTTTAAAATTGAACAAAACGTCGAGTTTTGTTTATATCAAGTCGTATCTACTTCTGTCCGTTGTTTTGAAGGAAGGAAATGATCCACTCCTATCTATGATAAATTGTCATATGCCCTATAACAATAATAATCGCAAAAAACAGGGGTTTAGCCTTCCTTTGACGCTAACAACATCATAGTCAAAAACTAAGTTAACTAGTTAATTTAACTAAGTTAAGTTAACTAGTCTAACTATTTAACTACCAACTAAGTTAGCCTAACTAACATTGTCTATATCCAAAAATAATTCTTTAGTGTGAGAGAGGGTTATAAAAGAAATGATTCATAAGGAGTTGTTAGATGACAATCAGACTATAACCGCATCAGCAGCTAAGGCACAAAAAATAATTTTTATAAGAAAATCCATCCCTCTTTGTTACCAGGAAAAAGGCATCCAGCAATATAAGAATGTCACAGTCCCCTCCGCAAGAATAACTAAAATTCTCGAAGAAGAATTTTGTTCAGCAATTCTCTCGATCTTGCTCCAAGAGATCATCATCTTTTTAAAAGTTTAGAGGAATTAGGCGGACTTCAATAGTATTGATATATTTTAAATGTAAAATAAAAATTTTATAAAAGAAGGAACAGAAAAGGTGTATTAAAATATTGGTAACAAAGTAAAGGAAAAGTATAAATAAAATATTGGTAATTACTTTGATGATTAAATAAATATATTTTTGGTTAGGGTTTTACTTTTAATTCAATTGAAAAAAAACGGACTGAAATTTTGATACAATTTCTTATAGCATGATACAACATACTTTTATTGGTTCTATTATTAAGTTCTGTTTTTACAAATTAATAAATCTATACTTCATTTTAACCCCTTTTTATATATTTCATGTAAATTTACATTAAAAAAATCTATTGGGTTGTAATTGATACAGAACTGTTTTCATATTCAGACCGGTTGGCGGGTGTGTCCTGGCTTACTGTAAGTTCACCTTACTCTCCCTGAAAAACATTACTGTCTCTATTTGACAGTTAAATTCTGCATTATATGAAACAAAAAAAAAAGTTTTTTTATTGAAAATTCTTAATGTTCTCTAATGTATTAAAAAAGGGCTAAGATTCGTATAGGAGACGCAAGGAAGAAAGAGGGACACACTCAGATGTCACTCTTAAGTGTTTTATTCAAAATTGCAGTAACAAAATTTAAACAAATTGTAATAAATAACAATTAAAATAATAAAATTTTACCCAATTGTAGTACGTACAAATTGAAGTAACAAAATTTAACCTAATTTTAGTAAATAACTATTGTTTTGACAAAAATTAACATAATTTTAGTAAATAACAATTGTTTTAACAAAATGTAACCTAATTTTAGTAAATAACAATTGTTTTAACACAATTTAACGTAATTGCAGTAACTCAATTTCACCTAATTGTTTTAAATAACAATTGAAGTAACAACCTTTTACGTAATTGCAGAAAATAACAATTGAAGTAACACAATTTAATCTAATTGTAATAAACAATTGTAGGAACAACATTTCACTTAATTGTAGTATATAACAATTGTAGTCACAATATGCACCCTAGACATAACTTTGGATACACGGATATTCTACTATTCTATTTGGATTCTACTTTGGAATGATTTCAGTTCAAAGTGAACTGCATTTGAAAATAACATAGCAGGCGATTTTTTTTATTATTAGTTTACTTGAAAGTAGACGTCATATGAATTCATTAGCAAATTGAAATTGAATATAATTAGCTCAATAGTTGAAATGTATTCATATATGTAAATATTTTTCAACCATACGTTAATAAAATGAATAATGTAATTAAGTGCAATTTTTCAAGGAATTTTATTCGCAATAAGATCGATCCATTTAAAAAAAAATACTTATCTTAATTAAGCCACCTGAAAAATTTTATATTAAGACTTATAATAATATATTACAATACATGTATATTAATATTTTTTTTAAATTTTATTTCCAATTACAGATTATGAACAGTTACAGCAAAAAAAGAACAACAACAACAACAAAAAAACATACAACATACAACAACAACAAAATAATACAACAAAACATGCTGAGACAGAGTTCATTAATCTAACACTAATACCAAGTTGCAGATCTTTTAGCCACTAATAAGTGTTACCAGGTGCACCACGGAGAGGTAGATCTGCGCACCCTGTATATCAATATATATATTACAATATTTTAGATTTATTACATAAAATATGTCCAAAGCATGTGTCTATTATGACAACAGAAATCCGTACCTATTTAAAGCGGGGATTGCTTATTTTATTTACAGAAAAGAAACTTTACTATTATTTTCTTTACATTTGTAAATTTTAATGGATGTTTATTGAATTTGGCATGTGGCATTCTTGCAAGAAAGCTTATATTCGTAGAAATATGCATAATTGAAAGGAGCGACTCTTCAATTCACATACATTCTGAAGTAGAGAGTTGCTTCATTTCATTATGGATTCGCAAATATTTGTAAAATAAGAAAAGACTTGCTTTCATAAGATTCATTATTAGTTCACAGAAAAAAGCTTTCTTTTGCATCAACGTAATGCGATTTGATATGAATGAGATGCATAATAATATATACGGGAAGGAAATGTTGTTCTAAAAGGGCTTTTGAATTTGAGTAAAATTTCAATAGTTTCTTTACTATTCTTTGGATGAAATATTTTTAGTTTCAAAGTTTATTAAATAGGAGAACTGAGAATAAATTGCATTCGTTGATTCTACAGAAATTGTGATGTAATTCGAATTTTTGCTATATTTGTTAAAAGTATAAATTATATCTTTGAATATTCTTTTATATGGTTCATATTTAGTGTTTGTCACAATAGGGCTTAATGACTTATAAGAAGACCAGAGACCTGTTGTCCGAGTGACTAGCGCTGCCTTAGGTTTCTACCGGCGGTGCCATGAATGTTTGCAGTAATTCGAAATCTACTTACTAAATCGTAGGTCCTGGTATAATCTGAATGTTGGGCGTAAGGCCGACAGCCCTAGCTCGTAAAAAATACCTCTCATGATAAAGAATCTGCCAGTGGACAGACGGCCTCGGCTCACTATGGAGCTGTTGCGACATTGAAGAAGAAGAAATATATTTCTGATAGCTTTATTGCTAAATCGTTAATTTATTGCTAAATCGTTTTAATCAATCATTTCATTTATTATTTCCTACTTTCATATAAGCAATGATTTTACTTTAACCCACACCTCCCTCCCTACACATAGTACCCAGTACCCTTGTATATAGTACCCAGGACTATGTATTTTCCTACCAGTTTTATATTGTGCAAGCGGTATTTAATGCATCTTTCATACTTTGATAAAAGGATTGACTTTATTTTACCTCACATCCACCTCCCCGTACATAGTACCCAATACCATTGTATATAGTACCAAGAGCTATGCAGTCCCTACTAGCTTAAATGATGAGGGGAATAACAAACAAAAATATTAAATAAAGCATTCAATTTTAGAAATGCAGATGTACAGTTAATCATAATACAGAAATGAAAAATACTCTATGATACCATATAATTAATATGAGCTTGAGTGTAACCAAAAGTATATACTAGTTGTATAATAGAATAGTTCTCCACTGGAGCATAAATCATCTTCTGGGACGTTGAATCTTTTTGAGGTATGGGGTTGAATGGATCAAGACCACTTGTCAATCTTTTTTTTTCTAGATTATGTGGGTTTTTTTGGAACATTAGGTTAGATTTCGAAATTGTTTTACCCTTTTTTTTTCTGTGATTCCTATCTGTTTGCTAATCCTCTAATGAAAAATTATTTAAGTTATTTTTGAGAAATGAAAAGAAGTAATATATATAGCGTCTATAACGTTTGCTTTAGCAAGGCTATTTCGGTACTCACTGGCAAAATAGACTGTTTTTACTCAACTGAATTTACTCAAAATAATTTAATGGAATCCTTTTTTTTAAAGTATTTGCTGGATTTATCTGGCTATTAATTGAGGTGTTTTATGATTATGCATGACATATAGACACGATTGACTTGAGGGATTTCTAGAAACTCCCAAGACTTTTTTGTACCAAGAAGATGAAATTGGAAGAAATATATGATTTTTGAAAAAATTTTCTTCCGTTCTTGAAGTAATTTGTCATAGTTGAAGAAAAAAATGCGCAACTTCTGCCTACTTTGGAGTTAGAAACTTCCATTAAAATATTAATTTTGTAATTATAATTAAATACATACAAGTTATAGACTTAGATTTTGGGATCTATGTCGGAATATACTTCATGTCCCTTGAAACCATTTGTTTTCTCCTCTTGGTCACTTGGGTTAAAATTAGAATCATATATTATAGATATTTTTCGAATTTTAGTGATTTGTATGAGGCCTCACGGTCGAAAGACTAGCGCCTTGGCGCTCGGTGTCACAGGTTTCTGATTAGAGTCCCAGCAGTGCCATTGATGTTTGAAGCGAGTCGGAATGTACTTTAAACCATAGGCCCCAGTCTCATGAAAGTAGACCGTAGTTATGATGAATCTACCCTGTAGACAGAAAACTTCTCCTGTTTCGAAATCTTTCAATAGACAAACGGCCATTGGATCACAATGGGGCTGTTGAGCCAATGAAGAAGAATAAGCAGCTATTTCATACATTTTACGTACATTATTTGATCTTTTTATGTAAGGATTGTATTTACTTTATCCAACACTTTATTACTTAGTACCAGATACAGCCTGTATATAGTATCCATGGCTATGCAGTTCCCAACAAGTTTACTAAAAAAATAACAAATTAAGTTTTCAATTATAGAATTAGAAATGTATAATTAATCATAATACAGAAATTAAAAATACACAATGGTGCTGTGTAATTAATAGTAGCCTGCGTATAACGAAAATTACACAGTACAGAGGAATAAACAATGGCAATAAATATGAGAAAAATACAGTATGGATCAGGATACAAAATATCATTACAGCTTTCATTCCACGAAGATAAAATATTTTTCTCGGAGTGAAAGAATGGCCGCAGATAATTGAATTTATATTTCAAGAGTAATGGTTTCTGGGAATGATTAACTGTTCATTTTCTTCTACGAAGTTCATTAAAGTAAGTTACAACGTGGAAAAGGTTAAATTATATTTCTGTGCTACTGAATGTAAAAAATTGATTGGGGAATTTAAGACTCCCCCTTTCTGTAAGAAAGTGAGAAGTTGCATAGTAAAATGGTTCTCTACTTTCTCCACAAGAGCATAAATCATCTTCTGAGAGGTAGAATCTTTTTGGGGTATGTTGGGAATGGAACCATGAGGACCACTTGTCAACGTAATTTCTTCTATAGAAAGAATTATGTGATTTTTTGTGACTTTAGGCTGCATTTCGAAAATATTTCACCTTTTTTTTGCTGATTCCAGTCTCGTTGCCAATCAATCCTCTACTAGAAAATTATTGAAGTTATTTTTGAAAAATGTAAACGTTATATCGATATCTTTAGCAAGGTTACTTGTATACTCATTGCCAAAAAAGCCTGCATGTGATTTTATCCAAAGTAGTTGGATGGAACCATTTTTAATGAGTTTTTGCTGCATTTCTCAGACCATTAAATGAGTTTTACGATTATGGATGGCCTATAGACTTGATTGACTTGAGAGTTTTCTAAAATCCCCAATGCTTTTTTGATACCAATAATTTAAGAGAGGAAAATATAACTGTTTTTTTGAAAATGTTCCCTTTCATTCGTGAATTAATTTGTCATATTTGAAGCAGTAAAATGCGCAGCTTGTGTCTACTTTAATGAGACGTCTATGAAAATATTAATTGTGTAATTACATTTAAATATATACTAGTTATGAAAGCAGATTTGGAGATATATGCCGAAATTTACTGGATGAATCTTGAAAACTATTTTCCTTTTGGTCATTTGGTTTGGTTGGTCTCTGTAAGGTTATTTACACTGGGCTAATTACACTGGGACGTACAGTTTAACGTGAAGCCCAAACCGCTACCAAACGCCAGAGCTCTAGCCACTCGACCATCAGGCTGCTTGGTGATTTGGATTAAAATTAGAATCATATATTATAGATATTTTTTGTCCTTTAATGAGTTGTACAAAAATTGCTTCATATTTAAATAAAGTGGTATTCCAATAACCACTTGCAAAGCTGAAGTTATAGTTTGTTATAAGTAGTGATACCAAATATTAAATATGATATTTGTATTGGAGTAAGTATTCTTGTTTTTCTGACTATAGGATTGATTGCCCATATTGCTTAGGCATGTGAGATCATAAACTATATAACCGTTTTGTAGAATACATTTCAGGGTTCTTTATTGAGTTCCTACTTGTTGGCGATAATTTTGTAAAGACGTGTGAGCAGCTAAACAATAGCTTTGCTTGATTGTTCTTTAAAATGTACAACCCAATTAAATTTCTCATCAAGTATGAAGGCTAGGCATTTGAGAGGTATCTTTCTTCATATTAATTTATTATTTCAATGAATAGAAGGCAATATATTTTTTCTGCAATAACAATAAGTTTTAGTTTTACTCTCCGTATTTTGATATTTATTCATAGCTTCAGCCTATTGTTCCTTGAAACCTTGCTCGTCTGTGCTGGTGATGTTAAAACTCGAGCAAATGTTTTGACAGTTGGATTATTTTTCTCGGAATGTTTAGAAGAATTAGGACAAAATGGAAACTTAATTTGGTTATCGATATTATTCATCAAAGATTTTAGTATTTTTTGGATTTTTCCGTATTAATTTTTCAAAGTGCATTTTTTAAAGTGTTTTTTAAACATTATTTTAAGAGCTGTGTACAATATAGTTTCCGCATTCCGTTGATGATTTGTAAACTATTTTCTTTCTATAAATTAAAATAATTTGAAGTTCCCAAAAACATCAAAAATAAAAGAAAGTAAGCTTTATATAAAAAAGAAATGGCACATTTAAAGAAAATATTAAAATAATCTTCTCATTACATCCAAAAAGCATAAGCAAAAATGTAGAATAAAAAAAATAATAATTAAGAAGGAAATTCAGATAACAGTAAGAAATAATGTAGTCAAAATATTAGGATTCCAACGTGTTATTTTCCAAAAAATTCCAGATTTGCCAGGCTCCAATTTTCCCAAATGTGTATTCACTGCAAATACAAATAGTTCGTTTTTTCCCTAAATAGGCATTATTAGCGGAACAATCAAACAATAAATAATAGATCCTAGATTTATTCCTGCATACCAACTGTAATTTCTCTAAATATTTTCCACTTTTCAAAAATGATCGAAAAAGAAATGTTCTCTCAGGAACAAGTTACATAGATAAAACAGCTTTTTCCAGGATGAAAAACTCATCTCCCAAATCCTTAACAATTGAATGATACTTTTCCTCAATTTCATGTCCAAAATCTTTTGAATATCTCCAAAATATGTATAAGAACGATCCTTTCCCTATGCCCTACATCCCTCCTGAAAAAAAGACGCATATTTTAATACTGCATATTCGAAAGAATCCGATTTTCCCGTAACCACTCCCTTGGCACTGGCATACTTTCTTTTGCTCGCCGTGGCACGCAACCATTGTGGCATTCTGTATCCGTTTTTCCAAACTTCTTGCGTAGAATATAATTGCGGGAATATTCTGAGGGAAAAAAAGGGGATTTTTCGGTAAGATCGAAAAATTGGAACGTGAGCAGCTTTCTTGAAATCGAAAATGGAAGATTAAAGAAGCAGAAGAATATATTTATATGGGATTTTAGTTGAAGGAAGCTATGAAGGGATTTTCTTTTATCTTTTCTCCTTCCGTAAAGTAAGTTTCCATTTAGAATATTTTGAGTTGGATTAGCTCTGTTTTTTTAATTTGTAAAAATCAATCCTTTTTTTTTTCTAGGCTTTGAAAATGAACTTTAATCTTTTATATACATATATATACAACGGGGAATAATAAATATAAATATCTATAAAAAATTATTTTATTGATAATTTTATGTAATCATTATCGGGAAATTGGTTTAATTTTTTATGTAGGAACAAATTGTAATTGAGTATGATGCAAAAGTAAAATACACATGTATTTAATAATAACCTTTTAAAAAATGATAATTGAAATTAAAGGGGAAAAATTTCAACTCATATTCTACTAAAGGAATCATAGTAAGTTCTTAAAATATGCATATATGCAAAATTCTCGTATTGCATAACTAATCATAGTGACATATATTGACAGAAATAAATTGCAGTTAGCGTTTTGGAATGGCATAAACTTCCAATTTTGGCCATTCTAAAGCGTTAGACTTTGTATGTATTTGTGAATCAAAATTCTTCGATAGTATAAAGGTTATATAAGTTGATTTAACTAAGACGATAAAAAATTTTTTTGTTAGTAATCTCGCTGCCAAAGATGATTAGAAATCATCTTTTCTACGTAAACTTACTCTATTCTATTAAGAGGGATCCAGGCTGTTTGTGTAGAAAACTCGAAGATTTCAATATTCTTTCCCAATTATATCATCCTGTATATCCGTTATACAAAGCATTGAATGAAACAAACGCGACAAATGATGATCTAATTCTCAACATGTTTTAATATAGATAATCTGTAAAATAGTATCCAAACGCTTTTCTTGAATGGTAATTTATAAATAATTATTATTATTTGTCATTAAAAAGACCTTACAGAAACTTAATAAAAACACGATTGCGGGTAAATTTTTATTAAGCCTATTAATAAAATTCAATATGAACGTTAATGAATTTGTAATAACAAATACTAAATAACATTGGAAATTTTACTTATACGTATTTATTTCTGTATTTAAATAACTTCCTCGCAGTCTAGAAAACTTCATATGCAAATTAAAATTTTATATGATATTTCTCTAAAGATTCGTTAAAATGATTCGTTCTCAAATTTGCTTATGCTGTATCTAGATGAGAAAAACAATGGTCAAACTAAGGGCCAAACATTCATATCATCATAACCGTTGCAATTTAAAAACCTAAAACCCACCCCGGTATCTTTCCTTATGAGAGAGCCTCCAGTCGTTCCTCTAAAGGTCTTAAATCCTCTACTGCGTGACTAAAAACCCCTGAAAAGGATTTAAATGCAATTTTTTAAGGCAATCGTTTACAAAATTCATTGGAAATAAATATAAAAACTGCTTTCATAATTTGCAGTTAAATATTCAGAATTTCAATTTCTAATAAAAAATGTTTTAGCAAATTTCTGTTTTACCAACAGAAAGTTTTAAGCAAATTTATTTCTCTTAAATTGTATGCATGTACTGAATGTAATTACTTTTGATGAATCTTCTTCATATTTTTATTAAAAAATTTAATTACATTTGGGGTAAATACGACACTATTTTAAATTTCTGCTTATCAAAATGTATGCTTAGTGTAATAATACAAAACAAAAGAATTGTTTAATTAATCAAAACTTAATAATTATAAGAAATAATTAAGAATAGTTTAAGAAACACGCATTTTATTCCATTTAAGCAAAATGTTGGGTTTTTATCATTTTTTAATTGCTCAAGCATTAAAATGTAACATTTATGTGGGTTTCTAGCCTTAAAAACAAATAATTTGTATGTGATAATGAAATGTTTTCTTAAAACAAAACAAAAAGATTTTTTTTTGAAACTGTAGAAACATTTAATTTTTAAATTCAGTCCTTACTGTAAGTTACCTGAAATGTGATATATAAAAACAAATTTTAGTTATGAAACTTCCCAATTTAGTAGCGTAATTTAATGAGATTTCAACAAGGCCATCATGGTGCTTAGAATAAATATATAAAAGAGAAATGGATTTTTTATGTTCTTTTTTTCAGATGCATAAAATTATAATATAGAAAAGTTGTGTTTTATAAAAGAAACATGTAAACATTCTTTTTTTTTAACTACAAAACATTTCATTTTCAAGTTCAGTCTTTACGTTAAGTTAACTCAAATGTGATATATGAAAACACATTTTAGTTATGACACATGCATATTTAAAAATGTAATCTAATGAGATTTCAACCCTGCCATCATGGTGCTTAGAATAAATATATAAAAGAAAAATGAATTTTTATGTTGCTTTTTTCAGATGCATAATGTCATTATAATACGGAAAAGTTATGCTTTATAAAAGAAGCATGCAATTATTTTTTTATATTAATTCAGCTCTAAAGAATGCTTAAAGAAACATCTTTTTATTTAACTTCAAAATGTTTTTATACAGGGTAAAAAAATTCTAAACTACATATTTTTTAATCGAAAGTTGTTTTCTCTATTTTAACTTTTGCAGATTTGTCTTCAGGTAAAACGCATATTTATTCTTTTGAATACATCTGAAGTAGTTTGTAAGAAACCCTTTCCTCGTTAAATATAAGGAAAGGCAGTTATTTCGAGATTTAAATAGTTTTTTGCAATAATAATAATAGTAGTAATAATTAAAGAAATTATGGAGGTTTCAGTTTTAACTGGAATTACTTCTTCGACTCAGAGGAATGTTTTTTTCCCAGTTTTTGTTTTAAATAAATATTTGCTTTGCGTGAACACAGTAGTACATTTTGACATAAGTGTATCCTTTCAGCGATTATTAGTGACTATTACATATTAATACCTGTATTTATTCCTGCAGTTACGGTGACAGTTATTTATCATTATACTTTCTCGAATTTAAATATTCGAATTTTTCCATTGTTTCGTAACTATATTATTTATTCATGTGTATTATTTCCTGCAGTTACGGTGACAGTTATTTGTTATTATATTTTCTCGAATACGAATACTCTAATTTGCCAATGGTTTCGTAACATTTCAGTTAAAAAAAAATTGGAATGTTAAAAAAATAAAATAATAAACCCCATATCTTAAACAAAACATCGTGGATTTCATATTTTATTGCTTTTAAATTTATTTAAGCAGATAAGTTTACATTAAGGACGAATACGATGTTAATTTTTATAATAAACTTGACAAAGAATTCAGCGTGGTAAGAAAAATATCAAATCTTAAGGATACGTTTAGATAAACAATAAAAATAATTTCGAATTAAAAATGGCGAGTAATTTGTCTTTGAAATGATTAAATAAAAGATTAGAAACTCACATTTTATTCCATTTAAACCAATGTTTATTTTTTTTTAACATTTTTCAATTGCTCAACATTAAAAAGTAGGGGCCTGAATGGCCGAGTGGCTAGCGCTCTGGTGCTCGGTACCACAAGTTTCGGGTTCGAGTCCCGGCGGTGCCATGGATGTGCGTAGTGGTTAGGAATGCACTTTAAACCGTAGGTCCCGGTCTAATAGGATCGTAGAGCGTTGCGGGGGCATTATTACTCCGCGTCCGTGGCTTATCTTCAAGTGACACGCGCCCCCCGGGTAGTGCAAAGTGAGTAACGTCTGTGCAGCGCTTGCCTTAAGGCATCCAAGACGTCCATGTCTGTTTGCCAGCTGCATTGGAAAAAAACATTAAAAAGTAGCATTTATGTGGGTTTCCAGCCTTAAAAACAAGTAATTTGTATGTAATAATGAAATGCTTGTTTAAAACAAAAAACGGTTTTTTTTTTGGAAATTATAAGACATTTCATTAACTATTAATCATAGTTATTTCAAACAGAAGTATATATTTCATTAATAACAAAATAAAATACTCCATAGAAGTTTAATCCAGTCTCGTTCTGTATGAAATTTGAGATTTATGTCTATAAATATTTTTTTTTCTTCTAAAATACCAAGATAATCATTGAAATGAAACAGTAGCTTAAAGTAACTAGCTCTTATTTTATTTTTTCTCTCAGAATATTGTAGTAAAAAAAAAAAAAAAAAAAAAAAACATTGACAATTTTAGAATACATAAATTCCCATAATAAATTATATCAATATTTAAAACGTACTTAACATTATTATGGTATACAATGTATTTCATTTAAAGAATATTCAATAGAAAAGGACACCGTTCTAGTTTTGTTTGCTTCAACAAAATAAAATTTCAAATCAACAAAATATAATATCAACTTTAAAATAGTAAACCCCAGACCTTAAAAAAAAACCTCTTGGATTACAAATGCTTATTAATTGTATTTTTATTTCTTTTGAATTAATTTAAGCAGATAAATTTACATTTGTAGCGAATAAGATGTTATTTTTTATAATAAAGTTGACAAAGAATTCAAAATGGTAAACAGAATATCAAATCCTAAAGGTACATTTCGGTAAATTATTACAAATTAAAAATAGCGAGTAATTTGTCTTTGAAATGATTAAAGAAAACGTTATAACTTTAGAACAGAAGTTTCTATTACATTAATAGAAAAAATATTCTCTATATAAATTTAATCCAGTCTTTTTCTATTTAAAAATTAAGATTTATGTCTATACATATTTTTTGTAATATCAAGAGAATCATTGAAAGGAAATAGTAGCTTTAAATAACTCGACCTTTTTTGTTTTTTGCGAGAATATTTTTGTTAAAAAAGACCCTTGGTAACTATGGAGTAAATAAACTCGCATAATAAATTATATCAATATTTAAACTGTACATAACATCATTACTGTATCTATTGAATTTCATTTACATAATATTCAATAAGAAAGCACACACTTCTATTTTTTATTTGCTTCAACAAAATAAAACTTCAAATGAACAAAAAAAAATAATATCAATATTAAAATAATAAACCACATATCTTAAAAAAAACCTCTTGGATTTCAAATACTCGTTAATTGTATTTTTATTTCTTTTGAATTTATCTAAGCAGATAAATGTACAGTTTTGACGAATACGTTGCTAATTGTTATAATAAACTTGACAAAGAATTCAGAATGGTAAAAAAAAAAAAAAAAAAAAAATCAAATCCTAAAGGTACATTTCGATAAATTATTTCGACTTAAAAATAGCGAGTAATTTGTCATTGAAATGATAAAAAAAAAGTTAAAAATTTGAAACAGAAGTTTCTATGTCAATAATAGGAAAAATTCTATAGAAATTTAATCCAGTCTTTTTTATTTGAAATTTGAGATTTATGTCTATAAACATTTATTTCTTTTAAAATACCAAGAGAATCATTGAAATGAAATAATAGCTTTAACTAAATAGCCCTTTTTATATTTTTTATCCAAGAATATTTTTTTTTAAAAAGAACCTGGCGACTTTACTACTCTACTTAAATACTCTATAGAACTAGAATCCAGACTTTTTATATTTGAAGATTGAGAATTATGTCTATAAATCCTTTTTCCTTTTAAAATACCAAGATAATCACAAATGAAATAGTAGATTTAGCTAACTACCCCTTAACTTATTTTTAACCGATAATATTTTTATTTCAAAAAGACCCTTTTGATAAAAGACAACCTTGGAATAAATAAACTCCCATAATAAAGTATATCAATATTTAAACTGCACATAACGTCATTATTCTATCCACTGCATTTCATTTAAAGAAACAGAAGTTTCTATTTCATTAATAGGAAAAGAACATTGTATAGAACTTAATCCAGACTTTTTCTACTTGAAATTTGAGATTTATGTCTATAAATATTTTTTCTTTTAAAATATCAAGAGAAACATTGAAATGAAATAGTAGGTTTAAGTAAGTAGCCCTCATTTTATTTCTTATCCGAGAATATTTTGGCTAAAAAAGAACCTTGGTAACTTTGTATAAATAAATAAACTCCCATAATAGATTACATCAATATTTAAATTGTACGTAACATTATTACTGTATCCAGTGCATTTTATTTAAAGTATATTTTCTAGAAAAGAACAACTTTCTATTTTTCTACTAGGTTCAACAAAATTAGAAACTGAATATAGTATGCTAAATCTAATTTTGGGATACATTTTTCCTTCTCAAAAATGTATTCTTTTTTTTTTTTTGAGTGATTGAATTACCCCTCCAGGTAGTTGAAAAGGAAGAAAAAGTATATTTCGTTATCATATATTTGTAAGTTTCAAGTAAATGTTTTATAAAAGGCATACTAATTCGTTCGGATGAAAGTGTTATTTAAGTTTTCATGATTTGCTTTGTAAATAGATTTAGAACTGGTTAAACCTCCCGACACGGGACTCAGTAGCAATCCGAACTTCTGGTGAGCTTTAGAGCTGAGGTTCGATCCTCTGGCAGCTTTATTGTAGACACCTTTTGAAAAAACGAGGAGAATCGATGGTGTTTGGGATATTCAACATCTTGTATGGTAGTCGGAGTTTTTCGGGATTTCTCCCATACCCTATGTTAATACGCATAGTTCCCCACAAAGTCCTCACGAAAGGCCGTACCCTCCTTCTTCAGCGACAGGGAGCAAAGTGCGGGTGCTCCATCATAGCAGAAGTTCACTGAAAGAAATTGGTACCGGTACTGGAAAAATTGCATCAAACTTCACGGAGAATTGCTGACCATTCAAAAGGCTTTTGTGGCCTATCTGAGTATATCTGGATCACAATAAATGATTGGAATTACAGACTCAAAGTCTGCCTTTAATAAAGGTTTTTCAAATATTATCCTAAACATTATATCTCTTTTAAAAACAAATCTACTGCTTGTACAAAATATGTATTCTACAATGGATCCCCGCTCATGTGGATTTGAAATTTAATGAAATTGCGGAGAATTCTTTGGCGAAGAATGCCAGAAGTCTGTATTAGACTATCATCCTTACTTCCCTTGCAGATGTAAATGCCTTGGCAAAATATAAACTTATAATTCTTTCTAAGAGTAAAACTAAATACCAAATTACAGAACTAAATATCGACAGAAAAACAGCCACTATTTTCACAAGATTAAGGATGAAGCAATACAAAAATATTAAAATTTCTGGTGATTGTGTTAAAAATACCTAAAATGTGGCAATTGCCTTGATGTTGAGCTCACTCCTCATCGTGTCTTTGATTGCTTAGCTGTTGCAGTTGCATCGTCTGCACCATCCCTCTAAAGAGTATTTATAATCTGAGGTGGCAATCAACAAAGGTAATAGTTTTATTCGGGAACACCACGATATTTGAATTTATTGTATCCTTCAAGGGATACAAGCACAGCATTAAAAATATTATTGTTTTTTTTTTTAAAAGTAAGTTACATTCCAGCAAGTATAAGTTATATATTTTTTATTTTGTTCTAATGCAGCTGGCAAACACTAAACCGTCTAAGTGCCTTAATGATGCCTATGAGGTCTTTGATGCACTACCCAGGAGGTGCGTGTAGCATGAAGATAAGCTACGGACGCGAAGTAACAATACCCTAGCAACGCTCTACTTGAATGTTATATCGGGACCTACGGCTTAAAATAGATTCTAAACCACTACAAACATTCATTGCACCAAAACCAAAACCAGGGTACCCAAAACCAGGGGTAACGAGCGCCAGAACACTAGCCACTCGGTCCTCCTGGGCCACTCGGTCACAGAATAAAACATATTTTTACTGTGATTTCATAATCCAACTATATCAGTGACGCTTTATTACATGTATATGAAAGAAAATATAAATTTTTGTTACTATATCTGTTTCCACCAATTTTTTTTTAAATATGTTCTAGCGTTGTAGAAAAGAATTGTCAATATTTTATGGCAATAATCTCTTTACTTTATCACCTTATTTTATACCAGTTACGCATTTTATTGATATGCCATCTTGCAGCCATACCAGATGGCCGAATGGTGATTGTGAAAACGGATTTAAAACGTATCGCATCGATACCGATTGCCTGGTAGAAACATTCAATTTTTTTTTTCATACGGCATGTAAATGCGGGCCAGTTCCTTAAAAGCTCTTCCATACGAGGAAATTAATGCTTTACGAGAAAGTGACAAATGTTATATTAATACTTATTCCTATAGTTAAGAATTAATTAAAATAATTTTTAAGAGTAAAGCTATTTAGTTTACTTCTCAGGGACTTAAGTAATTAAGTTAGATATATTTCATAGGCAATATAGATGCATTTATATGTTAAGGATTCTAATCTTCAATGTATCAAGAAACCAAAGCAATACACACACACTCGCACCTATGCAAATTTTGTATTAAATAAATATATTTTCAATAAATTAATTATTACTAACAATTAATTTATAATTAATTATAAATTATTAATTATAATTATAAAATTAATTATTGGAATAAATAATTATTTTCGAACTATCAGTGCATCTATTTATATTCTGTTTTCTTAAAATTGGATATTGCAAGCCTTAAATTGAAACTGCGCAGAAAGGGATGCGCCGAAAACCATTTTCTTCCTAAAAGTGAACTACGTGGATCGGTTTCCCTCACAGTCCGGTCCGGAATCGAAGAGAAAAGTTCCTCTCCCGTTTCTCTCCGGGAAAAATCCTGGAGATTTCCCACGTGGTATCACCGTTTACTGTCCCACGTGTTTTGCACTTGCTGGCGTTCTTCGGAAAATTGTATTTTGTGGTAGTGCTTGTTAGAATTTCTGCTTTGAATTATCATGGAATTTCTAACATATAATAAGTATTAACAGACGTTTCACACTAAATATTTTGTAAAAGTTCACTGATTACTTTTTTGCTTATTTAGAAAGTAGGAATTTTTAATTTATTTTTCTCTCAACTGTGAATTATAAATGGATTTCTTTATAAATTATCTTTAAACAAGATCTAATAATATGACATAATTTTAAAAAACAAGTTAGTTTCAACATGCTACATTTCATGTGGTTATAGTACTTATTAATGCATAATGACTTTTAATGTTATTTCAGTATAGCATTATATTGTTTAATTGGACTATTTATTGTGATGTTGCTATGGTAACTAAAATGTTTTTTTTCTCGTAAACAAATGGAGGAATACAAATCAACCAATATTATATCTATAACCCAAATAATATAAAGTATTTTTTTTTTCAATTTTGAATAAGTTTTTTCCATATATGTGAATATTTTACTTTTTGCCAAAATTCTGCAAAAAAAGTTTAGAACTACCATAGTATGATGTACATTTCTTGCAAAGAATTAAAATTTGATAATTTTTGATTTTTGCATCACTTACGGAATATATTAAGAATATCAAATCTCGTAATTGTTAAAAAAGTACTGATTTTACTAACAGTGAAGAACTGAAATACAAATATCAGAGTATTCAAACAGGTAAAAAAATCTATCAACTTGTGTAAATACTTGTGAAAAGAAACTTTGCATTTGACGTAATAAAGAATTTTCATTTATTATTTCTTTTTTATATCATATTCATCAACACAACGCAAATTTCATCAACTATTTTATTTTATCCTTTAGATACTGATGGGGAAAAAATTGTGATTGCATGAAATAAATGTGATGATGCAAACGGGATAAAACTTCCTGGATTACCTTTCACATACATAAATTGACTACTACAAGAGAATTTGACTATCAGTGTGTTTAAATCTGCAGTGACTGGCAGCATCAGACACTCAGTAGTGAATTTGACTGATTTTTGTCATCATGTGTGGAATTTATTTAGTACTCATTGCTCTCTTCACATCCCTTGGTAAGTCATGCTAAATTTTTATGTTAACTCTTCAATTTTTTTGTTTATACATACTTAAATAGGTGTCCGTGTTAAAGTAGATGATACAAACTTGCAAATGGGTCTTTACATTAATTAATCCCCTAAAAGATTAAACCGAGTATATTCATATGAAATATTCGTGTCTTTTACCACTAACGAGTTAATTTGAGCAAATATACATTGTAATGCTGGACTAACTTATTTTGTAATATTATGAGTTATATGAGTCACGAATATTTTGAGTTATATGAGTCACGAGTATTTTGAGTTGCCTTGTATTATTTTAAAACACACTCACTTGTGATATCGTACGTCTGACAACTGTCATTCAATCGTGGTTTATGGTTATTTTACATACATTTGACTCGAAGATCATCAGTACACAGAGATTTCAAAGAATTGCTTGTTATTTATTGCATTTGAACGCTTATATATACTTTTCGTTATTGTTATTATTATTATTATTATTATTTTATTTTCAAAATAAGGATTAGGTAGAGATATTTTAATGACTCTCATATGTATCGTATGTGATGTCGAAAGTTCTGGCGCTGTATGAAATTATCCTAATGATCAATTTGATTGATTTTTGTCATAATATTTGGAATTTATTTAGTAATTATTACGTAAGTCATGCTAAATTTATATTTCCATTGCTTAATTTTTTTGCGATACATGCTTAAATAGCTGTTCGTGTTAAAGTATATTGCATGGAGTTGCAATGGTCTTATGGTATATTTGTCTTTTCTTAACAACAAAGGTTAATCCGTGGGAAAATTTATTTTAACTCTTGACTAAAACGAGTATTTTGAGTTATTGAATTATTTTAAAACACACTCGGTTGTGATATCTTACGTGTTGCTTACTTTCAATGGTGATATCTGATAAGTCATTCAATCATGATTTCAGGTTGTTTTACAAATATTTGACTCGATTTTTTATAGTATTCAAAATATTTCAAATAAATGAGTATTATTTATTATTTATGAGTGCTTGTGCATACTTAACGTTTTTTTTTTTCAAAATGAGGAAAAGGGAAGACATTTTAATAACACTCATAGCGATGTATCTTATGGTTATATCGAAAGTTCTGGTGATGAATGAATGTTTCTAATGTTAAATCTGAATGATTTTTGTAGTCATGATAAATTTATATTTTAACACCTTAATTTTTTGCAATGCATACTTAAATAGCTGTTCATGTTAAAGTACATGATATAGAATTCCAATAGGTCTTTACATTAATTAAAACTTTAAATGATTAACCCGAGTATATTCGTCTCTTCTTAACACCGTGAGTTTATTCACACAACAAATTATTTCAACTCTGGAATTAACGAATATTTTAAGTTATCGTCTATTATTTTAAAACACACTCACTCGTGATATTTTACGTTTTGCGGACGTTCACTTGTGATATCATAAGTCTGACAAAAGTCATTCAATCGTGATTTCAAGTTATTTTACAGACATTTGACTCGATGTTCTTCAGTACTTATGATTTCACAGCATTGCTTATTATTTATTGCTTATGAGCGCTTGTACATACTTTACGTTATTTTTTTTTTTGAAAATGAGTAAAAGAGAAGACATTTTAATGACAATCTTAGTGATGCATCATATGGTGATGGCGGAAGTGCTGGCGATGAATGAAAGTAGTCTAATGTTCAATTCAAATGATTAAATTTATACTCAAATTTCTATAATAAAAACAAACCGATAAAAGCTTATTTATTATAAATTTAACAATAATGATTTTCAGTTGTTTTTAAACTTGTTTTGAAACAAAATTCTATTTGAGAAAAAAATCATACATTATGGAGTTAAACGCTAGTTGTATTTACTGATAACAATTCATTTTTTAATGTTATATTTTATTAACAAGAAATATAAAACTGTTTTACAATATAGAGACACTTTACGTTTAATGTCTTAAAAGTATATTTGAGTTTATTGGAAAATATTTTATAACATTTAATATTTATAACTTTCCAAATAATTATATTAAAATAACATTTTTTTTAAATAGTAGTTTAATAATATAGTATTATTCTGATATTGTATAAGGAATTACGAACATTCTTAATTGCTTTCAGTACTAATTGCAATTTCTTTATTATTTATTTCAAGTAAAGTGTTGATATTTACTGAAATTTAATAACTGGAATTATGAAGTTATTATTTACTGTTGTATTGAATATCACCTAAATAAATTTTTAATTATAAATATGTTGATTTTAGGACATTGTTTTCATAGCTTATGTCTAGCAACTTTTAAATTTAATTCACAAAAGTATAATTTTAATTTTTAATATATTTATATTTAAAGTACATATTTAAAGCATTATTTGATATTATTAATAATCTTCAAAACTGCCCTTATCAGCTTGCTATTCCTGCGTATGTTTATTCGGAAATGTGGGGACAAAATGTGATTATAGTTTATCATTCTTAATTAAATTTCATCCGCAAAACCTAGTTTAATTTTCTGAAATTCATTATTTACACCAAAAGTTTTTTTGTATTATTTTAAATTGACCCATTACAGATTATGTTAAGCAAACATTGAGTGTTTTAGTGTCTTTTATGACCTCTCATATTGATTACAATTGCTTCCAACTGTAGATGTAATATTCTGTGACGGATGCTCAGTTGTCCCTTTACAGTTTGGAAATGATGTGGGTGAGAGAAGTCTGACTGCGCTCCGTGATTCTCTTAGAGTCATGAGACTGGGACCTTCAGCTTAAATTGGATTCCGAACAATTACAAACATCCATGCCACGCTGGGGATCGAACCCTGAAAACTGTAACACCGAGAGCTACAGCACTAGACACTGGACCATTCAGACCCCAAGTTACATTTTACTGAAAAAAATCCAGATATTTTTTTTTACATTTTTCATCATCACAGGCGCAACAGCCCCTATGGTGGGCCAAGGCTGTCTGCCTACTAGCAGATTTTGAGGCAGGAGATGCTTTTTTGTACGGAGTAGGGTTGTTAGACCTACGTGCAAAACTCTACAGTCATGATAAACCTAGACCTACTGTTTAAAGTGAATTCCAAACCACAACGAACATCCATTTCACCGCTGGGATTCTAACTCTGTGACAGTGCACCAGAGAGCTAATCACTCGGCCATCAGGCCCTATTGAATTTTTAGGTTATAAAAATAATTTTAAGATTTTTTTTCTTCAAATATTTATATCCAATTTAACCATGCACGCTTGAAAGCAATAATTTCCAAATTGTTTCTATTCTACAAACCCTTTTCAAAATAAAAATAATAAACAAATAAAATAAAAAAAATAAAAAATAAAAATTTGGAGTCTATTATAAATCTAAATCTCTAAATCTGTAAGAGAACGAATATATATATAACAATTATTTTCATTATATCTACCTTCGCTTTAAAACTTATTAAAAACATTTATTGTAAATAAGACATCTTAAAACTTGAAATTGTAAAATGTAAGGAAAGGCACTTTTATATTAATGTAGTTTGTACAAAATGAACAAATAATAGATATGTATGTGATACATGTTGGCTATCATCATTTAGACGTTGCATCTATTTATAGCATTGTATTTTCAAATCAAACATTGCACTCTCATGTTCTTGTTGATGCAAGCTGGACTCGCGACATTCCACGTTTACCAGTCTTGATTGTTGAAAATTGTCTGCAAACACTTTAACTTGTATTTTTTGTCTTTTTCGGGAAACAGCAATTACCCAGCAGTCAATTACATTATTCATCGTTATACAGCAAGTGAAACATGCATGAATAGTTTATATAAATTTCCTTCTCTTCCTTTTTTATGCTTTTATAGTTCTCTTACTTTTATTAAACACCCACACCCTCAAATGCATCCGAGGTCACAATCACGCTCTTAATTGTTCTGTGGACTCTTAAATCATTGGTTATCAAAGAAGGTTTAAGGGAATACTTAAGAAATTCTTCTTAATGATTGGTTTGGTTTGTCACTGTATGGTCATTTTGCGCACACTTCAGGCTAATTAGACCGGGACATACAGTTCAACTTGGTTTCCGTACCACTCACAAACATCCATCCCACCGCCAAGAATCCAACCTGAAGATACGAAAGGAAAGAGCTCTAGCCAAGGGCCATATCCTCTTAGTGAAGTCTCGTATTAACACCAGTTGATCCATAACAGATGGTGCTATACAAACATTGGGATTTTTGAATGTCCTTCATAGTATTTAATACTGATTACAATTGCTTCTATTTGACTATACTTCGATCTGATCGTACTGATTACAATTGCTTTCGATCATATATTTTATTGTAACAGTCCATAGTGTGCCAAGGCCGTCTGTCTACTGGCAGATTTCGAGACAGATATGTTCGTTTTACGGGGAAGGTTTGTCAGACTTCCATCAAACGCTCTCCTATGATATTAGACCGGGACCTAAGGTTTAAAGTGGATTACGAACCATTACAAGCATAAATGGCACATCCAGGGCTCAAACCCAAAACCTGTGGCACCGAGCGCCAGAGAGTTATAATCACTCTGCCGTCGGGCCCCTTTATTGTGTTTTTAGGTTATAAAACAAATTAAATTTTTTTCCTCGAATCAATACAATTAAACAGGATTAAAAGCAATAATTTTCAAAGTAAATAATTAATTTTAAATAAAGCTTACATTATCTTATAAGAATTTTCTGTAATTTTAAATCAATTCAATTGACCAGGTTTTTTTGAGCATTTATACACTTTATTGTCCTTAGTTTTGAATACTTTCTACAACAAGTATATAACAATTTTAGATAATTTATAACCTTCACCATTAGAGTCCAACATAGTAAAATCCACCTTGGGATTAGAAATTAAGGTTTTAGATTCCGGACTTAACAGAATGACGTCTAACCGAAAGTCTCTATGTCGTGATGTAAACACATTAAATCTGTTTAGCCAGAAGATTCTTCCGCTGGATTCAAAGAGGAAGATGCAAATTTTCTATGCGTCTATTCATGGTGTGTTTATTCGAAAGTATGATATTGTAAACTCCTCTAACTTCGCATCGCTCTTAACGATACCCAGAAGATTTAAGGAGAATGAACACTAGATAAACATTAATCTAAATCTGGTACTTGAAACTGCAGCAATATGATATGGCTTTGTTAATCTTTTCAGAGAATGTTACATTTTACTTATACATATATTTTTTTTGTATATTTTTCAAGAATTGTATGTATTGTTTTGCCCATTAAATATTAAAATTAGTAGAATAATTAATTGAATCATGTTGCACATTACAGAGGGAAACTTTGGTTGCAATACAGATCAATCCCTTCAAACTCTATTTTCTAGTATTCTGATCAATTGCTTCATAAATTTCTTGTGTTTGGTTTGCCCGTTTATGGTCCTTTTTTGCATACTTTAGGCTAATTAGACCGGAAGCTACAGTTTAACGTTGATTCCGAACCACTAGCAAACAT
This sequence comes from Caerostris darwini, assembly GCA_021605075.1. Classification (NCBI taxonomy): domain Eukaryota; kingdom Metazoa; phylum Arthropoda; class Arachnida; order Araneae; family Araneidae; genus Caerostris; species Caerostris darwini. The sequence continues at coordinate 560,563 of BPLQ01015685.1, forward strand.
CCTCACCAGGATTCGAAAATGAAGCCCGTTGTACCAAAGGCCACGGCGCTAGGTAATTGATCATCCTGGTGAAGGACTATAGGTACAAGTGTAATGTATTCGGAAGCAATCATTGGAGTCAAATGCAATTTAATGACTGTGCGTGTCTTAAAAATCTAAAGGAAGGAAAATTTTAAAAACTGCAATGTAAAATAACACATTAAAGCAGTATTAAGTTTTTAATATGTTTTATGGTGAGAAAAATAAAAAAATCCCATTTTCAGTGTAGTATTATAAAGGCTTTTACTCATTATAGATCATTTTCAGTATCATATGCAGCGAATACTAATTGCATAATACTTTTAACTTCTCTATACCCTTGAGAGTACGTTTTGAACACTTTTGAGTTGGACGCATTTTTCTCTTTGATATGTAGCAGTTAGAGAATTGATGATATTTTTCCTTTTATGAAAATCCTACTTTTAGGTGTTAATGTTGAGGAAGACTTTAAACACATATAGATGACAAATTGAAAATTCGTACTTCCTTCTTTAAATCCAATTGAAAAATTTTATGGCTAAATAGATTTAATTTGCTTATATCTGGCATATTCTATGTTATTATTGCTATTGAGGATCTCCGATGTGGTCTAACTATTAAATGAAATCCATAAGTCCAGCGGTCTGATGGCCAAGGGACTAAGACTCTGGTCTTTGATACCTGGCGGTGGCATGGATGTTTGTTAGTTTATTTTGGATGTTTGATTCAGAATCCACTTTAAACTGTAGATCTGGTATCTTTAGCCCTCGTGTGCACAAAAGGACCGTAGAGTGACAAGCCAAATCAAACTAAAAAGTCCAAGAATAGAATAAGTTCAATAAAACCTCGTACAATATAAAATCAAGACAGTTTAAAATAAGAGCTAGCGATGCATGACTAGCCCTTCACTCGGGGTAGTTCCCAAAAATCTTCTGTCTTTGTTAATAGGGGAGATTCCTCAAGTTATCAATCATTATAATCAAGTTTGTAGAATTCTATCAACCCCAAAACCACCAAGAAAATCTCTCGAATGGCAGTTATGTGTTAGAGGGACTTTCCAGAGATCTTTAATTGTCTTCCCAAACTTGGAGAACACCTCACTGTAGTTGCGAAGTATATCGGACTGGGAAATCTTCAAAGAAGTCACTTTTGCTAGAGAATCCGCAATCTCGTTGCCACTACTGATGGCATGTTATGGAATCCATTGAATTTGCACCTGGGAATTAACTGAAAGTCTAGAAAGCAATTTAATTAATTCTAGAAAGCAATTTTTTTTTTCAAATCATTTTTCAAATTCATCATTAAGTTTCATCATCATCAAGTTCTGTCATCATCAAAGATTCATCATGAGGCCTGAATGGCCGAGAGTCTAGTGCTCTGGCGCTCGGTGTCACAGGTTTCGGGTCCCGGCGGTGTCATGGAAGTTTGTAGTGGTTCGGAATCCACTTTAAGCCGTAGGTCCTGGTCTCATTTGACTGTAAAGAGCATCACGAAGCCTAGCCAGACTACTACCTACGGGTGCTCCATCACAACAGAAGCTGTCCCCTTTCCCTCCATCCATGAGTAGATTACTCATGGGTTGTCCGTCCCGCTTTGCAGGAGACTGAGGATTAGTCACAACAAAGATTCATCATGAAATTATTTTAGGCATCATGTATTTAGTTCCAAATCGAAAATCTTAATTCTTAATCCCAAGTCGTACACTAATTTTTTGGCTATAATGGTGCATTGTATAAATGATCTAAAATTGCTATTTTTATACAATTGTTGGAAAAAAATTAGAAACGGTTCAAGTTGAAAAAAGGGTATAATTGTTCAAAAAAACATTATCAATTCTATAGATTTTAAACTTATAAAAATCTCCAAAGGTAAATTCAGTTTTATTATTTATATATTTTATCGAATTAATTTTCGGACAATGAACTTTTGTAAAATTTTATTACCTTCACTAAGAATTAATGATGTATTTCTATTTAATATAATAAAAAAATATTTTTGAAAAACGATGATACTGATTTCAATAACTAAAGACTTGTTCTAAAATTATTCCTGCTAAAAATATAGAATTGTTAAATCAGTAACTTAAAAAATATAATAAATTAATATGAAACTGAAAATTCATTTCATTTTCATTTTAGCTTTATAATTTTAAATTCTTAGAATTCTTAAAAGAATTCTTAGAATATTAAGTTTCCTGAAGCATAAAACTTTAAAATTTATTTTTTAATTATTTTGGCTATAAATATTTAAATTTTTTAACAAAGAGTATTTTTTTGAAGTAAAATTTGATATTTCAACTTTCGTTAAAATATATGTAAGAAAAAAGTTATTTATTATTTATGAAGAAAATTCTAGTTTAAAAGGACTCTATATAATATATTTCCCTTATTATCTTAAATATTTTGTTTATATGTTAAAGTTATTTGAATGTGATATTCCATGACAAATATTTAGTAAACTCCTAACTATTACACAATTATTTTTTATAGATTTTTCTAAAATTGAACCATCTTAAATAAATGTTTATTAATATTTTTCCATTGTTTAATCTTATCCTCTTATGAGTATACTGTCATAAATATATATGCTTAAACATATTTTTTAAAATGATAAAAATCTATTAGTGACAAGCGTATTTAACTTTTTTCTTAGAATAAGCTTAATTTCTGTAGCACAAATAATGATTGTTATAAAATCCAATTAATAAAAATAAAGAGTTTGTGACATGTAAAACTAATCCTATATTTATTTGACATAGAGTTTGTTAATAATGAGATTTCATGCCTTATAGAACACAGTCTATGAAATGAATGGGATTAAAGAATCCTCCAGGTTGTAAAAAGAATATGCATTTTTACAACAAGCAGAAATATTGCCTGAATGTTAAAAACATTTACAATATTTTCTAGTTCATTAGAATTTATATGACAATAATTCCTTAAAAAAACCTTAAATATTCACCCCTGAAGAAATGAGATGCATGTTTCAAACATAAGCAATTTAATCAACGATTTCTTGAGCTTTAACTTCAGATGCTCTTGGATGTATCCCATTAGTTTAAATGAGAAAAATAATTTTCTTTCAGGAAAAATTATGCACAAAAAAGGAATAACTCGCAGAAAAAAATGTGAATGAAGAAAAATATAATTTTCCATTTAATCATCATCCACAGATAACAATATAATCATTTTTACTGCAGTCAATATTAGAGGTAATCTTTTGATGCATTAAAAATTGTTAAAATACGAATATACAGAATGATTATAATTAAAGTCCCACTTTAAAAATGCTGTAGAAAAAGAACCACTCGTCACAATAGGTTCAAATTTGAACTGATGATACTTGAAGAAGTGGGGAACGCTACGGTATCAAAAAAGTTGCAAAGTGTTTTGATAGATGGTGCTGTAAGGAGCATAAAGAAAGTGAATTCGGCTGCCAGTGATAGTTTGAATTGAAATTACAATGTAATTGGCATGAGTTGCACATTAAACCAACTGTAATGATCAATGTGCATATCTTCCATATCATTTAACAGTTAACTCTCTCTCTCTCTTCACCAAAAAATACCTTTTTAAGACAATCCGTGAAGAATTGTTAAAATACGACGCTTCCCTCGCATATCATGGAGTAGACATTTCTCAACCCGTGATCCATCACCAATCACGATGGTGCAACTCATAGTATAGTTCATGTTCAATCTGTAGTTGTCTCGGCCTGCGAATGTATCACAGACATTCGCTAATTTTCTCATTATACATGATACGGACTATCTGTATTCAGATTTCAGTGATAAGTTTTTCTCATTAATACAAAACTCTAATTGCATGTAATATACTATCCTATAATACTGCTTCTCTCTTGTCAAATTTGAGTGATGGGTTTTTATTATGTATTCTCTCTCCTAGGAATGAAATGCCAAAATTCTTCCCATGAGAAAAATGTCACAATATATATAATATTATGTTACATGCAAATCTCTGTCCCTAACTAGATTATAAATTTACATTCATTATGTAGTCTAAATATAAATTGTTATCTGAATAGTTACATTTTAAAAAGTATTCATAAATATACCGCATATATTTCAAAATAAAAATAATGAAATTCTATTAAAATTTATTGCAAAACTTTATCTTAAATATTTCTTCACAGCTCAAAGTTTAAAAATAAAAACTTATTCGTAAACTCCCGAGGGCATAAAAAGCGATTCACTTTCCTATATCAAGAGGGCAAAAAAAAAAATCAAATCAAATCTCTCGAACTAACTAGATTATAAATTTAAATTCATTTTATTCATATTTGTTAATACGATGCTAGATTGTAAAACATGATTGAATATTCTCAAACATATCTTTAGAGTCGTATAATTTAATGCAAGCATTTATTGGTATTTAGGAAAGAACAACACAATTTAAATATTTGTTGTCGAGGCTCCAGTAAAAATAAAATTCTCAAAGTAGTTTTATTTATATTTTTTAAAAGTTTACTAATAAAAAAAGTATTGTATACTATGAATAATAAATAAAAGCAGTAGAATGTAAATGATCTGTTATCATATATAATAAGTAAAGAATTTGTACTAATTATTCTTATGCTTATATTTATTTTATTTTATGAGGAAATATGCTAATTCAGAATAATAAAATATACAAAGTATAAAGAGTGTAAATATCACGAAACAGCTAATGCTAGTCCTTCTAGTTTTTAATCTCTAAGGGTTCAAAGATTTACGCTTAAGCAAGCATATTCTAATGGAACAGAAAAATCCCGTGTATTGCCAGGATTAAACCCAATAATCCAATTCAAACAATAAAAAGAAAAAAAAGGGGGAAAAAAAAAAGAAGAAAAAAAATGAGTCTGAGTTAATTGCTGTTTTCTGTCTTTGAGGCATAAATCTGCTTTTGTGGGATAGCCCAATAGCCCGCTTAACGGCAGCGTAGCCGGCCTGCAGGTGGACCTATTGGGTGACTTCCTTCCTTTCTTCTTTTCTTTTTTTCCTTCTTTGTTTTGAGTTGGGATCTTTTATTTTCTTTTGAAAAAAAAAAAAAAAAATGAGTCTGAGTTAATTGCTGTTTTCTGTCTTTGAGGCATAAATCTGCTTTTGTGGGATAGCCCAATAGCCCGCTAAACGGCAGCGTAGCCGGCCTGCAGGTGGACCTATTGGGTGACTTCCTTCCTTTCTTCTTTTTTTTTTTTTCCTTCTTTGTTTTGAGTTGGGATCTTTTATTTTCTTTTTTAAAAAAAAAAAAAAAAAAATAGTCTGAGTTAATTGCTGTTTTCTTTCTTTGAGGCATAAATCTGCTTTTGTGGGAAAGCCCAATAGCCCGCTTAACGGCAGCGTAGCCGGCGTGCAGGTGGACCTATTGGGTGACTTCCTTCCTTTCTTCTTTTCTTTTTTTCCTTCTTTGTTTTGAGTTGGGATCTTTTATTTTCTTTTGAAAAAGAGAAAAAACAAAAACAAAATTAGTTTGAGTTAATTGCTGTTTTCTTTCTTTGAGGATAAATCTGCTTTTGTGGGATAGCCCAATAGCCCGCTTAACGGCAGCGTAGCCGGCCTGCAGGTGGACCTATTGGGTGACTTCCTTCCTTTCTTCTTTTTTTTTTTTCCTTCTTTGTTTTGAGTTGGGATCTTTTATTTTCTTTTGAAAAAAAAAAAAAAAAAAGAGTCTGAGTTAATTGCTGTTTTCAAAATAAAAAAAAAAAAAAAAATTAGTCTGAGTTAATTGCTGTTTTCTTTCTTTGAGGCATAAATCTGCTTTTGTGGGATAGCCCAATAGCCCGCTTAACGGCAGCGTAGCCGGCCTGCAGGTGGACCTATTGGGTGACTTCCTTCCTTTCTTCTTTTCTTTTTTTCCTTCTTTGTTTTGAGTTGGGATCTTTTATTTTCTTTTGAAAAAGAAAAAAAAAAAAAAAAAGAGTCTGAGTTAATTGCTGTTTTCAAAAAAAAAAAAAAAAAAAAAAAATTAGTCTGAGTTAATTGCTGTTTTCAAAAAACAAAAACAAAATTAGTCTGAGTTAATTGCTGTTTTCTTTCTTTGAGGCATAAATCTGCTTTTGTGGGATAGCCCAATAGCCCGCTTAACGGCAGCGTAGCCGGCCTGCAGGTGGACCTATTGGGTGACTTCCTTCCTTTCTTCTTTTTTTTTTTCCTTCTTTGTTTTGAGTTGGGATCTTTTATTTTCTTTTGAAAAAAAAAAAAAAAAAAATTAGTCTGAGTTAATTGCTGTTTTCTTTCTTTGAGGCATAAATCTGCTTTTGTGGGATAGCCCAATAGCCCGCTTAACGGCAGCGTAGCCGGCCTACAGGTGGACCTATTGGGTGACTTCCTTCCTTTCTTCTTTTCTTTTTTTCCTTCTTTGTTTTGAGTTGGGATCTTTTATTTTCTTTTGAAAAAAAAAAAAAAAAAAAAAAAAAAAAATTAGTCTGAGTTAATTGCTGTTTTCTTTCTTTGAGGCATAAATCTGCTTTTGTGGGATAGCCCAATAGCCCGCTTAACGGCAGCGTAGCCGGCCTGCAGGTGGACCTATTGGGTGACTTCCTTCCTTTCTTCTTTTATTTTTTTCCTTCTTTGTTTTGAGTTGGGATCTTTTATTTTCTTTTGAAAAAGAAAAAAAAAAAAGTCTGAGTTAATTGCTGTTTTCAAAAAACAAAAAAAAAATTAGTCTGAGTTAATTGCTGTTTTCTTTCTTTGAGGCATAAATCTGCTTTTGTGGGATAGCCCAATAGCCCGCTTAACGGCAGCGTAGCCGGCCTGCAGGTGGACCTATTGGGTGACTTCCTTCCTTTCTTCTTTTTTTTTTTCCTTCTTTGTTTTGAGTTGGGATCTTTTATTTTCTTTTGAAAAAGAAAAAAAAAAAAATTGCTGTTTTCAAAAAAAAAAAAAAAATTAGTCTGAGTTAATTGCTGTTTTCAAAAAAAAAAAAAAAAAAAATTAGTCTGAGTTAATTGCTGTTTTCTTTCTTTGAGGCATAAATCTGCTTTTGTGGGATAGCCCAATAGCCCGCTTAACGGCAGCGTAGCCGGCCTGCAGGTGGACCTATTGGGTGACTTCCTTCCTTTCTTCTTTTCTTTTTTTCCTTCTTTGTTTTGAGTTGGGATCTTTTATTTTCTTTTGAAAAAAAAAAAAAAAAAAAAAGAGTCTGAGTTAATTGCTGTTTTCAAAAAAAAAAAAAAAAAAAATTAGTCTGAGTTAATTGCTGTTTTCTTTCTTTGAGGCATAAATCTGCTTTTGTGGGATAGCCCAATAGCCCGCTTAACGGCAGCGTAGCCGGCCTGCAGGTGGACCTATTGGGTGACTTCCTTCCTTTCTTCTTTTTTTTTTCCTTCTTTGTTTTGAGTTGGGATCTTTTATTTTCTTTTCTTAGTCTGAGTTTTCTTTTCAAAAAAAAAAAAAAAAAAAATTAGTCTGAGTTAATTGCTGTTTTCTTTCTTTGAGGCATAAATCTGCTTTTGTGGGATAGCCCAATAGCCCGCTTAACGGCAGCGTAGCCGGCCTGCAGGTGGACCTATTGGGTGACTTCCTTCCTTTCTTCTTTTCTTTTTTTCCTTCTTTGTTTTGAGTTGGGATCTTTTATTTTCTTTTGAAAAAAAAAAAAAAAAAAAATTAGTCTGAGTTAATTGCTGTTTTCTTTCTTTGAGGCATAAATCTGCTTTTGTGGGATAGCCCAATAGCCCGCTTAACGGCAGCGTAGCCGGCCTGCAGGTGGACCTATTGGGTGACTTCCTTCCTTTCTTCTTTTCTTTTTTTCCTTCTTTGTTTTGAGTTGGGATCTTTTATTTTCTTTTGAAAAAGAAAAAAAAATTAGTCTGAGTTAATTGCTGTTTTCTTTCTTTGAGGCATAAATCTGCTTTTGTGGGATAGCCCAATAGCCCGCTTAACGGCAGCGTAGCCGGCCTGCAGGTGGACCTATTGGGTGACTTCCTTCCTTTCTTCTTTTTTTTTTTTCCTTCTTTGTTTTGAGTTGGGATCTTTTATTTTCTTTTGAAAAATAAAAAAAAAAAAAAAGAGTCTGAGTTAATTGCTGTTTTCAAAAAAAAAAAAAAAATTAGTCTGAGTTAATTGCTGTTTTCTTTCTTTGAGGCATAAATCTGCTTTTGTGGGATAGCCCAATAGCCCGCTTAACGGCAGCGTAGCCGGCCTGCAGGTGGACCTATTGGGTGACTTCCTTCCTTTCTTCTTTTCTTTTTTTTTTTTCCTTCTTTGTTTTGAGTTGGGATCTTTTATTTTCTTTTGAAAAAGAAAAAAAAAAAAAAAAAAAAAAAAGAGTCTGAGTTAATTGCTGTTTTTAAAAAAAAAAAAAAAAAATTAGTCTGAGTTAATTGCTGTTTTCTTTCTTTGAGGCATAAATCTGCTTTTGTGGGATAGCCCAATAGCCCGCTTAACGGCAGCGTAGCCGGCCTGCAGGTGGACCTATTGGGTGACTTCCTTCCTTTCTTTTCTTTTTTTCCTTCTTTGTTTTGAGTTGGGATCTTTTATTTTCTTTTTGAAAAAAAAAAAAAAATTAGTCTGAGTTAATTGCTGTTTTCTTTCTTTGAGGCATAAATCTGCTTTTTGGGATAGCCCAATAGCCCGCTTAACGGCAGCGTAGCCGGCCTGCAGGGGGACCTATTGGGGGACATCCTTCCTTTCTTCTTTTTTTTTTTTTCCTTCTTTGTTTTGAGTTGGGATCTTTTATTTTCTTTTGAAAAAAAAAAAAAAAAAAGAGTCTGAGTTAATTGCTGTTTTCAAAAAAAAAAAAAAAAATTAGTCTGAGTTAATTGCTGTTTTCTTTCTTTGAGGCATAAATCTGCTTTTGTGGGATAGCCCAATAGCCCGCTTAACGGCAGCGTAGCCGGCCTGCAGGTGGACCTATTGGGTGACTTCCTTCCTTTTCTTCTTTTTTTTTTTTTCCTTCTTTGTTTTGAGTTGGGATCTTTTATTTTCTTTTGAAAAAAAAAAAAAAAAGAGTCTGAGTTAATTGCTGTTTAAAAAAAAAAAAAAAAAAAAAATTAGTCTGAGTTAATTGCTGTTTTCTTTCTTTGAGGCATAAATCTGCTTTTGTGGGATAGCCCAATAGCCCGCTTAACGGCAGCGTAGCCGGCCTGCAGGTGGACCTATTGGGTGACTTCCTTCCTTTCTTCTTTTCTTTTTTTCCTTCTTTGTTTTGAGTTGGGATCTTTTATTTTCTTTTGAAAAAAAAAAAAAAAAAAAAAGTCTGAGTTAATTGCTGTTTTCAAAAAAAAAAAAAAAATTAGTCTGAGTTAATTGCTGTTTTCTTTCTTTGAGGCATAAATCTGCTTTTTGTGGGATAGCCCAATAGCCCGCTTAACGGCAGCGTAGCCGGCCTGCAGGTGGACCTATTGGGTGACTTCCTTCCTTTCTTCTTTTCTTTTTTTCCTTCTTTGTTTTGAGTTGGGATCTTTTATTTTCTTTTGAAAAAAAAAAAAAAAAAAAAAAAAAAAAAATTAGTCTGAGTTAATTGCTGTTTTCTTTCTTTGAGGCATAAATCTTTTTGGGATAGCCCAATAGCCCGCTTAACGGCAGCGTAGCCGGCCTGCAGGTGGACCTATTGGGTGACTTCCTTCCTTTCTTTTTTTTTTTTTTCCTTCTTTGTTTTGAGTTGGGATCTTTTATTTTCTTTTGAAAAAAAAAAAAGAGTCTGAGTTAATTGCTGTTTTTAAAAAAAAAAAAAAAAATTAGTCTGAGTTAATTGCTGTTTTCTTTCTTTGAGACATAAATCTGCTTTTGTGGGATAGTCTTAACGGCAGCGTAGCCGGCCTGCAGGTGGACCTATTGGGTGACTTCCTTCCTTTCTTCTTTTTTTTTTTTTTTTTTTTCCTTCTTTGTTTTGAGTTGGGATCTTATATTTTCTTTTGAAAAAGAAAAAAAAAAAATTAGTCTGAGTTAATTGCTGTTTTCTTTCTTTGAGGCATAAATCTGCTTTTGTGGATAGCCCAATAGCCCGCTTAACGGCAGCGTAGCCGGCCTGCAGGTGGACCTATTGGGTGACTTCCTTCCTTTCTTCTTTTCTTTTTTCCTTCTTTGTTTTGAGTTGGGATCTTTTATTTTCTTTTGAAAAAAAAAAAAAGAGTCTGAGTTAATTGCTGTTTTCAAAAAAAAAAAAAAAATTAGTCTGAGTTAATTGCTGTTTTCTTTCTTTGAGGCATAAATCTGCTTTTGTGGGATAGCCCAATAGCCCGCTTAACGGCAGCGTAGCCGGCCTGCAGGTGGACCTATTGGGTGACTTCCTTCCTTTCTTCTTTTCTTTTTTTCCTTCTTTGTTTTGAGTTGGGATCTTTTATTTTCTTTTGAAAAAGAAAAAAAAAATTAGTCTGAGTTAATTTCTGTTTTCTTTCTTTGAGGCATAAATCTGCTTTTGTGGGATAGCCCAATAGCCCGCTTAACGGCAGCGTAGCCGGCCTGCAGGTGGACCTATTGGGTGACTTCCTTCCTTTCTTTTTCTTTTTTTTTTTTCCTTCTTTGTTTTGAGTTGGGATCGTTTATTTTCTTTTGAAAAAAAAAAAAAAAAGAGTCTGAGTTAATTGCTGTTTTCAAAAAAAAAAAAAAATTAGTCTGAGTTAATTGCTGTTTTCAAAAAACAAAAACAAAATTAGTCTGAGTTAATTGCTGTTTTCTTTCTTTGAGGCATAAATCTGCTTTTGTGGAATAGCCCAATAGGCCGCTTAACGGCAGCGTAGCCGGCCTGCAGGTGGACCTATTGGGTGACTTCCTTCATTTCTTGTTTTTTTTTTTTTCCTTCTTTGTTTTGAGTTGGGATCTTTTATTTTCTTCAAAAAAAAAAAAAAAAAAAAAGAGTCTGAGTTAATTGCTGTTTTCAAAAAAAAAAAAAAATTAGTCTGAGTTAATTGCTGTTTTCTTTCTTTGAGGCATAAATCTGCTTTTGTGGGATAGCCCAATAGCCCGCTTAACGGCAGCGTAGCCGGCCTGCAGGTGGACCTATTGGGTGACTTCCTTCCTTTCTTCTTTTTTTTTTTCCTTCTTTGTTTTGAGTTGGGATCTTTTATTTTCTTTTGAAAAAAAAAAAAAAAAATTAGTCTGAGTTAATTGCTGTTTTCTTTCTTTGAGGCATAAATCTGCTTTTGTGGGATAGCCCAATAGCCCGCTTAACGGCAGCGTAGCCGGCCTGCAGGTGGACCTATTGGGTGACTTCCTTCCTTTCTTCTTTTTTTTCTTTTTTTCCTTCTTTGTTTTGAGTTGGGATCTTTTATTTTCTTTTGAAAAATAAAAAAAAAAAGTCTGAGTTAAAAAATTAGTCTGAGTTAATTGCTGTTTTTCTTTCTTTGAGGCATATATCTGCTTTTGTGGGATAGCCCAATAGCCCGCTTAACGGCAGCGTAGCCGGCCTGCAGGTGGACCTATTGGGTGACTTCCTTCCTTTTTTCTTTTTTTTTTTTTTTTCCTTCTTTGTTTTGAGTTGGGATCTTTTATTTTCTTTTGAAAAAAAAAAAAAAAAAAAAAAGAGTCTGAGTTAATTGCTGTTTTTAATTGCTGTTTTCAAAAAAAAAAAAAAAAACAAAATTAGTCTGAGTTAATTGCTGTTTTCTTTCTTTGAGGCATAAATCTGCTTTTGTGGATAGCCCAATAGCCCGCTTAACGGCAGCGTAGCCGGCCTGCAGGTGGACCTATTGGGTGACTTCCTTCCTTTCTTCTTTTTTTTTTTCCTTCTTTGTTTTGAGTTGGGATCTTTTATTTTCTTTTGAAAAAGAAAAAAAAATTAGTCTGAGTTAATTGCTGTTTTCAAAAAAAAAAAAAAAAAATTAGTCTGAGTTAATTGCTGTTTTCAAAAAAAAAATTTCTTTGAGGCATAAATCTGCTTTTGTGGGATAGCCCAATAGCCCGCTTAACGGCAGCGTAGCCGGCCTGCAGGTGGACCTATTGGGTGACTTCCTTCCTTTCTTCTTTTCTTTTTTTCCTTCTTTGTTTTGAGTTGGGATCTTTTATTTTCTTTTGAAAAAAAAAAAAAAAAAAAATTAGTCTGAGTTAATTGCTGTTTTCTTTCTTTGAGGCATAAATCTGCTTTTGTGGGATAGCCCAATAGCCCGCTTAACGGCAGCGTAGCCGGCCTGCAGGTGGACCTATTGGGTGACTTCCTTTCTTCTTTTCTTCTTTTCTTTTTTTCCTTCTTTGTTTTGAGTTGGGATCTTTTATTTTCTTTTGAAAAAGAAGAAAAAAAAGTCTGAGTTAATTGCTGTTTTCAAAAAAAAAAATTAGTCTGAGTTAATTGCTGTTTTCTTTCTTTGAGGCATAAATCTGCTTTTTGGGATAGCCCAATAGCCCGCTTAACGGCAGCGTAGCCGGCCTGCAGGTGGACCTATTGGGTGACTTCCTTCCTTTTTCTTTTTTTTTTTTCCTTCTTTGTTTTGTGTTGGGATCTTTTATTTTCTTTTGTCTGAATTAGTCTGAGTTAATTGCTGTTTTCAAAAAAAAAAAAAAATTAGTCTGAGTTAATTGCTGTTTTCTTTCTTTGAGGCATAAATCTGCTTTTGTGGGATAGCCCAATAGCCCGCTTAACGGCAGCGTAGCCGGCCTGCAGGTGGACCTATTGGGTGACTTCCTTCCTTTCTTCTTTTCTTTTTTTCCTTCTTTGTTTTGAGTTGGGATCTTTTATTTTCTTTTGAAAAAGAAAAAAAAAAGAGTCTGAAAAAAAAAAAAAAAAAATTAGTCTGAGTTAATTGCTGTTTTCTTTCTTTGAGGCATAAATCTGCTTTTTTGGGATAGCCCAATAGCCCGCTTAACGGCAGCGTAGCCGGCCTGCAGGTGGACCTATTGGGTGACTTCCTTCCTTTCTTCTTTTTTTTTTTTTCCTTCTTTGTTTTGAGTTGGGATCTTTATTTTCTTTTGAAAAAGAAAAAAATTAGTCTGAGTTAATTGCTGTTTTCTTTCTTTGAGGCATAAATCTGCTTTTGTGGGATAGCCCAATAGCCCGCTTAACGGCAGCGTAGCCGGCCTGCAGGTGGACCTATTGGGTGACTTCCTTCCTTTCTTTTTCTTTTTTTTTTTTTTCCTTCTTTGTTTTGAGTTGGGATCTTTTATTTTCTTTTGAAAAAAAAAAAAAAAGGAGTCTGAATTAATTGCTGTTTTCAAAAAAAAAAAAAGAGTCTGAGTTAATTGCTGTTTTCAAAAAAAAAAAATAAAATTAGTCTGAGTTAATTGCTTTTTTTCTTTGAGGCATAAATCTGCTTTTGTGGGATAGCCCAATAGCCCGCTTAACGGCAGCGTAGCCGGCCTGCAGGTGGACCTATTGGGTGACTTCCTTCCTTTCTTCTTTTCTTTTTTTTCCTTCTTTGTTTTGAGTTGGGATCTTTTATTTTCTTTTGAAAAAGAAAAAAAAAATTAGTCTGAGTTAATTGCTGTTTTCTTTCTTTGAGGCATAAATCTGCTTTTGTGGGATAGCCCAATAGCCCGCTTAACGGCAGCGTAGCCGGCCTACAGGTGGACCTATTGGGTGACTTCCTTCCTTTCTTCTTTTCTTTTTTTCCTTCTTTGTTTTGAGTTGGGATCTGTTATTTTCTTTTGAAAAAGAAAAAAAAAAAAAAAAGTTATAAAGTCTTCCAGTCAGAGTCAAGTGCCAAGTTTAATTAATTCATTTAATTATTTTACTTCGGTTGTGGTACTAGTCGTTACCCAAAATTATTTTTATATTTAAGTTGTACGGAGCGGGCTTGCTATCGTGACACCGCTCTGATGTTCCGGATGTTCCTTAATGGAACAGGTCGGTAAACTAATAGAATTGCAATTTATTAAGCCTACTTAAGTGATGAAAATGAGCTATTCATTCAAATCAGTGTTGCCAATTCGAGTTATTCAAAATGAGTTATTCAAGTAAACTATATACTATAATTCAAAGCTAGCTTTTATAAACTAAAATGAAGAGCATATGAATAAGATAAATTCTTAATTTTATGAATTAATTTTTAAGAGATATTACTCGTATTTCCTTATTTGTAAAATGTTCACAATTTTCGCATGGAATTTAAGTTAAAGTAATCCATAATAAAGTTTCCATTTTGACAATGAATAATATACATTTTCCTCTTAATTCTCGAGACATATTTGTATGTAACTTATAATGAAATATTCCCTTTTTCGCAAATTACACGGCAAAATTAATGTTTTTAACATTTGTGGCAAATTATTAACATTATTATTATCGGATAGTCATTAGTGGAATTTGTAGAAAAAAAAAGGCAAAGTTGGTTGTTAATTTATAAATATAAGGAATTATTTTATTGATCAAAGTATGCAACCATTTTCTCTATACACCTTTGTTATTTAAGCAGTGGTATTAAATTCTGGCGGACGAGAGTATATCAATATATGTTCACGCATGAAAAATTGAATTAGTAAGACTATTTACATATTAATTTCGTTGATCATTATTTTATGTTAATATTGTGAAATATAACAAATATGCCAAAATATATTTTTTCAATGTATTCTCAATCTTGACGAGAATCTCCTTGCTTCAGAGTGTTTTCCCCCTAACCCAATATCATAACCTTATAATAATGTCGGAATAACCCATCTAGATGTGAGTGGGAGTCAACACCAGAGTGATGCGGGCACCCATTTACGCGCCATACTAATCACTCGCGCCCAGTGCAAATAGCAGATCAGTGAGCAAGCCGCTGGGTAAACTATTGCGAAGGCAATATTTTTGTCGGACATCCCTTGAGCTCTGGGGATTCTGAACTTGTTCGAAGTTTACGTGGGGGTTTTGTTGCATGGGCGTAAGTAATGCACCGATTTGGAATGTCGTGGAATAATGTTTCCATGACTGTTTCAGTAGTGGAAGAGAAGTTATATTTTCCTTCGATTAGAGCAATACATTTATTCTGATGCAATATAATAAGATGTACATAAATCGGGAGATGATTGATATGTGATGACTTAATTGAAGAACATACAACTTACAAATTAACATTTTCTTTTGGTTTCATGACATTAGACATATCAAAAATTACGTTGAGGCTATCTATCTCTAAATTGCATTATGGAACATTTTGTGTATAATAGTGAAGATTACATTTTTTTAATATAGAATGTGTTTGGTTGATGAGTCAATTGATTATTACAATATGAAACATTTGATCAGTAATTGATTGAAATGATATTTGATTTGAATGAGAAAAATTGAATCGGGCAGCAGGTTGTTTAGGGCAGACGAGAATATATCAATATATGTTCACACGTGTGTAAATAATCTTACTATTACAATTTATCATTAATTTTGTAAATCATTATTTTATCTTAACAATGTGAAATATAACAAATATACCAAAAGACATATATTCAATGTATTCTCAATTTCTCTCCCGTACCTCCTTATTACAGACTACCTCCCCCGCCATGTCTGAATAAGCCATCAGCCCTCGTGTAAATGTCAGTGGGAGTCAATACCAGAGTGATGCGGGCGCCCACTTACGCGCCGTAATAACCCTACGCGCCCATTGCAAATAGCAGGTCAGTGAGCGCGCCGCTGGGTAAACTGCGGAGGCAATATCTTTGTCGCACATCCCTTGAGCTCTGGCGATTCTGAACTTGTTCAAAGTTTACGTGAGGGTTCTGTCGCGGGGGTGTAAGTGACGCACCGATTTGGAATAATGTTTCCGTTACTGTTCCAGTAGTTGTGTCATATAGTGGAATATAAGTTTCATTTTACATAGGTTAGAACAATAAATTTATTCTGATGTAATATAATAAGACATCAGTCATCTCTTAATTTATGTACGATTTAATTGACTAACAGCAACTCAAATATTAATGTTTTGTTTTATAATGTTTAATTATAAAAATTTAAGTGGAACCTATCCATCTCTATACTACATGATGTAATCTTTTTGATTTTTAATAGTAAAGTTTTTGAATATGTTATTTAATATACAATGTATTTTGTTGATGAAAAAATTGATGGAAATTATGACCCAAATGTTCCTTACACAAAATATTAGTCTTGTAGCCTTTCTAATTAGCCAGTCCTTCAGGCAATTAGTCTTGTAGCCTTTCTAATTAGCCAGTCCTTCAGGCAATTAGTCTTGTAGCCTTTCTAATTAGCCAGTCCTTCAGGCAATTAGTCTTGTAGCCTTTCTAATTAGCCAGTCCTTCAGGCAATTAGTCTTGTAGCCTTTCTAATTAGCCAGTCCTTCAGGCAATTAGTCTTGTAGCCATTCTAACATATATGTGTAGAAAAATGTTCCAGGACAGTAAATATTGCCAGTATAAGCAATGGGAAAGGGACGTGATGGCTCTAGGTGTGGCAGGTTTCTCGTTCGAGTCATGGCGGTGCCATGGGTGTTTGTAGTGGTTTGGAATCCACTTTAAAACGTAGATCTCGCTCTAATATGACTGTAGAGCGTTGGAAGTAGGGCCGACAATCCTACCCCGTAAAAAGAAAATCGTCACCTGTCTCGAAATCTGCTAATAGGCAGACGGTCTTGGGTCAACCATGGGGTTGTTATGCCAATGAAGAAGAAACAATATGGTCTGAATGGCCGAGTATCTAGCTCTCAGGCGCTCGGTGCGACATGTTTCGGGTTCGAGTCCCGGCCATGCCATGGATGTTTGTAGTGATTCGTAATCAATTTAAGCCGTAGGCCCCTGTCTCCTATGACTGTATAGCGTCACGGAGCCAAAGTCAGATTTCTACCTATGGGTGCTCCATCACAAAAAAGCCGCTTCCTTCCCCTTCAGTATGAGTACATATGAGCTCTTGGGCTTGGCCTAGATGTCTGCCAAGTGGGATAAGAAACAACAACAACAGAAGAAACAATAGGGAAAAACTGAACATTTTAAGAAAATAATAAATTGACAAAACTAAAAACTCGCATAAAAATTAGTAAGTGCCTATGTAAGAAATCTTAAATATATTACAAAATGGATGAAATGCAACTTATTGCTTATCGTCCACTGCAAACAGCAGGTCAGTGAGCACGCCGCTGGGTGAACTGCGAAGGTGATATCTTTCTCGGACATCCCTTGAGCTCTGGGGATTCTGAACTTGTTCGAAGTTTCAGTGAGGGTCTGTCGCGTGGGCGTAAGAAATGCACCGATTTGGAATGTCGCGGATAATGATTCCATTACTGTTTCAGTAGTTGCGCAATGTAGTGAAAGAGAAGTTTTATTTTTTATCGCCTAGGACAATAAATATATTCTGATGAAATATAATAAGATGAATATATATATTAGCATATGATTGATTTGTGATGACTTAATTGACGAACATGCAACTTAAAAATTAACATTTTCTTTTGGTTTCATGACATTAGACATAACAAAAATTAAGTTGAATCAATCTATCTCTAAATTAAATTATGGACCATTTGGATATTAATGATAGAGTTTTTGGTTGCTTTTTTTTAACATAGAATGTTCTTTGCTGGGGAGTCAATTGATTAAAATTATAATCCTAAAATACCTTACACAAAAGCCAGACTCAATTAATTTTGTAGCCATCATTTTTATGGTTTTTGGATTTTTAACCATGATTTATATGAGATGTTTATTTTTATTAATATTTTTTATGTATAAGAAAAATGTTCAAAAACTGTAATAAAACTGTAAAACTCAATGGGGAAAAATTGAAAAGAAAAGAGTAACCTGTTTAAAAAAACTCACAAAAAAACTATTAAAAATGCCTATATAAGAAACAATGTATATGTTACAAATTATTGTTTTTGTGTAATTCTTCAAATATACAAAATACATATAAGTAATCTTGATTCTAGAGCCTGATTTCCGAGTGATACCGCTCGGTACCGCTGGTTTTGAGTTTGATTACCGGTGGTGCCATGGATTCTTGTAGTGGTTTGGTATCCACTTTAAACCATAGCTCCCGGCATAATAAGACTTAGAATGTTGGGCATAGGACTGACAACTTTACTCCATAATAAGAAAACATCTCCTGTTTCGAAATCTGCCACTAGTCAAATGACTTTGGCCCACAATAGGGCAGTTGTGCCACTGATGAGGATGGTGATGAATCTTGCTTGTAAATATTTTTTTTTTAAATTTATGTGTTTAAAGGTTCAAACAAAACATAAATAATAAAATAGTAAATTGTAACAAAGCGTTTGAACAAACTTTATGAACATATTTTATTATTACATTATTATCATCTGCGCAACAGCCCTTTGTGGGCCAAGACCGTCTACCTACTGGTAGATTTCGAGACGAGAGATATTTTTCTTTTTACGGGATAAGGTTATTAGCTCTACACCCAACAGTAATATGAGACCGGGACTACGGCTTAAAGTGGATTCCGAATCATTACAAACATCCATGGCACCGCCGGGACTGTTGTACCGAGCGCCAGAGCGCTAGCCACTCGGCCATTGAAGCCCTTATTATTACATACGAACATTAATATTAACTTCCCACAAATTCCTTACAGCATTTTGAATTTATTTAATGAACATAAATTTTCATTTTGATCCCATTATTTATACTGTGGAAATAAATTCATCTTGTATGGAAATTGAAATAAATCCAAAACTCCCAATGATAGATGAGTCGTCATATATCACGAAGTGATAATATTGTAGTTCTATTATTAAGATGGTAAATGTGCATAGAAATGATTGCACGAAGCTGCCTAACCCAATTGGAGCTCATTAATTGAATCATTAAACTTCCCATCTAATTTCAATAAACATATATGGAAGCGCTGAATATTCAGATTATGTAACAGAGGATTTGTGGTATGCTGATTTGTAGGCTAATTAATATTATAAATATCTTCAAATAAACACGTTTGTGTTAGATATGTTATAATTTTTGTAACTGTTTAGAAAACATTAGTGATATCTATTTAAAGAAGTTATATATTAATAATTGGAAAATATTTTTAAATATAAACTAATCTTAATATAATCAATATTTTAAAAAAATAAATGCTGAATATGCCGATTATGCAAACAGAGGATTTGTAGTATGCTGATTCGTAGGTTAACTAAAATGATAAGTATCTTTAAATAAGTACATTTGTGTAAGATATGTTATAATTTTTGTAAATGCTTAGGAAACATTAGTGTTGTTATTTATTTAAAGAGGTTATATATAAATAATTAATAAATATTTTTAAATGATCTGCTAAAGTATGTCATTTTTATTTAACGGTATTATTTCATTTAGGGGTCTATATGTTCTATAGCTTTCTAGTACTGTATTTATTATCTGAAAGAAGTCTTAATTTTGATAATAGACGGAAGTTTTAAGTTTCCCATCATGTTACTGTAGATATTCACAACTTACATATCTTCATAGGAGCAACAACAACATGTTGGGCCAAGGGCCGACCGCCTACTTGCAGATTTCGAGGCAGAAGAAGCTTTATTTTAAAGAATAGAATTGTCAGCCTTACGGCCAATGATCTACAGTCATATTAGACCGGGATCTACGGTTTGAAATGGATTCCGAATCACTACAAACATCCATAGCCCTTCAGGGACTCAAACCAGAAACATGTGGAACAGAGGGCCAGATCACTAGCCAACTCTAGTCGGCTATCTTTATATATATCATCAATATTTTTTTTACATTAAAAATTCTGTTTTTCTTATAATAAGAATATTTTTCTAGAAATAAAAAGCTATTAATACTTATTAGTTTTGAAAGCATAAATTATCTTGCTCCATTACACTATAGTTAGGCATGCGAAAACTCCACAGCATAATTTTTTTCCTGCAAACCTCCACTTAAGAGTGAGCCTCCAGCCGTCTTCTCAAAAGTCGTAAATCTTTTGATTGGGAATCAAAGAAGGTCTGAAATCAAATCAGGTCCAGTAATCGACAGCACCATGTGCTTCTTCCCATCCAAGGCTACCACTCTGGTTTTTGGCACCCCAGGTTTCTGGTGCGAATCCTGGCGATAGCATGCATGTTTGTGAGTGGTTCGGAATCCACGTTAAACTGTAGGTCCCGGTTTAATTAGCACAAAGTGTGCACAAAATGACCCTAGAACGACAAACCAAACCTTCCTATACAAATTGAAACAAACCGGTTTGACATGTAGCGCTTAAAGCATTCGAATAATGGTTTTTAAAACAGCTTTAAAAATATTGTGTACCAATAATAATTTTTCATATGAAAATTTCAATTTTCTTATAATAGCAATCTTATTATATCCGCCATGAAGATTCTTTCAGTCATATTATATTTCACAAAAAGCAATTTATACACTACGAATATCTAGTATTGAATGTGGATGTAAGACAATATGCTGTTCCAGGAATCTAAAATAAAGAGACATATTGCTTAAGGTTTGGAAGTTGTTAAGGTTTTACGCACAGAAAACTAAATCGTTTCTTTCAATTTTACTATTCCACATTAAATTACATATCCTGCATACCGATATTTGCTTCGCAAGTACTTTTGCAGCAAAATTGTCATAGTCTGCGCTGTAAGCTATCTACCCTTTTTTGAGGACAATCTAACAGTATGATACGAAAAACAAAGAAAAAATTGAGAACTATGCACATTAAATAGAAATTGGATTATTTTTTCCGATTATTTTTAAGTCATTAGTTTATGCCCTTTTATAATATTGCAACTTGAATTCATTTGCATCTAAAATTTGTTTAACCTTACATTGTAGAAGTAAATCATTTGTAATACTATTTTAAAGGACAGGATTTCTAAAAATTTTTTTTTGTTTGGAATAATATATTGATTTTATTCTAATTTTCATTTTAAAATGTAATTATAATATTTTAATAAAATTGAATTGCAGTAATAATGTTTTTCTACTAAAGTAAATTCAATAACATTGATATACAGTAATTAAATTAAAATAAAAATTATCAGTACAGAATCTAGTGTTATTTCTCGTTATTTTATATTTTATATGATCGAAAATGATTTTTTATTCGTTGCATTAGTATTAAACAACCTGACTCTTGACTCATTAGCAACACCGCTGGTGCTGCTGGTGAGCATTAGGTCAGTGGTTAAATCCGCAGGCGGCTTTGTTGTAAACACTGTTTCAAAATTCGAACAGACTCAATAGCGTTTGTGATGTTCAGCATTTTGCCTTGATAGTCACACTGTCTGATGGGAGTTTTCCAGATTTTCTCCCATTCTATGCGGGGTAGCGGTGGTAGTTTTGCGGGGTAGTTCCCCCTAAAGGTCCTCCCGAAGGCACTGCCCTCCATCTTCAGTGTCTCACAGGCTCTCTCTTCAGCCTACGAGTGCTTCATCACAAGAGAAGCCGCCTTCCTTGAGACGACACGGGTTCTTGCACTTGGTCTAAATGTTGCTGTCTACCAAGTGGGATAAGAATGAATCAATAGAAAGGGTTTTATGATTTATTGCAATACGAGTAATTTTAGATTTATATCAGTGCAAATAAAAGTAACATACTTTTGTTTTTATTTGTCTCCTCACAACTGCGCAAATCACAAATCAATCCTAAATCCTCCAAGGTGCCCATGAACCTTTCATTAAGGTACCTTGCTATAGGTCTGTAGGAGAAATTCATGCAGTGTATAGTAGGTTTAAACGATGAGAAATTATATTGTTAAATATTAAATGTTCACAAAAGTTCTTCATTTTCTTGTCGTAAAGACACAAGCAGTAAAATAATAAACAACTAATATAAAAAAAAAAATATTGAAATCAATTCCTACCTTTTTTTCACTCTATTGCAGAAAGTCCTTTATAAATAATTTTCATTTATATTTTTAAGTTCATTTGGCGCCATCTATTGTTAGATATATGCAACTTAAATCTTAAAAAACTGAAATTAATGAATAAAATTTAATTACTGAATTAATATTTGAAAAAACTGTTTTAATACCAAGTGTCACCCACTACAAGTTAAAAAAAGGCATTTGAACTTGAGTGGATGAATAAAAAGTATTTTATGAAATATTGAAAATTCGAACAATATATATATAGGGAGAATGCGAACTAAGAGAAGGAATTGAAAACCGAAGATTTAGACCACTTTGATTTATGATGATCAATAGTGACTTCTTGTACTTTCTTTTTTCATACTTTTTTTCATAAAAGCTTCTTTTACTCCCACCCTAAAGATCCTTCCCCCATCATAAAACATCCAAGCACATCCCTTCCATTGAAAGAACACGTGCTATTGATATGGATATAATCCCATAGTGTGATGCGACATTTTTTCCTCTTTACAGTAAATAAAAGGATCCGTTAAGGGGACATATGTTACGAAATGTTACATCTAGGATGGAAATCTGGGATCTTTATACCCCGAAAGTTGACGTTTTCTTTTTTATAGGTGGAAAATTGGGAAATGAAAAAGGTGTTTTGTGCCGTTTTACGAGATCTAAATTTTAAATACAGCAGTCAATTTCGTAGGGATGTTTTTTGGGGGAAGTTTTATTTAGTTGTAAAAATTGTAATTGCAATAGTATTCCAACGAGTATTACATTAAAATAATACTCGTTGTAATACGAGTATTATTGTAATGTATTATGAAATATAAATGGGATAGTAATTTTAATAATTTTATGTACGTATATATCAGGATAGTCGACGAGATATAGCCATTACTAAGTCTTTCGTATTTTATTTCTTTTGAATGTAACTTAATTTAAAGATATCATTTATAATATAAAAGGAAAAATATTTTTTTAATAGTATTAGTATTAAAGTATTAAAAATAGTAAATTTACAAATGTAGTTACAGTAGTAAAGTATAAGTAAGTATATATAAGTAAGTAATAAAGTATAGTAGTAAGTTAAATATTATAAATCATTTTCCAGATAGTGACAACAAGCATTTTTTTCTCTCTATCTCATAAACTTTTTACTATAACGAGGAATTAATAAAAGACGACATAAATATTAATTTAATTTTTAAAAATAAGAACTATTTTATATCCATAAAAGTTTTTTTTTCTTACTCACTTGGTAGACAGCAGCATCTAGACCAAGTCCAAAAACCCTTGTGATCTCATGGAACGAGGGAAAGGGGGCAGGGCAGATTCTCTTGTGATATAGCACCTGTAGATAGAAGTTTACCTTGGCACCGTGAGGCTGAAGAAGAAAGGCAGGGCCTTCCGGAATTATGTCTAGATTAGATTATAATTTTATTTATTATGTATATAATTAATTATTCCGTATTATCCGGCGCAATTATCCTGCATTTGCGTATCAAATGGTAGAAAACCCGGAAAATCCACACCAGGTTGCCCGGCTAACAAATCAAGATACTGAGCATCAGAAACGCCAACGAGCCTCCTTCTTTTCTAAAACAGTGCCTATAATAAACTTTTTTTAAACTTTAATAATGAAAAATAGTGCCTACCATTTTAAAAATAGTAATTAATAAAATGTCTTTATTTCTGTGAAATTGTTTACGATTTTTTTTTGTGGTAGCAATAGTTTCTTATTATTTATAAAATCACTTTTCATTTTCCTCAATCTCACATTTTGTACATAATTAATATAATCAAAATTTTTAAAAACTGTAAATAAAAACTCTCTCCATTTTTAACAAAATTAATCACAATTAAAGTACCTTGTAAAAGTAGTAATTTAAATATTCTTTTATTAATTAAATTTATTTTATGTGAATAAAAATTTAAAGCATATTAAAACTACTAGTAGGAACTATTTATGAAATATTTAAAACTTTTCGGGACATACTCATTAGATATTCATTAACTTCATAAAAGAAAAAAAGAATAAAAAAAAATATCTGATTAAAGACTGTAATAAAATTTAAGTGTAGATGAATGATATTTTTCTAATGCTTGTTTTTTGCTTTGTAACAAATTAATAGTATAAAAATTAATACTAATATAATATTAATATTAATTTAATATTAATAACAAATTAATATAATTTTGTTATGTAAGATATTTTTAGATAATGTTGTATGCTTTCTCAAACTTATTTGCAGTTCTACGATTTGACTAATGAACCTGTAACGATTATTAATATTTTGTATATACTTTTTAAATGAATTAATTCCATTTCACCAGATTGGCATTTGTACAATTGCTATTACAGCCTGAAAATAATTATTTCAGTGCTTTATCTATGCGCTAGAAAATGAACAAATAATTTTCAACTATTTAACATTGTCAATTGCAATTGTCAATTCTGGGGAATACTACTGTGTACAAAAAGAAACACCAGTTTTCAATTAAATTTCCCCGGGCATAAATTATTTCAATATATATATATTTTTCTTTTTTAAGTTGTTGCCACTGTTCTTGACATCTGTGCGAAATTTGACGTCAAAATATTCGTTAGTTCTTGAGTTGCGCTTGGCTTTGTGAGACGCTAAAACTGATACAGCCGATTTTTGAAATATCTGAATGAATTGAGCGAAGAGCTTGCATTAAATTTTGTTTGCAGAAACGCATGGAATGTTGCAGAAGGCATTCGGTGAGCATTCCTGTATCGGAAAGAAATGTTTAGAAGTGGTATAAACAGTTCAAAGAAGGCAGAGAAAACTTTGAAGACGAAGAATCCTCTGGTCGACCATGAACCCCAACAGACGAAGCTCACGCCCCAAAAATTAAAGATTTGTTGCTTGCAAACCGTCGATTTACAATTAGAGACCTTGCTGATGATGTTGGAATTTCAAAAGAATCGGGCAATTCTATTTTGGACCTGAAACGCTTCAAATCCCGATTGGTACCGAAAACACTGAATGAGCCATTTCACACTGCATTGATTCTTCGTGACTTTTTCGCCAAAATTGAAACCCATATCGCTCCACAACCACCGTATTCACCTACCGTGCGACTTCTGGCTATTTCTTACACTCAAAAGACCACTCTGGGGACTCCGTTTTGAATCGATTGAATAGATTCAACGTGAATCACCGCGCGATCCCTGCCAATGAGTTGAGGATTGGAAAAAAAGTTGGCATAAGTGCGTTGTGTCCGGAGGGAATTACTTTGAAGGCGATGTAATAAATGTGGAAGAATAAATAAAGAGTTTTTGAAAAAAAAAAATTAGTCTTACTTTTTGGGCACAGTAGTATAAAATTGTACTTTTTAATAACTTTATGGTGCTTTTTAAACGAAATCTAATTAGAAAATAATATCAGGAATATCAAAATTATAAGTTTAAGTATTTAAATAAAAATATATTACATTAACATATATAAACCTATTACATTAGTAACTCTAAATAGATATGGACAGCTTTATGATCTTAAAGGAGAGACAAATAAATCAAATTAACATTATTTTTAAAAATAAATCTTTATTTCTAAGATTACGTCTTCCATTATCCTCTGCGGAATTCAAAATAATACTAACAATTTGTAAAATTGAAGTTGTTGAAAAGTATTTTTCTAAAATATGTGTATACACTTGTAAACGTATGATTGTAATTAACAAAAAAAAATGAGAGGAATTTTTTTTTAAAATTATGTATTTATTACATATTCGCATAATATATATGTACATGTTTACGTTTTAAAAACGTATGTGTTAGTGACATTTACAGTGAATATATACAATAATGAAGATGATGAAAATTAATTATACACAGGAAAAATGAAATATGTACAATGATTATATACATTGATTTAAAAATTTAAATTTACAATTTTTGTCTTTTTTTATAATGGAATAAAAGATAAAACATATAAAAATGTAGAACACATTGAACATATAAACATATAAAACATAGAGAACATTTAACATATAAAACATAGAGAACATTTAACACATAAAACATAGAGAACATTTAACATATAAACATGTAACACAGATAACGTATAAAACATATAACATTTAAAACATGTAACATTTAAACATATAGACATAAAGAAATTGGCCTTTAGTCGCTTTTCTGTCTCTTATTACCATATTGGAAATCTATTGAAACCATTCTAAACAGTCTATTGAGGAAAATTGACATTTTTTCTATTTTTCTAGTTGGAGGAATTTTCTATGGCTATTACTTGAAATGTTCAATAATATAAATTGATGGATTTATTGTCCAATTAATGTCTTGAAAATGTTGCTTTCTGGAATCTGTTCTACATAAATTATCCGATGAGATGATTTTTCAAATATTTTCTTTTATTTTAAGTGATGGCAGCTGATAGATCTGCATATAGATTGGGGAATGATATTATCTGCAATAGATGTTTGTTTTTGATACCGCGTTGATGTTGATATATTCCAGCAGTTTGAAAGATAGAATTCGTCTGTTGCTGGATTTTTTTTAGTTCTTTTGCAATTGTTGGAAGCAGTTCAAATGTTGCTAAATAATTGTTCGTTTGTATGCATTTCTGCTGAAGCGATTGAACATATTGTAAAATGTTTATCCGATGACTGGATTTTTCTCTGATAGGCAGATATAGATAGATCTGTAGATGATGGATAGGTAGATGAAGGCTTTTAGATCTGTAGATGAAAGATAGGTAGATGAAGGCGTATTTGATCTGTAGATGAAGGCGTATTTGATCTGTAGATGAAGGCGTATTTGATCTGTAGATGAAGGCGTATTTGATCCGTAGATGAAGGCGTATTTGATCTGTAGATGAAGGCGTATTGATTTGCAGATGAAGGATAGGCAGATGATGGCTTATTGATCTGTAGATGAAGGCTTATAGATCTGTAGATGAAGGATATCTGTAGTAGATGATTGGCTTCTTTCGCATTATATGGATGAATTCATTGTCAAATAGATGAATTGGAAATATTCTTTTCTGCAGTCTGATCAAATATCGTTATCTGTTGAGTTGGTTTTTCAAATTATATTGATATTACAGATGATTGTAGAATGATGATACTAATGATTGTGGCTGAGGCAGTTAAAAAGTCTATTCTTCTGTGGTTGGGTATCCTGTTGTTTGCATTATTTCAGAAGATATTGTATTGTTAGATATTTTCTTGAAGATTGCAGAGATTTTCACGTCCAGGATATTGAAGAAAGAGACCAAAGATTACATTATGGAGAAATTGGATGGCGAAAAATCGTGGAAATAAATAGATAGAAATAATGACATAGGATCTATGGTTTCGTTGTTATTGTTTATTACATTATTTGGCTGTATTTTTTGCTCAGTTGGGGGTTTGAATGTGTTATGATTATTTTCTTCAATATCCTCTAAAATGATTATGATTTTAGTTATTTAAAGGTGGCTTTCCAAGTTCTATTATTATTATAGGCGATAATCTATTATTATTATTATTATTTTCTTAATGGTGTATCTATTTGTAAGAAGAGGTATGATGGAATATTTAAAAGGTGATAGGTATCAAGATTTTATGTTTGTGTTGAAATTGCTCTATAGTAGGGTAAGTTAGTAATTCATCAACTGTGGGTTGTCTTAATTCTACAGTAATGTTTGGAATTGTTTGAGAGGGGGCATAGTTGTTAGAATTAATAGGATATTGGTTGAAAGTGACAGTGGGTTTTAGGCAATTATCAGTGATTCGGATTTGTTCGGTGGTTGGGAGGACTAATAGTTCGTCAACAGTTAGTTTACCAGTTTTAATTATGATTAAGTGAATATTTTCAAAAGTGGAAGGTTTATTGATTATTTTTTTATTGAGTGCAGTGTTGAAGATATAGAGGATATTGAAGACAGTAATAATTGTGCAAAGCATTGGAAAATTAGATGGGGAAAGTAAGAAACAAATAGCGAGACCGAGCCAAGCGAGCGCATTAAATAGAAAATCCATTTTTATAACTTACGAAATAAGCTTAGAAAAATGAGCAAAAAATCACGTACCACATTCAATCGATGCAAACTACATTGTGATTTATTTTCTTTGTTGAACTACAACAGTGAGTACTTTTCAACAATCTATGCTTATTCTAACAGTGAGATGCATTATTGTACTGAAAAAAAAACAATGAACACATTGTTTATATGCTCATTGTTCCAAGCCTTTTAAAGTTAGAGCCAAATCCACTGTTGTATGTTAAGCTGTTGAGTTGTTATTAGACGGATTATATTTCTTCATTATCGCAACAACCCCACGGGCCTAGGCGGTCTTAATATTGGCAAATTTCAAGACATGAGTTGTTTTTCTTTGCGTAGGGCATTAAGCCCTGCGACTAACGTTTTACAATCAAATTAGACCGGTACATACCATTTAATGTGTATTAAGAAACACTACAAACATCCAGAGCATAGCGGGGTGTCGAACCCGATACCTGTGGTACCATGCGGCTAGCTACTTGGCCACTAGATCCCATTAGGTCGATTAGCAACAGCTTTTTAAAATATTTTATACCAATTTAAATAGGGTATATGCTGTAATAAACATAAAAAATATACAAGTTGGCATTTTTATAAAGAAAATTTAGCGGATTACACTATTTTTATTATTGTTTGCATTAGTTTTACATACCATTTTACATTAGAAATAAAATAATAATTTTTTTTTAAATTCAAAATAACTAATCTCAGAACAATCTTATTACACAATTATTTTACTTTTTGTACTCTTGTACGACTTTAAGGATTTACCGACAATGCACGTCATTGTTTCTTAGAAAACAATGTATGAGTATATAGTAAATAGAATAACTAATTCTATGAAATAGCAACTCGGAAGAAAAAGAATTTTCTGCTCTTCATAGCTTAGATACTGCTATAGATAGAGAACGATCAAATTGTATGAAGCAAAAAAATAATAATAATAACTGACTTTTTTAATACATAATAATTTTAATTTTAAGGTTGTTTTGGAATTATTTTGATTTTTTTTATAGCAGTACATAATATAACTTTTAAGTTGCAAATAAACATGTTTATTACCTCTGCAACTTAAATTTTTATTTATTCTACCTCTCTAACTCAAAATAAATTAGAAAGAATCTAGATCTCTACTAGTTGAATATTTCCTTACAAAATACGCGTAAGTCGAAATCCTCCATAAGTCGAAAACTCTATAACTCGAATTATTTGGCGTCTCCCATGAAGTTCGACTTACAGAGGTTCTGCTATATATATTTAAATGTTAAACTTTAGTAACGATATGATTTTTAAACATACAACTATGAAAATGTAGAAAGCAGTTTCATGATCGCTACAATGAACGCGCAATTATGCTAAAAAGGGTTTCATGGGAATTCCAGAAACAAGACGTTACAGGTGACTAGAGGACATGTAAAAAGTACGCAGTTATTTAACGCAGCGTAATATTTTAATATCAGGAAATATGTAAGCCATTATCAAAAATATTTTCATTATATAGCGTTAGTACATGCAGTATATTTAAAGAAAAACCATGTGGCCAAATATGTAAATGAACGACAAGTTTGAGGAATGACACAGTGTGACAAGAATAGCCCAAAAGTCTCGAAATTGAGGACGATTCGGCAGATGGAGAACCGATATACTGCTGCAGATGAAAAGAGTTCTATACCAGTAAAGTAATATTGCTCGACATCTGTGCAAGGAAAAGCGGACGAGAAATGTCACGTTTTACTGTTGGCGGACGCCTTCATGAAGGTGATCTATTCACCACTCGTCCAGAATGCTCATATTGACGACAGCCCATTGAATGCGCCTTTAAATTTAGTGTAAGGATCACAAAGACTAGACTTGTCATCAGCGTAGTCGTGTTCTCTACACATATGAGAATCGTTTTAGTGTTACGAGGCATTCTCAGCTATCTCATCTGCACTGGTGAGCACAGATATTTTGGTGATAAAAAATATTATTCTTGGTATCAAAAAGGCTTTGGGGTTTTAGAAAGCTCTCAAGTCAATCATGTCTATATGCCATAATAGTAAAAACCCCTCATTTAATAGCCTAAGAAATCTACCAAAAATTCTTTAAAAAATTGATCCGTCAATTTCTTTGGATAAAATCACATGCAGGTTATTTTGTCAATTAGTCTTGCTAAAGCAAGCGTTACAATCTTTTCATTTCTCAAAAATAACTTCAATAATTTTCCAGTAGAGGATTAGCTTCAAGATTTGAATCACAGCAAAACAGGGTGAAACATTTTCGAAATCTAACCTAAAGTTACAAAAAAAAAATCGTATACTTTTTTCTAGAGAATAAATTCTGTTGACAAGTGGTCATGATCCATTCCCAACATATCTAAAAAAGATTCATCCTCTCAGAAGATGATTTATGCTCCAGTGGAGAAACTGGAAAAACATTCTGCTATGCAACAAACTTATTTTCTTACAGAAACAAGAACATCTTAAATTCCCTTCTCAACTTTTTCTACAGTAAGTGGCACAGGAATATAATTTACCCTCTCATGGACTATAGTACGTAGAAAATTGTTACTTTAAAAAACTCTGGAGAAGAAAATGAACAATTAATCATCTCAAGAAACCATTACTCTTGAAACATTAATTCAATTATCTGGGCCATTCTTTCACTCTAAACAAAAATATTTTATCTTTATGGAATGAAAGCCGTCATAATATTTTGTATCCCATGCCATACTATATTTTCAAATGTTTATTCCTTCTGTATTGTTTTCGGTACGAATCAAGATTTGACGCGTTTGAGGCCCAAAATGAAATTCACCAATTACTGTTTTACTTTTATTTTTTTTGTCCTTTTGAATTTCCAACATCAGCAGCAAGGTCTCTAGTTATAAATCGACGGTTTACAAGCACAGGTCTTTAATTTTTTGGACGCGAGCTTCGTCGGTTGAGGTTGAGGGTCGACCAGAAGGCTCTTCGTCTTCAACGCATTGTCTGCCTTCTTTGAACGGCTGATACCATTTCTCAACATATCTTTCACACATATGAATGATCACTGAATGCCTTCTGCAACATTCTATAATGTTCCGCAAACAAAATTTAATGCAAGTATTTTGCTCAATTCATTCAGACGTTTCAAAACTCGGCGGAGTCAGTTTGAGCGTCTCACAAAGCCAAGCTTAACTCAAGCGCTAATAAATATTTTGACGTCAACTTTCACACAGATGTCAAGGAATGCTTATAGATGTCAAAAGAATTAAAATTCTATAAGCCCCGGGAATTTTAAATTGACAATTTGTCTTCTTTTTCGACACAGTAGCATAATAAACTCTAAAAGGGAGTTAAATGTAATAATATGTCATATAAAGTTGTAATGTATACTTTTAACAAATCTAGCGAAAATACGAATTACCATAACCATTTCTATCAGAATCAACGAATACAATTTACTTTCAGTTCCCCTGTTTAATAAAATTTGTGACTAAATATATTTAATAAAAATAAAATAAAGGAATCAGCTATTGAAATTTTACTCGAATTCAAAAGCCCTCTTAGAATAACTTTTCTTTCCTATATATATTATTTTGCATCTATTCATAATAAATCACATTACATTGATTTTATTTCTGTTAACTCATAATCAATCTTATGAAAGCGATGTCTTTCCTTTTTTTTTTCTTACAAATATTTGCGAATCCATAATGAAATAAAGCATCTCTCTACTTCAGAATTTAAGCGAATTGAAGTTGCTCCTTCCAATTATGTATATTTCTAAAGATAATACTTCTTGTGAGAATGCCAAATGCGAAATTCATTAAAATCTGCAAATGTAAGGAAAATAATAATGTTACATTTCTGTAAATAAAGTAAGAATCGATAATATAAATATGCATGGATTTTTTTTTTCGCCATACTACTGTGATCAAAGTGTAAGACCAATAATTTTTTTTTCAAAAAATCTTTAGTTAATCTTCCATATTTATTTCATCGCCTTTAAAGTAATTCCATCCGTGAGCTTCGTCTGCTGAGATTGATGATCGCCAGACGGCTCTTCGTTTGATGCCAACTTCTTAATGCAGCGTTAGCTGGCGTATTCAGTTTTTCGATACCAATTGAGATATGACGCGTTCGAGGCCCAAAATGAAATTGACTGATCCTTTTCAAATTCCAACTTCATCAACAAGGTCTCTAATTTTAAATTTACGGTCTGTAATTGTACGGTTTGCAAGCAACAAATCTTTCATCTTTTGAACGTGAGCTTCGTCAGTTGAGGTTGATGGTTGTCCAGAGGGCTCTTCGTTTTCAACGCGTTCTCTCTGAACTGTTTACACCACTTGTAAACATTTCTTTCCGATATAGGAATGCTCCCCTAATGCCTTCTGCATCATTCTATACGTTTCCGCAAACAACATTGAATGTAATTTCTTTGCTCAATTAATTGAGACATTTCAAAAATTGCCGGAATCAGATTTAGCTTCTCACAAAGCCAATCGTAACTCAAACACTAATGAATATTTTGACGTCAAATTTCACAAAGATGTCAAGAACAGTGCCAGCAAACTAAAAAAGAAAAAAAAATGAAATTCCTTAAGCCCCGGGAATTTTATATTGAAAATTGGTCTTACTTTTTGAACACCGTAGTAATAGACAAAAGATTTAGGCTTATTTAATGTTATAGTATCATATTATGTCATAATATTATAATATCAATTATATCATATTATGTCTCTTTTGCGTAAATTTTTTAGAGTTTTATTGAGATAAGTATTTTTTTTTAAATTTATCGATCTTAATGCGAATAAAATTCCATGTGATGTAAAATTTAACGTAATTATACGGTTTAGTTTGATTAACAAACTTAGAAACATTAAAATTGTCGAAAGCATAATTAAAAATAATTTTAAGCTAAAAAAAATTGCTGTAATTTTCATAAAATGAAAACTTTAAAAAGAAGAAAATTTCACATCAGTTTTTGTTGCGTCATGTTAAAAGAGTTTAGTTGCTGGCACTATCCTTGACATCTGTGCGAAATTTGACGGCAAAATATTGATTAGCGTTTGAATTATGCTTGGCTTTGCGAGACGCTCAAACTGATTCCGGCGATTTTTTAAATGTCTGAATTAATTTTGCAAAGAACTTTTATTAAATTTTGTTTGCGGAAAAGTATAGAATGATGCAAAAGGCATTCTTTGAGCATTCCTATATCGGAAAGAAATGTTTAAAAGAGGTATAAACAGTTCAAAGAACGCAGAGAACGCGTTGAAGACGGAGAACCCTCTGGTTGACCATCCACCTCAACCGACGAAGCTCACGTTCACGTTTGATGTTTACAAACCGTCGATTTATACTTAAATACATTGCTTTTAATAGTATTATAATTCATATAACAATAATAAAATCTAAATAGAAAGATTAAATAATTTTTAGAATTAAATAATATTTAAATAAAATATTAATATTAATATTATAATAATTAATATATTATTAATGAAATTTAAATAGGAAGATTAAATAATTTTTTTTTAATTAAATAATATTTTTAAAAATAAAACTAAAAATCCAATTTTAATACACTATGTGGAAGAAAGTGACGGGGCAC
Organism: Caerostris darwini; assembly: GCA_021605075.1. NCBI lineage: Eukaryota > Metazoa > Arthropoda > Arachnida > Araneae > Araneidae > Caerostris > Caerostris darwini. The sequence goes on from BPLQ01015685.1 coordinate 593,807, forward strand.
GACACTATAACGACATAAACCCATATTTATTAAAATTAATAGGAGGTAGGGCCTCCTTTGGCTGCGATCACAGCTGCAACCCTTCTGGACATGCTTTCCACTAAATTAGCCATAGTAGCAAGAGGAATTTCCTTCCAAATCTTTAACAGGAAGTTCCATTGTTCAGGCTTCCTTTTGGGGAGTGGGTTGCAGGCCCTCAACCGACGCTCCAATTCGTCCCAGAGATGTTCAATTGGGTTAAAATCAGGGCTCTGCGCCGGCCACTCCATGCGTTTAACGTTGTTGTTCACATACCAATCAAGAGTCCTCCTTGCAACATGGCATGTTGCGTTGTCGTCTTGATACAAGCAATCATCCATACCGTACGTTGCCCACAAGGTAGGAAGGACATTATTGTCGAGAATATCACAGTATCTATCGGTATTCATCGCAATAACAACCTTCACCAGTGGGCCAGCCCCGTACCAGGATAAACAGGCCCATACCATCAATCCTCCTCCACCAAACTTTACAGTTGGGACGACACACTCGGGCAAAAGGCGTCCTCCTACTAAACGCCATACCTAAACACGCCCATCGGAATGGAAAAGGGTAAATCGTGACTAGTCACTCCAAAGGACGCGTTTCCAGTCATCCAGAGTCCAAGTACGGTGGTCTTTGGCCCATCGAAGGCGCGCTTTCTTGTTGGTTTTCGTAATCAAAGGCTTATGGGCCGCCGAACGTCCAGTGTAATCTAACTTATGGGCCTTGATACGAAGAGTCTTGGTCGAAACGGCCACACCTGTGGCTTGTCTAAACTCATTAGCGATGTTATCCATGGATGTTTGACGGTTACTTCGAACCTCCCTGCCGAGCACCCGCTGGTCCCTGCTGGTGAGAACTGTAGGTCGTCCACTTCGGGGTTTGTTCTGACAGTGTCCCTCGGTCTTTTAGCGACACACAACACGTGCTACAGTTGATTTTGAGCAGTTACGGAGACAGGTTATCTCCCTAATTGACACCTTGGCAAGATGCAATCCAAAAAACACACCTTTCTCGAACTCAGACAACTCTTCCCGTGGCGGCATCTTGACAAAAACAACTCTAGTCGACTCCACAGAGTATTTATAGGATATGGCTGACACCACTTTCTTCCAGATAGTGTAGTTTGATAATTTTTATATTAATAATAAAATGTATTGTATATGAGTATGCCACTACTAAATTTCTAAATATATTACAAAACGATTTTGAATTTACACCCATAGCTCTTAACACAGATTTTATATTAAATATGCCCTTTCCTAAAAGCTTTCAGCCATTAAGAGTAAAAGGGAAAAAAATACTCAACTCTTTGATACCTTTCTGCTTAACCAATAACATCCCTGGTGAAACTACATCATCAAAGAGCAAAAAACATCAAAGAGAAAAGACGATATTTTTTCCTTAACTATTATTGATGTGTTATCGTAAGTCGGTTTTGTCGGACGTCGCTGTGAAACAACTTTCCCCCCTTTTTCTTATGTGTATACTCTGTGTTTTATTTTATATATTTTGCTTTTTTATTAGTGACAACAAAAGAGAATTTCGAATCCATGCGATGATTGGTCACATTCAGAATATCTTAACAAAGTGGAGATATATATGGCTTTTATTAAATTGTTAGAGGGGAAATAAAAGATTCATCGAGTATTTTCTATCAAGTGCGTATAATTGTAACGTTTATTTTGCTTCTTTAGCAAATTGCTATTCTCTAAAGTACTTTTTTTTAAATTCATAATATTCTTAAAAGTTTTATGCTTATTTATTCATATGAATGTCGTTTTAATTGAAACAAATTAGATGTATTTAATGTTACATGTTTGAAGTGGTACAAAAAGTGATATCTAAATTAACAAATGCATTTTTTTTAATAATACTGTCTTGAAGATAGGGATGTCAATAAGTATTAATATTTTTTGTATTAACGTAATATTGTTTGTAATTATAAATTAATTCATATGTGGCGGTGGTGTATTTTATGTGTGTCCCTTGTTGAATCAATGTGGTGATTGGTTATATTCAGAATCTCTTAACAAGTTGGCGATATATGACTTTTATCAAATTATTAGCGGAGAAATAAAAGTATTTTCTATTGCATGTGTATAAATAGAGCAGTTATTTTATCCTTTAGAAATTGTTATTCTCGAAGAAGAAATACTTTTTAAATTCATAATATTGTTAAGGGCCGGGGTGAAGGGGTGAAGGGTTTCTGAATGGCCGAGTGGCTAGTGCTCTGGCGCTCGGTACCACAGGTTTCGGGTTCGAGTCCCGTCGGTGCCATGGATGTTTGTAGTGGTTCGGAATCCACTTTAAACCGTAGGTCCCGGTCCTAATAGGATCGTAGAGCGTTGCGAGGGCATTGTTACTCCGCGTCCGTATCTTCAAGTTACACGCACCCCCTGGGTAATGCAAAGTGAGTAACATCTGTGCAGCGCTTGCCTTAAGGCATCCAAGACGTCCATGTCTGTTTGCCAGCTGCATTAGAGGAAAAAAAATATTGTTAAGGGATTTATTCTTACTTATTCACAGGAATGCTGTATTAATTGAAATAAACGAGGTACATTTAATGTTTTTTGTTTGCAGTGATACATATCATAGTGATAAGGCCATATCTCATTTAACAAATGTATTTTTATTTTTAATAAGACTGTGTCGATAGGGATGTCAATATGTTTATATAAATATTTTTATTAAGGTAAAAATTGTTCGTAATTATTATATAATTCATGTGTTGGGGTAGTATATTTTATGTGTGCCACCTGTTGAATCAATGCGGTGGTTGGTGATAGTTAAAATCTCTTAATGAGGGGGCGATACCATATGTGGCTTACATTAAATTGTTAGCGGGAAAAAAAAAGAATTTTCTATCCCTAGTGAATAATGTTTTTCTAATGCAGTTGGAAACACTCATACAGTTGTATTTGATGCCTTAAGGCAGGCGCTGCACCGACGTTACTCACTTAGCACTACCCTGTTAAAGATTCGCAATGGATGCGGATTAACAATACCCCCGCAACGCTCTACGATATTACACAGAGACCTACGGTTTAAAGTGAATTCCGAATCATTAAAAGTATCCGTGGCACCGCCGGGACTCGAACGCGAAACCTGTGGTACCGTGTGCGCTAGCCCCCCGGCCATGTATTGTGGTGAATATTTTATGCGAAATCTCTTGGAAGGGTGTATTTGGTGGTAACTAGTCCTTACCGGATGCGAATTCGATCTGTTCACATTGATTGACAGTTTGGGTAGGAAACAACTATTTTGCCGCATCTGCTATTGAAAGTGATACCTTTGAGCTGTGTTTTAATTGGCGAGACCATGCGAAACTTTACTTCAAATTGCCAGATTGTCCAGAGGTAAAATTTATTAAGCCAGCTAACTCTTGTGAGAGACCTGAATGATCGAGTCTCTAGTACTCTGTCGATCGATACCACAGGTTTTACGTTCGAGTCCTTGAAGCGCCATGGATGTTTGTAGTTGTTCAGAAGTAGTAGTGAGGAGTTGAACTAAATATACTTAATCTTCGGGAGAGAATTTGTAGACCAACTAATACACAGGGTTGCTCTAAATATATGTCCTCTTGGAGTGAGAGATTGTAGAACAACTAAAATTTATCAGCGGGAGCATAATGTCTTTGTAAACTAGAGGCCAACTGACCAATTATCCTAAACGCCACAGGGAGACTCACTTTCCAGTGTATAATAGAAAGCATGGTAAAATAACTAAATTTTACAGTAGAGAGCAAACGGTTATATTAGTTAAAATTAGTTAAGAATTTCTTTTAGCGCAATCATTGGAAAAATGCATTTTCTTTTTATTGTAATAACTTTTCCAGTCTAGAAATTTGCTTGAAAGAATTAGTAACTTGATAATTTTTTTATCTGAGCAGACTGAATTTAATAAATCTTTTTGACAAAGTTATTATTTTTTGCATTTATATGTATCATTAAATGCTGACAACAATTATTTAAGTATAAAAATGTTTTAAGTCAAATAAAAAACATTTTCTCCATAATAATATGATGCTGCATTTAACGTATATTACTTTACTTCTTTATTGAATTAAATTTAAGTGTCTATATTTTCTTTTCATATGGATAATTTTCAAATCAAGTTTTTATGTTTTAATAATAAAATTCTAATAAGAAATTTTAATTAAATGTCATTTTTATCACTAAATAAATCCATTACAATGAAATATAAACACGTTGATATGTATTCAGTTTTTTCTTAAAAAGATTTTTAAGCCGTTCTTTAAATCATTTAATGAAATAATAATTAAATTTATCATTATCATCGTCATTATTATTATTATTTTATATTCATTCGTATTAATAATTTCATTTAAATATGATTTTTTTTATTTATTAGTTGAAGGTTCTTATAGCATTATTAATAGTTATAGACGCACGCCCACCTGCACAAATTGAACTAGTTTTAGTTGTTAGTTTCAGGCATCTAAAATATTATTATAATATAAACATTATTAATAATCTCAGTACACATATACAAGTTTTGCAGTAGCTTGAAAACAAGGCATGTATAAGAAAAAGATTTTTTTCATCAGCAAATTAAATACAATTCTTTTTTGCAGCAGCTATGTCACACAAAACCTAGCCAACCGTTTCGCCACAAAACCTAGCCAACCATATAATCAAAAACAAATGAAGAATGAATTTAAATAGCATCCTCTCATGATGTTTAAGCTGCCTGGTGGCTCTTGCCTTTGTTATCTCAGGCTTCAGATTTGAATCCTGGTGGTGGCATGGATGTTTGTGAGTGGTTCGGAATCCACTTTAAACTGTAAGTGCCGGTCTAATTAGCCTAAAGTGTGAATAAAATAAAAGTAGAGCGACTAACCTAACCAAACCAAATCTCATGACATTTAGATAATTTCATAAACAAACATATATTTAAAAATAATAAAGAATTAATATCAAAATAGATTTAACTTCATCTATACATGATGTTTTTCTGGCCGTTGGTGCCACAGGTTTCGGATTTCAAGTCCCGGTGGTGACATGAATATTTTTAGTGGTCTGAATCTATTTTAAACATATGCCCCGGTCTAATATGATTGTAGAGGGTCAGTCATTGGGGTGACAACCCTACCCTATAATAATGAAAGCATCTCCTGTCTCAAAATCTATCAGTAGGCGGACGGCCTAGCAATGAAGAAGTAGGACATGATATCTTATGAAATTTACGGATATCAAATTGTAGTTGAGAAATAACTATTAAATAGAAATAGAAATAACTATTATTACAAAGAAAGTTTTTTTTTCTTTCTAATTCAGCTAACAAACACTTAGACAGCTTGGTCTTGGATGCCTTAAGGCAAGCGCTGCGCAAACGTACTCAATTTGCATTACCCAGGGGGCGCGTGTAAATTGGAGATAAGCCACGGACGCGGAGTAATAATGTAACCCTCTACGATCCTATTAGACAGGGACCTACCGTTTAAAGTGGATTCCAAACCACTACACACATCCATGGCACCGCCGGGACTCGAACCCGAAACCTGTCGTACCGAGCGCCAGAGCTCTAGCCACTCGGCCATTCAGGCCCACAAACAAATGTTATGTTAACGAAAACTGTATATTCTTTAAAAGAACAAACAACTAAAAAATATTTTCTGTTTACTATGCTTTTCTGAATAGTCTTTTCTTCCCCCTCCCCCATACATTATCATTTTTTCCTAATTAACTTAGAGTTGCTTCTACGTAGGTGTCATGCAATATTGTGTAAAGGAAGGACAATTGAACAAGTTCGAAAAGATGGGTTCGAATAATTAAAACGTCACTATTTCAAAGTTGTTACTACATTATGGGAGTATAATCTAGAAAGTTTGTCTAATTAAGTGATAGTCAACCTGATCCCTACTGCCTTCTAGAGGGCGTTCCAGCTTTCATGGTGGGTGGTAGGGATTTTGTCGGTTACTGAAGCACTTTCCTTTTTTAAACTTAATTAATTAAAATGTTGATATGGAAGTATTTTCAAGTATTGTTTAAAATGCCTATGCTTCACACATGTGGAAAATGATATTCAGTTTATGGATACCTTTCCCTACTTCATATCTTGCGGAATCCGTTTTTAGTGCTGTCGATGATATTATAACCAAAGACAGAAACTGCTTGACTATTTCCAAAATAGGAGAACTTTGTTTATTCCTTGCGAAAATTAATCAGATATCCAGTATTTAGATTCATAGCATCTCTTTAATAATTTAATTGATTAAATATAATTGCGTCGGAAATTAAGCTTGTATGCATACAAATTATAAATAAAAGATAGATTTAACTACAGTAAGTTGTTGTATAAATATTTATTCCAAACTTAGCGAAAGTACCGACATATAATGTTTGGTAAGGAATAATTATTATATTCTTTAATTTGCTGTAACTCTGTTTTATAAGTTTCATAAAGTAAAATTATTTCCCTATTTTATGAATCACCACAGCGGTGGAACCTGTGGGTGGTTAGAAAATGTTACTACTAACACAGATGCAAAAGTGGGCGGTAGGTATAAAATGTTGATTATCCTTGCTCTACACTTTAGTTTTATGGTCTGCTTTGATTTCAAAATATTAATCTAGTACATTAATATCAATACTAAAATATAGAAACTATACTCAACGTTATTTTAAAATGCAAACATGAATATACATATATAACAGACTCTGGCACTTAAACCTAATTCAATAGCGTTGTGATTTATGATGTCAACAAAGTAAAAATAAAGTGCATTCACTTATGATGAAAATGAATTAAATGGGCCTGAATCGCAGTGTCTAGTGATCTGGTGCTCGGTGCCACAGCTTTTGGGTTCGAGTCCAGACTGGGACACGGATGTCTGTAGTGGTTTTGAATCCATTTTAAACTGTAGGTTATGACCTAATTAACCTAAAGTGCTGGAAAATTGACCGTAGAGCGGCAAACCAAACCTCAACTAAGTTGACTAAGTGAAATAACTGCAAAGAGGTCTGATGGCCGAGTGACTAGCTCTTCGGCGCTCGTTGTCACAGGTTTCGCGTTCGAGTCCTGGCAGAGCCATGAATATTTGTAGTGGTCTGGAATCCACTTTAAACAGTAGGTTCCGGTAAAATATGATCGTAGAGCGTTGTCTTCAGATTTAGTCTTCATCCCTCGTGGTTACTCACTAAAAGTGAGGAACCACGAGGACTTTGCATGGACGTCGTCTGAGACGGGGTTCTTTGAATCTGGTTTAGCCCTTCCTGCATCAGGGGGATTAGTAGCAACAACAACGTGAATTAAATGAGTACAATTAACCTAAAGAAGTTTTACTATGTAATTTAATTTAGCATTTAAAACATTTTTTATAATACACTTATAAAGTATTAGATGTATTCGTGCAACCTGAGTTTACTAAATATCAGCCATTTCAGTGACGAATAAGTTAAAATGTCTAGTGCACGGGTGGCCAACCACAATGACCTAGCGGGCCTCTTTGGAAATGCATAATAACTCCGCGCATATAAAATTATATATTCCCATATTAAATTTAGAGCAATTATAGATATTTTTATATTCATATTACAATCTGTTATATTAGATGTCCCAAGATGCGTGCTCCCGAGTTCGCAGAATATAATTTAATTATTACGTAAATTCATCTCATCAATAAAACTGACAATATCTGTTATATATTCGTAAGAACATTATTTTAATATCAAATTAATTTTTTCTCATGATTTCGACAGTTAATTTTTGAATTTATGGATGTACACATAATGTATTTTTTAATGCATTGGTTTTCACTATTTTGCACATTATAAAATAAATATATTTTGTAAAAGTGTGATAAATCTCACTTGCAGGAAAAATATTCAAGGCAGACCGCATGCGACTCGCGGGCCACAGTTTGCCCACCCCTGATCTAGTGTTTAACAGAAGTATTTTTTCTGCAATATTTGTAATATTTTTCTTGAATATTGAAAAATGACTTTTATGAAACACTTGTTTAAGAAATATAAGAAAACTCTGCTTTTTCTAAACCAAATCCAATCTTCCAGTCTTGGTTCTCTTCAGCCAAGTCATAATCTGTGTTAATCAAAAACAAAATTAATTTAAATCAAAAAAGTTAAAGTTATATCTAGAAAATAAAATATAATATAATTTTATAAATTATAATATATTTAATTTTTATAAACTATTAAAACTTTTATAAACTTATTTATAACATGCAATAAGTTTTTTAATATTATAAAAGTTAAATCTAAAGTTAACCTAATTAAATTTTACTATAGAGTTTTCCTTAGTACTTGAAACATTTTTTATAATACAATTGTAAAGTACCAGATGTATCCTGTGTAATGCTGAGTTTACTGAATATCTGCCATTTAATTGGTGAATAGACTAAGGCTAAATGTATAATGTTTAAAAGTAATAATATTTTTTCCTACGATCTTTGTAATATTTTTCTTGAATATTGAAAAAGGATTATTGTGAAGCACTCGTTTTAGATATATAGAAAACCTGTTTTTTCCAAACCAAATCCCATCTTGGTGTGTTGGAACTTTTCAGCCAAATCCCAATCTAATTCGTCCCCCAATCCTTCTAATTCCATTCCCAATCCCTGAAATGAAAGGTCGTATCGAACTCCAAGCATTCCTCGACACTAGCTGTTGCCATGGTCCATCTCACTCCTTTGATTCGTTTCTTCGGTAATTGACTTTTGATCAGGGTGTTTTTTTATTTTTATCAGCGGCGAGGGAGATGTAGAAAGGGATGGATTGCCAAGAAAAAGTAAAGAAATCTTAAGTTAGAAGATTACCATTATGCTCAATTATTAGCAGATTCAGTATAGTTTCATTACAGATTAGTATGATTCATTACAGATTAGTATTCAGTATGATTTTCAGTATATGAAGACCTTATGTACGCACTACATATTGAGAACAAGAAATATACACATGAATGCATTGGAATGAATAATATTCTATTCAAACAAATGAATATTTAGTTTGACCAAACAATGGATAACCACTTGACACTATTTTTTACACCTATTTCGCATCAGATGGATTCTCTTTTTTTTATATTTTTTAACCTCTGCAAAAAGTGGAGAGCTGCTCTGACAAGTAATTTGTCAATGATCGAAACTGGTGATAACCAGAATGAGCAATGTCTGAAAAATATGTCGAGTGAGATATGGTCTTCGACCGAACCTTTTAAAATAGTTTTTGACATGTTTGGAAAGATGTAGTCGAAGACTGTCATGTTGAACTTTGTCTTTCTCAAATTTTATCTGTTTCTTTCAATGCTCCCTTCAAATGCAAGAATTGCACCAAATAAATGAGACAATCCACCAAACAGGTGCAACAATCACATGAAATAAATGCAACAGTTCAACAAATAAAGGAAAAAATGCTTCAAATGCAACAATTGTATCAAATAAATGCAACTGTTGCAACAAATAAATGAAACAATTGAATCAAATAAATGCAACAAATAAATGAAATAATTGAATCAAATAAATGCAACAATTGTATCAAATGCAAAAATTGTATCAAATAAATGCAACAGTTGCATCAAATAAATTCAATAATGCTTCAAATGCAACAATTGCATAAATTACATTAATTAATCATTGAATCCAAATTAACTATATTTGTTAAAAAAAATATTTAATAATAATGCTCCAATTTTGCAGTACAAGATTATTTTATAAAACTCTTAGTTTTCTATTTAAAATCAATCGCTTCTGTATCTCTTTAGAAACAGAATCACGCAAAAATCTCATTTTCCGGAACAATAACCACCCATAAAAGAAGTAGCATTAAACTTAGTAATAAATTTCATTGATTAATCCCTCGTAATTACTGTTTAAGAAAATTAACTATATAATTATAATTATTTAACAGCAACAAAGGTATTCCTTCTTGAATCGATTGAAGCAAACTGAAAATGATCAAGAGATTAATTTGATTAAGCACGAGAATTTAATGTGTCTCTATGCTCGGAATCTCACGATTTATTGCAGAATTTTCATTTTAAAACATTGTTTCATACAGAAGACTAGATGATTAGTGATTAATTTTGAAAGATATCTTTCTCATCTATGGACGAAATTACCGCTCTTTGAAATTGCCATTGGATAATTTGGTACGAATAACAATGAGTTTAATTTTGCTATTTCAGCAATTATTTTACTAGTTTACTTCTTCTTAGTAGTTTACTAGTTCACTTGTCTTCCTACAAGTTTAAAAAAAATTATAGTTTATTCTATTAATGCATATTAACTTTTCTGGGGGTAACTGTTTGGGGTCTATTTATATTTCCATATTTTAAAAGAAACAAACGAAATTTTGAATTAAATTTATTAACATCAAAAATTAATTGACAGCAACAGTAGCAAAGTTATTTGAGATCCAATAAGTGTATTACCTCATAATGAAAATTTATGAATTAATTGTCTAAAGATTTATGATCTTTGTATTTATTTTATGATGTTGACTAATTTATTTTGACTAAAGATTTTGAGGATTTATGAACTAGTTGACTAAAGATTTTGAGGATCTATGAACTAGTTGACTAAAAATTTTGAAGATTTATGAACTAGTTGACTAATGATTTTGAGGATTTATGAACTAGTTGACTAATGATTTTGAGGATCTATGAACTAGTTGACTAAAGATTTTGAAGATTTATGAACTAGTTGACTAATGATTTTGAGGATTTATGAACTAGTTGACTAACGATATATGATTAATGTTTCTATTTTATGATCCTGACTAAATATATATTTTGACTAAAGATTTGTATTAGTTTAATTAATTAGTTTTTAAGAAATTATGATTTATATTAGAAATTATGAAGTTAGATTTATGAATTAGTTTTTTAAGAAAAACATTTTTATAAAAGCATTCTAACTGAAATTTTAAAATTAGTTGAAATATATTTCAAACAATAATATTTTTCATGGAAAATAATATTTTGGACAATGAATTATCTATAGTGTTCAATGAAGCATTTAATTCTGGGTAATATTTAAAAAATATATTATTTGGCAATGTATCGCTTTAATTTTGTTGCGCAAAAACAAATTTGGGTGCGAATTATAAAGCTATTTATTTGTATCTTGCCATCTTAATATCGAAAAGTCTGCTGAGTATGTTCTTCAGGCTGAAGGAACTAGAGAATATTGTGCGAACTTTCTTGATGATAACCTGAATTTTGTTCCATTTGAAAAGGCAAAACGTACATGTAGTATAATGGAGTCCATTTTATGCCCTTGACAGATCTTTGCCGAATTAGAGGTATATGATTTCAGTTTATTTGACATTTGTACAAAACTACAGAATTTGGTGTAAAACGGATGAGACATGCATTTAAAATGCAAGAAAAACAAATAAAAACTTATGTTTCAAAAGTTATGGATCGTTTTGTTTTCAAGTACAGTTTGAAATGTTAATGACTTAAAAAATATATATAATTTTGAAAATCTAAATATATTATCGCGCTGAAAAATTGAAAGACTATAATGGAAAGGGATCTGCATGCCATGCAGCGAGAAATTGCAGAATTAGTCTACATTCCGATACCGTACGCTTAGTTCTTGCTGTAATATTTCGGGATCCAGACGTCCATTCAATTATTTTTAAAAAATAACTATTACAGATTAAATTGTATGTATGTTATATTATGGGATTAATATATTGCTAAACTTAAGATAAGACTAATGGTATTACTTAATGTGATAAAAATTTTCTGTTTTAGTTCAATGACATTATTCAAAATAAAAGCAAATAATAATTCTATTTAACGAAACTATTTACGGCATCATTCTAACTAAACCACAAAAACAACTTCTTTGCAGCGCCATTTACTCCTACCTTATTTTTCGTCAAAGTAGCAATTTTTTCATTTGCACAAACCTCATTTTTACATCAAACAATTGTCCCGGAGGTTTTTCTCTTTTATCACTTCTTCTATCCCAATTCCAACACTATTTGGAAGTTGAAATAACGTATTTCCCGTTCTTTCAATGAAAATGTAGACAAATCGTACTTTCATCGATAAGCGAAAGCATCCACCCCTTCTTAGAAAGATCCGCTTTTTGAATCATTTTCTTTTTTTAAGAAAGTTGTAAGCTCGAAGATAAAATTGTTTCAAGAAAATTGCAAGGTCCTGTTTTTGAGGCTGTATTTTTTTTAAGAAGGTTTTTTTTCTTTTTTTTTTTTCTTATTTCTTTTTTTAGAATTTTTCTATTCCATTTCTTTCTTTTGGCTTTCTGTGTAACCTTTTCTCTTCTTAAAACCAAGAAATAGCTTTGCAAAGGGAATTAAGTTTCAAGAAAGAAAAGTTAAAGGGAAAAAAAAATTAAGTCTACACTTTTTTTCAGTTGACGTTTTCTTTTACTCTCTATTTTAAAAAGGGTTTTTGATTATATGTGGATTGAATAAAACTAAAAGGTATTAACCTCTCAAAGGATAATCTTGTTTTCAACTAAATTTTTGTATTAGAATTTTTTTTTTTTTTGCTAAACCCGAAAATATATATTGTTAGAATTATGATGGATAAGTTTTCTATGCTGTTAAATATATTTTTATTATAGGAATTCAAGTACACATTTAGCCATTTTGACTCCACATTTGAATAAGAACTATAATCATCTGATGTTTCATGATAGAAATTCCAGTACATATTTAGCCATATGCCTATTTTTGCAGGGATCACGAACTTTACGAACAGTCCATGTTGAATATAAAGCACATTATTGTCTTTCAAGTAAAAGATGTATTTTTAATTAAAGAAGTTTAAATGAGCTTATAGGTTGATTCATTATTTCGTAAGTTATTTTTCAATATTGTCTTAAGTATTTTGACTGTTCTTTAAAATCAGAACAATATTATGACATCATTTTAAATAAATCACAAAATCAACATCTTTGCAGTACCATTTATTCCTACCTTATTTTTGACAAAGAAGCAATTTTAAGTGGAGAAAAACCTGATTTATTCATCAAACAATTGTCCTAAAAGCATTTTCTTTTACCCTTTTCTTTTGTCACTTCTCTTCTCCCAATTCCAACCCTATTTGGAAGTTGAGATAACAAATTTCCCATTCTTTCAACAAACATGTAGACACATCATAGGTTCAGAGATAAGCAAAAGCCTCTCCATTCTTAGAAAGATCCCTTTTTCGAATCATTTCCTTTTTTTTTTTTTTTTTTTTAAGAAATTTGTAAGCCGGAAGATAAAATGCTTTGAAGAAAATTGCAAGGTCCTGTTTTCGAGGCTGTATCTTTTTAAAGGAGTTTTTTTTCTCTCTTTTCTTGAATTTTTCTATACCATTTCTTTCTTTTGGCTTTGTGTGTAACCTTTCTCTTCTTAAAACCAGGAAATAGCTTTGCAAATATAATGAAAGTTGAAGAAAAAAAAGTTTGAGGGAAGAAAGGATTAAGTCAACAAATATTTTTTAGTTGATATTTTCTTTTACTCTCTATTTAAAATTTTTTTTTTATTTTATTATATGGGTATTGAACAGTTATTAACCTCTCAAGGGATAATTCTGTTTTCAAATACATTTTGTTTCAGAACAACCTTTTTTAATTAAACCGAAAATATATATTGTTAAAATTATAATGGATAAGTTTTTTTTTATCCTATTTAATTTTTTTTTATAGAAATTCAAGTATAAATATTGCCATTTTGTCTCCTTGTTAGAATCACCTGATATTATATTATAGAAATTCAAGTACAAATTTAGCCATATCCAATTTTTGTCAGGGATCTCGTGCTTTATGAGCAGTCCATGATGAATAGAAAGCAGATAGTTGCATTTCAAGTAAAAGATGTATTTTGCTTATTAAAGAAGTTTGAAATGATTGTATAGGTTGATTTATTATTTTGTACGTTATTTTTTAATATTGTTTTAGCTCTTTGACTGTTCTTTAAAATAATAACTATATTCATCTGATTTTTTTATTATAGAACTTCAAGAATAAATTTACTCATTTTGACCCCTTGTTAGAATCAGAATTATAGCTATCTAGTTTTGCTCAATAGTATTATTTAAAGTAATTAAATATTTTTGTTTTAGTGCAATAATATTATTCAAAATTGAAACAAATAATTCTACTATTTAAAGAGACTATTTATGATATAATTCTAAGTAAACCACAAAATCAACTTCTTTACAGTACCATTTACTCTTACATTATTTTTGCGAAATTAACAATTTTAAGTGTAGAAAAACCTGATTTAGACATCAAACAATTGCCCAGGAGGCATTTTTTTACCTTTTTATTTTATCACTTCTTTTCTCCCAATTCCAACACTATTTGGACGTTGAAATAACGAATTCACCATTCTTTCAACGAACATGTAGACAAACCATAGGTTCATCGATAAGCAGAAGCCTCTCCATTCAAAAAAAGATCCCTTTTTCGAATCATTTTCTTCTTTTTTAAGAAAGTTGTAAGCCGGAAGATAAAACTCTTTTGAAGAAAATTGCAAGGTCCTTTTTTTGAGGCTGTATTTTTTTAAGGAAGTTTTTTTTCTTTTTCCGAATTTTTCTATTCCATTATTTTCTTTTGGCTTTCTGTGTAACCTTTCTCTTCTTAAACCAGGAAATAGCTTTGCAAATGGAATTAATTTTCAAGAAAGAAAAGTTAAAGGAGAAAAAAAAATTGGTCTACAATTTTTCAGTTGTTTTCTTTTACTCTCTATTTTAAAAAGGGTTTTTGATTATATGGGCATTGAAAAGAATTAACAGGGATTTAACTCTCAAATTATAATCTTGTTTCTAAATATTATTTTGTTTCAGAACAATCTTCTTTTACTAAAACCGAAAATATATATCGTTAGAATTACGTAGAATATGTTTTTTTTATCCCGTTAATTTGTTTTTATTGTTGAAATTCAAGTACAAATTTTGTAATTTTGATTCCACATTAGAATCAGAACTATACTCACCTGATGTTTGTTATGAAATTCAAGTATAAATTTAGCAATTTTAAATCTACATCAGAATCAGAACTATAATCATCTGATGTTTTATTACAAAAAAAATTCACATATAAATTCAGCCATTTTAATTCCACATTAACATCAGAACTATAATCATCTGATTTTCTTATTTTAGAAGTTCTAGTAAAAATTTAGCCATTTGACACCACTTTATTATCAAAATTGCAAACATATGATGTTTTATTGCAGAAATTCAAGTATAAATGTATCCATCTGCTTATTTTTGTCAGGATGTCGTGTTTATGTACAGTCCATGATGAATAGAAAACAAATTATTACCTTTCAATAAAAGATGCATTTTATTTATTAACGAAATTTAAAAGATTGTATCAGTTGATTAATTATTTTGTACGATATTTTTTAATATTTTTAACCCTTTTGACTCACTTTAGAAACAGAACTATAATAATCTGATATTTTATAATAGAAATTCATATATAAATTTATACATTTGGACTCCACTTTCCAATCAGAATTATAACCATCTGGCTTAGTTCAATAGTATTATTTAAAGTAATTAAATTTTTCTATATAAGTAAAATTATTAAATTATTCAAAATTTAAACCAATTATTCTACTATTCAACGAGATTAATGACATCATTCTAAATAAACCACAAATTCAACATCTTTGCAGTACCATTTATTCCTATCTTATTTTTGTCCAAGTAGCAATTTTAAGCGGAGAAAAACCTGATTTGTACATCAAAAAATTGTACCGGAAGTGATTTTTTTTTAACCTTTCCTTTTATTACTTCCTTTCCTCCCAATTCCAACCCTATTTGGAAGTTGAAATAACGAATTTCCCATTCTTTCAACGAACATGCAGACAAATCATAGGTTCATAGATAAGATAAGATACATTTTTCGAATCATTTTTTTTTTTTTTTTTTTAGAAATTTGTAAGCCGGAAGATATATGGGATTGAAGAGTATTAAAAGGACTTAACCTTTCAAAGGATAATCTTGTTTTCAAATACAATTTTGTTTCAGAGCAATCTTTTTTTGCTGAAACTGAAAATATATATTGTTAGCATTATGATGAATAAGTTCTTTTTTTGTCCTATTTCAACTGTTTTTATTATAAAAATTCTATAATATAGTTTTAATTTACATTTACTCATTTTGACTCCACATTAGAATAAGAACTTTAATCATTCGATCTTTATTATAGAAAATCAAGTATAAATTTACACATTTTGACTCCAGGTTATAATCAGAACGATAACCATGTGATGTTTTATAATAGAAATTCAAATCTGAACCTAGCCATTTTGATTCCATATTAGAATCGGAACTATGATAAGCTGATGTTTTATTATAGATAATAAAGTATAAATTTAGCCCTTTTGATCCCTTTACAATAAGAACTAACATCATCTGATGTTTTATTATAGAAATTCCTGTATAAATTTAACAATTTTGACTCTTCATTAAAATCAGAACTATAATCTTTTGTCGGCTTATTATATATATTCAAGTATAAATTTAGGCATATACCTACTTTTGTCTGGGATCTTATGCTTTATGAGAAGTTCATGATGAAGAAGAAAGCAGATTATTTCCTTTCGAATAAAAAGTGTTTTTTATTTATTATTGAAGTTTAAATGATTGTATTGGCTGATTCAATATTTTGTACGTTACTTTTTAATATATTTTAGCCATTTTGACTCCTTCTCAGACCTATAATCTGATGGTTTATTGTAGATATTCAAGTATATGCAGCCATATTGACTCCGCCTGAACCACCCATCCCCTGGTTTTTTGTTAAAGAGATTCAAGTATAAATTTAGCCATTTTAATTCCACTTTAGAATCAGAAGATATCGAAATATATCGATGATTTCAAAACTAAAAATGTCTTATCTTACGCATTTAAATAAATAAAACAGCAAATACAAGCTGTTATAAATAATAAATAACAATGCATTTCGTTATTATTTTATATACTAAAAGAAATCGAACCAAATGCTTGGAAAATAACATGAAATCACAATTGAACGGTTGTTTGCCAGGTGTACGATATTCTGAATGGATATTCTGTTGAAGCCGTCTTTCCTTAGAATAGTGCAAGATAGCCTAAGTATTCATTTCAGTCCAGAATTGAAAACTAATTTTCGCACGAGTGAATTCGTGATGATCCCAAACGATACAAGTGCCAGTTACTAATATACTCAGGCTAATCTGCTAAGGATTAAATATATATGCCTATTTTTGTCAGGAATCTTGTTCTTTACGTGCTATTGCTTTTCAAGTGAAATATATATTTTATTTATTAAAAAACTTTAATTAATCATATTTGCTAATTCATTATTTTTTTAAATTTTTTAAAAATAAAGATGTTTTCCTTATAAATGGAATATGTTGGTGAATAACTGTTTTAAAATATAATACATTCTGTAAATAATTCATGGCAGTATATTTAAAATAGTAATTATTTCAGTAGATGAAACCGAAGCAATATATTTTATATATTATAGCAAGCAATTTATTTAATATAAGCAATACATTTTATATATTTATAATCGAAGTAAAATGTACATCTACTGTTTCAATAAAATCTATGGTTTCATGTTTATATAGTATTATAGGCGTAAGTAAGTAGTATGCTGCACTAGATCATGGGTTGGGCAACTCTGTTCTAAATATTTTCTTAAATCTATTTATAAGTTTTATTTATTTAGAAATGAATATTTAGTTTACTTGTAGGAGTCGGATAATTTAAAATTTATTCAATATATGAGTATAAATATTAAATATAGCTGTTACGGAAATAATGTTTGTTAAACGGTTCACATTAAACAATTTGTATTATTTTTTTACTTTAATTATTTTTTTTAATTCTTAATTATAATTAATAATTTCTGGATAATTCCCCAATATACCTGAAATTTCCAGTGTAACCAAAATCTAAAAAGGGGCGGGGGGGAGGCAACGAAAAGAGACAGAAAATAATTGATTCTTTGCCGTTCGAGAAGGACGACTAGATGAATTTCAATATTATTTGGATGTTCTCTGGATAACAGTATAATTATGTTTCAGAGGAAGCATATTAACTTTTGTATCGTAGGATTTGTGGATGATATGGTGTTAATGTTATATATGTTCCCTGTTTCTGGATGCATTACAGATTTGTCTCACGAAATCTAATTAGCTTACAGTTTTAAGGATGTATATTGAGATGATAAGGTTAATGTTGGTTAATATGGGATGGGGGGCTTTCAGATGTTTTAAAGAACAGTGGTACATTTTTATTTATAAGGATGTGTTCAATCAATTCAATAAATCAATCAATTAAAGTTCAATCCACCAATGTTCAATCAATTAAATTCAATCCATCAACGTTCAATCAATTAAAGTTCAATCTATGTTCAGTCAACTAGAGTTCAATCAATTAAAATTCAATCAATGTTCTATCAATGTTCAATCAATTAAAATTCAATCAATGTTCTATCAATGTCCAATCAATTAAAATTCAATCAATGTTCTATCAATGTTCAATCAATTAAAATTCAATCAATGTTCTATCAATGTTCAATCAATTAAAATTCAATCAATGTTCTATCAATGTTCAATCAATTAAAATTCAACCAGTCCCCAATCAATTGAATGGTCAATTAATAGGAGTTGTGTGTGGAGTGTTGCGGAACCGCATGCCAGTTGTGAGAAAAGCCAAAACACTTCCATTTTGAAGGCAAATTCAAAACACTCCTATTGTATTTGCAAATCTAAAAACTTCTATTGTGAATTCAAAGCCCTACGTCTCACTCGACTACTTTCAAAACAGTGTCTGTAACATAAGTCTCATACATAATAAACGCCATCAATTATAAAATATTTTTTGTCCGCTTACAAGTTGGTAGCTGGATCTACCACCGAATACAAAATGAACATTAGTATGAAGAAAATTATCAATACTTTTTCACAGAAAGACATGAACAATATGATCAGAAACATCGAAACGCAGTCAGTGTTGCAAAACAGCAATTTCTGTAAGTGGAAGAAACAATAAAAAAAAAAAAAAACCAGAGATATTGAAAAACACAGATATCATTTGCAACATGGCTGATGGCATCCTTGAAAAATAAAGAAATAAAAGGTTGAAAGAAAAAGAAAGATATATCAAATGAAAGAAAGATAAAAGATAAAAAAAGGAGAGAGAAATGCAAAACCATCCAATGGGACCAGAAAAAGAAAAAAGAAAAAAACGTTGATTGGTCGTCGCTGCGATAGAAACCAGAAATATCACTTGTGACTTCACGTGGAAAATGTGATTACTCCCACCAGCTCCACTGATCCAGTGATAAAGAATAACGCTTCTCTCCCAAAGTGTGAATTCTGTGAGGTTGAAAAGTGGGAATTTTTTTTTTTTCCTATCCTAATATGCTTCAAATAGGGTTGATTCCATTTTTTTTAGCTATTTTACATTTTCATCCTATAAATTACTCGATTGTTTCGGGTAGAAGCAAAAGCAGTCTTGTGTTCAAGTATAATTTTGAATTTGAATATGTAAAGATGACAAGCAATTTAATGCTCGATAAAGATCATAATCTTTTAATTGTGTTTTTTAAGACAGAAAAAGCTTCTTTTTCATGCAGTTGTGCATTTTTTTTTATTATCTTGTGTGAACATGATTTTTGTATTTGTATGAACTTCACTGTGCCCACACAGAGAAGAATTAACAATATACTTTATTGTTTATAAGAAATTAATCTCCTACCTCATCATGAGAAACTTTCATTTCAAATACACTGAAGTGACAAAAGTCATCGGATAGCAATATGCAAATTTTCTGATGGCAGTAGCATCGCGTAGAACAGGTATAAATGCGCAGTGCTTTCGCAGAGCTTTCATTTCTGTTCAAGTTATTCATGTGAAGATGTTTTGACGTGATGATGACCGCACGACGGGAAATAACAGACTTTGAACGCGGAATGTTAGTTGGAGCTAGACGCATGGGTCATGCCATTTCGGAAATCGTTAGGGAATTCAACATTCCCAGATCCACTGTGTCAAGAGTGTGCCGAGAGTATGAAATTTCAAGCATAACATCCCACCATGGACAGCGCAGTGGTCGACCGCCTGCACTTAACGACTGAGACCGGCGACGTCTGCAAAGAGTCGTAAATTCTAACAGACAAGCAAAACTGCCTCAAATAACCGCAGAAATCAATGTGGGGCGTACAAGGGACTTGTCTGTTAGAACTGTGCGGAGAAATTTGGCTTTCTTGGGCTATTCCAGCAGAAGACCGACTCGAGTGCCTTTACTGACAGAACGACATCGCTTGCAACGACTCTCGTGGGCACGTGAGCATATCGGTTGGTCCCTAGATGAATGGAAAACCGTGGCCTGGTCCGATGAGTCACGATTTCAGTTGGTAAGAGCTGATGGTAGGGTTCGAGTGTGGCGCAGACCACACGAAGCCATGGATCCAAACTGTCAGCAAGGCACTGTTCAAGCTGGTGGTGGCGCCGTAATGGTGTGGGCTGTTTTTTCATGGCATGGACTTGGTCCTCCGACTGGACCGAACATTGACTGGAAATGCTTATGTTCAGCTACTTGGAGATCACTTGCAGCCATTCATGGACTTCATGCACCCAAACAACGATGGGATTTTTATGGATGACAATGCGCCATGTCACCGGGCCACAACTGTTCGCGATTGGTTTGCAGAACATTCTGGACAATTCCAACGAATGATCTGGCCACCTAGATCGCCCGACAGGAATCCCATCGAGCATTTATGACTTTTGTCACTTCAGTGTATAATAAAGGGTTTATTTTTAATACACTTAAGTGTCTGAATGGCCGAGTGGCTAGCGCTGTGGTGCGCGGTGCCATGGATATTTGTAGGGGTTCGGTATACACTTTAAGCCGCAGGTCCCGTCGGATATGATCGTAGAACGTTGCGGAGGTATTGTTACTCCGCGTCCGTAGCTTATCTTTAAACCACACGCACCTCCAGTGCAGCGCTTGCTTTAAGGCATCTCAGGCAACGATCTAAGTGTTTGCCAGCTGCACTAGAACAAAATAAATAATAAAATAAACATAATTACCACATGATTTTGAGAATATGTCTTTTAAAATTCGCATGTATACTAACGATTCATCATTACTAAAACACATACTCTGCATTTCCTTTTAAATCGTTTGGCTTTTAAAATATAAACAGTGTAACAATGCTTCCTCCTACTCACTGGCAAGAGCGCCCTCTGTGGCATTCAGGAAAAAGGATCAGAGACGGCGTACAGACTCTTACCTGGAGAGGAAGTATATTTCGCGCAACTTACGCGTAGCTGAGTATCGGGGTTTTGGTTAAGAATTGATATCCTTCCGTGTATCTGTAATTATCTGTCTTTAAATGTGTTAAATATTGTATGTCTCTAATTGTATGTGTGTGGCGTTTGTGCGTTGTGTAAATAAAGCTTCAAATTCTAAAACCTGTAGAACCAACCGAATTCTCAAGTATCTCAACACAACCAAACCAATTTGGTTGCCAATCTGCGCACTACAACAGATTATTTTTTCAATTTTCCAAGGATCACTTTAGCTAATGAAAATTTAACTATCAGTTAATATTATATATTCCAAATTATGTTGATGAAATAATGCACAGAATGTAATGCACAAGCCTTTCAGAATAACGCCAGTAGTATATTGATATTCGCTGTTTTCAACGTCTTTTGTAAAAAAAACGTATCAATATGTTTACTAGGTAAACACGACTTCTTTGTATAAATATTGTTTTTTGTGTGGAAGTGGAATATTATGGAATTTGTAGGAGAAACTGTTGCTAACTTTGCATTTTGACTTAGTATGTTGTGTCAACGGCCTAGTTTATTTGTTTTTAAACCCCGAATATTTATTATTATATGATCATATCTTGATAATTAAAGCTGATTTATACTATGAAAGAGTGAAGGAATTTGTTACAGAATTTTGGATGATAGCAGGTCCTGTATTCAAATATAATATCAATGGTATAAACCAGCTTAACTCTGAGGAGTGTGATACTAATCAGACATAAAAATCGGGGTTATTAAGTCTGGGAGGATGTTTCATTGAATAATCGAAACTTTTTGGTTGTCATCACTATACCTGTATAACAAGAAGCTATAAAAATATTCTAGTGCCATAATGTTGCTGTTTATTTCCTGGTATTCAAGCAGAATAAATCGCTGAAGCATATTAGAATAATTTAAACTGATTGTCTATGTGCTTCATAAACATTTCAATGGCCAACTAGATCGCCATATCTTTTCTCGATATAACATGTTAGTATGTTCCGCTTAAAATATTCTTGAGGTTCGAATCCTGGCGGTAGCATGGATGTTTGTGAGTGGTTCGGAATCCACGTTAAACTGTAGGTCCCGGTCAACTTAGTCTCTTCGTGTAAAAAATGGCCGTAGAGCGACAAGCCAAACCAAACCTCTTACTGTCACAAATTATTGTCGATAAAATTCAACAACTAGGAGATAGTTTGACATGAAACGTAGATAATTCGGTGTTTCTACAAATTAATGTCAATCTAGACAGCAAATTGTTTCAGTGAAAATGATGAGGCACCGTTTTATTGATTGGTTCGTTACATGTAACTACTCTTTCTTAAACACAACATTGGATTTCTTGAAATTTTTATATACTTTTTCTATACGTATACACCATATTTGCTGGTTTTCGTTGAATTCAGATAATTGCTTGGTTCACTTACTTTTTTTGTGTAGTAATATTTCTATTGGAATCTATTGAGAGTTACTCTATTTTTAGAGTACACTAATAGTAAATTACTTTTATTTCAATGACAGTTGAATTGCGGTAGTTCTACATAATATTTGAAAGTACGGGGCCATGTCTTAACCGTTTTTTTATTGAATTGGAGGGGAATAATGATTTTTGACATATCTTGCAAGTATAGACTGTTACTATCGCATGACCTAGGATTCTTTCAACTGTACAATTGATTATGTAAAGCAGATTTTCCTAAATGGGAGTTTTAACCCTCTCACTTAAATTGGGGATCGGTTGACTGTGGTCAAACCCCTTAAATGTTTTTTTTTCCTCTTAATTCTTATTTACAAATTTGTACTTATTGAGTTACTTTTATTCAATAAGTAGTTCTCGTGATTATTTACACATGTTTCAAAGCAGATTTATTACATTTAAATACACAGTCCAGTCACGTTAATGTGATTACCAGTCAAAAACCAGAATCTACACTCTTGTTTATTCTGGCTCTAAGTGGAGTGTGGAATGTGGTATTAAGTGGTATTTAAGTGGTATTAAGTGGAATGTTTTATATACACTCCACTACAATGTGCTGCCACCTGCCTTTTGAGATGGGTTATTTCACGTTGACGTCGAAATCAGGTGGTGGTCACATTAATGTGACTGACTGTGTAATAAATAAATAATCTCCATGCAATGCTGTTTTGAATTTCTTTTTATTTTATTTTATTTTTTGCACATTTGTAGTCAGTAGAAGGTTAAAGGGGCCTGATGGCTGAGTGAATAGAACTGTGGTGCTTGGTACCACAAGTTTCGGGTTCGAGCCACGACGGGGACCATGAATGTGTGTAGTGGTTCGGAATCCACTTTAAACCGCAGCTACCTGTCTAATATGACTTTAGAGCGGAGGGCATAGGGCTGACAATCCCCCCTCATAAAAAGATAACATCTCCTATCTCAAAATCTGCCAGTTGGCCAGAAATCTGCCAGCCTTGGCTCACCATAGTGATGTTACACCACTGATGGGGATGATGATAGTTTAAATTTAAAGGTTTATAATTTTAAATTTAGAACGTAATATTTAAAAAATGTGTTCAAATTCTGTTTCATTTTCAATTTTAATTTAAAAATATTTAAAAAATATATATAATACTGAATAAAATGCTACATGACTAATTTAAAGACATTTTTCTCACGTTATTTTTCTCGACTTGTAGTCCAGTGGTAACGTTCGTAACTAGCGTGTAAGAAGATTTCATTTCAACTCCGCTGCTGAATATTGCTATCAGAGAAGCGATGGCGTTTGTGGTAACGTGTGCAAAACGTCTTGAATAGATAGGTTATCTCGTTGGAGGTTTTGGTTTTTAGTACGCTTTTATAAGTTTCACCTGTATGTTTGTTTGTAACTGACACTTTGGGCTCGATTTTGCCCTACTTTATCGATCAGATTTAATTTAAACGTTGTAGACTTATCAAGGACCGACGACACTAAAATAGTTTGATAAGTTCATTATATCATCATGATTAGGATCGCCAGAATGAGTGATTTTATTTTAACTTATGAAGAGCAATTTAACCCATGTAGAATGAAAGTACCGAAGACATTCAAACCTACGTGGGACAGTGGCACAACGGATAACGCGTCTGATCTACGGATCAGGAGATTCCCTGGCTGGCTCGACCTATTTAGCCTTTGTTTTACTCACAATTAAATTATTGTAAGAACTATAGTTCCAGTCCTCCTCATTTAAATATTCCAGTTTAAAAACACGCTTTTAGTGTTAATCAAACTAAAAAGTAAAAAATAATTGTTAACCATAAGAATAAAATGACTGACAAGAAAATGAATGTCACTGTTTTAAAAGCGTGGGGTGCTTTGTATGACATTTTTAAACTAACTCTGCATTTCGAAAGGAAACTAGTGAAAAATTATAACTATCGATATCGAGCACCCCACGCTTTTAGAACAGTGACATTCCTTTTCTCGTCAGTCATTTTATTCTTATGTTAACAATTATTTTTTACTTTTTAGTTTGAATAACTCTAAAAGCGGGGTTTTTAGGTTTTTAAACTATAATTTATTCTACCATACATACATACATACATACACGCACATGTGCTTAAAGTCCTACAGAATGCAATATGTCCTCTCCTATTCATCCCTCGTGCCACTATTCCTCGAATACGGAATCATCATCAATGACGCAACAGCGCCATGGTGGGCCAAGGACTTCTGCTCATTGGCAAGGACTTCTGTTCGTTCCACTCGTTGCTCGCCAATCATACTCCCAAAGCTCTACAGTCAAATGAGAGTGGGTAAAGTGGATTAAGGATTAAGTGGGTAAGTGGATGCGGTATAAAGTGGATTTCTTATCCCTACAAACATCCGTTGCACATCCCAGACTCGAACTGAAAGCCTGTGGCTTCGAGGGACAGAGCGCTATTCACTCGGCTATCAGGCCCCGCCGTAAGTGGAAAGCAAAGTCTACCAATGATAAACAAAAAACAATATTTTCTTTAATCAATAACTTTAAAAAGTTTGCTTTTTTTTCCACAGACAAATCGCTTCTATTAATTATTGTAATTATTAATATAATTTTATATTTATAATAATAATTATATACTTATAATTATAAATATAATAATTAATGGAAGTAATAATATTCATAATTATTATTTATTACGATTAATATTTTTACTCCATAAATACGATTTCAGTTTGACAGAATACACAGAAAAATAACTTATATGGAAGAAATCAGTTATAATAGTATTAGGAAAAATAATTAATTTTTTTTTCGTGTTATAATGAAAAATTATATTTTTATGATCAGTAATTATTATCAAGATAAGCA
Organism: Caerostris darwini; assembly: GCA_021605075.1. Lineage (NCBI taxonomy): Eukaryota > Metazoa > Arthropoda > Arachnida > Araneae > Araneidae > Caerostris > Caerostris darwini. The sequence goes on from BPLQ01015685.1 coordinate 619,402, forward strand.
TTTATTTGCAAAACTTCTGATACGTATAACTTACTATTTCAACAAGTAACCCTATCGATGTAAGGAAATAAAAACCGTTCTATCTGTCAGATAATACAAACTGTCTCTTTATTGTAAGTTATTTCAACCATAAGCCTCAATACAAAAATACTTTCGCACAAAACAATTTACGTGACTGTTGAAACAGAAAGAGAAAACACCTCTGCAACAAAACAATTCACGGTCATCTTATTCTTTCCTTCCACTCTTTTTTCTCCTTTCTTATATTTATTTTTTTGTTTTTGTTTTTTGATCGCATCTGATGACTTCATGACTACATAATATAAAAAGTCCGGGGAAAGAAGAACTATAAAACTAAATCGGAAAAAAACAACAAAAAAGGAAAGTTAAAATACGGAAAACAACAAAAAGGATTTGGAACCCTAACAAACATAATTCTTAGGCAGTGATCAGGTTGAATTCCAGAGTGATTAGACAGGATAAAACTTTTCTTGATCTTCAAGACGCAGAACTGTTTCTTATAGGTAATCCTGGGCTGCTTGGCGACCTGATGGAAAATTGGCTGGCGCTCTGGCCTTTGGTACCACAGACTTCGGATTCAAATCCTGGCGGTGGCATGGATGTTTGTTAGCGGTTCGGAATCGGGGAACTCCTCCCCGTTGGCTACATTTGAGAACACACGGTGGATACTTACTGCAAACTTACATGGTGGATACTTACTTATTCCAGTGTAGAAATCGCTGCATTAGAGGAGAAGAGAAAATATCGTGCTAAAATAATTCTTAAGACAACTGTCCCAAATATCTGCATCCTATTGACAAAAAAACCCAAAAGACTTCAAGCGAATAGCTCGAGGCGAGAGTGTAACCCCCCGAATCTATAATTTTCAATGTGATGGCTTTTGCATACACTGAAGTGACAAAAGTCATGGAATAGCAATATGCAAATTTTCACATGGCAGTAGCATCGTGCAGAACAGGTATAAATGCGCAGTGCTTTCGCAGAGCTTTCATTTCTGTTCAAGTTATTCATGTGAAGTGGTTTTGACGTGATGATGACCGCACGACGGGAATTAACAGACTTTGAACGCGGAATGTTAGTTGGAGCTAGACGCATGGGTCATGCCATTTCGGAAATCGTTAGGGAATTCAACATTCCCAGATCCACTGTGTCAAGAGTGTGCCGAGAGTATGAAATTTCAGGCATAACATCCCACCATGGACAGCGCAGTGGTCGACCGCCTGCACTTAACGACCGAGACCGGCGACGTCTGCAAAGAGTCGTAAATTCTAACAGACAAGCAACACTGCGTCAAATAACCGCAGAAATCAATGTGGGACGTACAAGGGACTTGTCTGTTAGAACTGTGCGGAGAAATTTGGCTTTCTTGGGCTATTCCAGCAGAAGACCGACTCGAGTGCCTTTACTGACAGAACGACATCGCTTGCAGCGACTCTCGTGGGCACATGAGCATATCGGTTGGTCCCTAGATGAATGGAAAACCGTGGCCTGGTCCGATGAGTCACGATTTCAGTTGGTAAGAGCTGATGGTAGGGTTCGAGTGTGGTGCAGACTCCACGAAGCCATGGACCCAAACTGTCAGCAAGGCACTGTTCAAGCTGATGGTGGCTCCGTAATGGTGTGGGCTGTTTTTTCATGGCATAGACTTGGTCTTCTGGTGCGACTGGACCGAACATTGACTGGAAATGCTTATGTTCAGCTACTTGGAGGTCACTTGCAGCCATTCATGGACTTCATGTACCCAAACAACGATGGGATTTTTATAGATGACAATGCGCCATGTCACCGGGCCACAAGTGTTCGCGATTGGTTTGAAGAACATTCTGGACAATTCCAACGAATGATCTGGCCACCTAGATCGCCCGACATGAATCCCATCGAGCATTTATGGGACATCATCGAGAGGTCTGTTCGTGCCCAAAATCCTGCACCATCAACGCTTTCACAATTATGGCCGTCTATCGAGACAGCATGGCTCAATATTCCTGCAGAAGACTTCCAACGACTTGTTGAGTCCCTGCCACGTCGAGTTGCTGCACTTCGCCGGGCGAAAGGAGGGCCGACACGATATTAAGAGGTATCCCATGACTTTTGTCACTTCAGTGTATAACATCAGTACGATAAAAACCTTGCTTACTATCTTAAGGAGAGAATTTAATACTGACATGTTAATAAGGTAGGCACATATTTACATTACTTACCTTCTTTCAACGACTGTGTGTCATTGAAAGGAGGATCTATCAACCATAAACTCTTTCCCGTTGGCTACAATTTGTTTCGAGAAGACATGGTGGATACTTACTGCAGGCGTTTTAAAATGTGGAAATCGCTGTATTAGTGGAGAAGAGAAAATATATTTTAAATAATTCTTACAACAACTGTCCAAAATGTATGTATCGTATTGACAAAACCCTAAAAGATTTAAAGCTAACAGCTCGATGCGAGAGTTTACCCCACGAATCTATTAGGTTTTCCAATACAGTGACGTTTGTATACGCCACTAATATGCTGGGACCTGAATGGCCGAGCGTCTAGCGCTCTGGCGCTTGGTGCCACAGGTTTCGGGTTCGAATCCCGGCGGTGCCATGGATGTTTGTAGTGGTTCGGAATCCACTTTAAGCCGTAGGTCCCGGTCTTCTATGACTGTAAGAGCGTCACGGAGCAAAAGTCAGGCTTCTACCTACGGGTGCTCCATCACAACAGAAGCTGCTTCCTTCCCCTTCAATCATGAGTCCATATGGGCTCGTGGGCTTGGCCAGCCAAGTGGGATAAGAAACAACAACAACAACACTAATATGCTAAATCCCTTATCAACTTGCATACTAGAGAATTTTATACTTGCATGTTAATAAAGTAGACATATATTTGAAAATCTCGGTATAAAATAATATAATTTTAATAAACACTCTGGCAATAGTTAAAAATCTTACATTTCACCGTGCCCAAATCATGGTTCATTGGCTCACTTGACTAAACTCTTCTCAGATCAGATAGGTTTTTTTCCTTGGTGAATGATTTTTTTTCTCTTATAGTGTACATTGTCTATCGTTAAATTTAAATATTAACAATATTAGTCTTAACTAATGCAATAACAAATTTCTTACTTTTATACTATATACAAAAATTTCAGATAACCACTGACATCTTGTTGTAAGAGTTTTTTAATTATTCCATCTTAAGATAAGATACCAAAGTACACGTTGAATGATAATAGAGAGTTTTTGCATACCGTATTTTGGACGTCCGTTAGCTTTTTCTGCCTAGCGCGCATGCTCATAGGAAATTGCGCATGCGTATCTGTAGTAATGTTTCCTACTGAGCATGCGCGCCAGGGAGAAAAAGCTAACGGACGTCCAAAATACGGTATGCAAAAACTCTCTATTATCCGGCTGTTCCATTAGCGCATTGGCCAATACATGCACATAATAATATATTCTGTCCAATCATGGGGGAGTGGGAGAAGAGTGATTAAACTCTCCAGAACACTCGCCAAATGACTCGCATAATTTAAATCTCATAATTTCCAGCCTTGCTTAGAATGTGGTATTTAATCTCGATGCATTAATTATTGGACGCTCAAGATACAGTGGGCATCGGCAATGTTATGTAAGATCTACGTTCTGATTTAGTTCTGTAATGGATAGCGGTATCATGAAGTTGAAATTAGGTCCTGATTTAATGTATAGTTAAGAATACGGTTGGATTTGCATATGTGTAAGTAGTTAGGTGATTGGAAATTAGCAATTTCAATTTATTAATTGCATTGAAAGATCTATGGATGTTGGCTGTTATCAGTGGCGTAATAATGGGCAAATTACCATGAGCCCCTGCCCGAACAGAGAGGCTATGAGTACAAGAAAGGCCTGGCATTTAATATTATAAAATAAAGTAAAAGTTATTATTTCTGTATTTAATAATTTTAAGTTACGAATGTGATAAATTAAAAAAAAAATGTATTAAGATTTTGAAGATATCTATTAGTAAGAACAATTCAGGGTGATTATAAATAAAATACCATTTTCAAAATGCTGTAAAAAAAGAACCACGCGTTACTTTGTTTTCAAATTTGAACTGAAGATACTTGAAGAAAGGGGAAACAGTACGGCATAAAAAAAGTTCCAAAGTGTATTAATAGATGACGCTGTAAGCAGCATACATTAGCCAGCCATAATTTGAATCAAAATTGCAGCTTATTTGGCATGAGTTGCACATTAAACCAACTGTAGTGTTCAATGTGTTTGATTGCTTTCGTTTTTTGACGAAAAAAATGACTTCCTAGTCATTCAATAGTTGTGACACTGTTAGTGGACAGCTCATCTACCACAGCAAAGTCATACCAAATAAGATGGGAAAAATCGGTGGAAGATTTTTTTTTTATTCTTCAATTCAAATTTTCACAGTTTTTCTTGAGGAATGACTTTTTTTTCTCTTGTAGTGTACATATTCTATCTTAAAATATAAATATAATTAACAATATTAGTATGAACTAATGCACTAACAAATTGCTTACTTTTTTACTATATGCACAAATTTCAGATTACCACTGAAGTCTTGTTATAAGAGTTTTTTTAATTATTTTATCCAAATGTAAGAAACTATTTATGGTCCAGATATCTTCTACAGATCAAAATTTCTAACCAAAGTACACGTTGAATGATGATATTCGAATGTTCCATTATAGTATTTGCCAATAATATCATCTGAACCAATCAGGGGAGGGGGGAGAGAAGAATGATTAAAACTCTCCAGAACACTCGCCAAATGACTCGCATAATTTAAATCTCATGATTTCCAGCCTTGTTTAGAATGTGGTATTTAATCTCGATGCATTAATTATTGGACGCTCAAGATTCAGTGGGCATCGGCAATGTTATGTAAGATCTACGTTCTGATTTAGTGCTGTAATGGATAGCGGTATCATGAAGTTGAAATTAGGTCCTGATTTAATGTATAGTTAAGAATACGGTTGGATTTGCATATGTGTAAGTAGTTAGGTGATTGGAAATTAGCAATTTCAATTCATTAATTACATGGAAAGATCTATGGATTTTGGCTGTTATCAGAGGCGTAACAGTGGGCAAATTATAATTATTACGCCACTGTTCAAATTGCCATGGGTGCCTACTCGAGTAGAGAGGCTATGAGTATAGGAAAGGCCTGAAATTTATTATTACAAAATAAGATAAAATTTATTGGCTTTGTATTTAATAAATTTAAGTTACTGAAGTGATAAATTGCGGCCTCATGGGGAGTGACTAGCGCTCTGGCGCTCGTTGCCACAGATTTCGAGTTCGAGTTCTGGCTATGGATGTAGTGGTTTGGAATCCACTTTAAAGCGTATGCCCCTGTCCAATGTGATTGTAGAGAGTTGGGCGTAAGGCTGACAACCTTACCTCGTAAAAATAAAATATCCCCGTATCGAAATTCATCAGTAGGCAGACGGTCTTGGCCCGCTATGTGGCTGTTGCGGCACTGATGATGATGATGAAAGTGATACATTAAAAAAAGTGCATATCAAGATTTTTAACGTATTTATTTGGAAGAAAAATATATCGCATCTGATATTAATAATAATAGAAGCAATTATGCACTGGAAATCTCGATTCTAGCGTCTTCCCCGATTCTTGGTTCGTGAATAGGTACTTGATAAAAAGTGGGGACTCCCGCCGCTGTACAGTTGCCAGAGGAACATTTTGCATTCACTTGTTGAGGAATTCCTCAAATTCTTGAATAGGTAATTACAAAATTGAAAGTGGGGTTTCTCGCTTGCGTCAGAGACTTCTAGAAAGCGAGGAAATCCCTTGTTTGCGGATTCTCTATGCATTATTGTCTTACTTTTTGTTTTATTGGATCCCCGATCAGCCGTAAAGTTAATTAGCTGATCGTTTAAATTAGATAATGTAATGTCTAGTAATAGAAAATATCTTAGTGGGAGTGACAAACGAAATATACAGGTGCAGGTCGTAGAAAACAATAAGAAATTACGATTATATATTATTGTTATTCAATACTAAAGGAGTGAGGAAGAAACAAACTTATAGAGCCCGCGGAAATGAAGATATTAGCCGAACCGGAAGTGATAGAATTGCAGTTGCCGACAACACTTATTCATAGCCTCCACGGCCCTGTGCTAGCGACACCCTGTGCCCTAGCCCTGTGCTAGATACACATAATCAAAACCACAGTGAAGGGATTGAAATTGACTTGGAAAAAATTTCATATTCACCATACATTACTGAAAAGTTTGTTTTAAAGTACTAAATGATTAAGTGAAACTGTTTGTGGTCGAAAATGACATGGCAAATATAAGAAACCTTTAGATAGTACTTTATTTAAAGAAAAACAATGATAATCCGTTGCATTGAGGAACACCTATTAAAAAAATTTGCCTCTGGCCTCAGATGCCATAGTTACGCCATTGGCTGTTACTAATTCAAGAATAAATAAAATATTACTGCAAAACTTACAAAATAAGATTGCAAAATTACAATATTATATACAAAAATTACAAAATTACAATATTATATACAAAAATTACAAAATTACAATATTATATACAAAAATTACAAAATTACAATATTATATACAAAAATTACAAAATTACAATATTATATACAAAAATTACAAAATTACAATATTATATACAAAAATTTCAAAATTACATTATATGCAAAAATTACAAAATTACAATACTATTTACGAAAATTACAATATTATATACAAAAATTACAAAATTATATACAAAAATTACAAAATTACAATATTATATACAAAAATTACAAAATTACAATATTATATACAAAAATTACAATATTATATACAAAAATTACAATATTATATACAAAAATTACAAAATTATATACAAAAATTACAAAATTATATACAAAAATTACAAAATTACAATATTATATACAAAAATTACAATATATACAAAAATTACAATATTATATACAAAAATTACAAAATTACAATATTATATACAAAAATTACAAAATTATATACAAAAATTGAAAATTTATATACTAATTTTAATTATGGATATATAAAAGTAAATATAGATAACTTAATTCCTTTGAAGAAATTCCAATGTTTTTGAAGAATGGAACAAATAATAAAATGCTTTAATTTTATATAAACTCTCTAAAGGTATTTTGTTAAATTCATGTTATTAATTGAAACTATCAACATAAAAGATACACGACAACAAAATCTCTTCATACTGAAAAAATTTCCTATTAATTGCAAATTATTCTTTCATTTGCGGACCTGCGCTCCATAATTCGTGTCCCATCTCCAACAACAATGCAATAAAAATCATCAAAGTGCTTTCATGTTTTAATCTCGATTGATAGCGTTGGAAAATGGGAGGGCGGCTAGCATACAAAGAAGAAAGGAACGGATGTTGATTGGGATCAATAATCCACGGAAGTGTTTCTTGAAGCTCACGAACAATTCAAATTGCTCGGGGTGCTTTAATCAAAAGCGACATTTAAGGATTCCGGCCCGGATAAACAAGGAATACAAAAAAAAAAAAAAAAAAAAAAAATTAAGAATTTATTAACATCAAAAGTAAAGTGAAGTAACGAAAAGTGACTTGAAAACAATTTCATTCACCAATCGAGATTTGACGCGTTTGAGGCCCAACACATCCTTTGAATTGGAATTGACCGATCCTTTTGAAACTCCAACATCATCATCATGGTCTCTAATTATAAATCGACAGTTTGCAAGCACCAAATCTTTAAGTTTTTGGACGTGAGCGTCGCCGGTTGAGGTGGATGGTCGACCAGATCGCTCTTTGCCTTCAACGCATTCTCTGCCCCTTTTGAATTGTTTATATCATTTACAAACATTTCTTTTCGATATAGGACTGCTCCCCGAACGCCTTCTGCAACATTCTATGTTTCCGCAAACACAATTTAATGCAAGTTCTTTGCTCAATGAATTTAGACATTTCAAAAATCGCCGAATTACTTTTAGTATATCAACAAAGCCAAGCGTAACTCAAACACTAATGAATATTTTGACGTCAAATTTCACACAGATGTCAAGGACAGTGCCAACAACCTAAAAAAAATTGATACTCCATATGGCTGGGAAATTTAAATTGAAAATTGGGCACAGTAGTATAAAAGTACTGTGGCACAGTACTGTGTGTACTGTAACCGCATTTGTATAAAAATTAACTGTACTGTGTACTCCTACTGTGTACTTCTACTCCTACTACCTCTTCTACTTCCTTTCTTCTTTATACAGTAGTATAAAGAAGAAAGGAACGGATGTAGCTTCCGATCAATAATCCACGGAAGTATTTCTTGATGCTCACGAACAATTTAAATTGCTCGGGGTGCTTTAATCAAAAGCGACTTTTAAGGATTCCCGGTCCGTGTGGAAAAACAAGGCATAAAAAGAAAATTAAGAATAAATTATCTTAAGTTTGTTCTTGTTTTTGTTGATTTTAAGAAAATGTCATTTGGAGGAATACATTTTCTGGCGTTTACTTACACGATAGTTTCTTTTCTTTCTGTGTAATGTCATCAAAAGATTCGTTAAAGAGCTGTAAGAAAAACTGTAGACAAACATATTTAATTCCTCTTTGAGATGTGAAAATAATTTTTCTCAAAGAACAAGGATATTCCAGGATATTGTATTTTAATTAAATTTGAATGATTATGGTATAATTACAACCTTTTTTTTTACCGCAGTGGGATTATTTGAAATACACATTTGAGTTCTTTATAATATTTGTATTTCTCTTCATTTTTCTCAGAAAATTGTATTAGTTTTTACCTTTAAATTAATTACTACGAAATTACTAAGAGTTTGTCCTGGCATGAGTCTAAAATGCCATACCCACATTTGTTACAAAGCAGTTAAAATTTACCTCCTTAAGAGTATCAATTTTTTTCACTCCTTCTTCCTTTCTGGATATTTTGTTAGTGGTTTGTAATCCACGTTAAACTGTGGGCCTTCAAAGTCTCTTCATATTGAAATTTTTCCTACTAATTGCAAACTATTCTTTCATTTGAGAACCACCGTTCCATAATTCGTGTCTGGAACAGCGATGCAATGAAAGTCATCAAAATGTTCTCAAGTTTTAATCTCGATTGATAGCGTTGGAACACGAATGTGGCGGCAAACATATAAAGAAGAAAGGAACGGAGGTTACATGCGATCAATAATCCACGAAAGTGTTTCTTGATGCTCACGAACAATTTAAATTGCTCGGGGTGCTTTAATCAAAAGCGACTTTTAAGGATTCCCGGTCCGTGTGGAAAAACAAGGCATAAAAAGAAAATTAAGAATAAATTATCTTAAGTTTGTTCTTGTTTTTGTTGATTTTAAGAAAATGTCATTTGGAGGAATACATTTTCTGGCGTTTACTTACACGATAGTTTCTTTTCTTTCTGTGTAATGTCATCAAAAGATTCGTTAAAGAGCTGTAAGAAAACTGTAGACAAACATATTTAATTCCTCTTTGAGATGTGAAAATAATTTTTCTCAAAGAACAAGGATATTCCAGGATATTGTATTTTAATTAAATTTGAATGATTATGGTATAATTACAACCTTTTTTTTTTACCGCAGTGGGATTATTTGAAATACACATTTGAGTTCTTTATAATATTTGTATTTCTCTTCATTTTCTGAGAAAATTGTATTAGTTTTTACCTTTAAATTAATTACTACGAAATTACTAAGAGTTTGTCCTGGCATGAGTCTAAAAAATGCCATAGCCACATTTGTTACAAAGCAGTTAAAATTTACCTCCTTAAGAGTATCAATTTTTTTCACTCCTTCTTCCTTTCTGGATATTTTGTTAGTGGTTTGTAATCCACGTTAAACTGTGGGCCTTCAAAGTCTCTTCATATTGAAATTTTTCCTACTAATTGCAAACTATTCTTTCATTTGAGAACCACCGTTCCATAATTCGTGTCTGGAACAGCGATGCAATGAAAGTCATCAAAATGTTCTCAAGTTTTAATCTCGATTGATAGCGTTGGAACACGAATGTGGCGGCAAACATATAAAGAAGAAAGGAACGGAGGTTACATGCGATCAATAATCCACGAAAGTGTTTCTTGATGCTCACGAACAATTTAAATTGCTCGGGGTGCTTTAATCAAAAGCGACTTTTAAGGATTCCCGGTCCGTGTGGAAAAACAAGGCATAAAAAGAAAATTAAGAATAAATTATCTTAAGTTTGTTCTTGTTTTTGTTGATTTTAAGAAAATGTCATTTGGAGGAATACATTTTCTGGCGTTTACTTACACGATAGTTTCTTTTCTTTCTGTGTAATGTCATCAAAAGATTCGTTAAAGAGCTGTAAGAAAAACTGTAGACAAACATATTTAATTCCTCTTTGAGATGTGAAAATAATTTTTCTCAAAGAACAAGGATATTCCAGGATATTGTATTTTAATTAAATTTGAATGATTATGGTATAATTACAACCTTTTTTTTTTACCGCAGTGGGATTATTTGAAATACACATTTGAGTTCTTTATAATATTTGTATTTCTCTTCATTTTTCTCAGAAAATTGTATTAGTTTTTACCTTTAAATTAATTACTACGAAATTACTAAGAGTTTGTCCTGGCATGAGTCTAAAATGCCATACCCACATTTGTTACAAAGCAGTTAAAATTTACCTCCTTAAGAGTATCAATTTTTTTCACTCCTTCTTCCTTTCTGGATATTTTGTTAGTGGTTTGTAATCCACGTTAAACTGTGGGCCTTCAAAGTCTCTTCATATTGAAATTTTTCCTACTAATTGCAAACTATTCTTTCATTTGAGAACCACCGTTCCATAATTCGTGTCTGGAACAGCGATGCAATGAAAGTCATCAAAATGTTCTCAAGTTTTAATCTCGATTGATAGCGTTGGAACACGAATGTGGCGGCAAACATATAAAGAAGAAAGGAACGGAGGTTACATGCGATCAATAATCCACGAAAGTGTTTCTTGATGCTCACGAACAATTTAAATTGCTCGTGCTGCTTTAATAAAAAGCGACTTGTAAGGATTCCAGTCCGTGTTGATAAACAAGGAAAAAAAAAAGAAAATTAAGGATAAATTAATCGTAAGTTTGTTCTTCTTCTTGTTGTTGATTTTAAAAGAATGTCATTTGTAGTAATGCCTTTTTTGACGTTTACTTGCACGACAAATTCTTTTCTTTCCGTGTAATGCCATCAAAAAATTCGTTCAAGAGTTTTAAGAAAAACTGAAGACAAACATATTTAATTCCGCTTTGAGATGTGACAATAGTTTTTCTGAAAGAATAAGGATATTCCAGATTTTATTTTTAATTAAGTTTGAATGATTATGGTATAATAACGAACATTTTTTTTTACTGCAGTTGAATCATTTGAAAAATACTTTTGGGTTCTTTATAATATGTGTACTTCTCTTCATTTTTCAAAGGTATTTTTTTTTTAGTTTTATCTTTAAATTAATAATTTAAGTTTAGCCAGGAATCTTGTATTGTTTGCGACTCTAAATGGATAGACAATTATTTGGTGCTCAGTGTGTGGCATGCCATGAGTCTGGAATACCATACCCACATTTGTTGCAAAGCAGTTACGAGAAAGCTTCTTTAAGTGCAACAGATATATTTTTATTTAGTTTTTCACTCCGTCTCCCTTTCGTCTTGAAACCAACATAAGGAATTTCTGTTCTTTAACTATATTTCTATAATAATATCTCAGATTCGATTATTTCCATAATATTATCTTATATTCTAATATAAGCCTAGAGCGCTTACATTTACCACGATATAGAGAATTGCAGAATTATAATTACAAAAATCTAACATATAAATAATGTTATATAATTTTATCGTAACCATAGCTAATCTAGACATGATTGCTTAATATTTAAATTGATTGTTAGCAATAAATATAATCTATTCAATTTATTCGTAGAGATTAAACTGATTTTATGTAACTTGTTTCTCGAATATAAGCCTAGATTGCTTACGTTTACTCGAGCATAGAGAATTACAATTACAGAAATCTAACACAGAAATTTTCTGCTCTATAATTTTATCGTAACCGTAGTTAATCTAGGCATGATAGCTTAAAATTTAAGTTGATTGTCGGCTATAAATAGAATTTATTAAACTTGTTTGTAAGATACTAAACTAATTTTGCTTAGCTTACTTGGCGAGTATTAAACTTATAGAGCTTACATTTACTCGATTTTCTGTTGGGATGGAATACTCTTACATAGAAATCTGACTTAACTCTTTGACGCTGATTTTTTACTGGGCAGGGTTACCAGTCCTATGCCCAACAGTCATATTAGACCGGGACCTACGGTTTAAAGTGAATTTCGAATCACGACAAACATCCGAGGCAAGGCTGGGATTCGAAACCGGAACACTATGTCACCGACCTCCAGAACGCTAGTCATTGAGCCATCAGGCCTCCCCAAATACGCAAATAAATATACATACTGTTTTAAAACTTTTTTTGTTTTAAATCAATGCTTAAATAAATACATATTTATAAATTTTTCTAAATAATCACAATGTACTTATTTTCTTTTTAGAAGATATTCATATACTGAATATATGGATATTTCCTAAATAATGATATTTATACCATGAAAATGTGAAAAATGCTGTTTGTTTCTTATAATTTGTTTTAAAATTAAAACAAATTATTTTAAAATCCTTATTATAAACAAATATAAAAAGTTATTAAAATATTAAATTAAAAATTATGAAAAAATTAATTAATCATTACAAACTAATTAATACAAATTAAATTTTTTGTTACAAATTATCAATTAATTATTACAAATTATTATTGATTATTTATTACAAATTATTTTAAAATTATTAAACGATTTTAAATTATTTAAAAACTGGGTTTGATAGAATTTCAGAAATATTCAAACATACGTCAGGAAGATTTGATAAATCAAAAAATTAATGACATTCCCAAAATTGAATTCCAAGTTTGATTAATGTCCAAGAGTAGTTTTTAATGAACCAGGTCATGTGACGAAGCATAGAGAAATTTTCTAATACTAACAACACAATCTGCCGATTATGATTAAATCATCAGCCGAAAGTATCTTTTAATGTCGATTTCTTGAAACGAGTTACTCTGCTTACAACGCTGCACCTTCATTGACAAAGTGGTGACATTAGTTTCATCAGTAGGCAGACTGATGAATTTAGTTGATTAAGTAGTCTGATTCATTCAATTAAGATTCGCTGTCATTTCCGACACGGGAAATCTTGTAATTGGAATTAATTGATTAATTCGGATTTAGATGACTTCATAGATACGTTCCATGAGCTTGTTTCATATTTATCGAAACATGTCTGTACATGATTTTTTTAATATTACTTTTCATTAATGATGGTCTTAGGCCTTCTGCTTGCTGGCTATTTTTGAGAAAAACTTTAATTGCAAGATGAAACATTATTTTCAATGCATACTCGCGAACTGATGATCATTTAGTTGATGCAATTAAATAGATGTAGCCGCTGTATTATAGCTGTGGCTAAACTTATTAGTATCTCGTTTTGAGAATAGAGTGTACATGTTCAGGATATTTCCCGCGCAAGTGTTATTACTTAGCTGACTACTTGAGTTTAATGTCTGAACGCGCAGGTGGCCAATTGGCTAGAACTCTGGCCTTTGGAACCACAAGCTCCAGGTTCGAATCCTGTCGGTAGTACGGATGTTTGTGAGGGGTTCATAATCCACGTTAAACAGCAGGTTCCGGTCTAATTAGCTTAAAGTGTGCACAAAATAAGCGTAGAACGGCAAACCACACCAATAAATGATTGAACTTCGTATATTTAAGTCATGATGGCCGGGTGACCAGCACTATGGCACTCGGTGCCACAGGTATTGGGTTTGAGTACCGGCCGTGCCATGGATGTGTTTTATGGTTAGGTATCCACTTTTAACCATAGATCCCATCTATTATGAGTTTTGGGCGTAGGGCGGAGAAACCTATCCCTTAAAAAGAAAACATCTGCTGTTTCGAAATCTGCCAGTAGGCAAACGGCCTTGCCGCAACGTAGGGCTGTTGCGCCACTGATGATGATGATGATACTTATATTCTATGTAGGAAATATTCATATACTATATATATAAATATTTCCTGAGCAATGGCATTTATACCACGAAAATGTAAAAATTACTGTTTGTTTATATTAATTTGTATCAACATAATGTATTTAGAAACTGGGTCTTTCAAAATTCCAACAATATTTAAACATACATCCAGAAAATTTAATAAATCAAAAATTATTGACATTCATATACTGAAACTGAATTCCGAGTTTGATTTATGTCGAAAAGTAGTTTTAAATGAACTAGGTCCTTTGACGAAGTATGGAGAAATTTTCTAATATTAATATCAAAAGTTACAGATTATGATTAAATCATGAGCTGAAAGTAGCTTTTAATATCCGTTTCTTGAAAGGAACTATTCTGCTTACAAGTCCAAGCACTGCACCTTCACTGACAAAGTGCAGTATTAGTTTCATTAATTGGCAGACTGATGAATGAGCTGATTAAGTGGTTTGATTCATTCAATTAAGATTCGCTGTCATTTTCGACACAGGGAATCTTGTAATTAGAATTAATTGATTCATTTGGAAGGAGATGACTTCCAGATATGTGCCCTGAGCTTATTTCATATTTATTGAAACATGTCTGTACATGATTTCGATATTAGTTTTTATTAATGATGGTCTTAAGTCTACTGCTCACTGATTATCTATGGAGAAAAACATTTCATTGAAAGATGAAACATTGTTTTCAATGCATACTCTTTAACTGATGATTATTTAGTTATTTCAACTAAATAAATACAGTAATTGTATTTCGAGTTAGACTAAATTGATTAGTATCTCTTTCTTGAACGAGAAAGTACATTGTCACGCTTTTTTACGCGAAATGGTTATTATTTAGTTGACTACATACCTTCAACGACTGAACTTCCTATAATTTCAGTCTTTTGAAGGCAAGTAGTCAACTGAAAATCTACCCCGGAAAAAGAAAATATATCATGTTTGAAATCTGCAAGTAGGCAAACTACCTTGGACCTCCATGGGACTGTTCCATGGACTCCATGGACCGCCAATGATGATGTTATTGATGATTGGACACTTAACGTGACGTGAAGAACTCTTGAAAATCAGAATCAATTAATAGCCAAGCAAAAAGTTGTCAATGTGTAGGGGGCCAGAATGTTAAAATAACCTTCATAGTAGCCAATTGTAATGAGCGTAGTTTGCAAAATAATTTAGATTCTAATTTGCTGGAGGAATGGGTTGCAGTCACCGCTTTCAGAAACGGCAGGACTAGATGGTGATTGTGATAGTGTGCTTCAGCATTTAGCATTGACTGTCAGAGTTCCTTGTAGGTTTCCAAGTTTTTTACCCTAAGACATGGAAATACGAGACCTTTACCATGTGAGGTAATTTAATCATCAGAAAGCAGATTGTTTGTGGTATTATACATTGTAACAGTGCATTCTCTTACACACTGGCAAGAGTGTTCCACCTTTTTGCATTTAGGAAAAATTAACAGTAGGAATCCTGACACTCAGCCGAGAAGAAGTACAGCTCAGGAATGTGCTTCTATTGAGAAACGTTAAGTTTATAGTCTCCCACCCTGAGAGGAAATATATTCTGGTCAACCCAATGCATTATTTGGTCTACAGACTCTCACCTAGTGAGAAAGTATATTACGTGATTCCCGCCCAAACTTAATTATCGGGTTTATTATTATAAGTGGAGTCCTTCCGTAAATCTATAATTATCTATCTTTAAATTGTTAAAATATTGTACGTTTCGTGTATGAGTATGTTGTTTGGACTTGTGTCAATAAAGCTGGGAGTTCGCCAACATGTGTCTATGAATATCAACCCAACCACTCCCTGTTACAATCTGGCTGTCCGTACACACAACACTACAATCTATGTTTAATGAGATGATGTACAATAAAATACACTGACGTACAACAAAAATGAGAAAATATGTTGATGTTTAGTAAAACATTTGTTATTTATAGTTCATATTTTTTGTATAATTCTAAGTTTCTAATAAAAGTAGAAGTAGTAGAATAATATAAGCTTTTTTTCCGTATTTTAACACTAGGGACACTTTTGAGTTTTTAATTAATCCGTTTTCTTTATTTGTTAAAATGAGGAAAAGTCTTTCAAGGAAAGTTGTTTTATTTTTGCATAATTGTGGTAAAATATATCATGACAAATAGCAGCGAAATAATTGTTCCAACCTCGTTTGACTTAAATTATGATAGTTATAAATATGACATTAAAAGAAAAAAAATCATTTTCTTTGAACAAATATCTCCGCAAATTTATTTATTTACTTGAAAAATAGAATAATTTCCACTCTATTTTATTTTCTAACCAAAATTAATATCAAAATGTCTTCCTTCTGTGATAATAAATCCTACGAAAAATAAAATAATTTTTACCTTTATTTATTTATTTTCTTCTTTATCTGAGTAATGTAATGCTTTTACTTGTATATCTAGCCACTACATCATGCTTTTTTTTTCTTTGAGTTATTTCGGAAACTTAATTTTATGACATCATCATTCATGAAAAAAAAAGAGTATTTTACTTTTGCTTCTATTTATATATTTCAGAATGATATATTTGTAAAATTCTTTAAAAAATGTGTCTTTTACCTACTTACTTACTTTTTACGAAATAACAATTTTTGTTGTTGTGATAAAAAGAATAATAGCATTGAAAAGGAAATAATAATTTAGATGACATATATATATATATATATATATATATATATATATATATATATATATATATATATATATATATATTGCTTGTTTCTACTTAATAAATAGTTTTGCTATATTTAACAAAAGATGGTATGCAATTGAGTTTTTTATTATGAATATTTGAAGTAAAGCTGACTATCTATTTAAATCTTTTTTTTTATCTCTGTAAATAAAAACTGTACTGAGCAGGTTGGACAAGCAAGTTGGATTGTAACTGGATGTGGCTGTGTTCAGATACTTGAGGCACAGGTTACAGAAGTGACGTCTTTATTTACACGAGCAAAAACACCACACACATGCAGTTAGAGATATACAATATTTAACACATTTAAAGACAGACAATTATAAGCTCGTGGAAAGCTTTCACTTCTAAGCAGGGAACCCGAAACTTGGGTAGACATAAGGTGCGAGAAATATAATTTCCCTCCGCGTGAGAGTCTGTATACCAACTAATACACAGGGTTAAATTAAAAATATTACCTCTCGGGATGAAAGACTAAAAACTAAACGAGTCTTTTTAATTTTCTAAACGTTTTTAAAAGCTTTTTAAATACTTCTTTTTCTAATCTTTGTTGTTGCTTTTTTTCATCTTGAAATTCTTTTAAATATTATGCCAACATTTTTTTTTAATTGAAGATATAATGTCTTTGTTTTTCAGTTCACAGTGGTATTCAGTTTCAAAAAATTAAAAAAAAAATTATTTGTATTTTCCCAAATTTGATTTCTTTCAGACGATTTTTACTAAAAACCGTTTTGTGTCTAAAAATATTCTAGCACTTTCTGAAATCATGTTAGATGAAGTAGACTTCAAGTTCGGTTCAATTATAGAGTAATATTCTTAACACTATTAATATTATCAATTTTTTGTAAATAAGATATTACACTGAAGTGACAAAAGTCATGGGATAGCAATATGCAAATTTTCATATGGCAGTAGCATCGCGTAGAACAGGTATAAATGCGCAGTGCTTTCGCAGAGCTTTCATTTCTGTTCAAGTTATTCATGTGAAGAGGTTTTGACGTGATGATGACCGCACCACGGGAATTAACAGACTTTGAACGCGGAATGTTAGTTGGAGCTAGACGCATGGGTCATGCCATTTCGGAAATCGTTAGGGAATTCAACATTCCCAGATCCACTGTGTCAAGAGTGTGCCGAGAGTATGAAATTTCAGGCATAACATCCCACCATGGACAGCGCAGTGGTCGACCGCCTGCACGTAACGACCGAGACCGGCGACGTCTGCAAAGAGTCGTAAATTCTAACAGACAAGCAACACTGCGTCAAATAACCGCAGAAATCAATGTGGGACGTACAAGGGACTTGTCTGTTAGAACTGTGCGGAAAAATTTGGCTTTCTTGGGCTATTCCAGCAGAAGCCCGACTCGAGTGCCTTTACTGACAGAACGACATCGCTTGCAGCGACTGTCGTGGGCACGTGAGCATATCGGTTGGTCCCTAGATGAATGGAAAACCGTGGCCTGGTCCGATGAGTCACGATTTCAGTTGGTACGAGCTGATGGTAGGGTTCGAGTGTGGCGCAGACCCCACAAAGCCATGGACCCAAACTGTCAGCAAGGCACTGTTCAAGCTGGTGGTGGCTCCGTAATGGTGTGGGCTGTTTTTTCATGGCATGGACTTGGTCCTCTGGTGCGACTGGACCGAACATTGACTGGAAATGCTTATGTTCAGCTACTTGGAGATCACATGCAGCCATTCATGGACTTCATGTACCCAAACAACGATGGGAGTTTTATGGATGACAATGCGCCATGTCATCGGGCCACAACTGTTCGCGATTGGTTTGAAGAACATTCTTCACAATCCCAACGAATGATATGGCCACCTAGATCGCCCGACATTAATCCCATCGAGCATTTATGGGACATCATCGAGAGGTCTGTTCGTGCCCAAAATCCTGCACCATCAACGCTTTCACAATTATGGACGTCTATCGAGACAGCATGGCTCAATATTCCTGCAGAAGACTTCCAACGACTTGTTGAGTCCATGCCACGTCGAGTTGCTGCACTTCGCCGGGCGAAAGGAGGGCCGACACGATATTAAGAGGTATCCCATGACTTTTGTCACTTCAGTGTATTATCAGTTTTGTGAAATTCTAATTATTTACGTACGTGAAAGCAAAGAGATATAAGACCTGTTAGTCAGGCCATCCATGATGGTCACTGGAAAATGTTGCTGAAGAATGTTATTTCTGTGACATGGTGACAGGAATGCTTTATGTCTGTAATTATTTTTCCTTGTGCCATTTTTTGCCTTTATTAACAATGGATTCTTGGAGGTACTTCGTTCTTATCAAGAAATTTCTTCTAATAACAAAGATTTTATTGTTTTATTTGGTAAATGAATTTTGGGAGTTTTTAGCATGTTTTGATTATATTGGAGACCTTAATTATTAGAATAATGTTGACAATGAATTATGCATGTTAACAATGAAACGCAATGAATACAAAATTTTGTATATTTCAAGTTAAAAATAACTTCTCATTTTAGTTGTAATTTGAGTATTTAACTCAAAAGTGTTAAATCCGAATTGAGGAATAATTAATCAAATTAGAAATATAGTTTTATATATTTGTAACCATGCTTTCTGCTACACACTGGGCGGTCTGATGGCCAATTGGCTAGCGCTCTGGCCTTTAGTATCACAAGCTTCGGGTTCGAATCCTAGCTATGGCACGGATGTTTGTTAGTGATTCAGAATCCATGTTAAAATGTAGGTTCATGTTAAATGACCGTAGAGCGACAAACCAAACTTACACACTAGCGAGAGTGCTTCCTGTGACGTGTAGGTGAAATATTGAATCTACCTCGAGATTCTCACCCGAGTGGAAGTACAGAGCAATCATCCGCTTCTGTTGAAAAAAGGATCAGTTTAAAGATTATCAATCCGAAAGGAAATATATTTCTCGCAACCTGCGCGTAGTCGTGTTTCAACTGTTTCGGCTAATAAGGAATCCTTCCACGAAACTATTATTATCTGCATTTAAATATGTTAAGTAGTGTATGTGCGTGGTGTTTGTGCTTGTGTAAATAAGGCTATGAGTTCTCAAGCTTGTGCCTCAAGTATCACAACTCAACCACAACCAGTTACAATGTCTTTGCACACACTACATACTTAATTTTTTTTAACAATTTCCGGTAAAAGAAATAAAAAAAAAATTATTTTTGATTATAAATTTAAATAATTAAATCTTGATAATGAGATACGTTAACTCTGAAAAACAAAAACAAAAAAAGATAAACATTTTATCTCACTTCCAAAAAAAAAAAACCAAGTAATATAAAAAAAGAAAATTTTAAGTCAATTCCTACTTTTTTTTCGCTATATTGCAGAAAGTCCTTTTAAGTTTATCTTTCGCCATTTATTGGCAGATACATGCAACATAAATCTAAAAAAAGTTTAAATTAATTAATTAAATTAAATTAATGAATTAATATTTGAAAACCCCATATTAACATCCAGTGTCATCCACTACAAATTTAAAAAATATATATTTGTGCATGAGTGGATGAATAAAAAGTATTTTATGAACGATTGGAAATTTGAACAAGATATATATAGTGAGAGTGTGAGCTAATAGAAGGAATTGAAAAAAAGAATGTTGAAAATAGAATGAAATGTTGTATGACTGTTTATTTGACATCCAATATCTTTGATAGCGCAGGAAGTTGGACACACAGGAATTTGTTCTAAGATACATTGTAAATATATCTACAAAACGGTTACTATTACACGAATTCAGTCACTAGATTTTTTTTAGTTTAGTTTGCAAACTCACGAGAGGTTGTTAATTACATGAAACGTTTTTCAACTAAATATATTATGAAAATATATTTTGTTAGATTTAATTTGGATTCTTATATTAAAGAATCCATATAGAAAAGAAAAGTAAACCTTTTTCATTAAAAAATATTGTAAGTTAAAGCCTTTTTTAAAATTATAATTACATAAGGAATCCTTTATTTCTATATATTTTGTCTACTCAGAAAGTTTAATAAAATAGGATTACATAAACTTTCAATTACTTTTCACGTTATTTCTTCTTATAATAAGAAGGCCGTCTGCCTACTAGCAGATTTCGAGGAGAAATATATTTTCTTTTTAGGGGGTAGGTTTGTCAGCCCTACGCCCAACGCTTTGCATTCACTTTGCCCCTTACCTGCCGAGGAAAGCTTACGAGATGCGCTCCCCAGTGCCACCGTTTTTCATACAGGCGCGCGTAGTTATGCGATTTATTGGAGGAAAAAAAAAAGTGCGTTTTGCAACATAAAACCTTTTTACTTTCACAGAAAAAATAAAATAAAATAAAAAAAAATAAAAATTCTAAATTTAGAGTATAGAATAACAGTGTAATAAAACAGATGTTAGAACTTATCTGCTGTGTGATATTTCCTAAAACAAGAATTCTTTATTGTTTCATATGCAAAATATTGTCGTGTTGCTTTCTAGAGATCTAATTAATTAAACTATTATTTATAATCTCGAATCTAAAGCAAAGCAAATCAGATACTATTATTGAATTAATTGCGTTGTGTTCTTAGATAATAACCCAGGAAATTAAAATTTTACCTAAACGACAATCAGCATGGTGTGCACTGTCTGCAGGAAATAATACTCAGGATACATACAATCATAGACATTAGATTTATTATAATAAAAATAGATATTAACAAATGAATTAATTTTGAATTAAATGCAAACAGGGGCCCCACCAATATTATACAATTACGTACAAACATAATACACTTAGATTTAACTAAACACAATACATTAGATAAAAATAGAAATTAAATCAATTCTTGTAATTTAACCTTCACTCATATCTATCACAAGCAATTCAATTACAAGAAAAGGACGAGGCACTAAATTCTGTCTGTTGAGTTCATATGCAAAATGGACGGAGAAATGTGCGCTGAACTCTCACTGAGCATTCAATATCACTTTAGAGTTATTCAAAATCTGTATCTGAATGCTGAATACATTAAAAATACAATGTTCAAAGGAAATGATAAAATATTGCAAAGAGAAATCAAACAATCAAACGAGTACTCATCTCAAACTTTGTCATCGGAACGTTGAACCTTTCGTCCGCAAAATCCTCGACTGTAACGGCAAATCTCAAAAGTGATCGTTCTCAAATTGGCAAAAACAGATTGTGCTTTACATTACTACGCACAATTTCGGTCGCATTTTGCTGCTGTGATGTCTCAATCCCTGATCATCTTGGATTGTCTTGCAGCCGAATTCATCGCCTGGTGCAGCAGCTAACACTCAGTTTTTCCATTTCTATCACACCATCGTCCAGACTCAGTCCAAAAAAAACCCATTCTTCTGTCCACCACCGCTTATAAGCACGAATGATGACCGCGTCATAGCTGACGTCATTCCAGGCTTCGATTGGTCGAGATCCCGGTTCCAGACGGGGTGACAGGAGCCTGAGGCTCAATTCGTACTTCATGGGGTCCGCCATCTTCTACCGTGACCACACCGGAAGTCAAACAACAACCCCTACCAAGAACTGAGTTTGAATGAAAATGGCACAACTTAAGACTTTTCTTTCTTCTCTTCCTCTTTTTCTTTTTATTATTATAATTATTATTATTAATCAGGATTTGAAAATGTTTCACACATAATTTAACAAATTGCAACTTTATGAATATCGAAATACAATGACAAAACAAAACAAAAAAAAATATATAATTTGCAACCAACTTTAAACACATAATACATAAATTTACACATTTCCCATCAATTTCCTAATTACGTCTCATTCACTGAGTGGGTGGATGACAGCGCCACAACAATATGATAGGAGAAATAACTATTTATTTAAAATGTCTAAACTTGTTTTTTCTGAACCAAGTCACATAAACCAAATTCACATTCATTGCATTGATAGCTGGTTTCACGACGAAACGGAAGCAAAAGAGGAATAAAAAAAGCACGACCTACTCAAACAGAAACAGAAGCAAAAACAGCACAGCTATGACTCACCGTTTCAGAAACATCCCCTTTACCAATACCCTATCCCTTTTCTCTGAAATAATAAAATCCGTTTCAAACATTGTCAAGGTCATTTTGTGGCATTCCAAGACCGTGGGGACAGTTTTCTTTATAGCAGCGCAATGCAAAGGATCGTACTTCGGAAAGGCGTATATATACGCCGGCGGCAGGAAACGCATCGGTTGAGTGAGGCGTATATATACGCCGGCCGCAGTTAAGGGGTTAAACAAGGACGTACTGTTAGTAGGTAGATTCCAAACCGCTACAAGCATCCATGTCCATTCGGGACAATAACCCGAAACTTGTGGCATTGAGCGTCAATCATTCGGCCATCAGACCCTAATTCTAACACCCCATAATCATTTTAAACACTAACTATATAATCATTTTATTTGTATACTTGATAAATCATTAATTTCAAACAAAGAAATCTTCATTAAAACTCTGTATTTAAAAAAATACAATAGAGAAGGGAAAAGCAATCATTTTTAGACATGAACTTGCTCCTGAAGAAAAATAATAAATCCATATCATACCATTCCATTTCGGTTCTTTCGAATAATTTTGGTAATTTTCCTTGGAGGGAAAGACTCAGTGACTGCGGAGTACTGATATAAAAGTTTGGTAAACAAGGACAGAAAAAAGATTTTCGATTGGAAAAGAAATCTAATAATGGTGGGCGCATGGTCACAGCAATACGGAAGGTAGCCAATTCCAATCTTTCTTATCAAATAAAAAGTACATATGGCTTCTTGGAAAACAGTAGAGACTGGGGATCATCTGTAAATAACTCTGCAACTCAAAGATATGTGACTTATTAGTATTTTAATGCAATTCGTGTCTAGAAAAGAATTGTAGGGAATTACTCGCACGTAAAAGGTTTTTTTTCTGTCATAATAAAACACAAAGGAATAACTATTTATTTTATTTGCTGTAGTTGTTGATAATTTAATTTAACGTATTATAATCCCTTTCTCATATTTAAAAGCTGTCTGATTTCGAAAGAGACAGAATTTGTTTTGTTTCTGGCATGCATGCTGTTCTATAGAGAAGTTGGATATTAAGAAGGCTGAATTGATGGGCTAAACAGTCACTTGAATAGTTGGTTAAAGCTGTCGTTCTAACTATTTATGCCATTGAAATTAAGAACGATTAAAAAACAGTTTTAGGGATACATTTTATCCATTGCTTTACCTTTATATTTTAACTGCTAGGCCTGTATTAGACCTATAACGACTTCAAGAAAAAAGGACACTTTCAGATTGATTTACGGAAAAACTTTAATTTTTATTTACAAGCATTATATATATATATAATATATATATATATATATCTTTCTACTGGCAGATTCTGAAACATGGAATGCTGTTTTCTTTTTAAGAGGTAATTGTTGCCAATCCTGAGCCAAACCCTCTACCAAAATAATAGACCGGGACCTACGGTTTAAAGTAGATTCCGAACCATCATCAAATCAATAAACAATCATCTATGAAACCATCTGACTCTAACCCGAATCCAGTAGTATCATGTGCCAGACGGCTGGTCACTTGGCCATTGTAGCCGCATATATATACAATATATATACACAATGTATATATATATATATTGTATCTGATAGTAATGTAGCTCCCATTTACTATGAAATAATAGATAATTTCTCAAAATATTAGTCAAATTAACGAAAAATAGTAAAAATAGCATAAAATACAAGACTGTCTCTGTAGTTTACTTTATTAAGGTTCTTCAGTTATCTATAGTTCTCGAAAAATTATTAGCTTTGATGCAAAATGCTGTCTGCATGCGTGGGAGACACGTATGTCACGATGCTGTCATTAATGTCAACCGCCATAATGATCTTTTAAAGGAATACAGACAGACTAACAGTTTCGAACGCAAGCATAAAGATGAACCTAAAACATTTCTCATTAGTTTGGAAAATATTAAATGCGTCTAGCAGAAGACCGAAATTGTTTTATATTTCTTGGCAACAACAGCTTTATTGCCTCTTTAAGACGCCACCGTTGTGCAAGCGTGCGTTGTTCCAAGAAGGGAATGCTTTCTTTTCTCAGAACACACTCTTTGTCGAGAATGTTCTGAGGAGAGAGACGAGGTGTTTGGCGTGGAACACAAAAGACCGCCATGATTAATTTTTGCGAAGTTCAGACTTGGAGTTGAATTGTAAGTGGCTCTTGACGTTGGCGTTGCAGTTTTGTGTTGTGTCCCTCGAATTGGAAGCGAATTAGTTTTTCTTTGCGCAGCGACTTGGATGTTAGTGCGGCTATTAATTGCGTTGGTAGAAAATGGCAACAGTGTTCTTCGTTTAATAAAGGAAAGGGATGTAATTGAAAATTCCTAGAAGCTTTTAAGTGTCAGAAGCAATTTTTTCAATTATTTCTCTTGTTTGTATTGGAGATTTAAATGTTAGAATGTATTTTATTAACACACGTATTACAACAAATGTTTTAACAACTATCCTATTAATAATTGCAAAAAAAATAATAATTTTATTCGCAAATAATTATTAATTTTGAATTTTTAGAAATTTATGAGACATAATTTTTTAAGCATATTTGATATTGAAATTATTAAAAAGATTCACTTAAAAATTGTTAATAAACAATTAATAAGATTATTTAAATAAAATCAACATAATTTTTTAAAAATAATATCGTTTGTTTCATTCTATTACTAAACGAATTTTTAAATATTTTAAATAGTAAAATTTAAAATTTTATTTCAAAAAAATATTTTATTAAATTATTAAATACTATTTTTTAATGATTAAATTATATTTTAACTTCATTTGAAAACTGAATCTTTTTTTAAAACCTGAGAAATTTATTAGAAATTTGATTATATAAATCATTAATTCAAAAGAGAGATCCTAACTTAAGTTTTTAAGAATTATTCAAAAATTTTTGATTAAGTACATTTTTAATCTAGTTAAAAATTAATCGAACCGTCCTTAAAGTAAAAAAAATGAAAAAAATACAAAAATTAATTGTCAGAAAATTTATATTTAAAATAACACAAAAGTATGTTTTGTTCATATAGTGCAAAGTTGTTTGAATAAAAATTTTAAAATTTTACAACGTCATGATTGTTAGAATTATCTCTAATATTTTGTTTTGATATCTCGATATCTGTTTTACTGCTACTGAACATTTCTTTTATAAAGCCTAAAAAACACTTTAGCAAAAAATAAACCTTTTTTATATGTTTCAAATTAATTACTGTAGAATTAAATTGTGTTAAAGTAACAATTTTTATTACATCGCGTATTAATATTTAGATAATATTCATTCTTTAGATAACATTCATTCATTACATCTATCATTTTATTATAAACATATTTTAAATATTAATTTTAATTATTAATTTTATTAAATATTAATCTTTATTATATTATTTATTTTTATTATATTATTAATTTTTATAATTTAGAGTTTAAATATTAATTTTTACTCCCTGCAACAAGCAAGTATAAGGATAGTTTATTAAAAGTCACATAATAAAACCGTATTAGTAAATTGAATATTTATTTTGGAATTTATTATTTATTTATTTATTTATTTTTTAATTTTAAACTGTAGAATTTGCACGGCATGAAATACATCAGTTATAATTGCTAAGAATTGTTTAAAAACTCTGCTATTAATAATTGTAAAAAAAGAAGAAATATATCTACAAATAATTATTAATTTTAGATTTTTAGAAATTTATAAGGCACTCTATGATTTTTTAAACATATTGTATATTGAATTTTTTAAAAAGATCACTTAAAAAGTGCTATTAAGCAAATATTATAATTAGCAAAAAAAATCAGCAGATATTTTATATTATTCATATTTTTTTATATTAAATATATTTTTACAATTATGTTATATAGTTAATATAATAACCATATATATATATATATATATATATATATATATATATATATATATATATTATATAATTAATTATGCTATGCATATTATATATTTTATACTATTATTAATTTGTAAATTTTTCATTTTACCACTTTAAATTTTTTTAAACATTAAAACTGAAAATTTTATTTAAAAAATATCTTTTCATTTAATAAATGCTAATTGTTAAAGATTAAATTATATTTTGAACTTCATTTGAAAATTGAAATTTTTTTTTTTAAATCTGTGAAATTTCTTAGCAAGTTTGTTTTGTCAGAAATTTTCGTATTTTTCGAACCGTGCTTAAAATATAAATTAGCAGAAATTATTAGTTAGCAAATCTATATTTAAAAAAAAAATAAAATAACTTCAGATGAAATACTATACAAATTTTGTTAAAAAAAAAAAAAAATTAATTTTAAAAACTTACCAATTGTTAAAATTTTCGCGAATATTTCTTTAATTCTTTTTTTCTATTATTGTCCATTTCTTTTATAAGCCCTAAAAAATATATTAGCAAAAATTAAACCAATTTTCTCCGGTTTTTCAAATTAATTTGTGTAAAATTAAATTTTATGAAAATAATAACTTTCATTAAATTGTGTTTTCATAAATATATACGTTAATTCTTTTTATCTATCATTTTATAATATATATATTTCTTTGAGGATAAATATTAAATTTTACTCCTTGCAACAAGTATCTATCCCTTAAAAATAAAACATCTCATGTTTCTTAATACGGTTTGGGCCAAAAGTGCCATGAAAAGTGCCAAAAGTGGGCCCATGGTGGGCCAAAAGACGGTTTTGGCCCACCATGGGGACGATGCGTCAATGAAGAAGACATATATGTTATATATAAACCATAAAGTAATTCGAACAAAATAATTTAACTGAATTTAATATCTAAATGCCTGTAAACACTCTATCAGTTTGAAATAATTGAAAAATTATTCAAATTATAAAAAAAAACCTTATTTTTGATGGTAATTAACTATAAATAATTATAACTGAGATTGAGATTCCTCTAAGATTTTTACTTAAGAACTATAAAAATTTCCTTATGAAATAAAATAAAAAACATTTTTAAACCTTTCTTACTGGTAAAATAAAGAAAACATGTGCATAATAAAAAGAATTGCAAGTCAAAAGCAAAACCATTTCTTTAGCTTAAGGTGAAAAAAAATGAATATAAAAATAACTAAAATACCATAGATTTTCAAAAACATGGAATGTCTTTAACATAAGAAATTGCAACTGAAGCCTTAAGAGCTTAAAATTATTTATTGAAATAATAAACTAGACGATGGGGAAAAAATGTCCTTTTTAAAATTCTAATATAACCTGAATGGATTTTATAGCCCTCCAATTTCGCTGTTTTATTCAGAATAAGTTGTTTCATTTATACATTCTTCCTTTATATTCCTTGAATAAAGGCAAGCTTTTATTGTAAGGAATTTATTAGTTCTATAATAGCTGAGTTCCGCAAGTAATTATTTAGCCTTCTTATGCTTTGCAATAACTTCATAAATATAGATTTTACTGTTTCATTCAAAATGAGTATTATCATTTATACATTTTTCTTTTATGCTCCTTGAATAACAAGGCGCTTATATTGTAAGCAACAACATTGATGCTGATTTTTAGCAAAATATTTTTGTAACGTTTTGCTTATATTAACCCTTTTTGTTCTAAATTATACAGTTTTTTTTCTTTAATTAAATTAACGTAAATGAAAAGATGATCATAACAAAAATATTAAATTTTTTTTGTTTTATTATTGACATTTACTATTCTATTATCTTTACTATGATCGATGCCTTTGAATTGGCATGCATTTGAATAACTCATCATTTAAGTTAACCATAACCGTGGCTTAGTATTGAATAGGCTAGTTTTATAATGTCTGAGATTTGAAAGCAATTTTTTAGCCGTCTTATGCTTTGTAATAACTTGTAAAATATAGATTCTTTTGTTTTATTATGGAATGATACTGAAAATATTTCAAAACTACAGAACTATTCTATGAATCGTACTTTCTTTGAGTATGGTACTATGGTGACTGATACTTTGGTATGGCATGGTATTATGGTGATTGATACTTTGGTAGGCTATAATACTAGAACTTTGTTAAGTTCTTTCTTATTATTTGGCTGATACTGAAAATACTTTAAAACTATAGAAATATTCTGCCATTCCTACATTCTTTGCTTAGGAGCTACCAGCGTTATAAAACGTGTTCTTGAAGCCCCTAATTTTAGATGGAAATTAAATATTAAGCAGAAACCAACTTTAAAATTGAAAACACCGTCAAGTTTTGAGTATATAAAATCGTATCTAATTATGTTCTTGTTATGAAAGGATGACATAATACCGCCGATTCATCTTCTATCTGTGAAAAATTGTCAGATACTCTTTAATAATATTAAGAGCAAAAAATATTGGTTTATCCTTCTTTTGATGGCTAACTAACTGCTTTGAAGTCATTAACTAAGTTAATTAGTTAATCTAACAAAGTTAAGTTAACTAGTCTAACTAACTATCTACTAACTAAGTTAGCCTAACTAACATTGTCTGCACTAAAAAATTATTCTTTAGATTGAGTTTGGTTTGGTTTGGGTCATCTTCTGCGCACGAGGGCTTAACAGACCGGGACCTACAGTTTAATGTGGATTCCGAACCCCTACAAACATCCATGGCACCCCCGGGACTCGAATCCGAAACCTGTAGTACCAAAAACCAAAGAGCTAGCCACTCGGCCATTCAGGCCCTTTTAGATTGAGAGTTATATATAAAAGTAATTGTTCATTACAAGTTGTTATTTTGACAATCAGACAACAATAGTTAGCAGCAACTAAGACGCATAAAAGCCCTTCTGCAAGAAAAACATTCTTCTTTGTAAAACAGAAAAAAAAGTCAGCCTTCAATATAAGAATGCCAAACTCCACTCGGCAAGATTAACTAAGATTTTCCGAGAAGAATTTTTCTGGGAAATTCTCTCGATCTTACTCCAAGGGATTATCATCTTTTTAGAAGTTTACAGAATCATTTTGGAGGAATTAGGCGGGCTATGAAAATATTGAAATGAAGCTAGTTTCTTTTTTAAACGCAAGCATATTAGTTTTACAAAAGAAGGCGTATAAAAGGTATTTCGAAATAAAAAAAATGTTAACTACGTGGGTGATTAAATAAAAATATTTTTGGTTAGGGTTTTAGTTTTTAATACAGTTAAAAGAAATGCACAGAAATTTTTATATTATTTGTTACGACATGATACCGCATAACTGGTCATTACTTATAATAAATAACAATTGTATTAAGGTCTTATAGTAAATAACAATTGTATTAAGGTCTTATAGTAACTAACAATTGTATTAAGGTCTTATAGTAACTAACAATTGTATTAAGGTCTTATAGTAAATAACAATTGTATTAAGGTCTTATAGTAACTAACAATTGTATTAAGGTCTTATAGTAAATAACAATTGTATTAAGGTCTTATAGTAAATAACAATTGTATTAAGGTCTTATAGTAAATAACAATTGTATTAAGGTCTTATAGTAAATAAAAATTGTATTAAGGTCTTATAGTAAATAAAAAAAATTGTATTAAGGTCTTATAGTAAATAACAATTGTATTAAGGTCTTATAGTAAATAACAATTGTATTAAGGTCTTATAGTAAATAACAATTGTATTAAGGTCTTATAGTAACTAACAATTGTATTAAGGTCTTACAGTAAAAAACAATTGTATTAAGGTCTTACAGTAAAAAACAATTTTATTAAGGTCTTACAGTAAAAAACAATTGTATTAAGGTCTTATAGTAAATAACAATTGTATTAAGGTCTTATAGTAAATAACAATTGTATTAAGGTCTTATAGTAAATAACAATTAATATTTATTGGTCTTATAGTAATTTAACAAATTGTATTAACAGTTGTAATAATAATTTCTTATAGTAAAAAACAATTGTATAAATAAAGGTCTTAAATAGTAAATTTAACAAATTGTATTAAGGTCTTATAGTAAAAAAAAATTGTATTAAGGTCTTATAGTAAATAACAATTGTATTAAAGCCTTATAGTAAATAACAATTGTATTATGGTCTTATAGTAAATAAAAATTTTATTAAAAACTTTTAACCAAATTGTAGTAAATAACAGTTGTAATAATAATATTTAACCAAATTGTAGTAAATAACAGTTGTAATAATAATATTTAACCAAATTGTAGTAAATAACAATAGTAGTAGTGATGTGCAGTGTTGATATACCCTTGGTTACACAGATAATGTTCCTTATATATCGTTTTAGTTTGGAATGATTTCAGTTCATTGAAGAATGCGAACATAGAATGCGAATTTGATTTTTTTTTCATTATTAGTTTACTTAAAAGTAGACAATGCTTATATAATTTCATTAACGAAATGTGATAGAATATAATTATGTCAATAGTTGAAACTAATTCCTTTATATAATTAATTGAATTTTTTTAATGTTTATTAATCTAAACGGTATAATTTCGTACACTTTTACAAGGCATTTTATTCGCAATAAGATCGAATCATTCGTTATTAACCCAGGAAAGAATTTATGCAAAGATATATAAAAAACTTATAATAATGTGTTATAATAATAATAATAATAATAATAATAATAATTATAATAATAATAATAATAATAATAATAATAATTATAATAATAATAATAATAATAATAATAATAATAATTATAATAATAATAATAATAATAATAATAATTATAATATAATAACAATAATAATAATAATAATAATAATAATTATAATATAATAATAATAATAATAATACATTATAATATAATAATAATAATAATACATTATAATATATTAAACTTTTTACATAAAATATGCCCAAATCGTTATATATATATATATATATATATATATATATATATATATATTCCAAATGACAAGAGAAATACGTACATAGTTAAAGTGGCAATTGTTTATTTTATTTATAGAAACGCAACGTTATTATTATTATTTTTTTTTCATTTGCAGATTTTAATGGTTGTTTCTTGAATTTGCATTCTTACTAGAAGGCTTATCTTTGTAGAAATATGCGTAATTGGAAGGAGCAACTCTTCAGTTCACATACATTCCGAAGTAGAGAGTTGCGTTATTTTATTATTATGGATTCGCAGATATTTGTAATAAAAAGAAAAGCCTTGCTTTCATAGGATTCATTATTAGTTCACAGAAAAAAAAATTCTTTAGCATCAATATAATGTGATTTCATATGAATAGATGTATAATAATATATACAGGAGGGAAAAGTTGTTCTAAAACGGCTTTTGAATTTGAGTAAAATTTGAATAACTGCTTCCTTTACTATTCTTTGTATTAAATAGATTTAGTTTCAAAGTTTATTAAATAGGAGAACTGAAAATAAATTACATTCGTGGATTCTATAGAAATTGTAATGGTAATTCGTATTTTCGTTGGAGTTATTAAAAGTATGAATTTTGCCTTTATATATTATTGCATATGGTTAATTTTAGTGCTTATTAGATACCTTATAGGAAAACTAAGGATAAATTCTTGTTAGTAGTCTTTGCTAAATTTTTGTTTTAATCATTAAGTAAGTTAATATTCTTTTTTGTTTATTAATTTACTGTTTCAAAGTTTTTTTTACATTTTTTTTTTGTTTATTAATTTACAGTTTCAAAGTTTTTTTACAGTTTTTTTTTACTTATATATTACGTTACAGATTTAATACAGATTTTTAGTTATAAAGTTACAGATTTTTTTTTATATATTTTTATGTATAATTTTCGAACAAAATATATGATTAACATGAAGTTTTCTAGATATTTTTTACATGAGATACAAATGTAAATTATTTAATCGGGAAAGTTCGGAAATAAGAAAATTATTCTAGGGAGCTGAGATTGAGAGCTACAAAACATATTTTATTATGGCACTGCGTTTTATAGACTTAACTCTTTATTGTTGTCTATGAAATGAAATAAATCCTAGTATTAAATATGGAACTTTAAAAAAATTCAGATTGAATAGCTGACTGTAAATAGTAGATTACACATAAAACATTTAAAGAACTGAGTATTTCAGCATAATACTTATAAACTAAATTATTCAAGTTTTATAAAAATGTTTTTTAAATTACTCTGGAGCCTGAGGACTACCCTTCTGGAACTCAGTGTCACAAGCATTAAAGTCCCGGCAATGTCATTGAGGCTTATGGTGGTTCGGAATCCACTTTAAATCGTAGGTCCTGGTCTAATACGAAAGTTGGACGTAGGTCTGACAACCCATGAAAAGAAAACTTCTCATGTTTTGGAATCTGCCGTGACCGTCTGCAAGTAGGCAGACGCCCTCGGCCCACTGCCATTGAAGAAGAAGATATATAATTATGATCGCCTTACTACTAAATATTTTATATTGTAAAATCAGTAATTTCATAGGGCTCTGATGGTCGAGTGACTAGCACTCGGTGATACAAATTTGGTGCCATGGCTGTTGTAGTGGTTCGGAACACACTTTAAACTGTAGGTCCCTGTCTAATATGACTGTCGAGCGTTGGGAGTGAGTCTGACAACCTTACACCATAAAAAGGAAATATTTATCGTTCCTAAATCTGTCAGTAGGCACACGGCCTTAGCTCACCATGGGACTGTTGAGCCGATGATGATGATGATGATGAGTAATTTCATACATTTTTCGTACATTATTTCAAACTTCGGTATAATCATTGCCTTTATATTATCCTACACCTTACTCTCAGTACCTAGTATCTAGTACTCCCTGTGTATAGTACCCATGGCTATGTAGTCCCTTACCAGTTTACTAAAAAGATAAAAATAAAATAAAAACGAATGGAGCTTTCAATTATAGAATTAGAAATGTAAAATTAATTAAAATGCAGAAATGAATATTACTCTACATACTTTGTAATTAATGGAAGCATGAGTGTAACCAAAAGTATATAATACAGAAGGACTAAACAATGGCAATAAAGAAGTGAAAAATATGGTACAGCATGGGATACAAAATATTACGATAGCTTTCATACTACGAAGAGGAAAAATTGTTTGCTCAGAATAAAAAAATGGCCGCAGATAATTGAATTTATATTTCTAGGGTAATTATTTCTTGGGATGATTAATTGCTTATATTCTTCCACAAAGTTCATAAAAGTAACAATTTCCTACGTAGCTCATGAGAGGGTAAATTACATTTCTGAGCCGCTGAATGTAAAAAAGTTGAGAGGGGAATTTAAGATTCCTCGTTTCTCTAAAAAAATAAGTAGTTGCATAGTGGAATGGTTTTCTAGTTCACTTGAGCATACATCATCTTCTGAGAGGTTGAATCTTTTGAGGTATGTTGGGTATGGATCATGACCACTTGTCCACATAATTTCTTCTCTAGAATGTATTGTGTGGCTTTTTTTTAACTTTAGGTAAGGGTTTTGAAAATGTTTCTCCCTGTTTTGCTGTGGTTCCTATCTCATTGCCAATCCTCAATAGAAAATGATTATATTTTTTAAAAAAAATTACTAGTTTTTTTTTTGAAAAGTGAAATTAAAAGAATATTAAATAGCTTCTATAACTCATGCTTTAGCAAGAATATTTTAGTACTCATTGATAAAATAGCTTGCATGTGATTTTATCCAAAGTTGTTGTTACTAATCCTCAGGGACATCAATGTCCCAGTGTCTGGCGCTCGGTGCCACATGTTTCAGTTTCGGGTCTCGGCGGTTCCACGGATGTTCGTAGTGGTTCGAAATCCGCTTTAAGTCGTAGGTCTCGGTCTAATGTGAATGCAGAGCGTCACGGAGCCAAGTCAGATTTCTCCCTACGAATGCTCCAAATTAACAGAAGCTGATCCCCTTCCCTTTAACCATGAGTCCATACGAGTTTGGGGGTTTGGTCTCGATGCCTACTAAGTGGAATAAGAAGCAACAACAGCAACAACATCAACTTATCCTGAGTGACCTGCAGCGTGGACGGACCTTTGTGTCCTAATCTTCAGTGTCCTGGACGGACATTCCCTGAGTAGCCTACTCATGGAGGGAGGAAAGGAGACAGCTTCTGTTGTGACGGAGCACACTTAGCATAAGTCTGGCTTAACTCCGAGTAGCTAAAGAAGGAAGACAGTGCTGTCCGGAAGGGCTTTTAAGGATAACTGTCTCGCCTTCGCGTATCACATGGAAGAAAAACCTGAAAACTCCCATCAGACTCTCCGACTAAGTAAGCAAGATGCTGAACATCACAAACGCCATGGAGTCTCCTCCTTTTTAAAACATCGTCTAAAACAATGTCGCCAGCATATGGAACCTCGGTCCTAATGCTCACTAGCAGCGCACTAAGCCACGAGTCGGCCTTATTCAAAGTAATTGGATGGAACCATTTTCTAAGAGTTTTTGCTGTATTTCTCAGGTCATTAATTGAGGGTGTGTGGTTATAGATGGAAGATAGGCTATAAAGGTTTAAATATAAATATTATATATACTAAGATAGAAATGTTTTTTGAAAGTTTTCCCTTCCATTCGTGTATTTATTTGTCATATTTGAAGCAGTAAAATGCCGAACTTGTGCCGAATTTAAATTTAGAGATTCTACGACAGTGGGAATTCTGCAATTATATTATAATAATACACTGAAGTGACAAAAGTCATGGGATACCTCTTAATATCGTGTCGGCCCTCCTTTCGCCCGGCGAAGTGCAGCAACTCGACGTGGCATGGACTCAACAAGTCGTTGGAAGTCTTCTGCAGGAATATTGAGCCATGCTGTCTCGATAGACGTCCATAATTGTGAAAGCGTTGATGGTGCAGGATTTTGGGCACGAACAGACCTCTCGATGATGTCCCATAAATGCTCGATGGGATTCATGTCGGACGATCTAGGTGGCCAGATCATTCGTTGGAATTGTCCAGAATGTTCTTCAAACCAATCGCGAACAGTTGTGGCCCGGTGACATGGCGCATTGTCATCCATAGAAATCCCATCGTTGTTTGGGTACATGAAGTCCATGAATGGCTGCAAGTGATCTCCAAGTAGCTGAACATAAGCATTTCCAGTCAATGTTCGGTCCAGTCGCACCAGAGGACCAAGTCCATGCCATGGAAAAACAGCCCACACCATTACGGAGCCACCACCAGCTTGAACAGTGCCTTGCTGACAGTTTGGGTCCATGGCTTCGTGGGGTCTGCGCCACACTCGAACCCTACCATCAGCTCTTACCAACTGAAATCGTGACTCATCGGACCAGGCCACGGTTTTCCATTCATCTAGGGACCAACCGATATGCTCACGTGCCCACGAGAGTCGCTGCAAGCGATGTCGTTCTGTCAGTAAAGGCACTCGAGTCGGTCTTCTGCTGGAATAGCCCAAGAAAGCCAAATATCTCCGCACAGTTATAACAGACAAGTCCCTTGTACGTGCCACATTGATTTCTGCGGTTATTTGACGCAGGGTTGCTTGTCTGTTAGAATTTACGACTCTTTGCAGACGTCGCCGGTCTCGGTCGTTAAGTGCAGGCGGTCGACCACTGCGCTGTCCATGGTGGGATGTTATGCCTGAAATTTCATACTCTCGGCACACTCTTGACACAGTGGATCTGGGAATGTTGAATTCCCTAACGATTCCCGAAATGGCATGACCCATGCGTCTAGCTCCAACTAACATTCCGCGTTCAAAGTCTGTTAATTCCCGTCGTGCGGTCATCATCACGTCAAAACCTCTTCACATGAATAACTTGAACAGAAATGAAAGCACTGCGCATTTATACCTGTTTTACGCGATGCTACTGCCATCTGAAAATTTGCGTATTGCTATCCCATGACTTCTGTCACTTCAATGTATATACTAGTCATAAAGCAGGATCTAAGAATCTAAGAGATTTGAGAGACTAAGAGAATCTAATTTGAGATCTAAGTCGAAATTTTTTGGATGTATCTTGAAAACTATTGTTTTTTTCTCTTGGTCATTTGGATAAATTTAAAACTATATACTGTAGATATTTTGGCGTTCTGTATCCGTATTTCAAACTTCTTGCGTAGAAGGAAAAAAAAGGGATTTTTCTTTGAGATCGAAAAATTGGAACGTGAGCAGCTTTCTTGAAATCGAAAATGGAAGATTAAAGAAGCAGAAGAATATATATATATATAAAGGTGTTTTGGTTGTAGGGAGCTATGAAGGGATTTTCTTTTATCTTTTCCCCTACTCTAAACTTAGTTTCCGTTTAGAATATTTTTAGTTGGATTAGCTCTGATTTTTTTTATTTGAAAAAAATCAATCATTTTATTTTGTAGGCTTTGAAATTATACTTTAATCTTTGATATGTATAAAGGTGAATAATCGACATAAAAAACAATACAGGAAAATTTTGTATTGATAATTTCATGTGAATATTTTCCTAAAAGGGGATTTATTTTTTTATGTATGGGCAGATTGTAACGTAGTACGATCCACAAGTCAAAATATGTATTTGCTAATAATCTAGTAAATATTGTAAGTAAAATTGTGTTGTGCGGGTTGAGAAACCATATTGAAACTTGGTGTGGTTGTGTTGAGATACTTGAGATACCAGGTTTGAGAACTCACACTTTTATTTACACATGCATAAACTTCACACACGTTATTCAAGTTTATAAGGTTTCGAAATCTATTTTGTGCACTCTAGTATTTATGTACTCAAAGCTAGCTATTGGGCAGCAATCTGAAGAATTCTAAGCTTTGTATGTGCTGGTGACGATTAAAAAAAAGCAAATATTTTGAAAGTTGGAATATTTTTAAGCTTTCAAAAAATTGTGTTCATTTATAGTCTCCTTTACAAACACATTCTATTTTTAATTTTGCAAATTCTGTAACTGAGATAATTATGTTATTCATGTTTATAAGATTCCGAATACCTAATTTGTGTACTCTAGGATTAGTGCATTCTGAGCTAGAGATCAGGCAACAATCTAGGGAATTCTAAGTGATTGTCTGTAATGGTGGCGTTAAAACATGAGCAAATGCTTTAAAAGTTTAAATTTTTCCCTTGGTAGCCTTAGAAGAATTGGTCAAAATTGAAATTTGATTTGGTCTACAATATTAATTATCGCAGCTTTAAGTATTTTTTGCAATTTCCGCTTTTGTGTTTTCAAAGTGTATTTTATTTTTAAAAAAAGTTTTTTTAAGGTATCCTTTACAAGATGTGTGGACAATATCTTTATCAAATTCCTTCATGGTGACGGTGTATCAATTTTTATATAAATTAAAAGACTTGAAAGCTTCAAAAACATCCCAAATAAAATTGAAAATGCAGGCTTTACATAACAAAGCAAATTACACGTTTAACGAAAATATTAGAATAATCTTCTCATTAAATCCAAAAAAGCAGAAGCAAAAATGTAGAACAAAAGGAAATACTTAAGAAGTAAACTAATATAACAGCCAGAAATAATGTAGTTAAACATATAAGGATTCTACCACGTTATTTCCAAAAAAAGTTCAGATTTGCCAGGCTCCAATTTTCCCAACTGTGCATTCACTGCAAATGCAAATAGTTCGTCTTGTGCCTAAATAAGCATTACTAGCGGAACAATCAAACAATAAATAAGAGATCCCAGATTTTTTCTGCATAACAACTATAATTTTCCTAAATATTTCCCTCTTTTCGAAAATAATAGAAACAGAAATGTGCATAATAAAAAAACTATTTCTCTGAGGAACAAGTTATATGGATAAAATAGCTTTTTCCAGCCTGAAAGCTCATCTCGCAAATCCTTAACAATCGAATGCTCCTTTTCCGCAATTTCATGTCAAAATCCTTTGAATATCCTCAAAAATATGTATAAGAACGTCTGTTTCCTATCCTCTTCATCCCTCCGTGGAAAAAAAGAAGCCTATTTTAATACTTCATATTCGAAAGAATCCGACTTTTCCCTAACCACTCCCCTGGCACTGGCATACCTTCTTATGCTCGCCGTGGCACGCAACGATTGTGCAATTCTGTATCCGTTTTTCAAACTTCTTGCGTAGAAAGGGAAAAAAAGGGGATTTTTCGACGAGATCGAAAAATTGGAACGTGAGCAGCTTTCTTGAAATCGAAAATGGAAGATTAAAGAAGCAGAAGAATATACATATATATATAAAGGTGTTTTGGTTGTAGGAAGCTATGAAGGGATTTTCTTTTATCTTTTCCCCTACCCTAAACTTAGTTTCCGTTTAGAATATTTTTAGTTGGATTAGCTTTGAATTTTTTTTTTTATTTGTAAAAATCAATCCTTTTATTTTCTAGGCTTTGAAATTGAAGTTTATTTGAATTCACATCAAATTATTTTATATTTCATGTAAATATTGTCACGAAATGGGGTTTATTTTTTATGTATAAATCGACTTTAATGGACTATAACCCAAAAGTCGAAATACCTATGCATTTATTGCTGATCTTTTAATAAAGTAAAATTGTACTGTAACAATAAAAGTCAAGCAACAAGGTAGAAACTGTGTGTGGTTGGGTTGAGATATTTGTGTCGCAGGTTTGAGATTTCACAGCTTTACTTACAATTGCCCAAACTCCACACACATACAATTAGAGACATAGAATATTTACCACATTTAAAGACATATAATTACATATTCGTGACAGAAATGCACGTCTAAGCAGAAAAGCCGAAATCCTGATACGCTCAGGCTGGGCGAAGTATACTTCCTTGTCCGGGTGAGACTCTGTAGGCCAGTTAATGCGCCTTGATGCACTAAAAATATTTCTTGTAGTGTGAGAGATTGGTGCCCTACACATCTGAGATAATAGTTTTATTCAAGTTTATAAGATTTCTAATACTTAATTTATCTGCTCCGATCTAGAGATCAGTCAACATTCTGCTTAATTCTAAGCGCTGGGCTGTATTAGTGATGTTGAAATTCAAGCAAATATTTAGAGAATTCCAATATTTTCCTCCGTGGTCTTAAAAGAATTGGGAAAAAATGGAAATTTAATTTGATCATCAATATTAATTGTTAAATCTTAAAGTATTTTTGGCATATTTCCATATTTGCATTTTTTCAAAGTGCATTTTGAAAAAAAAAATTAGGTTTTTTTAAGGTATCCTTATTATATTTGTAAACAATATGTTTCTCACATTCCGTCATAATGATTTGTAAAATTATTCTTTGTATATAATGAAAGAATTTGAAATTCCCAAAACATCTAAAAGGTAGGTTTTATATAACACAAAAATGGCACATTTACTGAAAATATTAAAATAATCTCCTCATCACATCCAATAAGCAGAAGCAAAATGTAGAATAAATAAAATGCTTAAGAAGGAAATTCAGATAACAGTAAAAAAATAATGTAGTTAAAATTATAAAGATCCTACCATGTTATTTCCGAAAAAGTCCAGATTTGGAAAGCTCCAATTTTCCCAAGTGTGC
The DNA here is from genome assembly GCA_021605075.1 of Caerostris darwini. Classification (NCBI taxonomy): domain Eukaryota; kingdom Metazoa; phylum Arthropoda; class Arachnida; order Araneae; family Araneidae; genus Caerostris; species Caerostris darwini. Next base: position 659,595 of record BPLQ01015685.1, read on the forward strand.
AATCACTGTAAATACAAATTGATCGTATTCTCCCTAAATAAGCGATACTAGCGAAAAAATCAAACAATAAATAGCAGATCCCGGATATCTTCTTGCATAACAACTTTAATTTCCCTAAATATTCTCCGCTTTTCGAAAATGATCGAAATAGAAAAGTGCATAAAAAAAAACTATATCTCAAAGGAACAAGTTAACTTTTTCCAGCCTGAAAAACTCATCTCCCAAATGCTTAACAATCGAATGATACTTTTCCGCAATCTCATGTCGAAAATTCTTTGAATATTCCCGAAATATGTATTAGAACGATCCTTTTCCTATCCCGTCTATATTTTTCGAAAAAAAAGGAAGCATATTTTAATACTACATATTCGCGGTCAGTACTTGGGTGGGTGACCACCTGGGAACACCGTGTGCCGTTGGCACATTTGGGACCTGAATGGCCGAGTGTCTAGCGCTCTGGCGCTCGGTGCCACAGGTTTCGGGTTCGAATCCCGGCGTTGCCATGGATGTTTGTAGTGGTTCGGAATCCACTTTAAGCCGTAGGTCCCGGTCTTCTATGACTGTAAGAGCGTCACGGAGCAAAAGTCAGGCTTCTACCTACGGGTGCTCCATCCCAACAGAAGCTGCTTCCTTCCCCTTCAATCATGAGTACGTATGGGCTCGTGGGCTTGGCCAGCCAAGTGGGATAAGAAAAACAACAACAACACATATTCGAAAGAATCCGATTTTTCCCTAACCACTCCCCTGGCACTGGCATACTTTCTTTTGCTCTCGTGGCACGCAACCATTGTGGCATTCTGTATCCGTTTTTCAAACTTTTTGCGTAGATAGGGGGAAAAAAAGGATTTTTCGGTGAGATCGAAAAATTGGAACGTGAGCAGCTTTCTTGAAATCGAAAATGGAAGATTAAGGAAGCAGAAGAATATATCTATATGGGGTTTTGGTTGAAGGAAGCTATGAAGGAATTTTCTTTTATATTTGCTCCGTCCCTAAACAAAGTTTCCGTTTAGAATATTTTCAGTTGGATTAAGTCTGAATTTATTTTTATTTGTAGAAACCAATCCTTTTATTTTCTAGGTTTTGAAAGTGAATAATAATCTTCGATATATGCCAAGGGAATATTAAATATAAATAAAAAATTAGAAAAATTATTTTATTGAAAATTTCATGTAAATATTGTCATAAAATGAACTTTAATTTTTTATGTATGGGCAGATTGCAATATGTTCTAAAAGTCCAAATACCCATGTATTTACTAATAATCTTTTAATGAATTTAAATTTTATTGTGCATAAATTGTATAATTGTGTTACATAAATTGTATTGTACTCAAATTACTCCATGGTGACGGTGTGTAAATCATTATATAAAATAAAAGAATTAAAAGTTCCAAAACCATAAAAAAAATTGAGAATGTAAGCTTTACATAACAAAGGAATGTCACATTTTAAGAAAACATTAGAATAATCTTCTCATTACACCCAAAAAAGCAAAAGCAAATGTAGAATAAAAAAACCCATTAGAAGGAAATTCAGATGGCACTCAGAAATAAGGTAGTTAAAAATATAAGGATAATACGCATTATTTCCCAAAAAGTTATGATTTGTAAGGCTCCAATTTTCCCTACAAGGCTGCAGTTTTCATTCACTCTAAATACAAATAGTTCGTCTTTTTTCTAAATACACATTACTAACGGAATTTTTAAACCAAAAAAATAATAGATCCGGGATTTCTTACTGCTTAGCAACTATAATTTCCATAAATATATCCCTCTTTTCGAAAATAATAGAAATAGAAATGTGCATTTAAAAAAAAAAAACTATTTTTCTGAGGAACAAGTTGTATCGATAAAATAGCTTTTTCCAGCCTGAAAAACTCATCTCCCAAATCCTTAACAATCGAACGATACTTTTCCGCAATTTCATGTCGAAAGTCGTTTGAATATCCTCAAAATATGTATAAGTACGTCCGTTTTCTATCCCTTCCCAAAAAAAAGAAGCCTATTTTAATACTGCATATTCGAAAGAATCCGATTTTTCCCTAACCACTCACTCCCTTGGCACTGGCATACGTTATTTTGCTAGCCGTGGCACGCAGCGAATGTGGCATTATGTATTCGTTTTTCAAACTTCTTACGCGGAAAGGGAAAAAAATGGATTTTTCTTTGAGATCGAAAAATTGAAACGTGAGCAGCTTTTCTCTGAGGAACAAGTTATATAGATAAAATAGCATAGAAATGTGAACGAGGGCAGCTTTCTTGAAATCGAAAATGGAAGATTAAAGAAGCAAAAGAATATATTTGGTTGAAGGAAGCTATGAAGGGATTTTCTTTTATCTTTTCTCCTTCCCTAAACTAAGTTTCCGTTTAGAAAATTTTTAGTTGGATTAGCTTTGAAATTTTTTTTTATTTATAAGAATCAATCCTTTTATTTTCTAGGCTTTGAAATTGAACTTTATACTTTGATATATAGGTAAGGGAATAATAAATATAAATAACAATATAGAAAGAGTAAATGTTTTTTTTTAAATCTCATCATCGTAGGTGTGGGTTTTGAATGTTCCTATTAAAGATGCACAGATTATTTTCCTTGGGTATTGTTGCAGTGAGTTATTGTAAGTTATTATGGATAGCTATTGTAGTAAATTCTAGTTATTTGATTAAATAAAGGACACTAATATTCTATTGTTATTCAAAATTATCAGATTTAGAGTACCTATTTTGTGTACTTGAGGATTGATATCAGCTCTGAGAATTTAGAGTTAAGATCAGGCAACAATCTGCGGAACTGTTCAGTGCTGGTTATGTTAAAATTCGAGCAAATATTTGCAGAGGAATTATTTTTCTCAGTATCCTTAGAAGAACTGGGACCAACTGGAGATGTAATTTGGCCATCGATGTTAATGGTTAAACTTTTAATTTTTTTTTTCTTTTTTTACATTTTTCTGTATTTGACTTTTGGAAGTACATTTTGTAAAAAAAAAAAAAAAAAGTTAATTTATATTGAAGACATTTTTTGTATAATTTACGGTTAATACCATTCTCACCGTACGTCGTAGGGATTTGTAAAAACTTATTTGTATATATTAAAACAATTTAAAAATTCCAAAAACATCAAAAAAAAATTGAGCAGGCAGGCATTATATAACAAAGAAATTTCACAATTGAATAATTGAATAATCTTCTAACTATTTCCAGAAGTCAAAACCAAAAATGTAGAATAAAAAGAAATACATAAGAAGAAAATTCAGATAACTGTCAGAAATGATGTAGTTAAAAACATATGCATCCCACCATGCTATTTCCGAAAAAGTCCAGATTTAACGAGGCTCTAATTTTCCAAAAGTGAGCATTCACTGTAAATACAAATAGTCTGTCTTTGTCATAAAAGCATTACTAGCTGAACAATCAAACAACAAATAATAGATGTGACATTTCTTCCTGCATAGCAACTGCAATTTCCATAATTATTTCCATCTTTCCGAAAATGATCGAGACAGAAATGTGAATAAAAAAAAAGGCTATTTCCCTGAGGAACAAGTCACATGGATAAAACAACATTTTCCAGCCGGAAAACTCATCTCCCAAACCCTTAACAATCGAATGATATTTTTCCGCAATTTCATGTCGAAAATCTTTTGAATATCGCCAAAATATGTATAAGAACGTTCGTTTCTTATCCCCTCCCGAAAAAAAGAAGCCTATTTCAATACTGCATATTCGAAAGAATCCGATTTTTCCCTAACCACTCCCCTGGCACTGGCATACTTTCTTTTGATCGCCGTGGCACGCAACCATTGTGGCATTCTGTATTGTTTTTTATACTTCTTGCGTAGAAGGGAAAAAAAAAAGGATTTTTCGGTGAGATCGAAATATTGGAACGTGGGCAGTTTTCTTGAAATCGAAAATGGAAGATTAAAGAAGCAGACGAATATATCTATATGGGGTTTTGGTTGAAGGAAGCTATGAAGGGATTTTCTTTTATCTTTCTCCTTCCCTAAACTAAGTTTCCGTTTAGAATATTTTTAGTTGGAATAGCTTCGAATATTTTTTTATTTGTTAAAATAATCAATCCTTTTATTTTCTTGGCTTTGAAATTGAACTTTAGTCTTTGATGTATATAACAAGGTGAATAATAAATATAAATAACAATTCAGAAAAGCTATTTTATTGGTAATTTCTTGTATTGTGTATTATTCAACCATTGTGGCATTCTGTATCCTTTTTTCAAACTTCTTGCGTAGAAGGGGAGAAAAAGGGAGTTTTCTGTGAGATCGAAAAATTGGAACGTGAGCAGCTTTCTTGAAATCGAAAATGGAAGATTAAAGAAGCAGAAGAATATATCTATAGAGGGTTTTGGGTCGAAGGAAGCTACGAAGCTCTTTTATCTTTTCTTCTTCCCTAAACTAAATTTCCGTTTAAAATATTTTTAGTTGGATTAGCTCTGAAATTTTTTTTATTTGTAAAAATCGATCCTTTTATTTTCTAGACTTTGAAATTGGACTTTTATCTTTGATATATGTATATGTATATATATCATATAAATATTGTCCAGAATGGAGATTTGATTTATCCCGTACAAAGAGCTTTTAATACAGTATGATCTATAATTCGAATTACCTATGTATTTACAAATAATTATTTATTGAATTGAAACTGTATTGTGCAGATTGAGCGACCAGATTGAATCTAGGTTTGGGTGGATTGAGATACTTGAAGCTCAGGTTTGAGAACTCGCAGCTTTATTTATACACGTACACGCTCCACACACATACAATTAGAAACATATAATATTAAGGCATTTAAAGACCGAAAATTATAGATTCGTAGGAAGACTCGAACTTTAAGCAGGAGACCCGAAACTGGGGTATGTGCTGGCTGCTCGAAATATACGTTTTCTCCGGCTAAGAGTCTATAGGCCAACTAATACGCCTGAATTCGCTGCATATATTTCCTCTTGTTGAGAAACTGGAGGCCGACTGAGCATTTCTCCTGACGCCAAAGAGGGCATGCTTGTTAATGGACAGGAGTAATCATGGTTACAAAATTGAAATTATAAGGAGAAAATCTCTACTCAATTTTTACAAATCGAATCATAGTACGTTCTCAAAATATGATATGTTTCCATTATTGCATTAATTATTAATGGTGGTATAAATTGGTACATATAAATTGGATATTTTTGAAATGACATAAACTTCCCTTTGTATATAATCCCGAATTTATTAAATAGTATGGGGGTTATTTACTTCCACAAACTGCTTTAACTAGATCCCTTAGGTAAAAAAAAATCACTCGCAAATTCTACAGCAGGCACACTAATATTTCGTTAGATATCAACTGAAGATCTCATATTTAAAAAAAAAATCCCAGATAAAAGTAATATAGCAGTGGATGAGTGTCAAATATGCATATGAATTATATCCTTTAAATAGTATTAACCTTCTCACAGTCATCTCAAAGTCAACGTTTTCCTAGTCATCGAAAGAACACATTCTTGTATCCAGATTTTGCACAATGTCATATCTTAGCAATTATAAACTCCATAGATTTGGCTGGACTCCATCTCCATTATGCCCTATCTGCAAAAGTCCGGAAATAATTGAACGCATTTTGTTTCAAAGCATACAATACGTAGAAGCACGAAATAAACTGCAAAGCGCTTTTGGATATAAAGTTCTATCTTACTCTTAGATAGTTTATATGTCAGAGGTTGTATATTATAAGACGACAATAATACTTCAATTTCTACGAAACATCTCTTACATCTGTAAGCATCTCTTACATCTTACATGGGGAACCTCACTTTTTCTTTGTAGGATTATTAGAGAGTTTTTGCATACCGTACGTTAGTTACCTTAGGACGTCCGTTAGCTTTTTCTCCCTAGCGCGCATGCTCATAGGAAACTGAGCATGCGCGCTAGGGAAAAAAAGCTAACGGATGTCCAAAATACGGTATGCAAAAACTCTCTATTATTTCCTTTTCACATCTTATTTAAAGTACTGGTTGCACTTCATATATTATAATCATTGTTAAAATGTTATGATCTATTTGATCGGTAATTTTATCTGTTTCGTACTTTTTTAAATCTACCCTTTTTTTATAATCTTTTGATTGTTAGAAAGTATGAGCAACGTTTTTTGTATTTTAAAAGAAATTTGTAAGCCGTCATAGGTAATGATTTCAAGAATTTCGAGTTTCAGAGTAGATTCTTTATAAAGGTTTCATCTTCACTTTTGTCGAATTATTTTATCTGTTGTATTTTAAAAAGCAACTGGATAAATTGAGCTAAAGCAACATCAGCTAGCAGACATCTCAAAATAGTAAGTAAAGTCATATCAAGTTTAGATATGAAAAACATTGGTGAAACTAAGGATAAACTTTATTAGGAAACTGTAATAGCAAATACCAAATCACATTAGAAAAATGTATTTATTTTAAGTATTTATTGTTGTATGTAAATGAATTTCTCCTTGTCTAGAAACTGCTTATGTAAAATAAATTTTTATATGATGTTTCTCGCATGAATCGTTAAAATGAGTCGTTCTTAAATGATTTGTTATTTATGTAAAGGCACGTCTAGATATGAAAAACATTGGCCAAACTAAGAAACACGATGATTGGTCAAATATTCATATGATCATAACCGTTGCAATTTTTATATCCTAAAACCAACAACGATATCTTTTTTTATGACATCCAGTCGTTTCTCTAAATGTCGTAAATCCTGTAATGCGTGACGAAAAACCTGTGAAAAGGATTTAAACGAAATCTTTTAAGGCAATCGCTTACGAAATTAATTGGGAATAAGGATAAAAATTGCTTCCGTAATTTACAGTTAAATACTCATAACTTCAATTTCTAATAAAAATAGTTAAATGCACCAACGAAAAGATTTATGCAGATTTTTTTCCTCTTTAAATACATGCATTTTTTGAATTTAATTGCTTTTGATGAATATTCTTCATTTTGTATTCAAAATTTAATTACATGCGGGGTAAATACGACACTATTTTAATTTTCTGCTTATCAAAATATAAGCTTAATATAGCAACATAAAACAAAAGTATTTTTAATTAATCCAAACTTAATAATTATATGAAACAATTAAGAATAATTTAAGAAACACGCATTTTATTCCATTTAAACCTATGTTTATTTTTTAACACTTTTCAATTTCTCAAGCGTTAAACTATAGCTTTTATGTGGGTTTCTAGCCTTAAAAACAACTAATTTGTATGTGATAATGAAATATTTTCTTAAAACAAAAAACGGTCTTCTTTTTGAAACTGTTCTACATTTTATTTTGAAATTTAGTCCTTGCCTTAAGTTACCTGAACTGTGATATCTAGAAGCTAATTTCAGTTATGAAACAAGGCTATTTAAAAAATGTAATTTAATGAAATTTCAACTATGCTGTTATGGTGCCTACAATAAATATATAAAAGAAAAATGGCTTTTTATGTCCCTTTTTCAGATTAATAATGTTATTATAATACGGAAAAGTTCTGTTTTATAAAGGAAACATGCATATATTTTTTTATATTATTTAAACAGAAAAGAATGCTTAAAGAAAACATTTTTTATTTACGTTCTAAATGTTTTTATACTGAGTAACAAAAAATTAATTACATACTTTTTAATCAAAACTAGTTTTCCCTATTTTAACTTTTGTATGTTTGATTTTAGGTAAAATGCATATTTCTTCTTTTGTAGATATTTGAAGTAATTTTAAAAAACACTTTCACCGTTAAATGTGTACAAAGTCAGTTATTTTGAGATTTAGGTAGTTTTTGTTAAAATATTAATGGAAATAATTAAAGAAATTACACTGTTTTAATTTTAATGGGAGATACTCTTTCGACATAGAAAAATGTTTTTTTACTTTGTTTTTGTTTTAAGTAAATATTTATTGAGTAAACACAATAGTACATTTTTGACATAAGTATATCCTTTCAAAAGTTATTTGTGACTTACATATTATTACTACAGTTACAGTTATTTGTTTTTCGAATATCCATTGTTTGTAACGATTCAATTAAAAGAAGACTGTAATGTTTAAAAAACATATTAATAAAATAATTAACTACAAATCTTAAAAGAAAACAACTTCGATTTCAAATTCTTATTATTTGTGTTTTTAATGTTTTTGAATTTATTTAAGCAGATAAATTTACATTTGTGACGAATGCGATGATAATTTTTATAATAAACTTTATCAAGTTTATTATAAAATTCAGCGTAATAAGAAAATATCAAATCATAAGAGCACATTTAAATAAAAAAATTAAAATAATACCGAATTTAAAATCTTTGAAATGATTAAATAAAAGGTCAAAAATTTTAAAAAAAATTTCTATTTCTTTAACACTAACAGAAACTCTATAGAATTTTAATCCAACCTTCTTGTATTTAAAATTTGAAATTTATTTCTATAAATATTTTTTTCTTTTAAAACACCAAAAGAATCATTGAATGGAAATACTAAACTACACGTAAGTAACTAACCATTATTTTATTTTTTATTTCAGAATATTTTAGTTAAAAATGACTGACAACATTGGAATAAATAAACTCACATAATAAATTGTTTCAATATTATTCTATTTTTTTAATAGAAGTTTCTATTTCATTAAGAGGAAAAAATACTCTATAAAACTTTAATCCAGTCTTTTTTCTGTTTGAAATTCGAGATTTATATCTATAAACATTTTTTTTCTTTTATAATACCATGAGAATCATTGAAATGAAATAATATCTTTAAGTATTAAGTATCTTATTTTATTTCTTATCCGAGAATATTGTTAAAAAAGACCCTTGAAAAGTTTGGTAGAAATAAACTCACATAATAAATTATATTAATATTTAAATTGTAAGTAAAATTAATGCTATATCCAGTACATTTTATTAAAAGAATATACAATAGAAAATAACACCGTTCTATTTTTTATTATCTTCAATAAAATAAAATTTCAAAACACCAAAAAATAATATCAACTTTAAAATAATAAACCACACATCGTAAAAAAGCCTCTTATATTTCAAATACTAATTAATTGTATTTTTATTGCTTTTGAATTTATTTAGGCAGATAAATTTACATTTGTGACGAATAAGCTGCTAATTTTTATAATAAACTTGGCAAAGAATTTACAACGGTAAAAAAATATCACATCCTAAGTGTACATTTCGATAAAAGAATAAATATCATTTCGAATTAAAACAAAAACAGTAATGTGTCGTTGAAATGATAAAAAAAAATGTAAAAAATGTCAAATAAAAGTTACTATTTCATTAATAGGAATAACAACCCTCTACAGAACTTTAATCCAGTCTTTTTATGTTTGAAATTTGAGATGTATGTTTATAAATACATTTTTTCCTTTAAAATACCAAGAGAATCATTGAAATGAAATATTATGTTAAAATAACTAGCCTTTATTTTATTTTTTATCCGAGAATATTTTATTTAAAAAATACCCTTTTGACAAAAGACAACTTTGGAATAGATAAACTCCCATAATAAATAATATCAATATTTAAATTGTACATAACAATTTTACGGTATCCAGCGCGTTTCATTTAAAGAATATTCTATAGAAAAGGGCACCGTTCTATGTTTTAGTTGCTTCAACAAAATAAAACTTCAAATCAACCAAAAATAATATGAGCTTTAAAGTAATCAACCACAGACCTTAAAAAAAAAGAACCTCTCGGATCTCAAATACTTATTATTTGTATTTTTATTGCTTTTGAATTTATTTAAGATGAAATATTCCAATTTGTGACGAATACGATGCTAATTTTTATAATAAACTAGACAAAGAATTCAAAATGGTATAAAAAAAAATATCAAATCCTAAGGGTACATTTCGATAATAGAATAAAAATAATTTCGAATTAAAAACAGCTAGTAATTTGTTTTTGAAATAATTATAGAAAAGTTTTAAAACTTCAAATAGACATTTCTATTTCAATAATAGGAAAAATATTATTCTACAAAAGTTTAATCCAAAAAAAAAAGTATTTTCTTCTTTGTAAAGTATTTTCCTCTTTGAAATTTGAGATTTATATCTATAAATATATTTTTTTATAATACCAAGAGAATAATTGAAATGAAATATTAGCTGTAACTAATTAGCGCTTATTTTATTTTTTTATCCGATAATATTTTAGTTAAAACTTACTCTTGACAATTTTGGAATAAATAATCTCACATAATGAACTGCATCAATATTTAAACTGTACATAACAATTTTACGGTATCCAATGAATTTCATTGAAAGAAATAGAAATTTCTATTTCATTAATAGGGAAAATATACTCTATAGAACTTTAATCCAGTCTTTTTCTGTTTTAAATATGAGATTTATGCCTATAAGTATATTTTTTCTTTTAAAATACCAAGAGAATCATTGAAATGAAATAGTATCTTTAAGTAAGTAACCCTTATATTATTTCTCATCCGTGAATATCTGAGTTAAAAAAGACCAATGACGACTTTGGTATAAATAAACTCACATAATACATTTTATCAATATTTGCATTGTACGTAACATCATTACTGTATCTATTGAATTTCATTTAAAGAATATTCAATAGAAACAGACACCATTCTATTTTTTATTTGCTTCAACAAAATAAAACTTCAAATCAACAAAAAATAATATCACCCTTAAAATAATAAACCGCAGATCTTAAACAAAGCATCTTGGATTTCAAATATTTATTAATTGCATTTTTATTGCTTTTGAACTTATTGAAGCAGATAAATTTAATATTTGCGACAAATACGATGCTAATTTGTATAATAAACTTGACAAAAGAATTTAGCAAGGTAAGAAAAATATTAAATCCTAAGGGTACGTTTCGATAAAAGGATAAATATCATTTCAGATTAAAAATTGAGAGTAATATGGCTTTGAAATGATTAAAAAAAAAGGGTTATAAATTTCAAATAGAAGTTTCTATTTCAATAATAGGAAAAAAATATTCTATAGAACTTTATTCCAGTCCTTTTTGTTTGAAATTTGAGATTTATGTATTTAAATATTTTTTTTTGAAATACCAAGAGAATCATTGAATTGAAATAGTAGCTTTAAGTAACTAACCCTTATTTTATTTTTAACAGCAAATATTTTACTTAAAATAGACCTTTTTGACAAAAAAACAACTTTGGAATATATGAACTCCCATAATAAATTGATACCGTAAAATTATAATATTTTACGGTATGTTTAATCAATATTTAATCTGTACATAACAATTTTACGGTATCCAATGAATTTCATTTAAAAAAAATAGAAGTTTCTATTTCATAAATAGGAAAAATATACACTATAAAACTTTAATCCAGTCTTTTTCTATTTGAAATTTGAGATTTAAGTCTATAAATATTTTTTTTCATTTAAAATACCAAGAGAAACAGTGAAATGAAATAGTAGCTTTATCTAACTAGCGCTTATTTTATTTTTTTATCTGATAATATTTGATTTAATAATATTTGATTTATTTGATAATATTTGATTTTAAAAAGACTTTGGTATAAATAAATTCACATAATAAATTATATCAATATTTAAACTGTGCCTAACAATATTATTGTATCCAGTACATTTCTTTTAAATAATATTACTTAGAAAAGGTACTTAGAAAAGGACACCGTTCTATTTTTTTAGTTGCTTCAACAAAATAAAATTTAAAATTAACTTTAAAATAATAAACCTCAGACCTGAGATGTTGAAAAAAATCTCTTGAATTTTAAATACTTGTTAATTGTATTTTTATTTCTTTTGAAGTTATTTAAGAAGATAAATTACATTTGGGACAAATACGATGCTAAATTTTATAATAAACTTGACAAAGAATTCAGAATGGTTAGAAAAATATCAAATCCTAAAGGTACAGTTCGAAAAATTATTTCGAATTAAAAAAAGCGAGTTATTAGTCTTTGAAATGATTTAAAAAAGGTTAAAAATTTCAAATAGAAGTTTCTATTTCATTAATAGGAAACAAATACTCTATAGAACTTTAATCCAGTCTTTTTATATTTTTAGTTTGATTTTTTTTGTCTATAAACAATTTTTTCTTTTATAATACCATGGGAATCATTGAAATGAAATAGTAGCTTTAAGTAAATAACCTTTATTTTATTTTTAACAGAGAATATTTTACTCAAAAAAGACCTTTTTGACAAAAGATACCTTTGGAATATATAAGTTCCCATAATAAATTGCATCAATATTTAAACTGTACATAACAATTTTATGGTATCCAATAAATTTCATTTAAAGAAATAGAAGTTTCTAGTTTATTAATAGGAAAAATATACTCTATAGAACTTTAATCCAGTCTTTTTCTATTTGAAATTTGAGATTTATGTCTGTAAATATTTTTTTCTTTTAAAATACCAAGAGATTCATTGAAAAGAAATAGTAGCTTTAAGTAAATAATCCTTATTTTATTTTTTAACAGAGAATATTTTATTTCAAAAAGATCCTTTTGACAAAAGGCGACTTTGGAATAGATAAATTCCCATAATAAATTATATCAATATTTAAACTGCATATAACATTATTACTGTACCCACTGCATTTCATTTAAAGATACAGAAGTTTCTGTTTCTTTAATAGGAAAATAATATTATATACAACATTAGTCCAATATTTTTATGTTTGAAATTTGAGATTTTTATGTATAAATATTTTTTCTTTTATAATACCAAGATAATCATTGAAATGAAATAGTAGCTTTTTCATTAAAATAGGTTAATTTTCATAAAGTAGGCAAGTAACTAACCCTTATTTTATTTTTTATCTGAGAATATTTTAGTTTAAAAAGACATTTGACGATTTTGGAATAAATAAACTCACATAATATATTATATCAATATTAAAATTGTACATAACACTTTTACTGTAGCCAGTACATTTCATTTCAAGAATGTTGCCTAGAAAAGGACACTGTTCAATTTCTTATTTGCTTCAACAAAATTAGAAACTGAATATGGTATGTTAAATCTAATTTCGAGTTACATTTTTCCTCGCCAGTCGCTTTTTCCTGAGAGCTTGCATTACTCTTCCAGGTAGTTGAAAAAGAAGAACAAAATATTTTTTGATCAAATCATATGTTTGAAAGTATTTTATAACAGGAAAACTATATCGTTCGAAGGAAAATGGAATTTATGATTTCAAAATATTTTTGTAAATAAGATTTATAACTACTTGAATGAATCTTCAAAGAAATGTATTGATATATTCAGGGAAAATGTTACTTCAAATATTAAAAAAAAATATTTGTCAAATATATGTACTACTGTGCCCAAAAAGTAAGACCAATTATTTTTTTTTCAAAAACTCTTTATTTATTTTTCCAAATTTATTTCATCGCCTTCAAAGTTATCCCGGCCGGACACAATGCACTTATGCCAACTTTTTTTCCAATCCTCAATGCATGCTAAAAAGTCATCGGCCACGATGGCCTTCAAAGCGCGCGGCGATTCACGTTGAATCTCATCAATGGACTCAAAACGGTGTTTTGAGTTTAGCGAATAACCAGAAGTCACACCGTGTCAATACGGTGGTTGTAGAACGATATGAGTTTCATTTTTGGTGAAAACGTATCGAAGAATCAATACAGTGTGAGCTGGCGCATTCAGTGTTTTCGGTACCAATCGAGATGTGACGCGTTTGATGCACAAAATGGAATTGACCGATCCTTTTGAAATTCCAACATCCTCAGCAAGGTCTCTAATTGTAAATATACGGTTTGCAAGCATCAAATCTTTAATTTGTTGGACGTGAACTTCGTCGGATAAGGTTGATGGCTGCTCTTCGTGTTCAACGAGTTCTCTGCCTTTTTTGAGCTGTTTATACTACTTCTAAATATTTCTTTCGGATATAGGAATGCTCACAGAATGCAACATTCTATCACGTTTCCGCAAACAAAATTGAATGCAAATTCTTTGCTCAATTAATTCAGACATTTCAAAAATCACCGGAATCAGTTTTAGCATCTCACAAAGCCAAGCGTAACTCAAGCACTAATGAATATTTTGTCAGATGTCACACAGATGTCAAGGACAGTGACAGCAACCTAAAAAAGAAAAAAAAATTCAAATTCCATAAGCTCCGGGAATTTTAAATTGAAAATTGATCTTAATTTTTGGACACAGTAGTATATATGTATATATCATTTTCAAATATTAATAGTTATTGAATTGAAATTTCTGACGGTGTTAGAAAAATTGCATCAAACTTCACAGGAGAATTGCTGACCATTCAAAAGGCTTATTGATGCCTTCCAGGCCTATATTACGCTCCAAACCACGCTTTGTATTTTATTATAATTATTATTTTTTTATAGACTTGTTAAGTAGTAGCAATAGCAATGTAAGAATTCCTTTCATTGAAACCTATGAAAATTATTATAAGCACCAATAAAATCACTATCTTCAAAATTAATAGTGTTTTGTGGTATATTTTAAGAAATACATAGGAATTCTATATAGGATATCTCAGTACCAGATTTACAAAACTTTTAGGATAGGTAAAATTAACCTTGCGACGCTGAATTATATAGCAATTCAAAATCGGAAATGTTTCTCATACGCAACAATAAACGACGTTACACGGGCGACAGGGAACTAAATAATTTCTATGAGCGTGGCATTTCATTACAATAACGCGCGCTGATATTTCATTTCAAATACGCACACAGCTGTAGTTGGTGGACTGATCATACGAATGCGAGACTAGTGGATATGCATCTGGATAATGAGTCTCTATCTAATCACGTTATTATATAGAATCTAATAGTGAGTCTTCGAAGAAGAATGGGCCGTTGTAAAGTCTAAAAGTTTCTGCATAAAAATAACGTAGTTATTCATGTTGACGTTACTTTTGTAGATATGCATCCATTAATAAACCACATATTCACTTATATGGTGCCCTTTATACATTATATGTCAGTAAATCATTTCTGATTCTATTTTTCTATGTGATTCCGAATCATATTGGTGAACCTCTTAGAGGGTTATAAACCTGATGGGAAAACAATCTGTATAGTTGTAATTATCATATTTGTAATATCTAAATTGCAAATATCATATTTTAATATCTAAATTGTAACTATTATATTTGTCATATCTAAATTGAAATTATCATATTTGTAATACGTGAATTGTAGTTATTATATTTGTAATTATCATATTTGTAATATATAAATAGGGACCTAATGATAGTGATTAGCGCTCTGGCCATCGGTACCACAGGTATCGGCTGTGCCATGGATGTTTGTAGTGGTTCGAAATCCACTTTAAACCGTAGGTCCCAGTCCTAACAGGATCGTAGAGCGTTGTGGGGGTAGTGTTACTCGCGACCGTAGCATATCTTCAAGCTACACGTGCCCTTGGATAGTGATAATAAATGAGTAACAGCAGTGCAGCCCTTGCTTATAGTATAAGGATTAACTGCCTGTATTTGCAGCTACATTAGAATAACAACATATTTAAATTGTAATTATCATATTTGTAATATGTAATTTGTAATTATAATATTTGTAATATGTAACTATCATATTTGTAATATGTAATTTGTAATTATCATATTTTATTGAATTATATTTAAATAATAATGGAATATTTCTAGGTCTGTGTGAACTGAAGCGAAAAGACCAAAGAGGGCCAGTATTTAGAACTGAACCATCTTCCAGGATCGAATTTTCGAACAGCAGCGGTACCGAACTCAGATGCGCTGCAGATGGTGTACCGAGTCCGCGTCTGAGTTGGCAAACTAGAGAAGGCGGGAAGGCACAGGATGTGCCAGGATTGCGGTACACCAATTCAGATGGAACACTGGTGTTCCCGCCTTTTGCGAGAAACGACTATCGACAGGACGTACATGATACAGTGTACCAATGCCTGGCATCAAACAGTGTTGGATCCATCGCCAGCAGAGATGTCCATGTCAGAGGAGGTAGGTGTTTTTTTTTTTTTCTTTTATTTAGTTATTTGTTCCGTCGATAAAAAAATTATGTTATATTGGTGTTGAATAAAATTCTTACTTATTAGATTCACATTTATATGAGGCAATGAAAAAGAAATTGTGAGATAAGTGGAATCAATCGAATAAGTTCTTATTCCTATTAATGTGAAGCATTGAAAAATAATTTTGAGAAAAGTGGAATCAGTCGAATAAGTTCTTATTTATTAGATTCCTATTAATATGAAGCAATGAAAAAAATTATGAGATAAGTGGAATCGGTCTAATAAGTTCTTATTCCTATTAATGCGAAGTAATAAAAAAGGATTGTGAGATAAGTGGAATCAGAAGAAAAACTTATTTATTAGATTCCTATTAATGCGAAGTAATAAAAAAGGATTGTGAGATAAGTGGAATCAGTAGAATAAGTTATTATTTATTAGATTCCTATTAATGTGAAGCAACGAAAAAAAATGAGATAAGTGGAATCAGTCGAATAAATATTTTTATTTTTATCCAGTCGAATAAGTTCCTATTTATTAGATTCCTATTAATGTAAAGCAATAGAAAAATTGTGAGATAAATGGAATAAGTCGAATAAGTTCTTATTTATTAGATTCCTATTAATTTAAAGCAGTGAAAGAAATTTTGAGATAAGTGGAATCAGTACCTTTTTTTAGTGACAATAATTAAGTAGATTCCAACTAAGATGACTATATGCATAAATATTTTTAAAAAAATTATTGCTATTTAAATTACATATGTGATGTAGTATATTAGATATATTACTATAAACTCATCAGGTATTTAAGTATATTACTATAAACCCATCAGGTATTTAAGTATATTACTATAAACCCATCAGGTATTTAAGTATATTACTATAAACCCATCAGGTATTTAAGTATATTACTATAAACCCATCAAGGATGGATATATTGGAAAGAGAAATGATAGAAAATAATTTATGATTCGTCATTTTCAAGAAAATATTATTCATGTTTTGCACATGATCGAAACGCGGAAAATACTCTGATCTAATTTTTTTTGAAAAGTTAAAAGTCTGCAAATTACAAAATCATTTTAATAAATATTTAATTTGTAGACTAGAACGAGTTATGAGTACAAATGATTCAACCGATTGGTATTCATATTTTTTAACGATATTTATTAAGCAGTAAATACATTCAAACAAAATAAACTAATACCGAATAATATATGTAATATACTTATATACAAATATACATAAACGAATATACAAAATAAACTAATATACAAAATAAACGAATATACAAAATAAACTAATATACAAAATAAACTAATATACAAAATAAACCTAATTTCTAGGTTAATTTCTATGGTAGTTATTTTGCAAACCGTTTCACTATTATTCTATAAATAATTTCACTGATATTTACATACAATACAGATACGAATAATACGCATTTCGTTCTAACTCCATTTAATACGTTTTCCGTTTTGGATAAGTGGAGACTCGGTGGTTATTTGACTAATTATGGAAAACGTCTCAGAAAACGGCTATCTGAGGAAGCATTTTACTAGGCATTTCCTTTACACGCAAATAGTTAACAATTAACCCTACAAGCTTCCTCTCATCTCCAGTCAGTGGGCTTTGTGGTGTGCATGTCAAACACTACCAGAGCCGGCAGTAAGCATGAAGAATAAACTTAAAATATGTCTCGACTGTAAAACTGTTAACTCAACTATATTCTATATTTATATCCATGAATAAATATTATCATTATTAATTAATACAATATATTCCGTTAAGAAAATCGAGAAATTATGATTTTACAATGATCTTCATAAGATTTTTTTCTATATTCATAGGGAAAATATGACTATCTCTTCTGTCATTGATATTCCTTTTATCCATAAAATATCCTCATTCTCAAGTGCCTTGAATTAAAAAATATATTCTATTAAACTAATATATTTTAAACTCTGTCCATAATTTATTTATTAATACAACATATTTCGATCAGAATGAAAAATTATGATTATGAAGTGTAGCTCATAATATTTCATCATATAATCATTTTTCCTCATAATATTATGAGAATCAATTATGTCATTGATATCGCTTCTATCCATTAATTAATATCCTCATTCTAAAGTGCCTTGAATTATAAAAAAAACCGTTTATTATATTAAACTAATATATTTTAAAATTTATCCATAAAGATGTATTAATACAATACATTTTGGTTAGAATGTGAATGTATGTTTATACAATGATCATCATAATATTTTTCCTATTTTTATAGGGAAAATATTATGAGGATAACTGCTGCCATTGATATCGTTTGTAGCCATAAATGAATAAATACATTCTCAAGTGTATTAAATTTAAAAAAAATAAAATATTCATTAAACTTTTTAAACTTCATCGAAAAGTTATTTATAATACAATATATTCAGTTAAGAAAATTGTGAAATTATGAATATCCTCATAATATTTTATCTATCTTTATAGGGAAAATATTAAGAGGATCACTGCTGTCATTAATATCCCTTGTATCCATTAATTAATATCCTCATTCTCAAGTGCCTTGAAGTAGAAAAATGAACATTTATTCTATCAAACAAATATATTTTAAAATCTTTTCGTAAGATATTTATTAATACAATATATTCCGATCAGAAAACGAAATTAAAATTATATAGTGTGCCTCATAATATTTTCCCTAAAAACATTGGGAAAATATTGTAAGGATCACTGTTGTCATTGATATCCCATGTATCCTTGAATAAATATCCTCATTCTCAAGTGCATTGAATTAAAAAAAAAATATTATATTAACCATTTTAAAATCCATCCAAAAGTTATTTGTTAAAAAAATATATCCGAATAAGAAAAGTGTGAAATTATGATTATAAAGCGATCCTCATAATAATTTTTCTACATCATGATATTTTATAGAGAAAATATGATGATGATCACTGTTGCCTGTAATATCAATGATATTAATGACAGCAGTGATCATCTAATATCTTGTATACATTATAAATAACAATATATAACCTTTATATATAATATAAATAATAATATATAATCTTGCATCTATTATAAATAATAATATATAATCTTGCATCTATTATAAATATACACATTCTCAAAAGCATTGAATTAAAAAAAATTATGAAACATTTTAAAATCCATCCATAAATTATTTATTATTAATGCAATATAATCCGATAAGAAAAATGTGACATTATGATTATAAGGATCACTGCTTTCATTAATATCACTTGAATCTTTGAAAAAATATCCTCATTTTCAAGTATTTTGCATTAAAAAACAATATTTATTCTATTCATTTAATATATTTCAATAGAAATCAACAAGTTATTTATTAATACGCAATATTCCGATAAGAAAAGTGTAAAATTATTTTTATTTCATTTTATTGAAATATATAAATATATTTTGTAAATATCAGTGAATATGTTCATTGATATTTACATAAAATAGAGAAACCAAAATATGCTATAAAATAACGATATAACTTATAAAACGACCTAACTTTAAATAACTCAGCCAAGGAAACACGATTACTAATTAAGCAATTTTTATAATTATTTAGATACAGATGCAATATTAAGATAAAATTACGATTTCAATATTCTAGTATGCGTAAGCTTTTGAAACACTCTTAAATAGAATAAATAATTATATACGTTTTCTGTTAAAGCACATCAACATCAATAATCATTAGACTCGTTCATTTTCATTTCGACCATTGGAGCAAAAGATTATATTTCCTTCGTCTTATGGTCTGGAGGGGGAGGGTAAAAATTGGGAGGGGGATGAATCCAACTTAAAGTAAATGAAGACATTCTTATGGTAATTCGTGCTAATGAGTACAAGAATTGAATTATGTTCGGGAAATGGAATAGCAATAAGAAAGAAAAAAAAAATAATGGGAGGAAGAACTTTTCTGTCGTTTCAATTTGCGATCGCTTTTTACTTCCCTCATTCCAGATGCAGACTGATAATGAGTGATAAAATATATTCTCCGCGAAATAAAGAACAGCCTTTCTAACAGCAATTAAGATAATTCGAGAATTGTGCGTTGAGACTGTTCATATTTTTATTCCTCCTATTTCTCATTAGCAGCATTTTGAGGATTGCTAATTTTAAGGTTTTTTTTTGTCAAGCAGGCAGTAAATTAACACTCACTTATGTAAACTGAAAACATATTTTTTTATTTATTATTTCAATAAAGTTAATGTAAATTCATCTTATATAGTATTTTGCAGTAAAGCATTAATAAAATAATTAAGTGTTAAATAATTATCATATTACTCAATCGGACATCAGAAAGAAAAACCAATTTATAAAACTATTTTATTTTTTAAATTAAACTGTCTAAATTTCCAGAAGATTTGGTTTGGTTTGTCACTCTACGGCCATTTTTTTGCAGACTTTGGGCTAATTAGATTAGGACTACAGTTTAATGTGGATTCCGAACCACTCTCTAACATCCATGGGATACGAAACTGAAGCCTATGGTACCAAAGATCTAAATGCTAGTCAATTGGGCATCAGTCCTCATTTCCTGAAGGGACCTGCTGGCTGATTCACCAGCGTTCCGGCCCTTCAGGTACATGCCCAGCAGGGCCAGGGATATTTGAAGTGGTTCGAAATCCACTTTAAGCCGTAGGTCTCGCTCCAATATGACTGTAGAGGTTACGCGTAGGGTTTAAATCCCTACACAATAAAAACCCAACATTTCCAGTTTAGAAATCTCCCAATAGGCAGATGGTCTTGGCCCAGCATGGGGCTATTGCGCCACTAAAGAAGAGTACATGCAAACTAAATAAACTAATACACAGCCCCTTATTTCTATGATAATTATTGTGATAGTTATTTTGAAAGCCACTTCACTGTTACTCTACAAATAATTACATTGATATTTACAGATAATAGAGACCCGAAAATATGCTGTTATAATTATAGCTTTAAATAACTGAGACAGAGAAAAACGATCACAAATGAAGTTATTTTTTATAATTATTTAGACACCTTAACAGTATTTACATAAAATTTTGATTTGAATATTATAATATGTGTAAGCTTTTGAAACATTATTCTTATATAGAATAAATAATTAAATTATCTATTTATTTAAAGCACATCAACATCCATAGACTCGTTCATTTTCATCTCGTCCATCGGAGCAAAAGATTATATTTCCTTCGTCGTATGGTCTGGAGGAGGGGGGAAGTTGGGGAGGAGGGGACGAATCCAACTTAAAGTAAATGAACAGATTCTTATGGTAATTTACGCTAATGAGTACAAGAATTGAATTATGTTCGTAAAATGGAATAGCGATAAGAAAGAGAAAAAATAAATGGGAGGAAGAACTGTTCTGCCGTTTGAGTTTGCGATTTCTTTTTACTTCACCTAATTCCAGATGCAAACTGATAATGAGTAATAAAATATTCTGCAGGAAAAAAAAGAACAACCTTTCTAACAGCAATTAAGATAATTCGAGAATTGCGCGTTGAGACTGTTCATATTTATATTCTTTCCTATTTCTATTTAGTAGCAATTTGAGAATAACTACTTTTATGGATTTTTGACATGTAGGTAATAAATTAATATTCCCTTATTAAACTGAAATATTTTTTTTTTCTTATTTCAGTAAAGTTCAAATAAAGTCATCTTTTAAAATATTTGATAGGAAAGTGATACTAAAATAATTTAGTATTAAATCATTATTATGTTATTTTGTTGAACGTCTGGAAGAAAATCTGATCTAATTTTTTTTAACTAACCTGTCTATATTTTCTGAACCGGAGGGTCTAGTGACTAGCGCTTTGGCACTCAGTGCCACAGGTTTTGTGGTAAACATTTTTGCACAGGTCTGGTAAACTTCTGCCAAATAAACTTTTATAAAAGTTTGGAATCCACTTTAAGCAGTAAGTCCTGGTCTGATGCGACTAAGTGGTCCATATACAGTTTGGGAGTGATGTGAGGGAGAAGTCTAACTGAGCTCTGTGACGCTCTAAGGAAATATGAGATACGGGCCTACGGCTTCAAGTGCATTTCGAACCACTACAAACATCCATGCGCTGCCGTGACACGAACCCGAAACCTGTGGTATCGAGCGCCAGAGTGCTATACGCTCAGCCATTCTGGCCTATCGTCTGATATGATTGTAGAGCTATGTAGCACCAATGAAGAAGAAGTACTCAAAGAAGAAAAAGGGGGGGAGTTATAAATCACTTGGTCCCAATTCGGATTAATTAGAACGGAACCTACAGTTTACCGTGGATTTCGAACTACTAACAAACAGCCAGGCCACCACCAGGATTCGAACCTGAAATGTGTGGTACCAAAGATTAACCAATTCTCTTTCAGGCCGCGAAAAGTGAAGAGGTAAGTAAAGAAGAAGTTTAAATCAAACCTGCCAAATGTTTTTGAAGGGACTTGATGATGTAGTGACTAGCACTCTGGCGCTCAATGTCCCGGTTTTTGGGTACGTGTCGCAACTTTGCCATGGATGCTTGCAGTGGTTCAAAATCTACTTTAAACCATAGGTTCCAGTCCAATAAGGCTTTTTGGCTGATAAAACTACCCCTTAAAAAGAAAAGAAAAAAGAGAAAAAAGAAAAGAAAACATATCATGTCTTGAAATCTGCCAGTACGCAGACGGCATTGGTCCACAACGCCAGTGAAGAAGAAGAAGAAGAGTACATTCAAACAAAAATTCTTCAAATATTTACTACAATTGTAGTTAATTATCCTACAAATAATTTCAACTATATTTATAGATAATACAGATACCAAACTAGGCAGTAATAATTATAAACTTATATAAATGAGACGAAAAAAAAAAGATTACAAATTAAGTCATTTTTATAATTATTTAGACACCCTAGCAAAATTAGTATAAAATTATGATTTCGACATTCTAATATATATACGCTTTTTAAACACTCTTAAATAAAATGAATAATTAAATATGCTATCCTGTTAAAACGCATCAACATCAATAATCATCAGACTCGTTCATTTTCATCTCGTTCTATCGGAGCCAAAGATTATATTGCCTTCGTCTTATGTTCTAAGGTGGAGGGTGAAAATTGGGAGGGGAACGAATAAAAATTAAAGTAAATGAAGACATTCTTATGGTAGTTCACGCTAATGAGAACAAGAATCGAATTATGTTCGGGAGATGGAATAGCGATAAGAAAGAAAAAAAAAATAATGGGAAGAAGAACATTTCTGTCTTTCCAGTGTGCGATCTTTTTTACTTCCCTCATTCCAGATGCAAACTGATAATGAGTGATAAAATATGCGGCGGAAAATATAAAACAGCCTTTCTAACATCAATTAAGGGAATTCGAGAATTGCGCGTTGAGACTGAATATTTATTATTATTCCTATTTCTCTTTCGCAGCATTTTGACATGTAGGCAATGAATTAACTTTCACTTATGTTAACTGGAACATATTTTTTTTATTTTATATTTCAGTAAAGTTCAAGTAAATTAATCTTAAAGTATTTGATAGTAAAGTAATAATACAATAATGTAGTGTCTAATAATAATCATATAACTCCATTGGACTTCATGGAAAAAACTGACTTATTTTAATTTTTAAATTAAACCTGCAAATTTTTTGAAGGGCCTGATGGCTGAGTCAATAGAACTCTAGCGGTCTGTCCCACGGGTTTCCGGGTCAAGTCAAGGTCACGAATGATTGTAATGGTTGAAATCCACCTCAAGCCGTAGGTGCGGGTCCAATATGACCGCAGGGCGTTGGGTCCTAAGTTTAAATAACTTTATATCTTTCTAATCAAAATGCTATTTTAAATATAATTTATGAGTATTTGTAGTGCATTAGATTTTTAATAGTAACCTTCTAATAGGGGCCTGATGGTTGAGTGACTGGTTCTTGGTACCACAGGTTTCGGTTTCGAATCCCGACGGTGCCATGGATATTTTCACTGGTTCGGATCCACTTTAAAATTTAGTTTTGATACAATATAACGGTAGAACGTAGGGCTAACAACCCTACCCGGTAAAAAGAAAACGTCTCCTGTCTCAAAATCTCCGAGTAGGCAAACGGGCTTTGCTCACTATCGGGCTGTAGCGCCAAATGAAGAAGAATAGTGCATTTCGAATGAAATAAATTAACACACAGTCCGTAATTTCTAGATTAATTTCTGTAATTTTTATTTTGCAAGCCACTTTATTGTTATTCTACGTATAATTTCACTGATATTTACATAGAATAATGATATCAAAACATGCTTAAATAATAATAATATAACATGTATAGAGATATAACTTTAAAAAACTCAGACAAAGGAAAACGAATACAAATTAAATCATGTTTATAATAATAATAACACCATATCAATATTGATATAAAATTATGATTTTGACATTCTAATATGTGTAAGCTTTTGAAACATTACTCTTAAACGTAATTAAAAATTAAGTAGACATTTGTTTAAGCACATCAACATCAATAATCATTAGATTCGTTCATTTTCATCTCGTCCATCGAAGCAAACGATTATATTCCCTTCGTCTTATGGTCTGCAGGGGGAATTGGGAGGGGAACGAATCCAACTTAAAGTAAATGAAAACATTCTCATGGTAATTCGGACTAATGAGTACAAGAATTGAATTATGTTCGGGAAATGGAATAGCGAAAAGAAATAAAAAAATAATAATGGGAGGAAGAACTTTTCCGTAGTTTCAGTTTGCGAACACTTTTTACTTCTCTCATTCCAGATGCAAACTGATAATGAGTGATAAAATATGCTGCGGGAAATAAAGAACAGCCTTTCTGACAGCAATTAAGATAATTCCAGAATTGTGCGTTGAGACTGCATATTTTTAATCTTTCCTATTCCTCTTTAGCAGCATTTTGAGGATAACTATTATGGATTTTTTGAGAAGCAATAAATTAGCATTCACTTATGTAAATTGAAACGTATTTCTTTACCTGATATTTCAATAAATTTTATGTAAAGTTCTCTTATTTTATTTTATAGTAAACTAAGAATAAAATAATTTATGTCAAATAATTATCATATTACTCTGTTCGACGTCAGGAAGAAAAACTTATTTGTTTAATTTTTTTAAATTAAATGTGTCGAAATGTTTTGAAGCGGTCTGATGGCCGAATGTCTAGCGCTCTAACTCTCAGTTCCACAGGCTTTCTGTTCCAGTCCCGACAGTAGCATGGATGCTTGCAGTAGGTTTGAATCCACTTTAAACTGAAGGTCCCGATCTAATATGACAATAGAGCATTGAGAGTAGGGCTGACATCCCCCCACTAGTCACGGCTTTGCTTGTTTGTAGCGGTTCGAATACAACTTACGCAGTTCATCCAGGTTCAATATGAGTGTAGGGCAGATAGCCCTGCCCTGTAAACACAAAACTTCTAGTGTCTCGAAGTCTGCCAATTTGCAGACGACCTTGGCCCATCATGGAATTGTTGCACCAATGATAAAGAAGAAATGTAAAAGTAAGTAAATAAGAAGAAGTTTGAGTTAAATATGTCGAAAATTGTTTTGAAGCGACATGATGGCTTAGTGATTAAAGGCTCCTTCCCACCGAAGCGAGAGATGTGAAGATTCAAGCGGCAAGGAGAAAATGTTTTCGGCCAACTCGGTTCAGGTTGGTCAACTCGTAGCGGCGGATTGTAAACCGGTTTCAGGCGAACGTGGTGAGGCTAGTGATTGGTCAAATCTTGTCGCTTAAATCCTCTCACCTCGGTGGGAACAAGCCTTAACTCTCTGGCTCGCGGTGCCACAGGTTTTGGGTAGGACTTTTGGCGGTGCCATGGTTGATTGTAATTGTTCAAAACCCATTTTAAACCGTTGAACCCGGCCTAATGTAACTGTAGGGCGTTGGGAATAGTGCTGACATTCCTACCCCGTAAAAAGAAGTATCCCCTGTCTCGAAATCTGCAAATAACACATGACCTTGGCCCACCATGTGGTTGTTGCGCCAATGAAGAGGAAATAAGTAAAGTAGAAAAAGTGGAGAAGTATGTTTTTTTTGTTATAATGCAGCTGGAAAACACTTAGACAGCTTGGTTTTGGATGCCTTAAGGTAAGTGCTGCACAGACGTTATCACTTTGCATTACTCAGGGGGCGCGTTTAACTTGAAAAGCCACGGATGCGGAGTAACAATGACCCCGCAACGCTCTACGATCCTACTAGGACAGGGACCTACGGTTTTAAAGTGGATTCCGAACCACTACAAACATCCATGGCACAGCCGGGACTCGAACCCGAAACCCGTGGTACCGAGTGTGGTGGAGAAGTATGTAAAGAAGTTTAAATTAAACCTATCACAATTTTTGATGGGGCTGGATGGTGACTAGCGCTCTGGTGCTTTGTGCCACCGGTTGTTATAGGAATATTTTTAGTTGCTCGGAATCTAATTTAAGCCGTAGATCTTGGTCTAATATGACTGTAGAGCGTGAATAATAGAGTTGACGACCCTACCCCAGTAAAAAAGAAAACATCTCCTGTCTCGAAATCTTCCATTAAGCTGATAGCCGTTGCCCACCACGCGGCTGTTGCGCCACTGAAGAAGAAGAATACATTTAAATAAAATAATATACTGTCAGTAATTTCTAGGTAAATTTCTGTGATAGTTATTTTTCAAACCACTTCACTGTTTTTCTACAAATAATTTCACTGACATTTACATCAATAGAGTTATGAAAATATGTTGTAGTAACAATGCTTACCTTATACAGCAAAGCAACTTTAAATAACTCAGACAATAAAAACGATTATAAATGAAGCCATTTTATAGTTATTTAGATACCGCAGAAATAATAATTATAAAATTATGATACCAACATTTTAATCTGTGTAAGCTTTTAAAACATTGCTCTTAAATAGAATAAATAATTAAATAAGCTTTTCTGTTAAAACCCATCAACCCATCATAATCATTAGACTCGTTCATTTTCATCTCTTCCATCGGAGCCAAAGATTATATTTCATTCGTCTTCTGTTCTAGAGGATGGAGGGCGAAAATTAGGGATCGAACTTAAAGAAAATGAAGACATTCTTATGGTAATTCGCGCTAATGAGTACAAGAATTGAATTATGTTCGGGAAATGGAATAGCGAAAAGAAATAAAAAAAATAATAATGGGAGGAAGAACTTTTCCGTCGTCTGAGTTTGTGATCTCTTTTTGCTTCCCTCCTGCTAGATGGAAACTGATAATGAGTGATAAAATATGCTTTCGGGAAATAAAGAACGGCCTTTCTAACATCAATTAAGATTGATATATTTTTATTTTTCCTATTTCTCTCTGGCATCATTTTGAAGATAACTACTTTTATGGATTTTTTGACATGCTGGCAAAAAATTAACATTTAGTAAACTTAAATATATTTTTTTATTTCATATTTCAGTAAGGTAAAGTCATCTTTTATAGTATTTGATAATATAGTAATAATAAAATAATTTAGAAGACTTAAAAAATTATCAATTAATTAGTTTTAATTCAGTTATTATTAATTAATTAGTGTTAATTCAGTTATTACCAATTAATTAGTGTTATTTCAGTTATTATCAATTATTGGTATATTATAATAAAGTAATAATATAATAATTTAGTGTAAAATAATTATATTTTTTTTTGCTGGACCTCAGGAAGGAAAACTGACATACTTCATTTTTTAAATTAAACCTTTTTAATTTTCTGGTAGAGCCTGATGGCCGAGTGACTAGTGGCCGAGGCTCTGATGTTTGGTGTCACAGGATTCGGGTTGGAGTCCCATTGGTAAAAAAGAATTTCTTTAAAAAATATTTTGAATCTATTTTTCGTTTTAGGATGATAAACATTTTATTTAATAAAGATTGCACACCTATCATACTAAGTAAGCGGGTTGAGGACCAATTGGCTAGCGCTCTGGCCTTTGATACCACAGGCTTCAGGTTCGATACCTGTGTGTGGCCTGGATGTTTCTGAGGGGTTCGTAAAACCCCTTTAAACTGTAGATTCCGGTCTGTTTAGCCCTAATATGCACAAAATATCCGTAGTAAATTATCCGTAGTAACCATACCAAGTAAATTATCATGTGAAAAGAAAAAAAAAATATTGCACAAATTCATGAATACAAAAATTAGGCAAAATAATATGACTTACATATAAAAAGACTTTATTCGTTGTCACTTCTGACAATAAACGGAAAGTTCTGCTTAAGACTGCAACATTAGTACTACCACAAAAAAAGGTCTAAGTTATCGTCTTTATGTTCCATTGGCGAAATTTGTTCTGCAATCTTTTGAATAAAATTAGTAACTAGCTCGATGGCTTAGTTTCGGTAGCTTTAGAAATGCATTCAGTAATGAATCGCTGTGTTTGTGATTTGGCTAGGACATTGTATAATTCTCTGTTAGAAGACATTAAAAATCCAAAAAACTGTCAAGCAATTCCTCACCATAACAAAAACATCTACAACAAGTAATATAAAAAAAAAATTTAAGTCAATTCGCACTTTTTTTCACTATATTGCAGAAATTCCTTTATAAATAATTTTCATTCATTTGTTTAAGTTTATCTGGCGCCATCTATTGGTAGATATATGCAACTTAAATCTAAAAAAAACTAAAATTAACTAATGAAATTTAATTACTGAATTAATATTTGAAAAAAACTATATTAACATCAGGTGTCATCCACTTCAAGTTCAAAAAGAATGTATTTGAACTTGAGTGGATGATTAAAAAGTATTTTATGAACGATTGGAAATTTGAACAAGATGTATATAGGGAGAATGTCAGCTTATAGAATGAATTGGAAAAAAAAAATCTGATTTCCTATTATTCGACTTCTTTCATGGAGTAAGTACAAGAAATTCAAATAATCTGCCGAAAGTCTTCCAATAACTTTCTTTGGAATTTGTTCATATGAAAAATCTATAATAGCTTCTAATAGTTGAGGCTGGGTATATATCAGAGTTGGTTTCAATATAGTAGTCACAAATTACTTTTTAGCTCATGGGAAAATATCGTAGTATTTTATTAGTTTTCACCACAATAATGTCTCCAGAAACTTGTCTGGTTACATTTCCTCATAATATTTCATTTCCCTTACAGAGTGAGAGCAAGAAATTCGAATAATAGAAGAGAGTCTTTCAATAAGCCCCTTTGGAATCTTTTCATGCTACATTTGTGCGATAGCTGCTGGTATTATTGGCGAGAAATCACTTTGGCTGGGGTATATCATTCGTGAATATGAGATTCGTTTATGTGACATTGTATTTATAGTTCTATTAATATCTAGGTTGGAAGCTATATTAATATAGTGAGGTGTGTTAAAGAAAGCGGAAAGTGTAAAATTGATTCGATGGTGTAATAGAAATACTTTCTTTGATGTAATAAAGAATTGCATACTGATATTTCAATTTTAAGTACGTGCGTGCATAAGCCTGTAAAGCATAGCCTATATTTTCTTAAAAATGTGATTTCAGAATTGTACAAAAATAAATAAAATAAAATATAATCACAGGGCTAAGAATTATGTACTGAATCAATAATACCTGCCATGATTTGTCTTAGCTATTGATAGTAATCTTTAAATAATTGTTAAATAATTTTTTTTGTGCTTGTTAAGTAGCTATATACCTTTCTGAAGCACCATTTTGTGTTCAGGTGCTGTACTTTTATGAGAGTGATCAAATATTTTGATGGTTTGTTTTCAGTTGAAAAATCAGAAATAGTTTCTGCTAATTTAGATTATGTAAAATTAGGTTACGTTTATATTATTATTAAAGCTAAAAATATTATTTAGATGAATTCATTCGTTCGCAATTTTTAATTTGCATAACATATGTTTTGATTTTTAATGTAATATTTTTGTTAAAATTAAATTAAATTCTTCCATTCTGTAATAATTTAGCATTAACCATAACATTAATAATTATACACAAGGGTAGTAATTTACTCAATAAAAATCAGCATTTCAATAAAAAAATAATGATTGTCTAAGCTTTTTCAAATCTTTCCTTAATGCCGAATAAATTTCAAAGTTTACTTTTCAGAAAATATTGCAAATATTTATTTTCGATAATCCGTTTTTAAAAAGAGTCTCTCCATATTTTTATAACCTTTTCATCCATTTATATATTGTGGTTTAGGTTATTAAATTTGTGGTGCTTCTTAAGGTTTGAAGTTCCAGGGACTTCCAAAATAACTCGTAAATATACACATGGATAAATTCCGCAAAATAAGTAGCAACGGTAACAACAGCGACTTTATGAGTTTATTTTATTCTTAATATCATAAACTTGTTCAGAAAGGCATTCTAGAAATAGAAGTTATCAAAAAAAAATAAAAATATAACAACATCTTGATTTGCACAACCAATTTTTGCATATATTCGATAATAACTCAGTATATTAACTTGTTTACGATATTTATTCATAATAGCAAAAACTCCAGAGAAAATGTCCCACTTATCTGGTGTTTCCTTTCATTGGTTATTGCAGATCCAATTCAATTACAAGGGAAAGTATAAGCAGAAAAGCGAAAATATACAAATAATAACATGAAAATTTTCAGTTTTCTCTTTTTTTATTGGAAACTTTTTCTAGATTTCTTAAATAGAAGGCTTTTTGCTTGCGATTTAAATACAACTTTTGAAATAGAAGTATATAAATGTATTTCTTGAAGCATAAGGCATTGTAAATAGTAATGCTTAAAATTGTTTATATTTAAATATACTACCTAAAAATAGAATTTAGATATTAAATAGAAATACTTTAGATTGAATATATTGGTACCGGATAATTCAGTAGCTAGCATTCTCGCCCTCGGTACCACAGGTTTTCTGTTCGAATCCCGTTATTGTAAATGATGTTTCAAGTGGTTCGAAATCCATTTTAAAATTATGTTGGTTATTTATATTGATTCCGGTATAATTAGCCCTAGTGTACAAACAATGACCGTATAGAACGACAAACTATGCCTTAGTTTGAATATGAATAATTGATATAGTAAGGATATTTACATTTAATGAATATTTGAGTAATATTTAATAAAATGCAATATTTGAAACATAATTCAGCATAACAAGAATGAATAAAAATAAATAATCTACATAAAATTCGAAAATTCGAAATTATTTTCATTCCTTTATCAAAACGCATCCTTAGGATTTGAAAATTTTCTTAACTTGCTGAATTCTTTTGTCAAGTTTATTATAAAAATTAGCATGATATTCGTCACAAATGTAAATGTATCTGCTTAAATAATTTCAAAAGGCATACAAATATAATTAATAAGTATTTGAAAACCAAGATATTTTTTTAAGATCTGTGGTTTATTATTTTATTCTGTTTATTGTGTTTTTTTTTTCAGCATTACAGTTTTCTTTTAAATGAATCATTACAAAACAACAGAAAAATCCGAATATTCAAATTCGAGAAATATCATAATAAATAACTCTCACTGTAATTGTAGGAAATAATACAACTAAATAATAAATAAGACGTGACAGTCACTAATAACTGTTGAAAGATACTTACGTCAAAATGTACTATTGTTTTGAAATGTAAAATTGTCAATGTACAATTGTTCAACACAAATATTTATTTAAAACAAAAACAGATAAAAAACAATAACATTTTTCAACGTCAAAGAAGTAATGCCAGTTAATGAAAATACATAATTTTTATTATTATTATTTTTCAAAAAATAATATTTTTTAAAAACTATGCCAGGTGTGTACAAAAGAAGAAATATGCGTTTTACCTAAAATCAGGTATGCAAAAGTTAACATAGGGAAAACAAGTTTTGATTAAAAATTATGTAGTTTAGATTTTTTTTTTTACCCTGTATAAAAAACATTTAGAGGTTTTTGTTTAATTTAGAGGTTAAATTAAAAAAGTGTTTCTTTGCGCATTCTTTAGTGCTGAAGAAATATAAAAAAAAAATGTTTGGATGTTTCTTTTATAAAGCATAACTTTTTCATGTTATAGTTACATTATGCATCTGAAACATAAACATCAATTTTTCTTTTATGTATTTATTCTAAGTACCATGATGGCATATCTGAAATCTCATTAAATAGCATTTTTAAATATGTATGTTTCATAACTAAAATTCACAGTTCAAGTAACTTAACGTAAGGAATGAATTTCTAAATAAAATGTTTTACGGTTCTACTTTTTGTTTCAAAGAAACACTTCATTTACACATACAAATTATTTGCTTTTAAGAATGGAAACCCACATAAATGCTACATTTTAAGGCTTGAGCAATTGAAAAATGTTAAAAAAATAAACATTGGTTTAAATGGAATAAAATGCGTGTTTCTTAAATTATTCTTAATTGTTTCTTAGAATTAGTAAGTTTGGATTAATTAAAAATACTTTTCTTTGTATTACTATACTAAGCATATATTTTGATAAGCAGAAAATTAAAATAGTGTCGTATTTACCATTTATGTAATTAAATTTTGAATAGCAAAATGAAGAATATTCCTCAAAAGCAATTAAATTCAAAACATGCATATAATTAAAGAGGAAAAAAATATGCATAAATCTTTTTGTTGGTGTATTTAACTATATTATTATAAATTGAAGTTATGAGTGTTTAACTGCAAATTAATTTTATCTTTATTTCCAATTAGTTTTGTAAACGATTGTCTTAAAAGATTTTATTTAAATCCTTTTCACAGGTTTTTAGTCACGCATTAGAGGATTTACGACTTTAGAATGGATGCTCTCTCGTAAGGAAAGATGGCCGAGTTGGTTTTAAGATTTCAAATTGCAACGGTTAAGATCATATGAATGTTTGGCCAATCAGTTTGGCCTTCATATCTAAACACCGCTTTAAACAAATAACAAATCATTTTAACATGCCATCTTAAAACAAATCATTTTATTAAATTATTTTAGAACAAATATTTTTAACGAATCATTTTAGAATAAATTATTTTAAAGAATCATTTTAGAACAAATATTTTTACGAATCACTTTAGAATAAATTATTTTAAAGAATCATTTTAGAACAAATATTTTTAACGAATCATTTTAGAATAAATTATTTTAAAGAATCATTTTAGAACAAATATTTTTAACGAATCATTTTAGAATAAATTATTTTAAAGAATCATTTTAGAACAAATATTTTTAACGAATCATTTTAGAATAATGTATTTTAAAGAATCATTTTAGAGCAAATATTTTTAACGAATCATTTTAGAATAAATTATTTTAAAGAATCATTTTAGAACAAATATTTTTAACGAATCATTTTAGAATAAATTATTTTAAAGAATCATTTTAGAACAAATATTTTTAACGAATCATTTTAGAATAATGTATTTTAAAGAATCATTTTAGAACAAATATTTTTAACGAATCATTTTAGAATAAATTATTTTAAAGAATCATTTTAGAACAAATATTTTTAACGAATCATTTTAGAATAAATTATTTTAAAGAATCATTTTAGAACAAATATTTTTAACGAATCATTTTAGAATAAATTATTTTAAAGAATCATTTTAGAACAAATATTTTTAACGAATCATTTTAGAATAAATTATTTTAAAGAATCATTTTAGAACAAATATTTTTAACGAATCATTTTAGAATAAATTATTTTAAAGAATCATTTTAGAACAAATATTTTTAACGAATCATTTTAGAATAAATTATTTTAAAGAATCATTTTAGAACAAATATTTTTAACGAATCATTTTAGAATAAATTATTTTAAAGAATCATTTTAAAACAAATATTTTTAACGGATCATTTTAGAATAAATTATTTTAAAGAATCATTTTAGAACATTTTAAACAGTAAAGGCTATAATCATATGAATGTTTGGCCTTTGTTTCACCATTGTTTTTTTTATATCTAAACTTGTCCTGACTTGACTTAGTATTTTATGATGTGTGTCTCAATTTATCCAATTTTTTTTTAAAGTACAGCATATAAAAGAATTTGACAAAAGTAAAAACGACACATTTATAAAGGATCTACTCTGAGATTCGAAATTCTTGATATTATTGCCTTTGAAGGCTTATAAACTTCTTTTAAAATACAAAAAAAAAACGTTTCACATACTTTCTAGCAACCAAAAGACTAAATAAAAAGAGTAGTTTTGTAAAAGTACGAAATAGATAAAACTACAGATTAAATATATCATAACATTTTAACAGTTAACAATGATTAAGAATATATGAAGTACAACTAGTTCTTAAAATAAAAAGTGAAAAAGAAAGAATAACCCCAGAAAGAAAAAAGTGTGATACCCCATAGCTTACAAGGTTATGAGACTTTTCGTAGAAATGAACTATAGTTGTTGTCTTATAATATGCATCCTCTGACATATCAAGTATCTAATAGTAAGATAGAACTCTATACCCAAAAGCGCTTTGCAGCTTATTTCGTGCTGCTACATATTTTATACATTGACACAAAATGTTTTCAATTGTTTCGTTCTACAATCGTTTTTCGTCGGGCCTGAATGGCCGAGTGGCTAGCGCTCTGGCTCTCGGTACCACAGGTTTCGGGTTCGAGTCCCGGCGGTGCCATGGATGTTGTCGTGGTTCGGAATCCACTTTAAACCGTAGGTCCCTGTCGAATATGATCGTAGAGCGTTGCGGGGGCATTGTTACTCCGTGGCTTATCTTCAAGTTACACACGCCCCCTGGGTCATGTAAAGTGAGTAACGTTTGTGCAGAGCTTGCCTTAAGGCATCCAAGACCAAGTGTCTAAGTGTTTGCCAGCTGCATTTGAAAGAAAAAAATTAACAATTGTTTTTCGTTCAACTGAATGATACTGATTATCAAGGAGGATATTTTCATCTACTGCACAACAGCCTGAATTTCTCTTAACAGAGCGGAATAATTTTTCGTAAATAAGATGATTTCTAAACGGCTTTGGTCATCGACAACATCATTTTCTTTTTCTAATGGGCTTCGTCAAAGAATCCTGTATAAGCAAATAAACCCCATACTAATGAAGAATTTTGGGAAGCATACAGTTGGAAATTTATGCCATTCCAAGAGACTAACTGAAATTTACTTACTGCAACACATGTCATCATGCTTATTTATACAATAAGGGATGCACAGCATAATTTGGGAGCTTACTATGATTCCCTTTGTAGAACATCAGCTAAACATTTTCCCTTTGTAATTTCAACTTTTATTTATTAAAAACAATTAATAAATATATGTATTTCGACTTCTAGATCATATTGCTTTACAATATGTTCATTAATAAAAAAAAACCCATTTGTGAACAATATTTACATGAAGTTATCAATAAAATAATTTTTCTCTATTATTATTTATATTTATTATTCACCTTGTGTTATTTTTGTTGTTGTTGTTTCTTATCCCACTTGGCTGGCCAAGCCCACGAGCCCATATGGACTCATGATTGAAGGGGAAGGAAGCAGCTTCTGTTGTGATGGAGCACCCGTAGGTAGAAGCCTGACTTTTGCTCCGTGACGCTCTTACATTCATTGAAGATCGGGACCTACGGCTTAAAGTGGATTCCGAACCACTACGAACATCCATGGCACCGCCGGGATTCGAACCCGAAACCTGTGGCACCGAGCGCCAGAGCGCTAGACACTCGGCCATTCAGGTCCCAAATTTGCCAACGGCACGCAGTGTTCCCAGGTGGTCACCCACCCAAGTACTGACCGCGCCCAATGATGCTTAACTTCGGTGATCTAACGAGAACCGGTATATTCAGCATGGTACGGCCGTTGGTACAAAAACAACCTTATTACACAATTCACCTTGTTATATATCAAAGCCTATCAAATAAAAAAAAGATTGATTTTTACAAATAAAAAGAAATTCAGAGCTATTTCAACCAAAAATATTCTAAACATAAATTTAGTTTAGGGTAGGAGAAAAGATAAAAAAAAATCCATTCATAGCTTCCTTCAACCAAAAACCTATATAGATATATTCTTCTGCTTCTTTAATCGATTCAAGAAAGCTGCTCACGTTAAAACTTTTCGATTTCACCGAAAAATCCCTTTTTTTTCCCTTCTACGCAAGAAGTTTGAAAAACGGATACAGAATGCCACAATCGTTGCGTGCCACGGCGAGCAAAAGAAAGTATGCCAGTGCCACGGGAGTGGTTAGGGAAAAATTGGATTCCTTCGAATAATCAGTATTAAAATAGGCTTCTTTTTTTTCGCGACGGACAAAGGTTATAGGAAATGGACGTTCTTATACATATTTTGGGGATATTCAAAGGATTTTCGACTTGAAATTGCGGAAAAGTATCATTCGATTGTTAAAAATTTGGGAGATGAGTTTTTTTAGGCTGGAAAAAGATATTTCATCTATATTTCCTCAGAGAAATAATTTTTTTTTTGGTTCACATTTCTGTTTCGATCATTTTCAAAAAGAGGAAAATATTTAGGGAAAATTATACTTGTTATATAGGAAGAAATCTCGCATATATTATTCATTGTTTGATTGTTTTGCTAGTAATGCTTATTTTGGGAAAAGACGAATTATTTGTATTTACAGTAAATACACACTTGGGGAAATTGTTGCCTGGCAAATCTGGACATTTTCGCAAATAACACGGTGGAATTCTTATATTTTTAAATACATTATTTCTGACTGTTGTCTGAATTTCATCCTTAATTATTTATTTTTATTCTACATGTATTATATTTTTCGAATTTAAATATAAATGCATGTATTTATATTTAAATTCTTTAAATATCTTTAAAATAATTTAAATTCCTATTTAAATTCTTTTAAAGATAAATCAAGTGCTTCAAAGTGTTATGTAAAATCTATTTTAAATTGTAAGAGACGTAATTAATCTTGCTGCCATTGTAAGAAATGTCAAATGACGGTAAAAACTAATTGTTAAATTCAATTAT
The DNA here is from genome assembly GCA_021605075.1 of Caerostris darwini. NCBI lineage: Eukaryota > Metazoa > Arthropoda > Arachnida > Araneae > Araneidae > Caerostris > Caerostris darwini. The sequence continues at coordinate 696,476 of BPLQ01015685.1, forward strand.
TTATGTATTATTTCGCAAATATTTGATAATAACACAGCATGAATAAAATAGAAGGATCTATGTATTTGGTAGCTTGTTTACCGTATTTATTCATAAGATCTAATAACAAAAACTGCAGAGAAAACATCTCACTTATCTGGTGCTTCCTTTCATTGGATATTGCAGCTCCAATTAAATTACAAAGAAAAAACGTAAAAAGAAAAGAGGAAATATATAAATAATAAGAGGGAAATTTTTATTTTCCTCTTTTTATAGGGAAAATCTTTTCTAGATTTCTTAAATGGTAGTTTTTTAGCTTGCAATTTAAATACAAATTTTGAAATATAAGTATATGAATGTGTTTGTTGATGCATAATGTATTGAAAAATAATAGTGTACCAGCCTACACTAGACCTATAACGGATTCAAGCAGAATGCCTTTCTCCTATGAACCCGAGTTCATGGGAACACTTTTTAATTTTTATTTACAAGCATTGTATATATATATATATATATATAATTATACATTATTGCACATTATATATATATATATATAATGTTTGTAAGTAAAAATTAAAAAGTGTTCCCATAAACCCGAAAGAGGCCTTCTGCTTGAATCCGTTATAGGTCTAGTGTAGGCTGGTACACTATTATTTTTCATTTTTCAATTTTATATATATATATATATATATATATATATATATATATATATATATATATATTTATACAGGACTATATTTGCAAAAAAATGGAGATTATAAATAATTTCATTTGCAAGTGCAGTGCACTTCAAGGTGGGAAATATTTCAGTATTCTAGAGGCTACTACGAATCTATTTCCCCAGGACTACTGCAGACCTTCTTTATCGCACGGCGTCATATACGAAACCACAAGGGGTTCACTTTGAAAACAGGGGGAAATTCCGATCTATTCAGTCACTTTAGAGGAGAAAACAAAAACTGTCGATTCGAGGCAGAACTCTCTTCTTTTTCTCCAAATGCCTCCCTTTCAGAAAATCAGTCAGATTCCATCTCTTCTAATTTGAAATCGATATCTCCTCAGCCCATGATCTGTCACCAATTACGATGCAACAACTCATGGTGTAGTTCATATTCCATCTATAATTTTTTCTACCTGTTGAGGTCAGACGGAAATTCGCTAATTTCATGAATCTTATTAAGTATACATGATACCGAATACCTGCTATCAGATTTGAGTCCCAGGTTGTTCTCACTAGTGCAAAAAACTAATTGAATATAATTTAACTACTCACAACACTGCTTATCTACTGTCAAATTTGAGAGATAGGTTATTATTAAGTACTTGCTTAAGAATATGCATTCCTCTCTTCTCGAAACAGAAATGATACAACTCTACCAATGGGAAAAATGCTATAATAGTCTTGTTTTATTAATTTATATACGCGAACCTCCGGCTAATATTCATTATAGGAAAATACTATTACACATGTAAAGAAAAGTTTTAAAAAGGAAGAAATAAGTAAACATCTTAAAAGTGGAAATCAAAAATGTTCTACAGACCAAAACTCGTAACAGCCAACATCTCTAATTTTCTAAGAGTCGCTTATTTTTTTTCTTTATAAAGTACAAAAATACACTTAACACGTTCCCTGCTCAAGTTTAAGTGATCTTACGGGATCTAAAAGTAAATAAAAAGAAAAGACTGATTTCAAATAAAACTGACTAGCTATACTTCGAGATTATAAAAGAGCCATTAAAGATTGACAAGTTGGATTATCAACACATGCGAGGTGGGTTGATTGTATTGAAGCTCTGAGACAGAGAATGAAAGCAGTCTGACAAAAAGCGGACTGAAATCTTTTAGAACATGAAAAACCTTTTAGAACATTTTGCACTGCCTACAACCCTTTTTTCTTTGAAAGGAGGAAAAAAAGCATGTAACAACATTTTGACTTCTTCCGGGTTATTCCATAAATGGAGCCCGTGTTTTTAAAGTGCATCTCTACAAGGTTCACACAGCTAAAGTTGGATGATAGGAATTGCAGCATTCCTTTCCGAAGAAAAAAAAATATATTCATAACTCTCTTAAATGAGTTTAATTTAAACATTGTTAAAAAATTAACAAATTAAAAAAAAACTTTAAAAAAAAATTCATATATTTTTATATTTTGACAACTTACCATATTTGAATTTCCTTTCTAAAAAAAATCTGTGTAATTTCAAAACTCTGTGTCCTTTCCTTGCAGAACTTAATTGTAGAACTCTGTGTTCCTTTCCTTGTAGAACTTAATTGTAAAACTCTGTGTCCTTTCCTTGCAGAACTTAATTGTAGAACTCCGTGTTCCTTTCCTTGTAGAACATAATTGTAGAACTCTGTGTCATTTCCTTGTAGAACTCTGTGTTCCTTTCCTTGTAGAACTTAATTGTAGAACTCTGTGTTCCTTTCCTTGTAGAACTTAATTGTAGAACTCTGTGTTCCTTTCCTTGCAGAACTTAATTGTAGAACTCTGTGTTCCTTTCCTTGTAGAACTTAATTGTAGAACTCTGTGTCCTTTCCTTGCAGAACTTAATTGTAGAACTCTGTGTTCCTTTCCTTGTAGAACTTAATTGTAGAACTCTGTGTCCTTTCCTTGTAGAACTCTGTGTTCCTTTCCTTGTAGAACTTAATTGTAGAACTCTGTGTTCCCTTCCTTGCAGAACTTAATTGTAGAACTCTGTGTTCCTTTCCTTGTAGAACATAATTGTAGAACTCTGTGTCCTTTCCTTGTAGAACTCTGTGTTCCTTTCCTTGTAGAACTTAATTGTAGAACTCTGTGTTCCTTTCCTTGCAGAACTTAATTGTAGAACTCTGTGTTCCTTTCCTTGTAGAACTTAATTGTAGAACTCTGTGTCCTTTCCTTGCAGAACTTAATTGTAGAACTCTGTGTTCCTTTCCTTGTAGAATTTTGTGGGAACATGATATAGTTTTGTCGTAAAAGAGAAAAAAATAAATAAATGGAAAAAAATAAAAACTAATGATTGGAATAAATAAATGATTGGAAAAAATAAAAACAATCTTATGAAAACAATAAATTGTTACTAGTCTACAATTTTACATTTTCGGTTATAGAAAAATATACGAAGCTATTGTTAGTAATTGGGCCTGATGGCCAAGTGACTAGCGCTCTGGCGCTCGTTGCTACAGATTTCGGCTTCAAGACCCAGCGGTGCCATGGATGTTTTACGTGCTTCGAAATCCATTTTAAACCATAGGTCCATGTCTAACAAGTCTGTAGAGGGTTGGGCTTAGGGCTGACAACCCTAATGAGTAAACGGAAAACATCTACTGTCTCGAAATATGCCAGTAGCAGATGGCCTTGACTTACCTTAGGGCTGTTGCACCAATGAAGAATGGAGTGCATATCATACAATTTTATAATGCCATGTTATTTTTGTTTTGGTTTAAGGTTTCCCATTGAGAAATCATTTTTTTTATTACTATAAATACATAATCTTGAATTTATTTTCAATTCCCTTACAATTATAACGATTTAAAGATAATGAGATTGATTGTAGATCTCGTTTTCGTACATAATTGTCTTAGAAACAAACATGAATTTGCAAGTATTATCAATACAATTCTAATAAAAGCACATAAAAAAGGAAAATAATAGTCAAACAAGATTTATATATGCAATTCATTATACGAAAAATAGTAACATGCATGTAAAAACATCTTTTAAAAAACAAGAAATGAATAAACATCTTAATCAAAAAACGTCCGAGGAAATCAAAAAACTTCCAAAAGCCCAAAACTCGTAACAGCCAACAGCTCCAATTTTCTAAGTATTATTTATTTTTTCCTTTTTAAATTATAAAAATACACTTAACACCGTTCCTTGTTCAAGTTCAGGTGATCTTACTAGATCTAAAAGTAAATAAAAAGAAAAGAGTGATTTCAAATAAAACTGACTTGCTATTTTTCTCCCAGATTATAAAAAAAGCCGTTCAAGATTGACAAGTTGGATTATCAACGCATGCGAGATGGGTTGATGGTAGCGAAGCTTTGTGACAGAGAATGAAAGCAGTCTGTCAAAAAGCGGACTGAAATCTTTTAGAACATGAAAAACCTTTTAGAACATTTTGCACTGCCTAGAAGCCTTTTTTTCTTTGAAAGGAGGAGAAAAAAGCATATAAGTACATTTCGACTTCTTCCGGGTTATTCCATAAATGGAGCCCGTGTTTTTAAAGTGCATCTCTACAAGAGTGACAGAGCTGAAATTGAATGACAGGAATTGTAGCTTTCAATTCTGAAGAAAAAATTATAACTCGCTTCAATGAAAATTTAATTTAATAATTAAAAAAATATATAATTTTTCTTTTAAAAATTGCATCAATTTTCATATACTTTCATATACAACTTTTTTTTTCTGTCATTTGTTAGTAAAAGGACTCAAGAACTGATATTATATTTTCGTAAAAGTGAAAAATTAAATAAATGAATGGACAAAAATAAAAAAAAAACCTAATGAATGGAAAAAATATTAAAAAAATATTGAATGGAATAAATGAATGAATGGAAAAATTAAAACAAAAATGATAAAATGGAATAAATGAATGAATGGAAAAATTAAAACAAAAATGATAAAATGGAATAAATAAACGAATGGAAAAATTTAAAAAAAAACTAAATGGAATACATAAATGAATGAAAAAAATAAAAATAATATAAAGAATGGAATACATAAATGAATGGAAACAAATAAAAAATACCAGTGAATGGAATAAAGAAATGAATGAAAAAAAAATAAAAAAACAATCTTCAAAACCAATAAATTGTTACTTGACTACAATTTTACATTTTCAGGTATAAAAAAATACACCAAGCTATTGTTGGCAATGAGGCCTGTTAGCCGAGTGACTAGCGTTCTGTCGTTCAGTGCAACAGGTTTCGGGTTCAAGTTTCAGCTGTGCAATGGATGTTTGTAGTGTTTCGGAATCAACTTTAAACCGTAGGTTCCGGTATAATAAGTCTGCAAAGCGTTAAGCGTAGTGCTTGACAAGCCTTCTCCGTAAAAAGCAAGCATCTACTGTCTCAAAATCTGCCATTTGGCAAACGGCCTTAGTCCACAATGGAGATGTTGCGCTAATCATGATGATTGTTATGTTGTTGTTGTTATCGTGTCCATGGATTTAAAATATAATTATCAAAGTTAGACAAGTCAAAAGTCTTCACGATAGCGGCAGCTAGCAATAGTGCCGTTTCACTATACAGGACTTCTCTTAAGTTGGCCTCGATTGGCACCATATCCAATTGCAAAACATGGGGAGTGAATGCTGGACACTCTAGAATGTGCTTAGGTGTTAGGAAAGCATTAGGTCAATTTTTGCAGGGGGATGATTCTTATAACTGCTGGCTATAGCTGCTTCTTTTTTAATGGTTGACTATGAATTGGAAGGAATGTCCAATTCCAAAGTGTGATTGTGTGCTAATGATCTTACTGGGATCTGTATCCCTGGAGCGATTTTTTTTTTATTTTTGAAATTTAATTTAAATTTAAATTTTTGTAGCTTAGAATATAATCTGATTAGTTTCATCTTGATATTTTTGTAAATTTTATTGAATGTAAAACAGTTTATTCAATGGATAAACTACATGAAATATAATAAAATGCGCTTATATATAAGTCACAAACAGTATCATGCTGAAGTTTGAATTTTTTAAATGAAAAGCGATGATTTTTGAAGTATAGAATTATAAAACTTCTAAAATATTTTTTTGTTTAATAAAAATAATTCATTTAATTTATCTTTTTTAATTTTTAGTTAAGCTCTGTTGAAAAAAAAATGTGTAGAAATTTCAAGGATGTAAATTTCATTTCTAACTTTTACAATTCGATATCATGACAACATTTTCTGGCTCTTTGTATTTTAAATAGTTAATTCATTTGTAAAACACGCTGTGTGATAAACTTAATATAAATATTCTTATGAAAACCGCATTAAATCTCGTCAACACATTTTTTTTTTCAATTCCTTCTATTAGCTCACACTCTCCCTATATATATCTTGTTCAAATTTTCAATCGTTCATAAAATACTTTTTATTCATCCACTCGAGTTCAAATACATTTTTTTTAACTTGTAGTGGATGACACTTGATGGTAATACAGTCTTTTCAAATATTAATTCAGTAATTAAATTTAATAGATTAATTTTAGTTTTTTTTTAAATTTAAGTTGCATATATCTACCAATAGATGGCTCCAGATAAACTTAAAAAAATGAATGAAAGTTATTTATAAAGGTCTTTCTGTAATATAGTGGGGAAAAAAAGTAGGAATTGACTTTAAAATTTTCTCTTTATATTACTTGTTTAATATTATACAACCCTAAATGCATTTGATTTTAATATATATTTCGTCACATAAATTCAATACATACATGCATGTGCCACATCAGTTCGAAAATTATGTCACATAAACACACTTTTCTCTTAATACTTTTCTCGCACAAAACAACAAATATAATTCTGATTCTAGGAGAAGCTGTACTGTAGCATGTTTTTCTGAGGGGAAAAGTTTTGGTATTTCATTCCCAAGAGAGAGGAATGTTCAATCTTAAGGTCTACTTTTCATTCTCAGGTGCATATATATTATACTCAGATGGATCACACACTTCGAATTTAAGTGTTGCTGCCAAATCAATAGTTGTTTCCTGTTGTAGCATTTTATCTCCCTGGAAGAGTAATGGCATTTCATTCCCAGGAGAGAGGAATGTATATTCTTTGGCAAGTACATAATAACAACATATTACTCAAATTTGACAGCGGACAAAGCAGTATTGTGGTTAGTTACATTCCATGCAATTAATGATTTGTGTTAATGAGAACAATTTATCACTCAAATCTGATAGCAGATATTCGGTGTATAGTGAGACTCATGTATAACGAGCTTCACAAAATTAGCAAATGTTTGTGTGACCTGTATTACAGGCAATAAGTGTTTTGTTCTAATGAGAACAATCTGTCTCAGAAATCTAATAGCAGATAATCAGGGTCATGGATAATGATACGCTACGAAATTAGTCATTGTCTGTACAACGTTCACGGGTTAAAATAATTACATATTGAGTATGTACTACACCATAAGTTGTTCCATTGTGATTGTTGATAGACCACGAGCTGAGAAATGTCTACTCCAATGAGAAGTGAGGGAAGCTAATCCCCTTGATGGATGTTTTTAAAAGCAGGTTTTTGGTGAAGAAGGAGTTCTGTGATGAGTCTATCACAAGTTTTGTTTTTCTTTTCCCCTGAATATTCCGGTGTTTCCGCCTATTTTCTAAGTGAACGGCTTAGTGGTTTCGTGTATCACGCCATGTGATAATTAAGTGATACCGCAGACCTGCAGATTAGACGTAAAATGGAGAAGTCTGAAAATATCTGACCTTGGAATAAACTGCATTTATGATTTAATCGTGCACTTGTGCATTTATATTTTTAATTTTCATTTCTTGGTATAATAATCCAGAGTTCATTATTTGTATATCTGTCCATCTATCTATCTCTATCTATACATATATATATATATATATATATATATATATATATACAGAGAGAGAGAGAGAGAGGAAGAGAGAGAGAGAGAGGTAGAGAGAGGGAGAGAGTTCTTGTAAATAAAAATTAAAGTGTTCCCATAAATCTGAAAATGGCCGTCTGATCTCTATAACCTGAGTGATGTCCATCATCTTAGATATATATACAAACTTGTTTTATAAATTATATTAAAAAATAAGTATCCTTATGTTGATCAAAAAGTGTTAGATGTAATATAATCCAAATATTTTAATTTGTTTAACCAATTAATTATAATCTAATTAAATTATATTCGCAAGACAGCCACAATTCTGAAAATTTCTGTTTACAATGCATCATTATAATTACAAATACAGTATATCTCTCTTGATATATGTACTTAGAAATTTTGTACTGCTATCAACAAGAAAATAAAACCAAATATTTACTCTACATCGTCCAGATTATGTTAAATATAAACATTCCTTCTAACTCTCCCATTATGTTATGTCTGATGTATGAAGAATCTCTCCAACAAACTTTCTCACACACATGTACATATCCAAACTTCGAAACGAATGTCGCGTGGAATTGTAAAGATTTCCCAGTCATATGCTGATTTGTTCTTCCTGCTTTTCCGGATGTCAACCTTCGAAATGATATTTCCTTCATTAAAGGGATCCTGACGACTTAATGAGCGTTGCCGACGTTTGTGTCTCCATATTTGCGGAAGAGACGAGAGAAATAATTCCTTTAATAAGACATCAGTGTTTAAAGAATGATTTATATTATTATAAGGAATTTCGACATTACTAGATAACCGAATAACTATAATTAAAGTATAAATGTACAAAATGAAATATATGCGAATCGCAATTTCGTGTACATACTATTTAAACCATGGAGAATTAAAAAAAAAAAAAAAGAAAAAAATCGACATCACGAGTTCACTTTAATTTGCATTGATGTAACTTGGAATTTCTTATTGCTTATTCTTATTGCAATGAACCATAAAAAACTTATTCTATTGCATAATACGCGTTGTTCCTTAATCCACTTGCTAGACAGCAACATCTAGACTAAGTCCAAGAACCCGTGTGGTCTCATGGAAGGAGGGGAAGGGGGGGGAACAGTTTCTGTTGTGATGAAACATCCGTAGGTAGAACTATGACTTGGCTCCGCGACCCTGAAGGATAGGGCAGTGCCTTCCTGGAAGACGTTTGGGGGAATTACACCGCAGTTGTGTATCTTATAGGGAAAAACACGGAAAACTTCGGCAAGTTAGTCCGACTAACGGGGGAATGATGACCGACTGGCAAGTACTTTTGCACTCGATACCACAGGTTTCAAGTTCGAATCAAGGCGGTGCCGTGGATATTTGTAATGGTTCGGAATCCACTTTAGGCCGTAGGTGCCGGTCTCCTATAATTCTGAACCGTCACAAAGCCCAACCGGACTTCTCACCAAACAGTATAGGGATAACTCGGCTCTAGGCACAGTGATGTGCGATTTAATCGTAATAGTAATAGTAGTAGTAGTCCGACTAACAAGACAAGATATTGAACATCTAAAACTTCATTTATCCTCCAAAATTTTCAAAACAGTCTCTACAACAAAGCAGCCAGCGGATTGAACCCCGGACCTAATGCTAAGCCACTGAGTCCATGTGTCACAAGTCGGGCATTGATTTTGTAAAATTGATATACAAATTTTAAAAAACTTTTTTATATGAATTAAATAGATTAACTGGCTAACTTAGCTCTGCATGGTTCTAGAAACATGGGATTAAGTCAAAGCGTTGGAGAGCTGAAGATCTTTTAGCAATACCCAGCAATCCGCGACGGCATGCTGTCGCCCAGTTCCGACTTCTGACTGGCCACGACTGTCTAGCAGAACATCTCCATCGCATTAAAATCTTTTCGAATCCTGGCTGCCCCCTATGTGGTTCAACAGACCCAATGAACAGAGACCACCTCCAACGATGTGCGGTACTTGACGGCGACTCGGAGACAGCGCTTTACTGGCGTTTGAGAGACTCTTAAGGCAATGACTTCGGTCATCTTTGCATTTTTTTGACATTTATTCTTTTGTATTTTTTTGTTATTACTATTTTTATTCTTCTTGTACTTGCTTTGCCATTGGAAATAAAAAAAAAAATGGTTCTAGAAACAGCTTTTGTTTTTTGAAGACTTACAAGTTGCCTTTTGCAAAATAATTGCTTGAGAAAATTGAAAATTCTTCTGCTATATTGCGATATTAATTTAAGAGTAAAAGAAAGGTACAGGAAAAATTCGGAAGTTTGCGAAAACCGATTTTTGGTTTAAAATGTTTGGTACTTAGGACCTGTTTCTGGAAGGTTGATGCAAATCATTACAACAAATCAAGGTTTAAGCTTCTGCGCTTGTTATGCATGATTCAACTTCTTGAACAATAATTTTGGTTAATATCTAGTACACTGTATAAACTGTATATTATAGTGTAGAATATCATGCGTATCATTAATCATGCCTGAAATATTATTTTAACGGCTTGAGGCTGTTTCGAATTCGAGTTTGGGTGGTGCCATGGACATTTGTAGTATCGTGCCTAGGTTTATAGGGAAAATATTAGGAGAATTATTGCTGCTATTGATACTTTATATCTATGAATAAATATATACATAGGTTCTCTTGATTTAAAAACATTTAATCTATTGAACATTTTAAAATCCGTACATCAGTTATTTATTAATACATTATCCCTATAATGAGAATCATTTCTACCATTGATATCCCTTCTTTCCATGGATAAATATCCTTATCTGCCTTGAATGAAAAAAAAAATATGTATTATTAAACAAATATATTTTAAAATCCATCCATAAGTTATTTATTAATAAAATATTTTTCGATCAGAATATGCAATTATGATTATACAGCTATCATCATAATATTTTCCCTATGTTTATAGGTAAAATATTATGTGGATCACTTCTATTATTGATACCACTTGCATCCATGAATAAATATTATCATCCTTAAGTACATTGAATTAAAAAATATATATTTATTCTGCTATCTAGTATATTTTAAAATCTATTCATTAGGTATTTATTAATACAATATATTTCTATCAGAATGTGCAGTGAGCACCATAATATTTTCCCTATGTTTATAGGAAAAATATTATGAGAAATCCTTCAGTCATAAACTTCCCTTGTGTTCATGAATAAATATCCACATTTTCCAGTGCTTTGAATTTAAAAAAAACAGCTATTCTATTAAACTAATATATTTTAAAAGGTATCCATAAGTTATTTATTAATGCACTATACTCCGATTACAAAAGTATGAAATTATGTTTATTTCAATTACATAAAACATATAAATAATTTATTCTATCAGGATACTAGTTTCTCTCTTTAAAGATTTAAGCAAAAGAAAAATGCCTTTATTATAAAACATCTTAATTGAATATTTTATTATGCAAGCATTTTTTATTATTAATGAATATTATATTCAAATTATTTGTCATCTAATGATATGCGCGTTATTACACATTTAAAGTTTTTATTCTCTATTTAGTTTTCATAAAGTATGAAAAGAATGAAATTCCCTTAAAGATTATTTTATTAGACGAAAACCACCTTCAAGTAATATGCAAAATACGTACAAATAATTAATGTTTTCAAACAGATAGTATTGCGCTAAAACTATTTAAAACACCAGGACATTTTTAGTTGATTTCATTATATAATAGTTTATTTTTTTTTTATATCAAAGTATTCTAAGGAAAATATTTAAATAAATCTAATTGAAATTTAGGATTTGAATTCAATTACACTAAAATTAAAATATGAAAAATATTTTTAAATTTATATTAGTATTATCATTTATTTTATTAGATATATTTAAAAAAAGAGAAAAGTTAAGATATTTTATTCCCAAGATTTTATCATGGGATTTGAATATTATAATTGGTTTTATTTATCAAAGTAAGATAAATATCTATAGATTTCATTTTTAGACGCATAATTTAATTATAAAACACTTATATTTTTGGAATAAAAGAATTTTTAATTTCTTTCTTTATTACTGAGATAATTGGAGACAAATATTTCATCACGTTTAATTCTTCCCATATTTTATTTATAATCCAATCGCATTTTATTCAAGAAATTTCTCGAATTTTCATTTTGTTTTGCCAGTACAATAATGAAATTTGATTATATTTTTTGCTGCGAACATATTTTTACCATTAAATCTCTTTTATTGAAGATAAAACTGATTAATTTTTATTCTAGCTAATATTGTTTAATTAAAAATTGAAATACCATAGGAGCTTTTGAAAAGTTCATTTAAAATGAATATTAGCCATTTATTAATCTAGGTTATTTAATAAAATAAATTGTAGTGAAATAATATTTATAAAATTAACAAAAAAAGTTAAAAAAATATTGATTTTTGCGTAAAAAATTGCTTATAAAAATTAGCTGCAATGCTTATTATTACTATGAATGAAGTATTTTTCAAATAGGCCACAGAAGCACATAATAATGAAAAATATTACATTAGCTCTTTATTATTGTGAGCTATGGTAGCATAAAATTTAATCGATCCTAATTAGGAAAAACCTGGACCATTAAAACGGCGATATAGTATATCGCCAAAAACCCTTGGTCTTTTAAATAGAGATAGAGTACATAGAGATAGTAGCATTTATATGTAGTAAAAAAAATAACCTTGTTGTCAAAATAACCTTGGTCATTAAAATGGCGTTATAGTATATCGGCATAGTATTTTTACATAGTATATCACCATAATATTTTTATATAGTATATCGCTATACAAATTTTGATCATTAAAATGGCGATATAGAATATCAACATAATCTTGCTCATTAAAATGGCTATATAGTATATCGACAAAGTAGTATTTTTATATAGTATATCGCCTAAAAACCTTGATTATTAAAATCGCGATATAGTATATCACCAGAAAAACCTTGTTCATTTAAATAGCCATAGAGTGTATCGCTATAGTAGCATTTTTATATAGTATATCGCCATAGTATTTTTATATAGAATATCGCTATAGTATTTTTATATAGTGTATCGGCATAAAAATCTTGATCATTAAAATGGCTACATAGAATATCAACATAACCTTGTTCATTAAAATAGCTATATAGTATATCGCCAAAGTAGTATTTTTATACAGTATATCGCCATAAAAACTTTGATAGTTAAAATCGCGATATAGTATATTACCATAAAAATTTTGTTTATTAAAATAGCTATAGAGTGCATCGCCATAGTAGTATTTAAATCGAAATCTGCTAATAGGCGGACGGCTTTGGCCGACCATGGGGCTATTTTGCTATTGATATGGAATTGCCTTTAAAATTGCATCACATTTCGTACATAAGAACAATGCCAGAAACCCATTCTGACAACTATATTATTTTGTTTTTCCCATCAAAAAATTTAAATCTCAACTTTGTTTGAAGTATGCGTGATCATGCAGTTGTTGTTCCCCATCCCAATTGGTAACGCCATAAAAATCTTGATCATTAAAATGGCTATATGGAATATCAACATAACCTTGTTCATTAAAATAGCCATATACTATATCGCCAAAGTAGTATTTTTATATAGTTGGTAACGCCATAAAAATCTTGATCATTATAATAGCTATATGGAATATCAACATAACCTTGTTCATTAAAATATCAGTAAATCAGTAACATCTAGTTCAAGTCCAAACACCCGTATGGTTACATGGTAGGAGAGGTAACTTCTGGTATTATGAAGCATTCGTAGGTAGAAATTTTACTTAGCTTAATTTTACTTTTTTTACGGTGTAGGGCTGTCAACCCTACTCTCTACAAGGCATGCAGTCTACCTACTGACAGATTTCGAGACAGGAAATGTTATCTTTATGCCGGGTAGGGTAATCAGCTTTACGCCTAACGCTCTACGATCATATTAGTCAGAGACCAACGGAGTAAAGTGGATTCCGAACCACTACAAACATCCATGGCACCACCGGGAATTGAACCTGAAATCTGTGGTACTGAGCACCAGAGCGCTAATCGCTCGGCCATCAGGACCATGTGTGATCATTACTGGTATTATTGCATCTGTATGACTTTGGTGGCAGTATATTTTTTGAAAAAATTAATTCCTTTCATCTTGCATTCTAATCTTACGTAAATTTCCACCACAATCCAAAAACAATCAATTAATTCCTCATCACAACAAAAAACATCAACAGAAATTCATCTGATTTCCTATTATTCAATTTCTTTCACGGAGTAGGTGCAATAATTTCATATAATCTGTAGAAAATCTTCCTATTAGTTTCTTTAGAATTTATTCATATCAATAATGTTTTATAGATCTGGTGTTAGGGACTCGGTATGTATCACACCTGTGATACATACCGAGTCCCTAACACCTAATAGATCAATAAATTCCTTAACCGCACAAAAACGTCTACAGAAGTTCATCTGATTTCGTATTACTCAACTTCTTTCATTAATAAGTGTAAGAAATTCAATTAATCTGTAGAAAGTCTTCCAATAAGCGTCGTTGGTATTATTCATATGAAAAATATATGATAGCTTCTGGTGTTAGAACCTGGGTCTATACCACAGTTGACTGTAACACAGTTTTCGAAAATTACATTTTAACTCATATTGAATCGTAGTATTTTATGAGTTTTCATCACAACAAATATTTTTAGTTACATTCTCTCATAAAAATCCATTTCCCTTACAGAGTGAGAACAAGAAATTCGAATATCAGAAGAGAGTCTTCCAATAAGCCTCTTTGGAATCTTTTCATGCTACATTTGTGTCATAGCTGCCGGTATTATTGGCTCGGTATCACGTTGGCTGTGGTATATCATTCGTGAATATGAGATTCGTTCATGCGGCATTGTAATTTCTATTTCTATTAATATCTAGGTTGGAAGCTATAATAATATAGTGAGGTGTGATAAAAAAAAGCGAACAGTTTAATATTGATCAGACGAAATAATAGAAATACTTTTTTGATAATACTAATACTTCAGTTTTAAGTACGTGCGTGCATAGCCTGTAAAGCATAGCCATTAATTCCTAAAAAATGTGATTTCAGAACTATATTGTACAAAAATAAACAAGTAATAATAATAAAAAAAAACTTTAAAGTCAATTCCTACTTGTTTTCATTATATTGCAAAAGTCCTTGATAAATAATTTTCATTCATTTTTTTAAGTTTATCTGGCGCCATCTATTGGTTGATATATGCAACTTAAATCTAAAAAAACCTGAAATTAATTAATTAAATTTAATTACTGAATTAATATTTGAAAAAACTGTATTACCATCAAGTGTCATCCACTACAAGTTCAAAAAAAATGTATTGAGTGGATGAATAAAAAGTATTTTAAGAACGATTGAAAATTTGAACGATATATATATATATATATAGGGAATGTGTAAGCTAGTAGAAGGAATTTAATAAAGTAAAATATAATCACAGGGCTAAGAATTATGTACAGAATCAATAATGCCTGCCATGATTTGTCTTCGCCATTGACACTTATAATTAAATAATTAAATATTAAATAATTATTAAATAATTTTTTTGTGTGCGTGTTAAGGGGTGAGATACCTTTCTGAAGTTTCTTCTTAACCATTTTGTCTTCAAGTGATGTACCTTTATGAGAGTGACCCTAATATTTTGATTGTTTGTTTTCAATTGATCATAAATAATTTCTGCTAATTTATTTTTATTAATTTATAAATAGAAATAATTTCTTAGAATTAACCAATTAGAATGTTTCTTTTCTCATAATTTTGTGTAGCTTTCAGTGGAGAATATTCAAATTAGCCAATTTGCATATTGCCTAGACTCTGCAGTAGCGATAGTTTTATGTTTATATTTTACCATGTACATTTTGCTTGTTAAGATGTCTATACCAGGAAATATTATCTCATAACGCAGGATTACTACTGTTTCATGTCGTTTATCGCCAGCCAAGCGAAATCAGAAATGGGTCAGATTTCAACTATATGATTGGTTGGCTACAATGTGAGGCTTTAGTATCGTTTGGTAACCCACTATGAAACTGTTTTCCAATAAACAACGGAAATAATTAACTGAAATAAAAAACCGAAATTATAATTAGTACTAAAATCTAGATGCTACAGCGCGAAGGAGAATAGAACCTTCAAAAATCTAGATATATAGAACTTGAAAAGAATTTAGAGGCCTATTTTCCTAGAGCTTTACTTGTAAAAGTGATTCATGTCTTAGCCGAGGGGTCGGCAACCTTTTGAGTCGGAAGAGCCAAAAATGGCAATTTACAAATTTCAAAGTTTTTAAAGAGCCACAAAATTTTTTCTTGCCTACAATAAATAACAGGTGGGCAGAAAAGTTCGTAGGCTGACACATAGATGGCGCTACTAATATTAAATCCATATGATTTTTAGTTAGCTAAATTTGATAGCTGTTGCGCTATTAGTATGTGAGTTATAGTATTTTTAATGAAGTTATAGCATGATCGTTTATGAATTCTTTAAACTGACGATGGTAGAGTGCTTTTGACAAGATGCTGTTAACAATCTTGATTACCAAATTCATGACCTCACCTATTTCAGCCGGAAATGTTTGGGCACAAAGCGCTTCTTGGTGTATTATGCAGTGAAATGTAAGAATTTCGTGGTTTATTTTGCTCTGAAGAATCGTTGTTGCCCCTTTATTTTTTCCTGTCATACTTCTGGCTCCATCAGTTGCTATTGAAACGATTTTATTTAAATCGATCTTATTGTCTTCAAGGCATTTTTGCACGTCTTTGCTATGTCTTCACTTCTAGTTTGTCCCGAGAGCGGTAGCAATCCTAGAAGTTCTTCTTTTGGACCTTGGGAAGACATATACCTAAAAAAAAGGGCAACTTGTGCCGTGTCTTTTATGTCGCAAGACTCATGTATAACCAGTGATAAGGCAGAAGAAAGTTGAATATCTTCCACCTGCAAATATGTTACATTTGAAGATATTTTAGCTATTCTATCTTGTACTGTTTTAGCGGATAGTGGAAAATCTTTGGTTTTTTTCAAGATTTCTGGTTTGTTTTTGAAATCACGAAACAGTTCTTCAGATTCCTCGTTAATCGATTCAAAACGATTTTAAAATGTTTTTTTTTTTTTTTTTTGATAAAATAAATAATATTTGCGTATGGAACTAAAGAGCCGCAGTTTCACATCCAAAGAGCCGCAGGTTGCCGACCCCTGTCTTAGCCGATGGGAATTTTTTACTGATTTACGCAACTTGACTGCGCAAGCAGCCGCTGGCTTTTATCTCGTTTCAGTACAAGGACGACGAAGAAGTGCATTGAGAGAAAAGAACGGTGAAGATTATTAGGAAGCTTTCCCAATTAGATTTTTTTTAAAAAAGAAAGAAATTATGATACATTAATATTGTTTAAATACAGAAAAACGCGAAATGAAAAATTGCTTAGTTAGGCGAAATGGATGCGAAAACGTGTTTGGTGTGGGCAGTCTGCAGTGGAACAGAGTACAAGGTCAGCGCTTTGTATGGTGAAGAAAAAAGAGGGCATTTTCTAAATACAGACTAACTGGTGGACAGTAAACAAGTCAAAATCAGGAAGCAGTATTAATAAAGAATGCAGTTCGCGGGCGTTTTGCATTTTTAGGATTTTCAATATCGTAATCAGGCAGTCTTTTGATCAAATCATTCTTAATGTTTCGGAGATTGGAATAAAAATTTTGAGTGAGTTTGTGAATGAAATTTGGGAGAATCGGAATATTAAGCGAAGAATGTATATCATTATTTCGAAAGAACCAATGAGCATTTGTGATCATACGAAGTATTTTGTTTTAGAGCCGATGGGAATTCGGTTATTTTATTCACTTAATGGAGACACTTACGGATTTGAAGTGGTAGAAAAAATTGGTATCATACTTTTTCATCACAATCTTAGCTATGTAGAGATTTTCCTTCTGTGTAACACATAAGAACATATATCCTACTTTTCTTTCCTACTCTATTATTGGAGGCGTATAGTGATTAAATTGAGATTAGCTATTTTTGTTCCAGATTTGCTGTATTTGTCGTATATGACCGTAAAATAAAATATCTGGACTTGAAAAAGGAGAAAATATTGAATATTATAGCGTATCTAGTGTTATATTATATCTTTGTGTATATTTAATATGGGAGCTTGATGGCCGAATGACTAGCGCTCTGGTGCAAGGTGCCACAGGTTTCGGATTCGAATACCGGCTTTACCATGGATGATTGTAGCGGTTCGGAATCCACTTTAAACAGTCGCTTCATTTCTAATAGCGTTGGGCGTTGTATAGCGTTGGGCGTAGGCTTGAAAGCCCTACCCTTAAAAAAACATCTCCGGAATATGTAAAATTAGGTTACGTTTAGATAAATAAATGGGAAAAATAAAAAAAAAACAATGAATGGAATAAATAAATGAATGGAAGAAAATAAAAATAAAAACTAATAAATATAAAAAAAATAAGTGAATGGAAAAACAAACTAATGAATGGACTAAATAAATGAAAAAAAAAAATTAAAATGAAAAAAATAAATAAATGAAAAATAATAATAATAAATGAAAAATAATAAATGAAAAAAAAAACGAAAAAAAAACCACTAATGAATGGAATAATAAATGAATAGAAAAAAATATCGAATTGAATAAATAAAAGAATGGAAAAAATGAAAAACTAATGAATGGAATTAATAAATGAAAGAAAAAACAAAAAACAGTCCTAAAAAAACAATAAATTATTACTAGACTACAATTTTATTTTCGGTTACAGAAAAATATACGAAGCTATTGTTAATAATGGCGCCTGATGGCCGAGTGACTAGCGCTGTGGCGCTTGATGCCGCAGGTTTCGGTCTCGAATACCGGCTTTGCCATGAATGATTGTAGTGGTTTGGAATCCACTTTAAACAATCGGTTCCCGTCTAATTGGAATGTAGGGCGTTGGGCGTAGGCCTGAAATCCCTACCCTGTCAAAAATCATCTCCATTATGTAAAATTAGGTTACATTTATATTATTAGAGCTAAAAATATTATTTATATGAATTCATTCTTTCGCAACTTTTAATTTGTGTAAAATGTTAAAAGTTTTGGTTTTTAATGTAATATTTTTGTTAAAATTAAATTAAATTCTTCCATTCTTTAATAATTTAGCATTAACCATAACATTGATAATTATACACAAGGGTAGTAATTTACTCAATAAAAATCAGCATTTCGATAAAAAAAATAATGATTGTCTAGGCTTTTTCAAATCTTTCCTTAATGCCGAATAAATTTCAAAGTTTACTTTTCAGAAAATATTGCAAATATTTATTTTCGATAATCCGTTTTCAAAAAGAGTCTCTCCATATTTTTATAAGCTTTTCATCCATTTATATATTGCGGTTTAGGTTATTAAATTTGTGGTGCTTCTTAAGGTTTGAAGTTCCAGGGACTTCCAAAATAACTCGTAAATGTACACATGGATAAATTCCGCAAAATAAGTAGCAACGGTAACAACAGCGACTTTATGAGTTTATTTTATTCTTAATATCATAAACTTGTTCAGAAAGGCATTCTAGAAATAGAAGTTATCAAAAAAAAAATGTAACAACATCTTTATTTACACAACCGATTTTTGCATATATTCGATAATAACTCAGTATATTAACTTGTTTACGATATTTATTCATAATAGCAAACACTCCAGAAAAAATGTCGCATTTATCTGGCATTTCCTTTAATTGGTTACTGCAGATCCAATTCAATTACAAGGGAAAGTTTTTTTTCTTTTTCTTTCTAATGCAGCTGACAAACACTTAGACAGCTTGGTCAGGGATGCCTTAAGGCAGGCGCTGCACAGACGTTACACACTTTGCATTACCCAGAGGGCACGTGTAACCTGAAGATGAGCCACGGACGCGGATTAACAATGCCCCCGCAACAGTCTACGATCCTATTAGACCGGGACCTACGGTTTAAAGTGGATTCCGAACCACTACAACATCCATGGCACCGCCGGCACTCGAACCCGAAACCTATGGTACCGAGCGCTAGCCACTCGGCCATTCAGGCCCCTTACAAGGAAAAGTATAAATAGAAAAGCGAAAATATACAAATAATAACATGAAAATTTTAATTTTTCTCTTTTTTTTATTGGAAAATTTTTCTAGATTCCTTAAATAGAAGGATTATTGCTTGCGATTTAAAAACACATTTTGAAATAGAAGTATATACAAATATTTGTTGAAGCATAATGTATTTGCTTAAAATTTTTTACACTTAAATATACTAGCTAAAAATAGAATTTAGATATTAAATAGAAATACAACTTTATATTGAATATATAGGGACCTGATAGCCCAGTAACTAGCATTCTGGTACTCGGTACCACAACTTTTCTGTTCGAATCCCGACATTGTTAAGGATGTTTGTAGTGGTTCGAAATCCACTTTAAAATTATATTAGTCAAATTTTAAATTTAAATTGATATTGGTTGGTTATTTATTTTGATTCAGGTGTAATTAGCCCTAGTATACAACGAATGAGCGTAGAATGACAAACTATACCTTACATTAAATATAAATAATTGTTATAGTAAGGATATTCATATTGAATGAATATTTGAGTAATATTTAATAAAATGCAATATTTGAAACATAATTCAACCCTAACAAGAAAATGTAAATGCATATGAAATTTCTGTTTAAATTATTTTAATCAAGTGCTTGAAAGTGTTACGTTAAAACTATTTTGAGTTGTAAGAGACGCAACTAATCTTGCTGGCATTAATAAAAAATGTCAAAAGAGGATAAAAATTGAATGTTAAATTCAATTATTTATAAAGTCCCTTTTGCATATATTCGATAGTAACATAGCATTGATAATGCATAAGGATCTATATAAACTCAAGAGCCAAAACATTATGACCACCTGTCAATAACGAGTTGGCCCACCTTTGGCGCGCAACACAACTTCAACCCGACTTGGCATGCATGCCACAAGTCCTTGGTAGATGACCGGAGACAGATTGTACCAGATGTTTAAGCAACGGTCACGCAAATCCGAGATATTGCGAATTGGTGGTCTTTGAACTCCGAGCTGCCGTCCCGGGACATCCCAAATGTGTTCTATCGTATTGATATCCGGTGAGTTAGGCGGCCAGGGCATTAACTGGAATTCAGCATCATGTTCCTGGAACCACTCCAACACAATTTTAGCCTTGTGACAAGGGGCGTTGTCCTGTTGGAACATTTAATTTCCAGCTTGAAAAACAGAGGCCATTAAAGGGTGCAACTGGTCCGCAATGATGTTCAGATACCCTGTAGCATTCATGGTCTGCTCTACCGCAACCACGGGTTCCAGAGACGCCCAAGAGAACGTCCCCCAAAGCATAATACCGCCACCACCGTCCTGTGCATGACCTACTGTACATTGAGGGAGCAACTCTTCGCCTGGAAGACGGCGTATCCTGACACGGCCACGGCCATCGGTCATGATGAATGACAAACTGTGATTCATCTGACCAGACAATTCTCTCCCACTGATCCATGGACCAGTCACGATGTTCCCAGCAGTGTCCGCTGAACGATGTGCTCCGATACTATTCTACTTGAACCTGCATTGTATTGGGCTGTCAGCTGAACCACTGTCTGGCTCCGGTTTTGCTTCACCATGCGAGACAGTCTCCGAAGACCTTTTTCTTTGAGAGCGTGTGGACGTCCAACACTATGTCGCCTACTGCTGGTTTCACCATCATCCATCCACTTTGCATAAGTACTAACAACTGTAGATCGCGAACAACCCACAGGTTGTGCAGTTTCGGAAATACTTGTTCCGAGCCTTCGAGCCATTACAATCTGCCCTCTATCAAAGTCGCTTAGATCCGCAGCCTTTCCCATCACACACAGAAGTAAGTGAAATAATGATTCTTCAGACTCTCCAGCAGCAGTTAAATACCACTTCCACCTGATCACGTGCCTTCCACGTCATCCAGGCGAGTTCATTGCAAAATGTAGGGGTGGTCATAATGTTTTGGCGCTTGAGTGTAAATAATAAGGGTTAATTTTCTCAATAAATAGTAAGAGGAAATATTTTTCTTTTTTAGTGGAAACATTTTCTAGATGTCTTAAATGGCAGAAGTTTTGCTTGCGCTTTAAATACAAATTTTGAAATATGTAAAAGTATATGAAAGTATTTGTTGAAGCATAATGCATTGTAAATTATTGTTAGTGCTTAAAAATGTTTATATTTAAATATATTAGCTAAAATAAAATTTGTATACTAGATCAAAATGCAACTTTACATTGAATATGATTTTTTAAATAGCTGTTATATTAAAGATATTCATATTTAATGAATGTTTGATTAATTAGATATTAAGTAGGAATGCAACTTTACATTAAACATGTTTTTAAATAACAGTGATAGTAAGGATATTCAAATTTAATGAATGTTTGGGTAATTACCTGATTAATAATATATAACAAAACGCAATATTTGAACCAAAACAAGAAAATATAGTTGCACAAGGAATTTATATTTAAAATAATATTTTTTAATATATATTTTATATATATTTATATTTAAAATGTATGGCCAATCATCTTTTTCGTATGAAAATATTTGCAAGCCCAAAATGCATGCTCTGCAGTCTTGGAGAGGACATGGATTCATCTCGCCTTCCTGTCCGCCCTGCACTTGCTTCCTCTACTGTGTAGGGTCGTTATTGGGAGGCTAGGGCCCTTACGGGCTAAACATGTCACTATGTGATTTCTTTCGTTTCTCGTTGTTGTTTTCATGTTCTTTGTGTTCTGTTTCTTTTTTTATTTTATTACTTTTTGTAGCCTGCCATTGAAAATAAAATAAAAAAATATTTAAAATATATTTTTTGATTAATATTTTCAATATAAATCAAAACTTGAAAGTTAACTTAATCAAAAGCAATGAACTTGAAAATTTTATGTAAAAACTATTTTTAATTGCAAGCGACGCAGTTAATCTCGCTGTCATTGAAAAAAACAATGTCATACGTTTGTAAAAACTAATTGATAAATTCAATTATTTATGAATTACTTTTTCATATATTCGATAATAACTCAACATAGCGCCAACGGCCGTACCATGCTGAATATACCGGTTCTCGTTAGATCACCGAAGTCAAGCATCATTGGGCGCGGTCAGTACTTGGGTGGGTGACCACCTGGGAACACTGCGTGCCGTTGGCAACTTTGGGACCTGAATGGCCGAGTGTCTAGCGCTCTGGCGCTCGGTGCCACAGGTTTCGGGTTCGAATCCCGGCGGTGCCACGGATGTTTGTAGTGGTTCGGAATCCACTTTAAGCCGTAGGTCCCGGTCTCCTATGACTGTAAGAGCGTCACGGAGCAAAAGTCAGGCTTCTACCTGCGGGTGCTCCATCCCAACAGAAGCTGCTTCCTTCCCCTTCAATCATGAGTACGTATGGGCTCGTGGGCTTGGCCAGCCAAGTGGGATAAGAAACAACAAACAAACAACATAACTCAACATTGATGAAGTACGAGGATCTATATACATGTTAGCTTGTTTACTGTATTTATTCATAACAAAGAATCCACAGAATATGTCGTATTTATCTGGTGTTGACTTTCCTTTGTATCTTGTTGTTGTTGTTTCTTATCCCACTTGGATATTCTGTGGATTCTTTGTTATGAATAAATACAGTAAACAAGCTAACATGTATATAGATCCTCGTACTTCATCAATGTTGAGTTATGTTGTTTGTTTGTTGTTTCTTATCCCACTTGGCTGGCCAAGCCCACGAGCCCATACGTACTCATGATTGAAGGGGAAGGAAGCAGCTTCTGTTGGGATGGAGCACCCGCAGGTAGAAGCCTGACTTTTGCTCCGTGACGCTCTTACAGTCATAGGAGACCGGGACCTACGGCTTAAAGTGGATTCCGAACCACTACAAACATCCGTGGCACCGCCGGGATTCGAACCCGAAACCTGTGGCACCGAGCGCCAGAGCGCTAGACCACTCGGCCATTCAGGTCCCAAATGTGTGAAAGCCAACGGTACGCGGTGTTCCCAGGTAGTCACCCACCCAAGTACTGACCGCGCCCAAATATCTTGCGCCTTTGTATCTTGTAGCCCAAAATACAAAAAAAAAAACGATAGATATGGGGAATATACAATACAAGGGAAAATATAAACAGAAAAGAGGAAAATATATAAATAATAAGAGGGAAATTTTCATTTGATATTTTTTTAGCGGACATTTTTCTAGATTTCTAAAATGGCAGAAGTTTTGCTTGCGATTTAAATACACATTTTGAAATAGAAGTACATGAAAGTATTTGTTGAAGCATAATGTATTGTAAATTATTGTTAATACTTAAAAATTGTTTAGATTAAAATGCAGTAGATAAAAAAAGAATTTAGATATTAAAAAGAAATGTTTTAATTAAATGTTGTAATAAGGATATTCATATTTAATTAACGTTTGGATAATACACAATAAAAGGAAATAATTGAAACATAATTCAACCATAATAAGAAAATATGGTACTTACGTATTAGCGCCACCGCAGCAGAAGATGCGCCAATTCGCCAATAAAGAGCTGCCAATGCGCCAAAATATATACTGTTTTGAGTCTATGTTAAACTCTATATCGGCCCATTTTCCACCGAAATCCGATTGACTACTTTGTTTTTAAATAAAGTGTTTTGAATTTTGAAAGTGTTTTGATTTTAAATAAAGTATTTTATATATTTTTTGATTTGTCACAAAGATTTTAAGTGTAGATTGGCGGCACTTAAAAACCGCCAAATCTGTAGCTGCGGTGGCGTTAATACGTAAGTACCGAAAATATATTTAAATAAGAAATTTATATTGTATATATAAATAAACTGTTCGAAAATGTCATGAAAAAGCTATATTGAGTTGTAAGTGACGCAATTAACCTTGCTGCCACTAAAAATGCCAACTGATATTAAAAACTAATTGTTAAATTCAATTATTTTTTAAATACTTTCAGGAAACTGAAAATAGAGAAACTGTGATCAATTCATTGTTTTTAAATTAAATTTTATAATATATAAAAACAGATTTTGAGATAAAAAGTAATCACGCTCGGCTATTTAAAATTTATTTTTACTCTAAATAAATTATTTAATTATTTAATTACTCTGAATTAAATTATTTAATTATTTAATTACTCTGAATTAAATTATTTAATTATTTAATTAATCTGAATTAAATTATTTAATTAAATTCGCTATAATAAGGATGGAGGTATTTATTAATTGTACATCTTTTTTACAAAAATTTATATAAATATTTTTGTAAAACTGATAAAGGCACATTTGCTGATAATAATTATAGTTTGTAAGGGAGTACATTACATAAAATTTTGTAATGTCTTTTTATTATTTTTTGTTAACATTGCGAAATACAAATAAATAGTCTTCAATTTGAATTTTTTTCCCCCGTGAAGAGTTTTGGCATTTCATTCCCAGGAAAGAAGAATGTATAATATTTGTCAAATATATAATAAATCCATCACTCAAATTTGACAGTAGACGAACTTTATTGCCGGTATTACATCTGCAACAGATATTCAGTGTGTAATGAGACTCATGAAATTAATGATGGTCAGTGTGTCCTTCACGGGGCGAAACAATTGCAGCTGTAATATGCACTACACCTTGAGTTGTTGCATCGTGATTGGTGATCCTGCGTGAGCTGAGAAATGTCTACTCCAATGAGAAGGGAGGGAAGCTGATGAATTTTCTTAAAAGGAGTTTTGGGAGAAAATTCGAGAGTATTCTGCGACGAGTCGACCGGAAGTATTTTTTTTCTTCCCTGAAGTGACTGTATGGACCACAGTTTTCCACATGTTTCCAAAGTGAGCATTTTGTGATTTCGTGTGTCACGTCGTGTGATAATCAAAATATGCAGCAGACCAGGCAATTAGATTCGAAGTAGGCTCGAGAAGTCTGAAAACCTTCAACCTTGGAGTGAACAGTACTTGTGATTTAATTCTGCAACTGTGATCAAATTTTATTTTTAATTTCTTTGTATAATAACCCAGAGTTTTGTATTTGTTGTTGTTGTTGTCGTATCCCTCACGGAAGTAGGGAAGAGGGATGCAGCTTCTGTTCTGATGGAGCGCCCGTAGGTTGAAGTCTGACTTCTGCTCCGTGTCGCTCTTACAGTCATATGAGATCGGGACCTAAGGCATAAAGTTGATTCCGAAGCACTACAAACATCCATGGTCCTGCCGGGACTCGAACCCGAAACCTGTGGCACCCCACGCCAGAGCGCTGGACACTCGGCTATTCAGGCTAGTTTTGTATTTGTATACATAAATAGTTCTTATAAATAAAAATTAAAGTATTCCTATAAACCTGAAAGTAGGCCTCTTCTTGAAGACGTTATTGATCTAATATAGTCCGAGACGCTACACTTTTTTCAATTCGCTTACGATTATAAAAAATTTAAAGATAATGAGGTTGATTATAGATCATGTTTTCGTAGATAATTTTCTTATATATGAACATAAACTTCTAAATATTATTACTACTATTCTAATAAAAACAAAAAAAATACATTAATATATATACGCTATCAACTTGCTAATATTCATTAGAGGAAAATACTTATATACATGCAACAACAATCTTTTAAAAAAACAAGAAATGAAAAAAACATCTTGTGGAAATTAGAAAGTTTCTACAATCCAAAACTTATAAAAGATATGGTCTCTAACTTTCTAAGTGTCGTTTATTTTTTTTTCCCTTTTTAAAAGGAAAAACAGGTTTCACAGGCTTTCAGGTTCTACAGGTTTCAAGTTCGAGTCCCGTCGGTAACCTGGATATTTGTAGTGGTTTGGAATCCATTTTAAACAGTAGGTGGAGGTCTAATATTGCTGTTAAGTGTTGGCGTAGGTCTGAAAACCGTACATCGAAATAGGTAAATAAATAAAAATATTTACGAGAATAATTATCGTCTCGTAATCTACCCTCAGACAGACGGCCTTGGGCAACAATTGGGCTTTTGCGAAGAAGGGAGTACATAACATATAACTTTATAATGCCATGCTATTTTTGTTTTATTTTAATATTTCCCATTGAAAAATCATTTTTTTGTGTTAATATAATAACATAATCTTGATTGTTTTTTTCAATTCCTTTCCAATTATAACAATTTAAAAATCATGACTGTAGATCATGTTTTCGTAAATAATTTTCTTAGACAGGAACATGAACATGCAATTATTATCACTATTATTCTAACAAAAACAAATAAAAAAGAAAAATAATGATCTTTAAACAAGATTTATACATGCCATTCGTTAAAGAAAAAATTATAATACACATGCAAAAAAAAAAAACTTTTCAAAAACCAGAAATGAATAAACATCTTAAAAGTAGAAATCAAAATCTTTCTACAACCTAAAACTCGTAGCAGCCATGGTCTCTAATTTTCTAAGTGTCTTTTATTATTTTTTTTTTAAAGTATAAGAACACACTTAACACCTTTAAAGAATCGTTCTCTGCTCAAGTTTCGGTGATCTTACAGGATCTAAAAGAAAAGACTGATTTCAAATACAACTGACTTGCTGTACTTCGAGATTATAAAAGAGCCATTAAAGATTGACAAGTTGGATTATCAACACATGCGAGGTGCGTTGATTGTATTGAAGCTATGTGACAGAGAATGAAAGCAGTCTGACAAAGAGCGGACTGAAATCTTTTAGAACATGAAAAACCTTTTAGAACATTTTGCACTGCCTAGAAGCATTTTTTCTTTGAAAGGAGGAGAAAAAAGCATATAAGTACATTTCGACTTCTTCCGGGTTATTCCATAAATGGAGCCCGTGTTTTTAAAGTGCATCTCTGCAAGATTGACACAGCTAAAGTTGGAGGATAGGAATTGCAGCATTCCCTTCCAAAGAAAAAACAAATTGTAACTTTTTTAAATGAAAATTGAATCAAATAATTTAAAAAATATTATTTTCTTTAAATTGTGCATTTATTTTTATTGTAGTATTTTTTCTCACGGGAGAGAGAAATGTATGTTACTTAATAAGAATATAATATCAACCCATTATTCAACTTTGGCAGCAGCCAAGATGTATTGTGAGCAGTTATATTGCAGGTAAAAGGTGTTTTGTACTAATGAGAACAACCTGTCACTCAAATCTGGTAGGAGACATTTAATATCATGTTTAATGAGACTCACCTGCTCTGTGCGACTTCCACAGGTCGAAACTACTACAGATTGTATATGAACTATACCATGAGTTGTTCCATCGTGATTGGTGAGAGACCACTAGCTGAGAAATTTATATTCCAATGAGAAGTGCGGAAGAAGTGCGGTTTTATGAGAAGGAGGAATAGAGTTCT
The DNA here is from genome assembly GCA_021605075.1 of Caerostris darwini. NCBI lineage: Eukaryota > Metazoa > Arthropoda > Arachnida > Araneae > Araneidae > Caerostris > Caerostris darwini. Next base: position 724,407 of record BPLQ01015685.1, read on the forward strand.
ACGACGAGTCGACCAGAAGTTTTGTTCTTTTTTGTTCTCTGAAGTGACTGAATGGGCCGGAGTCTCCAACTGTTTCTCAAAATGAGTCCCTTGCAGTTTCGACATAGACTCGAGAACTTCGAAAATCATCGAGCGAACTGTACTTATGATCAAATTTAATTTTAATTTTCAATTTCTTTGTATTATAACCCAGAGTACATTATTTGTATATATATATATATATATATACACTCAAGAGCCAAATATTATTACCACCCCTACAATTTGCAATGAACTCGCCTGGATGATGTGGCAGGCACGTGATCAGGTGGAAGTCGTATTTAACTGCTGCTGGAGAGTCTGAAGAATCATTCTTTCACTTACTTCTGTGTGTGATGGGAACACATACAGAAGTAAGTGAAAGGTGACAGGTGATCATAATGTTTTGGCTCTTGAGTATATATATATATATATAGATAGATAGATAGATAGATATATGAAAAAGTGAAAAAAATCTGCAAGGATAAAATAAAAATAATCTTAAAAAAATAATAAATTGGTACGAGACTACAATTTTAAGTTTTCGGTTATAGAAAGATTTACGAAGCTACTGTTAGTAATGGGGCCTGATGGCCGAGTGACTAGCACTATGGCGCTGAGTGCGAGCTTTCGGGTTTGGCGGTGCCCTGGATGTTTGTAGTGGTTCGGAATCCACTTTAAACCGTAGGTTTCGGTCTTGAGTATTGCTTGTAGGTCTGACAACCCTAACCCATAAAAAAAAAACATCTCTCGTCTCGTAATCTGCCAGTAGGCAGACGGCCTTGGCCCCCATTAGCAAGATGAAGAATAGCAAGTCAGTTTCACTTGAACTTGATCACTCTTTTCTTTTTCTTTACTTTAAGATAACCTGAACTTGAGCAGGGAAGAGGTGTTAAGTGTATTTTTATACTTTAAAAAGGATAACTGCTTCTTTTTTAATTGGTGGCTATGAATTGGAAATTATGAACAATTCCAAAATGTGTTTGTATGCTAATGATCTTAAGGCGATCTATATCTACAAAGTGAGTTTTTTTTTTTAAATTTAATTTCAATCTTAGACAATTTTGGCTTAGAATAAAATATTCTAAATAAAATCTTCTTTTCTTCTGTAGCTAGAATAAATTTTCTTCTTGTGGATTTTCTTGAACGTAAAACTGTTTATTCAATTAAAAACTACATGAAATAAAACAGTGAAAAATGTTTATTTTTTTAAGTCCCAACCAGTATCATGCCGAATAGAGGTTGAATTTTTTAAATGAAAAAAGATGATTTTTGAAGTATACAATTTCAAAAAATTAAAATATTTTATACACTCAAGAGCCAAAACATTATGACCACCTGTCAATAACGAGTTGGCCCACCTTTGGGGCGCAACACAGCTTCAACCCGCCTTGGCATGGATGCCACAAGTCCTTGGTAGATGGCCGGAGACAGATTGTACCAGATGTTTAAGCAACGGTCACGCAAATCCGAGATATTACGAATTGGTGCTCTTTGAACTCTGAGCGGCCGTCCCAGGACATCCCAAATGTGTCCTGGCATGGAATAATATCACCACTTAATACCAGTTAAATACCACTTCCACCTGATCACGTGCCTTCCACGTCATCCAGGCGAGTTCATTGCAAAATGTAGGGGTGGTCATAATGTTTGGGTTCTTGAGTGTGTATAAAAAGGAGTGATTGAATTTAAAATTTTCAATTTTTAATTAAGCTTTAGAAAAAAATGTGTAGAAGTTTTAATTATGTATATTCTATTCCTAACTTTTGAAATTAATTTTAATGGCAACCTGATCTAGTTATTTGTATTTTAAATTGTTGACTCATTTATAAAACAAGTTCTGATTGACTTGGGAATGCACGCAAAATTGACTTGGGAATGATTTGTAAAAATAATACATGTATGTGTTTGAAAAACCTCATTAAAATTTGTCTAGTGAATTTCAACACAGTCTTTATAGTATTAGCCATTAACAACTTTAAATGAATCTGATTTTAATATATCTTTCTTAACACAAATTCGGTATATGTTGTTGTTTCTTATCCCACTTGGCTGGCCAAGCCCACGAGCCCATACGTACTCATGATTGAAGGGGAAGGAAGCAGCTTCTATTGTGATGGAGCACCCGTAGGTAGAAGTCTGACTTTGGCACCGTGACGCTCTTACAGTCATAGGAGACCGGGACCTACAGCTTAAAGTGGATTCCGAACCACTACAAACATCCATGGCACCGCCGGGATACGAACCCGAAACCTGTGGCACCGAGCGCCAGACCACTAGACACTCGGCCATTCAGGTCCCAAATTTGTGAATGCCAACGGCATGCGGTGTTCCTAGGTGGTCACCCATCCAAGTACTGACCGCGCCCAATGAGGCTTGACTTCGGTGATCTAACAAGAACCGGTATATTCAGCATGATATGGCCGTTGGCAATTCAGTATATACATGTCTATACAACATCTATTCGAAAATTATGTTACATAAACTGATACATTTTCCCACACAAAAGAACAAGAATAATTCTGATTCTAGGACAATGTGTAAATAGACTCAGATTGAATACTGCTGAAATATGAAAAATATAGTTGCTGTTGGAAAGCGAGTTCATTTGGAATGATATCGAGCGTCGAAAATCAGACTGCTTATAACTTTCCCGGTTCTTTAATAAGGCACACAAATACTAAACGTTCTCCAGGAAAGCATTACTTGTCCTTACACTTCTACAGCCTCAGTAATGTCCATCATCATTGTAACGTCTCGGATTATACTAGACCTATAACGGCTTCAAGAAGAGGGCCACTTTCAGGTTCATGGGAACACTTTAGTTTTTTTATTTACAAACATAATGCAACCATTATTTACAAGCATTTGCACGCATTATAATTCATGTACAGAACAGTACAGTTTGTTATTTACAAAAATAGAAATTAAAGATTTAAATTTGATTCCCAAGTGCAGTTCACTCCAAGGATAGAGGTTTTCAGATTTCGAGTCTACGGCGAATTTTGAACATGTGGTATGCGGCACACCTTATTTATCACGCGACGTGATACACGAAACCACAATGGACTCACTTTGGAAACAGGTGAAAAATCCGCATGTTCTGTCACTTCAGAGTAAAACATCAATCTTTGTTGATTCGTCGCAGAACTCCTCTTTCTTCTCCAAACACCCTCTCTTTAGGAAAATCCATCAAGACGGGGGAAGGTCAGCTTCCCTCATTTCTCATTGGAGTAGACATTTTATCAGCCCATGGTCTATCACCCATCACGATGCAACAACTCATGGTGTAGTCCACATTCTATCTGTTATTGTTTCGACCCGTGAAGGTCGAATAAACAATCGCTAATTTCATTAGGTCTCATTATCCATGACATTGATCAGATTTGAGTGACACGTTGTTCTCATTAGTAAAAAACACTAATTGCATGTAATATAACTAAACACAACTTTGCTTATTTGCTGTCAAACTTGAATGATATATTTTTATTACACACTTGTCAGAGAATATACATTCCTAAATCGTGGGAATGAAATACCACAACTCTTCCAGGTTTTGTTTGGTTTGTCGCTCTACGGTCATCTTGTGCACACTTTAGGCTAAACAGACCGGGACCTACAGTTTAAAGGGGATTCCGAACCACTACTAACATCCATGCCACTGCGCAACCCAAAAGCGCTGCACCAATGTTACTCCCTTAGCACCACCTAGAAGGAGCGTGTAGCTTGAAGGTAAGCTACGGACAGGGAGTAAAAGTACCTCCGCAACACTGAACGATCATGTTTAACCGGGACTTATGGTTTAAAGTGGATTCCGAACCACTAAAAACATTCATGGCACGGCCCGGATTCGAACCCGAAACCTGTGGTACTGACCGCCAGAGCGCTAGCCACACGGCCATTCAGGCCCCCGACTCTTCCAGCAGAAAACATTCTACATCATAGATACATATAAAAACTTGTTTCATGTGTTATATTCGAAAATTTTAAGCAGTGTTGGTTAAATTATGTTGGTGTAAAAATAGTATATATGCGTTTATAGACGTATAGTTATAGATATAAATGTGTTAAACATGACTTTTAACTTATGGCGCTTATAGTTATAAATCTGTAAAAAGACTTTATATGATTAAAATTTCATTTTCATTTGTTTTACCAATTAATTATAATCTGATTAAATTATATTTGTGACACAGCCACAATTCTGAGAGTTTCTGCGTACAATGCATCTTTATAATCACAAATTCTGTATATATATATATCTCTCTCTCGATATATATGCTTAGATATTCTGTACTGCAACTAATAAGAAAATAAGCCAAACTTTATCTCCATATCATCCGGTCATATCATGCCGACTTAGAATGAGTAACTATACTTTAAATACTCATTCTAACTAACTCTCAGATTATTTCCTTTCTGATGTATGAAGAATCTCTTCAACACACAATCTTACACCCATATGCAAATCCAAGCTTCGAACTAAATGTCGCATGGAAATGTAAAGCTTTCCCAGTCATATGTTGATTTGTTCTTCCGGCTCTTCCGGAATAATATTTCCTTCATTACGAGAGATCCTGGTGATTTAATGAGTGTCGCCGAAGTTTGTGCATCCGTATTCGTAAAAGAGGCGACAGAAATAATTCACTTAATAAGACATCAGTGTATAAAGAATGATTCATATTATTAAAAGGAATTTGGACATTACTGGATAACAGAATGGCCATAATTAAAGTGTACTACTGTGTCCAGAAAGTAAGACCAATTTGCAATTTAAATTTCCCGGGCATATGAAATTTCAATTTTTTTTTTACTTTTTTTAGGTTGTTGGCGCTATCCTTCACATCTGTTTGAAATTTGACGTTACGCAATTTTTTTCGTTTTTTTTTTTAAAGATTCTAAAAACTTCTTCTAAAAAGTTTTTTGTCAAAATGGCCGTTAAATCTCAATTAACCACATAAAATGCTTCATTTTAGGAATGGATACATTTTTTTATTCCTGTTTATTCTTATGCCTATTTTGCCTTTATTCAATTTTTTTTTCTTTTGTCTCTTGTGTCGAAAGCGTAAACTATTTATATAGCTACGTATTGTCCGTCGTCTATATAACAGGTGGGCTGAAAGTTTGTAGGCTGACACATAGATGGCGCTGCTAGTATTAACTCCATATGATTTTTAGTTAGCCCTAACCTTCAAAAGGCAAGTGTATAAATTTGACAGCTGTTGCACTATTAGTATGTGAGTTATATCATTTTTAGTGTTCATCACGTGCAGTCCACTCGGTTGACTGTCGATTGGACTACGGTGTGAAATGATGGAGCCCTGTTTCATCCATTATCACATATTGACGTAAAAATCCATCCATAAGTTATTTATTAATACAATAAATTCCGATATGGAAAGCGTGAATATACAGTGAATAATTTATACAGTGATCCTCATAATTTTTTCCTTGTGTTTACAGGCAAAATATTATGAGGATCACTACTGTCATTAATATCTATCGTATCCATTAATAAATATCATTACTCCCAAGTGATTTAAATTTTTTAAAAAATCGTTTATTCTATTACAATAATATAATTTTAAATCTATCCGTAAGTTATTTATTAATACAATATATATCGATCAGAATGGGAAATTAGGATTATAAAGTGATCCTCGTAAGATTTTCCCTATGATTATAGGGAAAATATTAAGAGGATCACTGCTGTCAATGATATCCCTTGAATCAATGATATCTATGAATAAATATCCTCATTCTCAAGTGAACTGATTTTAAAAAAGAAGCATTTTAACTTTTAAACTAATATATTTTAAAATATATCCATAAGTTCCTCATTATTACAATATATTTCAATCAGAATAGGAAATTATGATTATGAAGGATTATCATAAGATTTTCCCTATGTTTACAGGGAAAATATTATAAAAATCACTTTTGTCATGGAATAAATATCCTCATTCTCAAGTGAATTAAAAAAAAACATTTATTATATTACATAAATGTTTAATATATTACATAATGTTTAATATTACATAAATTTACTAATATATTTAAAATCTATCCATAAACTATTCAATAATATACAATATATTTTGATCACAATGTAAAATTATGGTTATAATTATTCCTACTCTCATCGATGTCCTTGTATCCCTAAATAAATATCCTCAATCTCAAGGTTTTTGAATTAAACAAATATTATTTCTATTAAAGACATATTTTGAAATTCGTCCATAATAAGAAAAGTGTGAAATTATGATTATGCAGTAATCCTCATAATAACATAAAATAAGGCTATAAGGCTCATAAAGCTCATAAGGCTATAAGGCTTATAATAAGGCTGAAAGGTTCGTAGGCTGACTCATAAATGGCGCTACTAGTATTAAATCCATATGATTTTTAGTTAGCCCTAACTTCAAAAGACACGTATGAAAATTTGACATCTGTATAAATCATCACGTGCAGTCCAAATTTATACACACGTGTATAAATTTGGACTGCACGTGATGAACACTAAAAATGCTATAACTCACATACTAATAGTGAAACAGCTGTAAATTTTATACACGTGTCTTTTGAAGGTTAGGGCTAACCAAAAAAACATATGGTTTTAATACTAGTAGCGCCATCTATGTGTTAGCCTATGAACTTTTCAGTCCACCTGTTATTTTCCCTGTGCTTATAGGAAAAAATAATCTCTTCTGCCATAGATTTCCCTTGTGTCCATGAATAAATATGCCCATTCTCAAGTTCCTTGAATTAAAAAAGAAAAACACATGTATTCTATTGCACTAATATATTTAAAATTGTTTCAAAAGTTATTTATTAATACACTATATTCCAATTAGAAAACTGTGAAATTATATTTATTTCAATTCCATGAAATATATAAATACATTATGATTTCATAATACTAATTTCTCTCTTTAAATATATAAGCAAAACAAAAATGCCTTTATTATAGAATATCTTATTAAAATATTTTATTATTGAAGCTGTTTTTTATTATTGAGGAATATTATATTCAAATCATATATCGTCTATTGAGAAGAATATTATTATTCATTTAAAGTATTTATTCTCTATTTTGTTTTCAAAAGGTATGACAATAATGAAATTATCTTAAGGATTATTTTATTAGACGAAAAACATTATGATGTAGTATGGAAAGTACGTACAAATAATTAATCTTTTCATGCAGATTGTATTTCGTTAAAACTATTTGATACACCAGGAGAGTTTTAGTTGGTTTTATTATATCATTTTTTCTTATTATGAAAATATTATAATAGAAATATTTATAGAAATCTAATTAAAATTTAATTTAATTACACCAAAGTTAAAACATGAAAATATTTTTATTGAAAATTATCTTATAATTTGAAGCATGATTCATTTATTCGGTATATTTAAAAAAAGGAAAAGTTGAGATATTTTATTCCTGAGATTTAATCATGGGATTTAAATGTTAGAATAGGGCTGTATTTATAAAAGCAAAGATAAATATATACAAAAATAAATTTCATTTTTCGACTCATAATTTAATTATAATACACTTATAGTTTTGAAATAAAAGAATTTTTAATTTTCTTTATTACTGAAATAATTGGGAGGCAAATATTTCATCCTGTTTAATTCTTATTCCATTTGGTTTATAATCCATTTGCATTTTATTCGAGAAATTTCTCGTATTTTCTTCGTTTTGTTTTTCAAATACAATAAAGAAATTTGATTATATTTTTTATTTCGAACCAAATTTTATCGTTAATTCTCTATTATTAAAGATAAAACTGATTAATTTTTACTCTAGTTATTATTTTTTTATTAAAAACTGAAATACAATAGGATTTTAAAAAAAGTTCATATAGAAAGATTATTAGTCGTTTTATTCTAGGATATTTAATAAAAGAAATTATAATGAAATCAGATTTATAAAAATAAAAATAAAAGATAATAAGACTAATATGATATAAAAGATAATAAGATTAATAAGATATAAAAGATAATAAGATTAATAAGATTAATAAGATATAAAATATAATAAGATAAATAAAAAATATAGATTTTTACAAAAAAATATTATTAAAACTAACTGCAATGCTTAGTATTTTTTTAATCAAGTATTTTTCATAATGGCCACAGAACCACAGAATAATGAAAAAGATTACATTAGCTTTTTATTATTGTGAGCTTTGGTAACAGAAAATTGTAATATTTCTTAATTAGAAAAACATTGGACATTAAAATGATGGTATATCACCATAGTGGTATATATAATATATCGCTATAATAGTATATATAGTATATCGCCATAAAAACCTTGGTCGTTAAAATGACGATATAATATATCGCCATAGTATTATAGATAATATATCGCTATTGTAGTATAGACAGTATATCGTCTAAAAACCTTCGTCATTAAAATGGTGATATACTATATCGCCATAAAAACTTTGGTCATTAAAATGGCAAAATATCATATAGTTATAGTATTATAGATAATATATCGATAAAGTATATATAGTATATCGCCATATAAACCTTGATTACTAAAATTTGCGAAATAACATATCTTCATATTATATATAATATAACTCTATAATATACATAGTATATCACCATAAAAACTTTGATCATTAATATGGCATTATATTATATCGCCAGTTAAATGACCAAGGTTTTACTTATTAGGAACTATTACAATCATTTGCTAAATCTTATTGATCTTATTTTAATTTTTCTCTAATTCATTTCGCTTTTATAACTTAATCAAATCAATATTATCTTTCTATAAATATATGCATATATATGTACATTGTATAAATTTTTCATTAAGTGCATATACTAAAGATAACAATAAGTTTGAATTTACAGTTTTATAGATTAATTTATCTTGGTCATACAATATAATCATTTTATATAGTTTAGTAACGTTTTATTTGTGTGTTTTAAAGTTTAAAAAAATAAAACAATTTTCCAACAAAAACAAATCTACTAAATGCATTATACTATGATTTATAAAAAAAAAAAAATAATTTTCATTATTTATTCATTCAAATTATATAACATCTTCGTTTGAAGTACGTGTGATCATTTTTGGTATTATATCACATCTCACTTGAGGTCATTATTCGTATTATTGTCTCGGTATGGTGTTGGTGGTAGTATACTGTTTGTGAAAATGAAGTTCTCCCATATTGTATTCTAATCTTTTATAAATTTTGACAACATAAAAAAAGAATGAATTAATTCCTCGCCACATCAATACATCTACAGAAATTCTTCTGATTTTCTATTATTAAATTTCTTTTATGGAATAAAGGCAATTCAATTAATTAATGTGTAGAAAGTCCAATAAGTTTCTTTAAAATTTATACAAAATGTACGATAGCTTTTGGTGTTAGAGACTGGGTATATATCACAGTTGATTTGCAGTATAGTTTTCGCAAATTACATTTTAACTCATGGTCTTTTATTAATTTTCGCCACAACAAATGTCTCCAGAAACATGTCTGGTTACATTTTCTCATAATATTTCATTTCCCTTACAGAGTGAGCGCAAGAAATTCGAATAATCAGAAGAGAGTCTTCCAATAAGCCCCTTTGGAATCTTTTCATGCTACATTTGTGTGATATCTACTGGTATTATTGGCTCGGTATCACGTTGGCTGTGGTATATCATTCGTGAATATGAGATTCGTTTATGTGGCATTGTCATTTATACTTCTATTAATATCTAGGTTGGAAGCTCTAATAATATAGCGAGGTGTGTTAAAGAATGCGAAAAAGGGATTATTGATTCGATGACATAATGGATGCATTTTCTTTGATGTATTGGAGAATTTGTTCTGAAGATTTCCTTTATGAATTAAAATAAAAAAAAAAAAAATAAAGATTTCTTTTGATTATATTTTCCTATTTCGTAGCAACAACAATTGTGTGAATCAAAGAATATTAGAACGAAAAATAATAAATATTCAAAAAAAAAAAAAAAAAATTCTTCATATGTGGTTATTGAACATATATGATATAGGGTTAATCAAAAGATAATTACGCTATAAATAATATTTTAAGGAATTGTTTTCTTTTTTTCATTTAGATCAACGTGTTAATTCATCAAGCGAATAATTTAGAGGCAAATAAGGGGCATGATGGCCGAGTGACTAGCACTTTGGCCCTTGGTGACACATGAAATATGAAAATATCATGAAAAATTGTCTTTGATTACATTTTCTTATTGAATAGCAATAATAAATGATTGAACTAGAAATTATTGGAACGAAACATAATAAATATGGAAAAAAATGTACCCATGTGGCTATTGGATATTTACGATATATGGTTAGTCAAAAGATTAATTACACTATAAATAATATTTTAAGGAATTTTTTTTTCATTTGTATCAACGTCTTAATTCATCAGGTGAATACTTTAGTGGAAATAAAGGGCCTGATGGCCGAGTGACTAGCACTCTTGCCCTTGGTGCCACAGGTTTCGAATTCAACTCCCGGCGGTGCCATGTATGTTTGCAGTGGTTCGTAATCCGCAATAAGCCGCAGATTCCAGTGAAATATGATTGTAGAGGGTATCACGTAAAAAGTCAGCGTCACGAAGCCAAGTCAGATTCTACCAACGGGTGCTCCATTACAACAGAAGCTGCTCACCCTTTCCCTACTTCCATGAGACCACATGGGTTCTAGGATGATATTGGTGTCAGTATATTGTTCACAAAATTGAATTTCTCATCATGTTGGATTCTAAACTTCCCTAAATTTCCACGACAATAAAAAAAAGAATCAATCAATTCCTCACCACAGCAAAAACATCTACAGAAATTCGTCTGATTTCTTTTTATTCCATTTCTTTCATGGCGTAAATACAAGAAATTCAAATAATCCGTAGAAAGTCTTCCAATAAGTTTCTTTGGATTTCATTCATACGAAAAATGTATGATAGTTTCTGGTGTTAGATGCTGGTTAGACAATATATCACAGTTGGTTTCAGTTTAGTAGTCGCAAATTAGATTTTAACTCATGGTGCATCGCAGTATTTTATAAATTTTTTTCACAACAAATGTCTCCAGAAACTTGTCTGGTTACATTTTCACATAATAACTTATTTCCCTTACAGAGTAAGAACAAGAAATTCGAATAATCAGAAGAGAGTCTTCCAATAAGCCCCTTTTCATGCTACATTTATGCGATAGCTGCTGGTATTATTGACGCGGTATCACGTTGGCTGTGGTGTATCATTCGTGAATAGGAGATTCGTTCATGTGGCATTGTAGTTTATATTTCTATTAATATCTAGGATGGAAGTTGTAATAATACAGCGAGGTGTGTTAAAGAAAGTGGAAAATAGATTCGAAGAAGTAATAGATGCATTTGATTTGATGTATTGAAGAATTTGTTTTTTAAGCTTTTTTTGGTGAATCAATATCATGAAAAAATAATTAAAGATTGCATTTGATTATATTTTCTTATTTAATAGCAACAAATGCGTGAATCAGAGAATGTTAGAACTAAAATAATAAATATGCTTAAACAAATATACTCGTAAGTGGCTATTAGGCGTTTATGACATATGGTTAGCCAACAGGTAATAAGCTCTAACTAATATGTTAAGGAATTTTTAAAATTTAGATTATTGTGTTAATTCATCAGTTGAATACCTTAAATACAAATAAAGGGCCTGATGGCTGAGTGACTAGGGAGGCTGAGGTAGAGATGGCTGAGGGAGTGATGGCTGAGTGCCTCAGCAGCTCGGCGCCACAGATTTCAGATACGAGTCCGGCGGTGCCATGGATCTGATATGTAGTGTCCTGTTTTTACAATCAAAATGTATAAATCACATCTGCATTTGAAGTACGTATGATCATTATTGGTATGTGTGACATTATTTACATGGTTATTGGTAGGCCCTGTATAACATTAGTGGCAGTATATTATCAACAAAATTGAATTCTAACTGAATTATTTTTTCGACTTTAATTATCTTAAAATTTCGCATATAACAAAAACATTCCCAGAAACTCCTTCTGATATACACTCAAGAGCCAAAACATTATGAACATCTGTCAATAACGAGTTGGCCCACCTTTGGCGCGCAACACAGCTTCAACCCGCCTTGGCATGGATTAATACCACCACTTAATACCAGTTCAATACCACTTCCAGCTGATCACGTGCCTTCCACGTCATCCAGGCGAGTTCATTGCAAAATGTAGGGGTGGTCATAATGTTTTGGCTCTTGAGTGTATAGTATTCCGTTTTTCCCAACAAAGAATTTAAATCATATCTTCATTTGAAGTACTTAAGATCATTATTGGTATGTGCGACATTATTGGTATGATTGGTATCATTATTGGTAGGCTGTGTATGACGTTGGTGGCAGTATATCGTTTACAAAAATGAATTTGAACTAAAAATTTTTTTTTAACTTAACTGTCTAAACAATTTTATCAAATTTTGCAACTAACAAAAACATTCTTAGAAACTCATTATAATTGATAGTGTTATGTTTTTCCCTTAAAAAAAAAAAATCTAAATCACATCTTCATTTGCAGTATGTATGATCAGTTTGATATGATCGTTATTGGTATGTGGGACATTATTGGTATGATTGCTAAGCTCTGTAGAATATTGGTGGAAGTATACTGTTAGCAAAAATGAATTCTAACTAAAAAATTTTTTTTTTTTTTTACCTTAACTATCTTAAAATTACTACAAATTTCTCATATTACAAAAGAATTCCAAGAAACACATTCTGCACAAATTTGTGGCAGTATATTGTTTGCAAAAATTAATTTCTATCGCATTGTATATGCATTGTAATCTTTCATACATTTCCGCCATTATCTAAAGACATTAATAAATTTCTCGCCCAAACAAAAAAATCTATAAAAATTCATCTGATTTCCTATTATTAAATTCAAGAAATTCAAATCTGTAGAAATACTTTGAATAAGTTTCTTTGTAATTTATTCACATGAAAAATATATAATAGCGTCTGGTTTTAGAGACTGAGTATATGTCACGGTTGATTTGCAGTATAGTTTTAGCAAATTAGATTTTAACTCATGGGGTATCGCAGTCTTTTATTAGTTTTCCCCACAACAAATCTCTCCAGAAACTTGTCTAGTTGAATTTTCTCATAATAACTTATTTCCCTTACAGAGGGAGAGCAAGAAATTCTAATAATCAGAAGAGAGTCTTCCAATAAGTCTCTTTGGAATCTTTTCATGCTACATTAGTGTCATATCTGCTGGTATTATTAGCTCGGTATCACCTTGGCTGGGATATATCATTCGTGAATATGAGATCCGTTCATGTGGCATTGCAATTTCTATTTCTATTATTATCTAGTTTGGAGGCTGTAATAATATAGCGAGGCGTGTTAAAGAAAGCGAAAAATGGATTATTGATTCAATGAAATAATAGATGCACTTTATTTGATGCATTGGAGAATTTCATCTTAAGCCATTCTTGAATTATTATCATGAACGATAATTATAGATTTTTTTTATTACATTTTTTTATTTAATAGTAACAAAGGCTACGTTAAGAAGAGAGTATGAGAACGAAAAATAATAAATATGCAAAAAAAATGTATTCATATGGGCTATTGGATATTTCTGATATGTGGTTAGTTAAAAGATAATTAACTATAACTAATATTTTGAGAAATTAATTTTAATTTAGATAAATTTTATTAATTCATCAATCGAATACTTTAGAGACAAATAAAAGGCCTAACGGAAGATTGACTAACGATCTGGCGCTATGTGCCACATATTTCGGATTCGGCTGTGCCATGGATGTTTGTAGACGTTAGATATCCATTTTAAGCCGCAGATTCCTGTCTATGACTGTAGAACAATGGGTGTAGTGCTGACAACCCTATTCCGTAAAAGTCAGCGCACAGAGCCAAACCAGACTTCTACCAGTGGGTGCTTCATCACAACAGAAGCCACCCCCCCTCCTTTTTTTTCTCCTTTATTCAGTGGCAACTCATTGGAAGTGGATTTTCTAATGCTCGAATAACAAATGATATTTCTTCAAATATTTATTAGCTAAATAATCAATTTAATCTATGTAATATTACGTAAAACGTTCTTTAAAATTTTTTATATCAATTTAACAAATTTAGTGCCCAACTGGTGGCTCAAGGGCAAGGCGCAGCTGGTGAACATTAGGACTGAGGTTCAGTCCGCTGCCAGCTTTGTTGTAGACTGTTTCAAAAGAGGAGGAAACTCGATGGCGTTTGGGATGTTCAGCATCTTGCCTCGTTAGTCGGACTACATGGTGCAATTTTTCCAGGTTTTCTGCCATATGATATACAAATGTGGGTAGTTCCCTTAAAGACCTCCCGGTAGGCACTGCCTTCCTTCTTCAGCAACACGGAGTCAAGTCAGACTTCTTCCTACGGGTGCTCCATCACAACAGAAGTTGCCCCCTTTTTCACTCCTTCCATAAGACCGCATGGGTTCTTGGACTTGATTTAAATGTTCCTGTTTACAAAGTTGGATAAGAAACAACAACAGAGACAAATAATTAAATAAAAAAAATATTTAACTTTTAAGAAATGAAATGTTTCGGTAACTAAATGGTAATAAAAGTAAGAATAGGAGCCGACAATTACCTGAAAATTTTATGAAGAGCATTATTTTGGATTTCTTAATATTTATATATGTATCTACTTTTCATATGCTATCAAACATAAAACTTTTAAAACATTTGTATGAATAATAGTACACACGTCATGCAGGATAAAGCAGTACAATGTGAAATCTTAATAGTTCAAAATAAAAAAGGAGCACGTGACGCTTGATATTTGAGCGCCAGAGCGTTATACACTCGACCATTTAGGTTCTAAACAAATTATACAGTGATCTACAGTATAAATTGGATAACGAACCACTAAAAGCATCCAGGGCACTGAGCTCCAGAGTGCTAGTCCCTCAACCATCAGGCCACTATAAACTAATTAATGAAATAATACTTAATATAATACTATAATATTATACTTCTTCTTCATTGGCGTAACGACTCCATGGTGAGGCAACGCCGTCTTCTTACTGACTAATTTTGAGACAGCAGATGTTTTCTATTTACAGGGTAGGGCTATCAGATTTAAGCTAGGGGTAGGTTGTCAGATTTTGTCAGATTAAGCAACTCTCTACAGTCATATTAGACCGGGACCTACTGTTTAAAGTGAATTCCGAACCCCTAGAAACATCCATGGTACCTCCGGGTTGTTTAAACGAAACCTGGGGCACCAAGCACCAATGCGTTTCATTTATTAAAAATTTCAAATATTGTTTCAATTGGCAGTTTTTATTAATTTAATTATTATTATTTATTAGCATAATTTTATTTTAATCTAACAGAAAATCTTTCATAAATTACGCTTACATAAAACTCTTAATGGATTCAAAGGAAAAAGACAGAATTTCTTAACGATATAACCACATTTTATGGGTTTTGGGATTTTCAAATGCTTTAACGTGACAAATTGATTGTCAATTTAAATCATGCTCTACGTGAAAATGCAAATTAAATGTAGATTAAAATATTCAGAAAACTAAATCCTTTAAATATATTAAAAATTTTTGTGATATATTTTAATATATATATATAAAAGAAGAAGAACATTAATCATAACATTAAAACACTTTGTCAGAATATTGAAACCTGGCTACATTTTAATTCTCTGGTAGTGGTACAACATTAAAAATTGCGAAATTATTCCACCCTACATACTAATAGAAATCCCATCCAAAGTAACCGTAAGAGGAGAAGGAATTAATGAGCTATGAACAAGCAATTTATCAAAGTTCAACATAATGTATGATCTTCCCTGTAAAAAAATTCTTAAGCGAAAAAAAGCCTTCATTAACTTGGTGTTCCTTGAAGGTATGGATGGGTGTCCTGTAGAAAAATCATTTTACGAAAAGCTGTTAAGATTAGAAGGTATAAAAAGAAACCTGCCTGTCATTAAAACTAAGCACTTTGGCATCTTATTGAAATAACTTAAGAACTTCTTAGATGCTGTATTCTGGAAAATAAAATGTATGTAAGGTAGTCCTTTTAATGAATAATCATTGTTCGATTATGGGCTCATTACAATTAAATGATTATGTTTTGTTTAAGAGTATTTTGCAATTATTCATGTTGTTGAATATTATAGAGGACATCACAAAACAAATATGTTTTCATTTATACATCAGTATATATTTTTTCAATTAAATTATTTTGTTATAAGCTTTTATTTAATTTAATTTAAAAATGAAAAATTACTTTTTATTTTCCCTACAATGTTCGGCGGCCTGCTGGCCAATTGGCTAGCGCCCTGGACTTTAGTATCACAGGTTCCTGCTTCGAATCCTAGCGGTGGCATGGTGTTTGTTAGTTGTCCTCAATCCACGTTAAACTGTAGGTCCCGGTGTAATTAGCCTAAAATATACAAATAAAGGACGCGCCAAACAAAACCGGACCCCGGCGCTATAGTCCATCTTGGACTATGGTCATCTGCCTCCCCGCAGATTCCGAAACAGGAGAAGTTTTCTTTATAAGGTGTAAGGTTGCCAGTTCTACGCCCAGCTCTCTACAGTCACATTAGGCCGAGATCTACTGTTTAAAGAGGATTTTGAACCACTGTAAACACCATGGCAGCACCGGTACTCAAACCTGAAACCTGAGTAACGATCGCCAGAGCTTTTTATGTATTAAAAGTTTCGAATATTGTTTCAATTGACAGTTTTAATTAATTCAATAGAATCTTACAGAAGATCTTTCATAGTTTATGATTTTAAATTAAACAATTAATGGATTCAAAGGATAGAAATAGAAATTCTAAAAGTGTTTTTGTACTTTTCAAATGCTTTAACATGACAGCAAATTGCAAATTTTTTATATAATGTAGTTTTCATTTGGATCCTCTATACATCATACTTTACTCTAAAAGGCAAAAAACGTTGATTAAAATATTCAGAAAACTAAATCCTTTACATATATTTAAAAAACGTATGATGTATTTTCTAATACACACATAAGAAGAACATCATTAATCATAACATTAAAATACTTTGTCAAAATAGGTAAAGCATGGCTAAATTTTAATTCTCTGCTAATGCTACAAAATTAAAAATTTGAATTATTCCACCCTATTTACTAATAGAAATCGCCTCAAAAGTAACCTTAAGACGAGACTAAATGAATGAGCTGAGATCGCAATTTATCAAACTTCAACCCAATATAGGATCTTCGCTTTAAAAAACCCCTAAGCGAAAAAAAATTGGCTATCCTTTTTTTCTTCAAAAATCTTCATTCACTTGGTGTTTCTGGAAGGTATTGACGGGTGTCCTGCAGAAAAATCATTTTACGAAAAATTGTTAAGATTAGAAGGTACAATAAAAAATAAAAAAAACTTCATGTCATTAAAACTAAGCACTTTGGCATCTTATTTAAATAGCTGAAGAGCGTGGTAAATGCTGTGCTTTGTAGTGTATAAGGTAGCCGTTTTAATGAATAATCATTGTTTGCTTACGAGCTCATTACAGTGAACGAATTCTGTTTTGTTTAAGGGTATTTTCAGTTATTCCTGTAATTGAAAAATTAAAAAGAATACCATAAAACAAATAAGTTAAATGTCTATTTCTTTTGTCTATGTACACATTAGTATATATTTTTTTCAAATCTCTCTGGCACTCGTTAACACAGATTTTGTGTTCGAGCCACGGTGGTGCCATGGGTGCTTGCAGTGTATTACTGAATCCACTTTAAACAGTAGGTCCATGTATAATGTGATCGTATAGTGTTGTGGGAGTAGTGTTACTTGTGTCCATAGTCTATCTTCAAGCTACATGTTCCCTTTTGTAGCGTTAAATGAATAACAGCGATGCAACCCTTGCTTATGACATAAATAATATAACTGTCTATGTATTGACAGCTGGATTAGGAAAAAATAGTTTTTTAAATAAATTATTTTGTTATAAGGTTTGAGTTAAGTTGATTTAAAAATGAAAAATTACTTTTTTTTTTCCCTACAATGTGGGGTGACCTGCTGGCTAATTGTATAGCTCTCTCACCTTCAGTACAAGAGGCTTCAGGTTCAAAATCTGGCCGTGTCATGGATGTTTGTTAGGGCTCCGGAATCCAATACAAGTGTGCAATAATTGACCGTAGAGTGACAAACCAAATCAAAACTCAGCACTGCAGTCCATGCTGGACTATGATCGTCTGCCTATGCGCGGATTCCGAAACAGGAGATGCTTCCTTTATACGGGGTAGGACTGTCATCCCTACATCCAAAGCTCTATAGTCATATTAAACTGGGACCTACGGTTTAAAGTGGATTTCTGACCTCTACAAAGATCCATAGTACAACCGTGACTCGAACCCAAAACCTGTGACACTGAGCGCCTGAGATTTTTGTGTCACCTTTTTATATTAAAAGTTTCGAATGTTGTTTCAATTGACAGTTTTTAATTAACGAAAATAGAATCTAATAGAAAATAATTCATAGTTTATGCTCTTCTATTAAACAATTAATGGATTCAAAGAAGATAAATGAAAATTCGTAACGTTATGACCATATTTTGTATAACTGTTTGGATTTTCAAATGCTTTAACATAACACAAAATGTATTGTTTTTATTTAACACAGTAATCACTAGGATCCTATTTAAATCATGCTCTACGTTAAAAAGCAAACAAAATGTAGAATAAAATTATTCAAAAAACTAAACTTTACAAATATTAAAAACAGTATGACGGATATACATATATAAGAAAAACATTAATCATAACCTTAAAACACTAAATTTTAATTCTCTACTTGTTCTGCAAAATTAAAAATTGCAAAATTATTCCACCCTATTTACTAATAGGAATCCCTTCCAAAGTAACTGTAAGACGAGAAGAAATTAATGAGTTAAAAATCGCAATTTATCAAAGTTCAACCCAATATATAACCTTCGCTTTAAAAACTCCCTAAGCGAAAAAAATTGTCTTTCCTTTTTTCTTTAAAAGCCTTCATTAACTGGGTGTTCCTTGAAGGTATGGATGGCTGTCCTGTAGAAAAATCATTTCACGGAAAGTTGTTAAGATTAGAAGGTGTAAAAAAAAAATTGCATGTCATTAAAACTGAGCACTTTGGCATCTTATTTAAATAGCTTAAGAATTTGATGGATGCTGCATTATAGAAATTAAAATGTATATGAGGAAGCCGTTTTAATGGATAATCAGTGGTTGCTTATGAGATCATTACAATTAACAATTTCTGTTTTGTTTAAGGGTATTTTGTAATTATTCATATAAATCAATATAAAAAAGGACATAAAACAAATAAGTAAAATGTCTATTTGTTTATGTTTTCTGTGTATTTGGGTTTTCATTTATACAACAATATATTTTTTCAAGTAAATTGTTTTATAACCTTTAATTTAATTTAATTAAACATTTTTTTTTAATTTTTAAATTGATTTTTTTATAAATTAAGTTTAATCAATTAGTTTTGTTTATTTTTTTTAATTAATTAAATGCCATTACATTTATTAAAATCTTACATTTATTAAAAATTAAATTTATTTATTTATTATTTTTTTTAAATTAAATTAAAAATTAATTAATGTTAATTTAAAAAAAATAAAAATTAGAAATTTTATTAAAAATTTAAATGTAATTTTTTACTGTCATTATATATTTAACAAATCCTTTATTACATAAAATATATACTATATTTATTTATAAATATTTATTTTATTTATTTATGAATATTTATTTTATTTAAAATATTTATATTTATATTAAATATATATTTTTATTATTTTTATTATTTATATTATTTTTAAAGGTATGTTTTACAATACAATCCTATATATGTAAACAAACGAAAATCTATTAAATAACACTAAAAAGCAAATAGAACTATTTAATAAGAAAGGAATTGAAATTCCTATTACATATTATTTTGCATCTCCTCGCATTTAGGACATATCAGCAACCATTTTCAAGAAAGATAAGTAAGATTACCTCGAAATTTATTCTAAGCGTCTATTTTATACCATTATAAATTGGGTGAACCCGAAAGATTAGAACTTTCAGACCGACCTGGTTAGGATTACTTTTTCCGTATGCATGCGTTTTGGCAATTTAATGTGGGCACCACACAGGATTTTAAGGCTTACCATCAGCTGTAGCGCGTTATTTATTGCAAAGGATTATGGGCCTAACTCTTTTGCATGATTATGTTTGAGCTGATCTTTGGTAGGCAGTATCATTAATGTCTGGAATTCAGTTTGGTGGAGTTTGCACTGAAAAATGGAATGGTACTTTTCAGAATATGTAATTTGGAATCTATTCTACGGGATGGAAATTTGTAAATTCTATTAGTTCTGAACCAGCGGAGACCAATGAATTCATTTAAAAAGCAATTTGTGTAAAATCGTTGAAATATAATTTGCAAAATAATGGTTATAGTTCCAAAAAGTTGTATTATTTAAGAATTATTTTCTAAATGAAAGTTAAATAATTTAATAGTAGACAATATTGAATGCAAGTCTTCCAATTTGTTGCTGTATTATTTCTTCATTTTTATTTTCTAAAAAGCTATAAATAATAAAAGAACTACGGCATACGAATATCATATCATATTAAATTAACCTAAGGCATACAAATATCATATCATATTAAAATAAACCTAAGGCATACAAATATCATATTTAAAATAAACCTAAGGCATACAAATATCATATTTAAAATAAACCTAAGGCATACAAATATCATATTAAAAAAACCTAAGGCATACAAATATCATATCATATTAAAAAAAAAAAAAAAACCTAAGGCATACAAATATCATATCATATTAAAAAAAAACCTAAGGCATACAAATATCATATCATATTAAAAAAAAAAACCTAAGGCATACAAATATCATATCATAATAAAAAAAAAAAAAAAACCTAAGGCATACAAATATCATATCATATTAAAAAAAAAAACCTAAGGCATACAAATATCATATCATATTAAAAAAACCCTAAGGCATACAAATATCATATCATATTAAAAAAACCTAAGGCATACAAATATCATATCATATTAAAAAAAACCCTAAGGCATACAAATATCACATCATATTAAAAAAACCAAAAAAAAACCTAATAATGTTTAAGGCATACATATCATATTATATGATATAAGAATGTAAAAATTTGTTTTTACAGAATTCCACATAATATTTTCCCAGTGTTCAAAGGGAAATATTATGAGTATCAACTTCTGTCATTAATATCCCATGCATAAATGGATAAATAACCCCTTTTTCAAGAGACCTAAATTAAAATTAAAAAAAAAACATTTACTCTATTAAATTAATACATTTTTAAATTTATCCATAATTTATTAATACAATATATTTTTGTCAGAATGTGAAACTTTGATCATATAATACAGTGATTCTCACATTTTCCCTTTGTTTATAGGAAATTATTATGAGGATTACTGCTTTCATTTCTATTCCATGTATACCGGAATAAATATCCCCATTCTCATGAGACTTGAATTAAAAAAATTTATTTTATTAAACTAGTACATTTTAAAATCCATCCATAAGTTATTTATTAATGCACTATATTTACATTAGAAAAGTGTAAAATATTGTTTATTTCAATTCCATGAAATAAATACATTGTGATTTCATCATATTAGCTTCTCTCTTTAAAGATTTAATCAGAATAAAAATGCTTTTATTATAAATCATCTGAATAGAATGTTTTATTATACAAGCATTTTTTATTACTGGTGATCTATTTAAATTATTTATAATCAGAAACGTATGTCTAATGAGAAACGTATTATTATATATTTAAAGTGTTTATTCTCTATTTAGTTTTCAAAAGCTATGAAAATAATGAAATTCCCTTAAAGATTATTTTATTAGACGAAAAATAGTATGATGTAACAAGGAAAATAGGCGTAAATAATTTGTGTTTTCAAATAGTTCGTATTGCATTAAAGCTATGTAAAACACCCGGAGATTTTAATTGATTTCATTATAATATTCTTTTCTTCTTTTGAAAGTATTCTAATAATTTTTAACTACATCTAATTGAAATTTATGAGTTGAATTCCATTACACTAAAATTAAAACATGAAAAACATTTTTATTGAAAGTTACATTAGAATTCGTAGAAAAGTTACATTAGAATTCATTCGTTCCTTTACTAGGCATATTAAAAAAAAAAAATATTACGATATTTTATTCCTAAGATTTTATCATGGGATTTGAATATTAAATTCAGGTTTGTTTTTAAAAGTAAAGATAAATGTATATAGATATCATTTTTCGACTCATAATTTAATTATAAAACACTTTTCTTTTTGGAATAAAAGAATTTTAATTTTCTTTACTACTGAAATAATTGGAGACAAATATTTCATCACGTTTAATTATTTTTAAATTTGATTTATAATCCATTTGCATTTTATTCAAGAAATTTTTCGTATTTTCTTGACTTTGTTTTTCCAGTACAACAATAAAATTTGATTATATTTTGAACTGCGAATAAAATTTTATCGTTAATTCTCTTTATTAAAGATAAAACTGATTAATTTTTGTGTTCCAGCCAATATTGTTTAGTTAAAAAATGAAATATAATAGGATCTTTAGAAAAGTTCATATAGAAATTATATTAGCAGTTTATTATTCTGCGCTGTATAATAAAAAAATTATAGTGAAATCAAATTTACAAAATTTAATGTTTTAAAAATATTGAATTTTATTATTATATTATATTGATTTATTTATGATTATATTATTATTGATTTATTATATTTTATTGTTTATATTGATTTAAAAAAAATTTTAAATTTTTTTAATTGATTTTATTCCTTTTTTTCCATCAAAAAATTTAAATCTCCTATTCATTTGACATACGTATGATCATTATTGGTATTTGTACAATACTGGTATGTTTTGATTTGTTATTTTGATTTATTTATGATTATTTTATTATTGATTTAATATATTTTATTATTTATATTGATTTAAAAATTTTTCAAAAAATATTTATATTCATTTTTATTCTATTTTTGCTAACAAAAAGTTTAAATCACATCTTCATTTGAAGTACGTATGATCATTATTAGTAATCTCTGTATGATGTTGATGGCAATATATCGTTTACAAAAATTAATTGTAACTAAAATATTTTTGGCCTTAACTGTTTTAAAATTGATTAGAATTTTCATATATAACAAAACATTCGCAGACACTCAATCTGATATATACTGTTTTTTTTTTTTTTTTTAAATCCAAAGATTTAAATCATATCTTCATTTGAAATATGTGTGTGATACTACTGGTATGATTGGTATCATTGTTTGTAGTATCTGTATTACGTTGGTGGCAATATATTGTCTGCAAAAATGATTTCCTCTCATGTTGCATTCTAGTCTTCCATAAAAGTTCGCTACAATAAAAAAAAATTAATCACCAGAACAAAAAATATCTACAGAGGTTCGTCTGATTTTCTATTATTCAATTTCTTTCACTGAGTACGTACAAGAAATTCAAATAATCTGTAGAAAGCTTTCCAATAAGTTTCTTTGGAATTTATTCATATGAACAATGTACGATAGTTTCTAGTGTTAGAGGCTTTGTATATATCACAGTTGATTGTGATATAGTTTTCGTAAATTACTTTTTAACATGGGGCATCGCAGTCTTTTATTGATTTTCTTCACAACAAATGTCTCCAGAAACCTGTCTGGTTACATTCTCTCATAATATTTCATTTCCCTTACAGAGTGAGCGCAAGAAATTGGAATAATCAGAAGAGAGTCTTCAAGTAAGCCTCTTTGGAATCTTTTCATGCTTCATTTGTGTCATAGCTGCTGTCATGGCTGTGTCATATCATTCGTGAATAGGAGATGCGTTCATGTGGCATTATAATTTATATTTATATTAATATCTAGATTGGAAGCTGTAATAATATAGTGAGGTGTGTTAAAGAAAGCGAAATATGGAATATTGATTCGATGAAGTAATAGATGCACTTTCTTTGATGTATTGGAGAATTTGTTCTTAAGCTGTTCTTGATGAGTTTTTATCATGAAAAAATAATTGTGTTATTTCCCTGTAGAACTTAATTGTAGAACTTTGTGTGAACATGACATTGCTTTGTCGTAAAAGTGGGAAAAAAATAAATCAATGGAAAAAATAATGAATGGAATAAATAAATGAATAAGAAACAAATAAGCCATAATTTGTAACTAGATACAATTTTATATTTTCCATCATAAAAAAACATACGAAGCTATTATTAGTAATAGGGCCTGATGGCCGAGTAATAAACTCTCTGGCGCTCGGTGCCACAGATTTCGAATTCAATTCCCGGCTGGGCCATAGATGTTTGGAGTAGTTCGGAATCCTTTTTAAACCGTTGGTCCCAGTATAATATGAGTGTAGAGCATTGGATATAGGGCTGTCAAGGCTACCCTGTAAAAATAAAGCAGCTACTGCCTCGAAATCTGCCCTTATGCAAACGGCCTTGACTAACCATGGGGCTGTTGCACCAATAATGAAGGAGAAGGGAGTACATTACATACAAATTTCTTTTTTCTTTTCTTTGTTGTTATTTTTGTTTTGTTTTAAGATTTACCATTGATAAATCATTTTTTGTGTTAATATAATTACATAATCTTGATTTGTTTTTCAATTCCTTTACAATTTAACAATTGAAAGATAATGAAGTTGATTGCAGATTATTTTTTGGAAATAACTTTTTTAGAAAGGAACATAAACTTGCAATTATTATTACTACTATTCTAAAAAAACAAATAAAAAAGAAAAATGTTATTAATAATCAAACAAGATTTATATATGCGATTCATTATAGGAAGAATACAAATACATATGTAGCAAAAACCATTAAAAAGATGAGAACTGAATAAATATCTTAAACATGGAAATCAAAAACATCCTAAATCCTAAAACTCGTCACAGCCAACATCCCTAATTTTCACTTTTTTTTTCCTTTTTAAATTGTAAAAATACACTTAAAAGCGTTCCCCGTTTAAATTCAGGTGATCTTACAGAATCTAAAAGTAAAGAAAAAATGAAAGAGTGATTTCTAATAAAACTGTCTTGCTGTTCTTCGTCCAGATTATAAAACAGCCATTAAAGATTGGCAAGTTGGATTATCAATACATGCGAGATGGGTTGATGGTATCGAAGCCTTGTGACAGAGAATGAAAGCAGTCTGACAAAAAACGGACTGAAATCTTTCAGAACATGAAAAACCTTTTAGAACATTTTGCACTGCCTAGAAGCATTTTTTCGTTCAAAGGAGGAGAAAATGCATATAAGTACATTTCGACTTCTTCCGGGTTATGCTATATGTCGAGCCCGTGTTTTTTAAGGTGCATCTCTACAAGATTGACAGATCTAAAGTTGGATGACATAAATTGTAACATTGCAGTCTGAAGAAAAACGTTACAACTCATTTAAATAAAAATTTAATTTAATAATTATCAAAAATCTAACAAATTGAAGAAAAAAAAACAACTTTAAAGAAAAGTTACGTAAATTTTCATATTTCGACAAATTACCATATTTGAATTTCTTTTCTAAAAGAACTCGGTGTAATTGTAGAACTTAACTGTAGAACTCTCTGTGAATATGATATGGTTTTGTCGTAAAAATGAAAAAAATATATATATAAATGAATGGAAAAAATAAAAAATAAACTAATCAATGGAAAAATAAAAACTACTAAATGGAATAAATAAATGAATAGAAAAATAAACTAATGAATGGAAAAATAAAATAATGAATGGAAAAAAACTCATGAATGGAATTAATAAGTCGATAGAACTTAATAGTAGAACTCTGCGGAACATGATATTAGTTTGTCGTAAATGTGAAAAAAAATAAATCAATGGAAAAAATAAAAAAACAACTAATGAATGGAATAAATAATAAAATAATGATTGAAAAAAAAAATGGAAAAAAAAACAACTCATGAATGGAATTAATAAATCAATGGAAAAAAAACTAATGAATTGAATAAGTAAATGAATGGAAAAAATAAAAAACAATCTTATAAAAACAATAAATTGTTACTAGACTACAATTTTACATTTTCTGTTATAGATACATATACGAAGCCACTATTAGTAATGGGGATCTGAGGGCCAGTGTCTAGTGCTCGGGGACACAAGATTCAGTTCAAATCCCAGCGGTGGCAGGGATGTTTATAGTGATTTGGAATCCGCTCTAAACCTTAGCTCCCGATCTAAGATACACTCAAGAGGCAAAACATTATGACCACCTGCCAATAACGAGTTGGCCCACCTTTGTGGCGCAACACAGCTTCAACCCGCCTTGGCATGGATTAATACCACCACTTAATACCAGTTAAATACCACTTCCACCTGATCACGTGCCTTCCACGTCATCCAGGCGAGTTCATTGCAAAATGTAGGGGTGGTCATAATGTTTTGGCTCTTGAGTGTAAGTGCAAAGCTTTTGGCGTACTGCTGAAACTCTACCCCGTAAAAAGAAAAATTTCTCTCGTCTCGTAATCTGCCAGAAGGCGGCCTTTGCCCACAACGGGGATGTTGTGCCAAAGATGATGATTTTTAGTAAAGCTTGTATAGTTATTATTAATGGTTGGCTATGATTTGGAAGGAACTGACCAATTTCAAAATGTGTTTGTATGTTATTGATCTTACAAAAATATGTATATATAAAGTTAGTTTTTTTTAATTTTGAAATTTAATTTCAAATTAGTCAATTTGTAGTATAGTGTATAATCTAATTTATAGTTAGTATATAATCTTTTTGATATTTTTCTAAATTTTATTGAATGTAAAACAGTTTATTCAATGGAAAACTACATGAAATTTAATATAAATGAGCTTATTGTTTAAGTCACAAACAGTATCACGTTAGGTTTGATATTTTTAGATGAAAAGCGACGATTTTTGAAGTATGCAATTTTAAAATGTCTTTCTTTTAATAAAAAGAACTAATTTAATTTATCTTTTCCAATTTTTATCTAAGCTCTAGTATAAAAAAATTTGTAGAAGTTGCAAGGTTGTAAATATCATTTCTAACTTTTACAATTTGATATCATGATAACCTCATCTGGCTATTTGGATTTTAAATAGTTAATTCATTTGCAAAACACGCTGTGTAATAAATGTGCCTTGTAAACTTAATACAATTATTATGAAAACTGCATTAAATCTCGTCTAGTCAATTTCAACACATTTTTTTAAAATATTATAAATGAACAACCCTAAATGTATCTGATTTTAATATATATTTCTTCACATATATTCAGTATATACCTGTATGTGCCACATTAGTTCGAAAATTATGTCACATAAACACAAATTGATTCCTTTTCACACACAAAACAACAAAAATAATTCTGATTCTAGTACATGGTTTAAAAAGATGCTGCAGCATTTTTGGTATTTCATTCCCAGGAGAGATAAATGTCCAATCTTAAGGTCTACTTTTCATTTTAGGCGCATATATATTATACTCAGATGCATCTCACACTTCGCTTTTAAGCTTTGCTGCCAAATCAATAGATGTTTCCTGCTGTAGCATTTTATCTCACTGGAAAAGTATTGGCATTTCAATCCCAGGAGGAAGGAATGTATATTATTTGACAAGTACATAATAACAACCCATCACTCAAATTTGACAGCAGATAAGCAGTATTGTGGGTAATAATAACTCATACAATTAGTATTTTTGTGTGTAATGAGAACAACCCGTCACTCAAATCTGATAGCAGATATTCGATGTATAATGAGACTCATATATAACGAAATTCACAAAATTAGCGAATGTTTATGCGGCCTATACTACAGGCAAAAATGTTCTGTTCTAATGAGAACAACCTGTCTCTCAAATCTAACAACAGATAATCAGTGCCAGGGATAATGATACGTTATGAAATTAGGCATAGTTTGTACAACGTTCACGGGTAAAAATAATTACATATTGAGTATGTGCTACACCATGAGTTGTTCCATCGTGATTGGTGACAGACCAAGAGCTGAGAAATGTCTACTGCGAAGGGAAGCTGACTTCCTTGATGGAAAATGGAGGTTTTCGGGAAGAAGGGGACAGAGATCTTCGAAGAGTCGATTAGAAGTATGGTTTTCTATTTTCTGAATAGGCCGGAGTTTCCACCTGATTTCAAAGTGAACCCCTTACTGGCTTCGTGTATCATGTGATGTGATAATTAAGGTCTGATGCAGACCTGAATATCTGGAACATACTCGAGAAGTCTGAAAACTTCTGACCTTGGAGTAAACTGCATGTATGATTTAATCGTGCACTTGTGCATTTATATTTTTAATTTTAATTTCTTTCTATAATAATCCATAGTTCAATATCTATATATCACACACACACACACATACACAGGCATATATATATATGCTTATATATATATATATATATATATATAGCACTCGTAATTTAAAATTAAAGTTCTTCCATGAATCTGGAAGTGGCCCTCTTCTTTGAGCCGTTATAGATCTAATATAGTACGAGATGTTACAATACGGATTGCATACTGTAGCTAGCAAACACCATAGTTACTGCTTATAAACGAGTTCATTTGGAATGATAAAAACACTCCGATAGATATATTGCTAATAAGTTTTATATTCTTTGACACACAAATACGAGGCAATTATTAAATGTTCTCCATTAAAGCGTTACTTCTCATTACCTTTCTACAGCCTGAATTTGAAGCACCTGAGTGACGCTCATCATCATAGATATGTATATGCAAACATGTTTCTTAAGTTATATTCAAAAATTATAATTATCCTTATGTTGGTGTACAAAATTGTTAGATGTAATATAATTAAAATATTGTAAATTGTTTACCAATTAATTATAATCTTATTATATAATATTTGTGACACAATCACAATTTTGAAAGTATCTGCTTACAATGCATCATTATAATCACAAATATTGTATCTCTATCTTTATACATTCAAGAGCCAAAACATTATGACCACCTGTCAATAACGAGTTGGCCCACCTTTGGCGCGCAACACAGCTTCAACCCGCCTTGGCATGGATTCCAAAGTCCTTGGTAGATGGCCGAGACAGATTGTACTAGATGTTTAAGCAACGATCATGCAAATCAGAGATATTGCGAATTGGTGGTCTTTGAACTCTGAGCTGCCGTCCCAGGACATCCCACGTGTGTTCTATCGGATTGAGATCCGGTGAGTTAGGCGGCCAGGACATTAACTGGAATTCAGCACCATGTTCCTGGTTCTCCGACGACCTTTTTCTGTGATAGCGTGTGGACGTCCAACACCATGTCGTCTACTGTTGGTTTCACCGTCGTTTCATCCACTTTGCATAAGTACTAACAACTGTAGATCGCGAACAACCCACGAGTCGTGCAGTTTCGGAGATACTTGTTCCGCGCCTTCGAGCCATTACAATCTGCCATCTATCAAAGTCGCTTAGATCCGCAGCCTTTCCCATCACACACAGAAGTAAGTGAAAGAATGATTCTTCAGACTCTCCAGCAGCAGTTAAATACCCCTTCCACCTGATCACATGCCTTCCACGTCATCCAGGCGAGCTCATTGCAAAATGTAGGGGTGGTCATAATGTTTTGGCTCTTCAGTGTATATGTGCTTTGAAATTTTGTGCTGCAACCAATAAGAAAGTAAACCAAACCTTCACTACACATCAACCAGGACGAGTTAAATATAAATGTTCATTCTAACTCGCAGATTATTTTATTTCTGATATATAAAAAGTCTCTTCAACAAAATTTCTCACATCTATATTACATATCCAAACTTCGAAACGAAAGTCGCATGGAAATGTAAAGATTTCCCAGTCATATGTTGATTTGTTCTTCCTACTTTTCCGGTTGTGAACCTTCGAAATGATATCTCCTTCATTAAAGGGATCCTGACGATTTAATGAGCATTGTCGAAGTTTGTGAATGAATTTTCGCAGAAATAGAAGAAGAGAAATAATTCATCTAATAAGACATCAGCTTTTAAAGAATGATTCATGTTATTAAAAGGAATTTGGACATTATTGGATAACAGAATATCCGTAATTAAAATGTAAGTGTACAGAATGAAATTCGTATACATACTATTTAAATCATGGATAATTAATTATATATTTTTTTTATTAATTATACATTATTTCAAGGAAAGCACGTGACTCTTGATATTAGAAAACTGATAGTATCGTATATTTAATGTAGATTTTAAAACACTTTCAAGTGGATAATGAGTATTGCTTTTAAATAAATATATTTTTGAAATAGAAGTTTATCTTGGTGCGTGAGGAAATTAATCTGTACTAAAAATATTCTACAGGATAGTTTTTTTCCCATATCATTATTGCAGACGTTACAGTTAAACATGCGAATCACGATAAAAAAAGTGCTCAAATCATTTTTTTTTATTTAATCAATTTATTTATTTTGGGAGTTGGAAATTTTATTATTATTTAAAGAATGTTAAATGTTCAGAATGTAAACATTTTTGAATGATTTTTAATGTAACTATCTGAAGAAAATTTAAAAAAAAAAATATTTTTATTGAGTCCTTAAAATTTTGCATGCCAAGAAGAAATTATTTCTTATGTTAAATCCGTCATGCAAACAAATGTATAAACAGAAACAGATAAGTTTTAAAATTTAATGTTAGAGTCCATTTAATAGCTATAAAAAACTTTTTCGTAAGAAAGTTTCGTATTACGTTGTTATAATGGAAATTTTTGAGTGCTAAAATTTTTATGCTTAAATTTTTTATTTATTAAGTAACTCCAGAAAATCTTTCATAGGTTATACTCATGTTAATCAATTCATAGTTTCGAAGAAGACAAATAAAAATTCTTAACGTTAGAACCTCATTTTGAATGTTTTTGGACTTTTCATATCCTTTAACATGACAGCAAATTAACTTTTTTTGCTAAACATGATAATTATGACATTAAACTGTAGGTCCTGATTTAATTAGCCTAAAGTCTGCAAAAATGACCATAGAGTAACAAACGAAACCAAAATTTTATAAACCATGTTCTCGTTAAAAGGCAAATCAAACGTAGAGTAAAATTAAATTCTTTATGTATATTTAAAAGCATTCTTTGACATTCTTAAATATATATATATATAAAGAAGACCATTAATCATAACGTTAAAAAACTTTGTCAAAATAGCAAAGCATGGTTAAATTTTAATTCTCTTGTAGAGCTACAAAACTAAAAATTGCGAAATTATTATTCCCCCATTTACTAATAAAAATCCCATCAAAAGACCAGAAGAAATGAATGAGCTGAGATTGCAATTTATGAAAGTTAAACCCAATATTGGATCTTCGCTTTAAAAGATCCCTATACGAAAAAAAAAATTTTTTTTTTCCTTTTTTTTTTCTCCTAAAGCCTCCGTTAAGTTGGTGTTCCTTGAAGGTATGGATGGGTGTCCTGTTGAAAAATCATTTCACGGAAAGTTGTGAAGATTAGAAGGTATGAAAAAAGAGCTGCATGTCATTAAAGTTAAGCACTTTGGCATCTTATTGAAATAGCTTAAGAACTTGGTGGATAATGTACTCTGGGAAATAAAATGTGTATAATTAAGAAGTCGTTTTAATGAATAATCATTGTTTGTTTATGCACCCATTACAATTAACGAATTATGTTTTGTTTAAGGTATTTACAATTATCCTTGTTATTGAATATTAAAAAGGACATCACAAAAAAAATTAGTAAAATGTTTATTTCTTTATTTGTCTATTTATATATCAATATATTTTTTTTTTCAAATCGCTCTGGCGCTCTGTACCACAGATTTCAGGTTCGAGTTCTGGCGGTGCCATGGATGCTTGTAGTTATTCAGAATCAATTTTAAACCTTTTGTCTATATTTAATGTGATCGTAGAGAGTTGTGGGGGTAGTGTAATTCGCGTCCTTACCATATCTTCGAGCTACATGTTCCCTCTAGGTAGTGCTAAATGAGTAACAGCGGTGCGCCCTGGCTAATGGTGTAAAGTTAACTGTATATGTATTGGCAGTTGTAATATAAAAAAAATTCCAAATAAATTACTTTGTTATAAACTTCGATTTAATTTAACTATAAAATGAAATATTACTTTTTCTTTTCCCTACAATGTGGGGCGGCCTGCTGGACAATTGACTAGCCTTCGGTATCTCTGGCCTTTGGTATCACAGGCTTCAGGTTCGATTTCTTGGGGTGGCATGGATGTTTGTTAATTCTGCGGAATAGACGTTAAACTGCAGGTCCTCGGGTCTAATCAGACTTAAGTGTGCGAAAAATGGCGATCGACAAACTCTGGCACTACAGTCCATGTCGGGCTATGGTGTCTGCCTACCCCCAGATTCCGAAACAGAAGATGCTCCCTTTATACGTTGTAGGATTGACACTTCTGCGCTTAAAGCAC
Organism: Caerostris darwini; assembly: GCA_021605075.1. Classification (NCBI taxonomy): domain Eukaryota; kingdom Metazoa; phylum Arthropoda; class Arachnida; order Araneae; family Araneidae; genus Caerostris; species Caerostris darwini. The sequence continues at coordinate 756,920 of BPLQ01015685.1, forward strand.
TACAGTCACATTAGACAGGGACTGTTAGTGGATTAAAGTGGAATCCGAACCACTATAAACTAAAATGACATGACTGGAAATCGTACACAAAATCGGTAGCACCTAGTGACAAAGATTTTTATTTATTAAAGTTTCAAATATTGTTTCCATTGACAGTTTTTAATTAACGAAATGGAATTTAACAGAAAAACTTTCTTATTTTATGCCCTTACATTAAACAATTAATGGATTCGAAGAAGAGAAATAAAAATTCTTAACTTTACGGCAACATTTTGTATGAGTTTTTGTACTTTTAAAAGAGAGCATATGAACCGTTTTTGTTTAACATGATTATATATTGGATCCTCTATATATCATGCTGTATGTTGAAAGGCAAATAAAATATATATATATATATATTAAAATATTTAGAAAATTAAATATTTTACACATATTTTTAAAAAAATTATGACATATTCTAATAATTATATAAGAAGAACATTAATCATTACATTAAAGCATTTATCAGAATATGTAAAGCATGGTTAAATTTTAATTCTCTAGTAGTGGTACAAAATTAAAAATTGCGAAATTATATCGCCCTAGATTGCTATTAGAAATCCCCTCCAAAGTAACTGTAAGACGAGAAGAAATTAATGAGTTAAAAATCTCAATTAATAAAAGTTGAACCAAATATATAACCTTCGCTTTAAAAAATCCCTAAGCGGAAAAAAAAAATGGCTTTCCTTTTTTTTTTATAAGGCCTTCATTAACTTGGTGTTCTTTGAAGGTATTGATGGGTGTTCCGTAGAAAAATCATTTCACGGAAAGTTGTTAAGATTAGAAGGTATGAAAAAAGCTGCATGTCATTAAAACTGAGCACTCTGGCATCTTGTTTAAATAGCTTAAGAACTGGGTGGATGCTTTACTCTCGAAAATAAAATGTATATACGGAAGTCGTTTTAATGAATTATGATTGTTTGGTTGTGCACTCATTACATTTAACGAATTATGTTTTGCTTAAGGATATTTTGTAATTATTCATGTTATTGAATATTAAAAAGGACATCATAAGACAAATAAGTACAATGTTTATTTCTTTTGTCTATATGTGTTTTCATTTATACATTATTATATTTTTGTCAACTGACTTATTTTATTATAAGCTTTAATTTAATTTACTTTTAAAAGTGAAAAAATACTTTTAATTTTCCTATAATGTGGGCCGCCCTGCTGACCATTTAGTTAGGCATCTGGCCTTTAGTAAAACAGACTTAAGTTTCGAATCCTGACGGTGGCATGAGCATAGAGCGACAAACCAAACCAAACTCCGCACTACAGTCCATGTTGACCTGTGTCAGTCTACTGGCATATTCCGAAACAGGAGACGTTTCCGTTAAACATAATTTGTTTGTTCGCCCTACGGCCAACATTCTACAGTCATATTAGACCGGGACTTACTGTTTAAAGTGTATTCGAACCATCAAAAACATCCATAAACCGCCGGGATTCGAAGATTAAACTTGTGGTTCGGAGAGCCAAGCCTTTAAATATTGTTTTAATTGACAGCTTTTATTTAAGGAAATATAATCTAACAGGAAATCTTTCATAGTTTGTGGTCTTTCATTATACAATTAATGTATTCGAAGAAGATAAGTATATATTATTAACGTCATAACCACATTTTATATGATTTTTCGGTTTTTTTAAATGCTTTAACATGATAACAATTTAATTGTCAATTTAAATCATGCTTTACATTTATGTTCATTATTTAAATTTATTTTTAAAAGACATTTTAAAAGTAAATTTAAATATTCAGAAAACAAAATCCTTTACAAAAATTTCAAACTTTTATGGCGTATTCTAATATTTTATATATATATATATATATATATATATATATAAATTAATAGAACATTAATCATTACATTAAAGCACTTTTTGGAAATATGTAAAGCATGGCTAAATTTTAATTCCCTACTAGTGCTACGAAGACGGTAAGACGGTAAGACGCTAGAAATGAATGATCTGAGATCGCAATTTATCAAAGTTCAACCCAATATATAACCTTCGCTTTAAAAAGTCCCGAAGCGGAAAAAAAAAGGAGCTTTCCTTTTTTTTTCTGTAAAAGCCTTCATTAACTCGGTGTTCCTTGAAGGTATTGATGGGATGTTCTGCGGAAAAATCATTTTACGGAAAGTTGTTAAGATTACGAGGTATAGAAAAAGTGCATGTCATTAAAACTAAGCACTTTGGCATCTTGTTTAAATAGCTTAAGAACTTGGTGGATGGTGTACTCTTTATAATAAGATATATATAAGGTAGTTGTTTTAATGAATTATCATTCTTCGCTTATGCAGTCATTACAAGTAACGAATTATGTTTGTTTAAAGGTAGTTTGTAATTATTCATATAATTGGATATTAAAAAGGACATCATAAAACAAATGAGAAAAAGGTATATTTGTCTATTTATTCTGTCTGTTTGAGATTTTATATTTTCATCAGTATATATAGTGTTTTTCAATTAAATTATTTTGTTATAAGCTTTGATTTAATTGAATTTTAAAATGATAAATTACTTTTACCTTCTCTAAAATGTAGGGCTGCCTGCTGGCCAATTAGCTAGCCATCTACCTCTGGTACTATATGCTTCATGTTTGAATCCGGATGGGGCATGGATATTTGCAAGTAGATCGGAATCTACTTTAAACTGTAGGCCCTTGTCTAATTATCCTACAATGTGCAAAAAAATTACCGTAGAGCTGCAAACCAAACCAAACTCCGGCACTACAGTCCATGTTATACTACGGTCGTCAGCCTACTGGCAGATTACGTTATACGTAATAGATTAGATAGATAGAAACAGGAGATATTTCTGTTTTATATGATAGATTTGTCAACCCTATGACCAACGTTCTACAGTCATATTAGAGCGTGACCTATTGTTTAAAGTGGATTCAAACCACTAAAACATGCATGGCACCGTCCGGACTCGAACCAGAAACTCGAGGCAATGGATTCAAAATATTGAAATATAAATTGTTAACATTATAACCATATTTTGTGAAGGTTTTTGGATTTTTCAAATGCTTTAACATAATAACAAATTAACTGTCAACTTAAATCACGCTCTATGTTAAAAGGCAAATTAAAAATTTACTGAACTCTTTTACATATATTTAAAAAAATTATAACGTATTCTAATACATATAAGTATTACATTAATCATAACATTAAAAAACTTTGTTAAAATTGGTAAAGCATGGGTAACTTTTATTTCTCTACTAGTGGTACAAAATTAAAAATTGAGAAATATTTCCGCCCTTGTTACTAACAGAAACCCCCTCAAAAGTGACAGTAGGATGAGAAGGAATTAATGAGCTGAGATCGCAATTTATCAAAGTTCAACCCAATATAGGATCTTCGCTTTAAAAAATCCCTAAGCGAAAAAAAAAAAAAAAAAGAATTGCTCTTCCTTTTTTTCTCTGAAAGCCTTCATTCACTTGGTGTTCCTAGAAGGTATGGACGCGAGTCCTGCAGTAAAACCATTTTTCGGAAAGTTGTTAAGATTAGGAGGCATAAAAAAATTGCATGCCATTAAAACTAAGCACTTTGGCATCTTATTTAAATAGCTTAAGAACTCGGTGGATGACGTACTTTGGAAAATATAATGTATATAAGGAGGTTGCTTTAATGAATAATCATTGTCTGCTTATGAATTCATTACAATTAACGAATTCTGTTTTGTTTAAGGGAATTTAGCAATTATCTATGCTATTGAATAATAAAAAAGGACATCATAAAACAAATACGTTTTCATTTATACACCAGTTTATTTCCAGCTCATTACAATTAACTAAGGATTCTGTTTTGTTTAAGGGTATTTTGTAATTATTCCTATTATTGAATATTAAAAAGACATTATAAAACAAATGATTAGATGTCTATTTGTCTATTTCTTTTGTGTATTTATGTATCAGTATATATTTTTTTTCCAAACCACTCTGGAGCTCGCTACCACATAATTTGTGTTCGAGTCCCGACGGTTCCATTTGTGTTTGTAGTGGTACGAAATCCACTTTAAACTGTAGGTCCCTGTCTAATGTGATCCTAGAGCGTTTTGGGTGTAGTATTACTAGCATATGTGTCTGTATATATTCAAGCATCACGTGCCGCCTGGGTAGTGCTAAATGAATAACAGCATACTTGTTAGCCCTTGTACACTTGTTTAATGTATGCTTGATTGTTTGCTTGTTACCCCTTGCTTATGTTATAAAGATAACTGTTTATGTATTGCCAGCTGCATTAGATAAAAAAAAATTTTTTTCAAATAAATTATTTTGTTATAAGCATTTATTTAATTTAATTTTAAAATGAAAAATGTATTTTCTTTTTCCTACAATGCGGGATAGCCTGATGGTCAATTGGCTAGAGTTCTGGCATTTGGTATCACGTGCTTCAGGTTCAAATCCTTGTGGTGGCATAGATACGTGTTACTGGTTCGGAATCCACGCTAAACTGTAGGTCCCGGATTAATTTGTCTAAAGTGTGCAAAAAATGACCGTAGAGTGACGAACCAAACCAAACACCGGCACTACTGTCCATGTTGGCTATGGTCGTCTGCCTACCCCCAGATTCCGAAATAGGAGATGTTTCCTTTATAAAGGGTGTGATTGACAGCCCCACGCAGTACAGTCGTATTAGACCGGTACCTACTGCTTAAAGCGGATTCCTAAATACTAAAAAGATCCATGTTTTCACAGTGACTCCCACCCGAAACCTGTGGCAGCGAAAGCCAGAGATTTTTCTATCACTTTTTTTATTAAAAATTTGAATATTGCTTCAATTGACAGTTTTTACTTATTGAAATATAATAACAGATAGTCATTCATAGTTTATGCTCTTATGTTAAACAATTAATGGATTCAAAAAAGAGAAATGAAAAGTATTAACTTTATAACCTCAAATTGTATGTTTTCGGAATTTTCAAATGCTTTAACATGAGTAAATTCACTGTTTTTATTTAACTTGCTTATCAATTGGATCCAACATTATCGTTAACATTATTGGATTAACATAGCAGAAAATTAACTGTCAATTTAAATCATGCTCTAAGTTAAAAGGCAAATTATATGTAGATTAAAATATTCAGAAAAATTAATTTTTACACATATAAAAAAAATTATGACTTATTCTAATATATATATACAAGTAGAAGAAGATCATTAATCATAACATTAAAACACGTTGTCAAAATCAGTAAAAGCATGGCTAAATTTTAATTATCTGCTAGAAGTACAAATTAAAAATTGCATAATTATCCCACCCCAATAGAAATCCCCTCAAAAGTTACCGTGAAGTGAGAAGAAATGAATGAGCCGAGATAGCAATTTATCAAAGTTTAACCCAATATATGATCTTCGCTTTAAAAATCCTAAGTGAAAAAAAATTGCCCTTTCTTTTTTATTTTCTTTTTAAGCCTTCATTAACTTGGGGTTCCTTGAAGGTATGGATGGGTGTTCTCTAGTAAAATCATTTTACGGAAAGTTGTTAAGATTAGAAGGTATAGAAAAAACTGCATGTCATTAAAACTGAGCACTTTGGCATCTTATTTAAACAGGCTTAAGAACTTGGTGGATGCTGTACTCTGGAAATTTTTTCTTCTTCTAATGCAGCTGGCAATTAGACCGTGATCTTCGCTATAAGGGCTGCACCGATGTTACTCACTTTGCATTACCCAGGGTGCGCGTGTAACTTGATGGTAAGCCACGGACGCGGAGTAACAATGCCCCCGCAGCGCTCTACAATCCTGTTAGGACAGTGACCTACGGCTTAAAGTTGATCCCGAACCACTACAAACACCCATAGCAAAGTCAGGATTTAAACCCGATACCTGTGGTACCGAACGCCAGACTCTGGAAAATAAAATGTATATAAGGAGCCGTTTTAATGAATAATCGATGTCTACTTATGAAGTCATTGCAATTAACGAATTATGTTTTGTTTAAGGGTATTTTGAAATTGTTCATGCAATTGAATATCAAAAAGGACATCTAAAACAAATAAGTAAAATGTCTATTTGTCTACTTCTTCTGTCTATTTATACATCAGTATATTTTTTTCGAATCGCTCTGGCTCTCTTTACCACAGACATTTTCTTCGAGTCCCGGAGGTGCCATGGATATAGTGGTTCGGAATCTACTTTAAATCGTACGCACCGGTCTAATGTGATCGTAGAGCGTTGTAGGGGTAGTGTTGCTTGTGTCCATAGCATAACTTCAAGATAGATGTGCTTCCTGGGTACTGCTAAGTGAGTGACAACGGTATAGTCCGTACTTATGTTATAAAGATTACTGTTTATTATTGCCAGCTGCATTGGAAAGAAAAAAAATTCAAATAAATTATTTTGTCATAAGCTTCGATTTAATTTAATTTTTAAATGAAAAATTACTTTTTCTTTTCCCTACAAAGTGGAACGGCTGGATGGCCAACTGTTTAGTGCTCTGGCCTTTGTTATCACAGGTCCTGGCAGTGGCATGGATGTTTGTTAGTTGTTCGGAATCGACGTTAAACTGTTGGTTCACAGTCTAATTAGCATAAAATGTGCAAAACATGCCGTAGGGCGACAAACCAAACCAAACCAAACGCCAGCACTATAGTCCGTGTTGGGACTACGCCCAGGTTCTGAAACAGGAAATGCTTATTTTATACGGGGTCACGTCTACGACCAAAGCTCTACGGTCACATTAGACCGGGACCTCTAGTTTAAACTGTATTCCTAACCAGTACAAAGATCCATTGTATCACGGTGTTTAAAACCCGAAACCTGTGGAACGAATTCTGTTTGGCTTAAGGGTACTTTTAATTATTCATGTTATTGAATATTAAAAAAGGACATCATAAAATAAACATTTAAAACATCTATTTGTCTATTTGGATTTACGTAAATACATCAGTATATTTTTTCAATTAAATTATGTTGTTATAAGTTTTGATTTATTTTAATTTTAAAATGAAAACATACTTTTTATTTTCTCTACAATGTGGGTGGCCTATTGGCCAACAAGGCTAGCTCTCTAGCCTTGAATACCACAGTTTCATGTTCGAATCCTGGCGGTGTTAAGGACGTTTGCCTGTTGTACGGATTCGACGTCAAACTGTAGGTCCCAGGCTAATTCACCTAAAGTGTGCAAAAAATACCCGTAAAGCGACAGACCGAATCAAACTCTGGCCCTACTGTTCATGTTGGGCTACGGTCGTCTGCCTACCCCAAGATTCCAAAAAGAGGAGATGTTTCCTCTATACGGGGTAGAATTGACAGTCCTATGTCCAATACTCTACAGTCATATTAGACAGGGACCTACTGTTTAAAGTGAATTCCGAACAACTACAAACATCCATAGCTCCCTGGGAGTCAAACCTAAAACCTGTGGTCCCGAGAACCAGGACTTTTTTTTTTATTAAAATTTTCGAATATTGTTTCAATTGACAGTTTTTATTTATCGAAATAGAATCTAACAGAAAATATTTCATAGATTATGTTTTAACATTAAACAATCAATAGATTAAAAGAAGAGAAATAGAGATTCTTAACGTTATGACCTCATTTTGTATGGCATTTTTTGCACTTTGCAAATATTTTAACATGACAGCTAATTAACCGTTTTTATTTAAAGAGTTTATTAATCGGATCCTCTATAAATCCTTCTATACGCTAAAGGTAAATCAAATGTAAATTAAAATTATTCAGAAAACTAATATATATGTAAGAAGAAGAGTATTAATTATAAAATTAAAACACTTTGTCATGCCTAAATTTTAATTCTCATCTTGTACTACAAAATTAAAAATTGCGAAATTATTCCACCCTATTTACTCATAGAAATCCTCTCAAAAATAACCGTCAGACGCGAAGAAATGAATGAGCTAAGATCGCAATTTATCAAAGTTCAACCCAATATAGGATCTTCGCTTTTAAAAATCCCTAAGCAAAAAAAAAAAAGGTCTCTTTTCATTTTTTTTTTTTCAAATTTCGTTATTAACTTGGTGTTCCATAGAAAAATCATTTTATGGAAAGTTGTTAAGATTATTAGGTACAAAAAAAACTGCATGCCATTAAAACTAAGCACTTTGGCATCTTATTTAAATAGCTGAAGAACTTGGTGGGTGCTATACTCTAGAAAATAAAATCTATATAATGAAGCCGTTTTAACGAATAATCATTGTTCGCTTATGAGCTCATTACAATTAACGAAAGTTGAGGATTATGTTTTGTTTAAAGATATTTTGTAATTATTTATGTTATTGAATGGGCATCATAAAACAAATATGTAAATTACATTAGTCCATTAGTCTTTTCATTTATACATCATTATATTTTTTCCAAGTAAATTATTTTGTTATAAGCATCGAGTTAATTTAATTTTAAAATGAAAAATTACTTTTCCTATTCCTACATTGTGGAGTTAGAATGAGAAAAGATTATGGACCAAACATTTAAGATTTTTAAATTTGTTTTTTAAATTAATTAGGATATCTCTAATAAATATATATGCTGTGAAAAATTCCCAACTTCTGGCTCAGTAACAATGTGTGACATTGATGTGCATTTGGGCTGAGGTTCAATCCGCTGGCGACTTGTTGTAGACACTGTTTAAAAAGATGGAGACTTGATTGTGTTTGTGATATTCTGCATCTTACCTTGTTAATTGGACTTACTGTGGAACTTTCAGGGTTTTATTCCATATTATAAGCAAATGGGATGCAGTTCGCCCGAACCGTCATTGCCCTCTTTCTTCAGGGCGACGGAGGCAAGTCAGATCTCTACCTATGAGTGTTCCATCACAACAGAAACTGCCCCCTTTCCTTCCACAAATGCGCGAACTACTCAAGGCATGTTTATCCCACACTGCAGTACGCTGAGAATTAAACACAACAACAGTTATAGATACTAGATATATAGATTTTATATAAAGTTCAAGCAGGACTAATAGAGTACATTACCAGACAAGTACAGTGAGACACAAAATTGAGTATACACCTCTAAAACTTGTAGACTTCTTATAAATACTTTACCATCCTATAACAACACAATTCTATACTTAACTTATTTATTACGAAAAAAGTTAAGATTCGAAGAAAAGATGGAAAACCATGCCACAAAATTGAGTATACACTTCTTATATTTCTAAATTATGCTACCACTTTCTTTAGTTTCAAATTTTCTTTAAAGAGTTTCAGGAGTAGCTGCTGCTTATAACACGCGCTATTGCACTTCAATGCTTTTAAATAGTATTTTTTCTCATTAAAATCGTAAAATGAGCTCTCGTAGAGAAACTACTGAATCTCAGCGTTTATTGGTTGTAAAATGGTCGAAAGAGGGCAAATCTCTTCAAGAAATCGCTTCGTTGATGGGTGTAACTCATGGCTGTGTGCAAAAAATGCTACAGAAGTATAAAAAAACTGGATCTGTGGCCAATATTCCTGGAAGAGGACGTAAAGAAATACTGAGTACTACAGCGAAGAGGAAGATCATTCACTCAGTAAAGAAAGATCCGAGGGTGAGTGCCTCTAAACTAGCTTCATCGATGCCCTCTACAATCGGGAAAAAGATTTCAGTTGAAACAATTCGACGTACCCTTCACCAATATGGGTTCATGGCCGTACACCAATACGAAAGCCACTCATCAAGTATGTGAGTAGACAAAAGAGAGTGATTTTTGCCAAAGAACATCGTTTAAAGCCTATTTCTTTCTGGAACACTAATATTTTCGGATGAAAGTAAGTTTAATCTTTACGGAAGCGATGGACGATTTAAAATATGGAGAGAAGCTGGGAAAGCACTGGCACCTAAAAACACCATTAAGACAGTCAATTTCGGTGGTGGATCTGTCCTCGTTTGGGATTGTATGTCGGCTGGAGGAGTTGGACAGCTTGCTTTTATTGATGGTATTATGGACAAACATGTATATTTGGGGATTTTAAATGATAACTTGAAAAAAAGTACCAGTAAGTTGGGGCTTGGGCCAAGCTTCATATTCCAGCAGGACAACGACCCCAAGCATACATCGAAGATTGTGCAGTTATACTTGCTGTACCATTGCAAGAAGCAATTACACACTCCAGCCCAGTCTCCAGACCTAAACGTCATCGAAAATTTGTGGTCGCAATTAGAGAAAGCTGCACATGATCACGAAATCACAAGCAAGGAAGTTCTCAAGAAGGTTCAGAGAGAAGAATGGGCTAAAATTTCTGTTGAAACCACTAAAACACTAGTAGAATCTATGTCCAGAAGATTACAAGCTGTAATTAAAGCAAAAGGTTATGCAACAAAACATTAATTTGTACGTTAAAAGGAAATTAATAAAGGTGTATACTTATTTTTCTGGTGTTTTTTTCCTCTCGTCTCAGATTTTTTTTTTTTTTCATAAAAAATAAATAAACGTAACAATTTTATAAGTATAGTATGGTGAAGCATAGACTAAAGTATATAAGGTAAAAAATTCAATCATCTTAAAGCAATATTTAATTTGTAATTGCAAAAAGTTGCAATTGCGTAAGTTTCTAAGGTGTATACACAATTTTGTGGCCCACTGTATATAGAATTATCTAGAGTGCACTGGGGTTCATCTGCTGAGCCGTACTTACATTGTGCCATCAGAAATAAGAAAGAACAGCGCTGGGATGGCAATTAAGGCATTTTATGTCCTTTTCCTCCTTTTCATTTCAATTCCTTCTATTAGCTCACACTCTCCCTATATATATCTTGTTCAAACTTTTAATCGTTCATAAAATACTTTTTATTCATCCACTCAACTTCAAATACATTTTTTTTTTAACTTGTAGTGGATGACACTGGATTTTTATACAGTTATTTCAAAAATTAATTCAGTAATTAAATTTAATTAATTAATTATAGTTTTTTTTTAGATTTAAGTTGCATATATCTACCAATAGATGGCGAAAGATAAACGTTAAAAAAATGAATGAAAATTACTTATAAAGGACTTCCTGAAAGACAGTGAAAAAAAAGTAGGAATTGACTTTAAAAATTTGTTTTTATATTACTTGTTTGTTTTTTTCTGTTGAAGGATGAAAGAAACCCATGGCTATGAAGCAGTCACACGCTAAATGTCGTGGATTATTGAAATCATTGCCCCTTTAGCCTATGCCCATTGGACTGTTGTGCTTTGTATTTTTTAATATTAATATAAAAATTTAAAGAAAGAAGTAGAATAGGAGCATATACGGAATATAAGCGTAAGGGAAAAAATGTGTAATTTTAATTAATGCACTACAAAAAAAAAAAAAAAACAGAAGATCATTGCACTGACAACAAGTGGAGCTTGCTCTCTGACACTTTAAAAAGAGAAGATTAGGGAGAGAACACTCATTGAGGATGCTGAGAATAGTTCTAGGTTCCAATTTCCAAATATAGTAATGTCATAAATTAGGAGGGATCTAAGAACTGAGCTTCCATTGAAAGGGATAGAGTCATAAAGCATTTTAGAGACAGTTAAGAGGAATTGTCTAATACTGGAAAGGTCAAGAGAATTCCTAATATCCTCATTTTAGAAGGTGTTTTTTTTAATGCAGCTGGCAAACACTTAGACAATTGTCTTTCATACCTTAACGCAAGTGCTGCACAGGCACTCAGTTTGCATTACCCAGGGGGCGCGTGTAACTTGAAGATAAGCCACGGTCGTGGAGTAACAACGTCCCCGCAACGCTCTACGATCTTATTCGACCGGGACCTAAGGTTTCAAGGGGATTCCGAACCACTACAGACATCCATGGCACCACCAGGACTCGAACCTGTGGTACCGAGCGCCAGAGCGCTAGCCACTCGACCATTCAGGCCCTCAAATTTGAAGTACCAAGGTGAATTTTTAATCATTGGATTGGTTTGGTTTGTAGCTCTACGGTCATCTTGTGCACTCTTTAGACCAAACAGACCGGAACCTTCAGTTTAACATGGAATTCGAACCATTAACAAACATCCATGGCACTACCAGGATTCGAACCTGGAGCCTGGGACACCAAAGGCCAGAGTGCTAGCCATATGGTTACCAGGCCGCTCTAATCATTGGAAGAACTTTATTTTCTAATTTCTCACCGTTGATTGGAACATTTTTTTTTGTTCTAATGCAGCTGGCAAACACTTACTTTGGCTTGGTCTTGGATGATTTAAGGCAAGCGCTGCATAGACGTTACTCACTTCGCATTACACAGAGGGCGCGTGTAACTTGAAGATAAGCCATGGACGCGGAGTAATAATGCCTCCGTAACGCTCTACGATCCTATTAGGACCGGGACCTACGGTTTAAAGTGGATTCCGAACCACTAGAAACATCCATGGCACCTCCGGGACTCGAACACGAAACCTGTGGTACCGAGCGCCAGAGCGGTAGCCACTCGGCCATACAGGCCCTTTGATTGGAAGATATAAATGGAAGCTTTTAATTCAACATCACTTGTGAATTCTGAACGGAGCAGTATAACATCCAAACTGAATATGCATCGGAAAAATATCTTTAAAATTTAAAATATCAAACTAAGATATGTTTGTTGTTCTTTTTCCAATAAAAGAAGTAACAGAATTATTTTCTGATGATATATACAGCATTTCAATTTGTACACCAATTAGGCAGCAAATAGGACTTTTTTTTAATACGGATACGTTAAATATATTATTTAATAACACTCAATTTATGTTGTTGTTGTTGTTTCTTATCCCACTTGGCTGGCCAAGCCCACGAGCCCATACGGACTCATGATTGAAGGGGAAGGAAGCAGCTTCTGTTGTGATGGAGCACCCGTAGGTAGAAGCCTGACTTTTGCTCCGTGACGCTCTTACAGTCATAGAAGACCGGGTCCTACGGCTTAAAGTGGATTCCGAACCCCTACAAACATCCATGGCACCGCCGGGATTCGAACCCGAAACCTGTGGCACCGAGCGCCAGAGCGCTAGACACTCGGCCATTCAAGTCCCAAATTTGCCAACGGCACGCAGTGTTCCCAGGTGGTCACCCACCCAAGTACTGACCGCGCCCAATGATGCTTAACTTCGATGATCTAAACGAGAACCGGTATATTCAGCATGGTACGGCCGTTGGCTACTACTCAATTTATGATACCAATAAATGCAAAATCAAGTAACAGTGGCTATCGAGAATGCCGATTAAACATTCTTTCATAGAGGCTGGTTAGAAATCTCTTATTAACTATATGTAGTTTGCAACGAAGGTTTTGTCATAGAGATATGTTCTCGCTACACAAAGAGTTCAAGCCATAAAGCTGGTTAACAATTGTTGGACTCTCTTTTATCGTCTATATCTGCTACTCGTTTTGGTGCTGTATATATGAGATCGAAGGAAATAAAAAAATTCCATTGACGACATAACATGATTCTCCTTGTTTGCTTTAACCCCTTAACTGCCGCCGTCGTATATATACGCCTCACTCAACCGATGCGTTCCCTGCCGCTGGCGTATATATACGCCTTTCTGAAGTACGATCCTTTGCATTGTGCTGCTATAAAGAAAACTGCTTCCACGGTCTTGGAATGTCACAAAATGACCTTGACAATGTTTGAAACAGATTTTATTATTTCAGAGAAAAGGGATAGGGTATTGGTAAAGGGGATGTTTCTGAAACGGTGAGTCATAGCTGTGTAGTTTTTGCTTCTGTTTCTGTTTGAGTAGGTCGTGCTTTTTTTATTCTTCTTTTGCTTCCGTTTCGTCGTGAAACCAGCTATCAATGCAATGAATGTGATTTTGGTTTATAAAAAACAAGTTTAGACATTTTAAATAAATAGTTTTTTCTCCTATCATATTTTACATATGAAACAATAAAGAATTCTTGTTTTAGGAAATATCCCACAGCAGATAAATTCTAACATCTGTTTTATTACACTGTTATTCTATACTTTAAATTTAGAATTTTTGTTTTTTTACATTTTATTTTTTCTGTGAAAGTAAAAAGGTTTTATGTTGCAAAACGCACCTCTTTTTTTTCTCCAATACGTCGCATAACTACGCGCGCCTGTGTGAAAAACGATGGCACTGGGGAGCGCATCTCGTAAGTTTTCCTCGACAGGTAAGGGGTTAAGAAAAGAAAACTATTAAATTTCCCATCTAATAGTACTTAACGAAGATCGATGGTTGCTTTGATTCAATTTTTATACTAGTTCGTGTGCTGAATCCGTGATTGATAAATGAGGTTTTTCATGTGTTATCTTTGAAAAATGTCGGAAGACATCGGATGAGAAAAAAAATCTAAGAGTCGATAAGTTGCGCATGGCTAAATCTTCCAAAAATGAATTGATGTAAGTGTCTTCCCTGTTTTTTCAGAAGTTCTTTTAGAACATATAATTTACACGAAGATTAAGTATATATAATGTGTTTATTAAAACCAAAATTCTATTGTTGTTTTTTATCCCCCTTGGTCGACAGCAACATGTGGACCAGGTCCATGAACTAGTGACGAGTCATGATAAAGGGTAAACAAAACGCAGCTTATTTTTGAGATCGAAGTGTGGCTAGTGCTTGGCCTTTGGTGCTTCAGGTTCGAATCCTGGCGATGTCGCGGATGTTTGTTAGTGGTTCAGAATCCACGTTAAGCTGTAGGTCCCGGTCTAGTTAGCCTAAAGTGTGCACAAAATGACCGTAGAGTGATAAATCAAATCAAATTGACCTTGTAGTACAAAAACATGGAGCACCCAAAGGAGAAGTCTGATTAAGTTTCTAGCCTGTATACTCCCGAGTACTGGGTACTATTTTAGACGCCTATTACGACAATCATGGACTACAGTGGGTCTATTCTAACTCGGACCCACACGGATCTTTAAAATTCTGTTGTTGTTGTTTCTTATCCCAATTGGCTGGCCAAGCCCATGAGCCCATACGTACTCATGATTTAAGGGGAAGGAATCAGCTTCTGTTGTGATGGAGCACCCGTAGGTAGAAGTCTGATTTTGGCTCCGTGACGCTCTTCTACAGTCATAGGAAACGGGACTTACGGCTTAAAGTGGATTCCGAACCACTACAAACATCCATGGCACCGCCGGGATTCCAACCCGAAACCTGGGGGCATCGAGCGTCAGAGCTAATGCTGAATGTAAAATATAAAATCAGTCTTCGGTTTTTTAATAACCACTAATTCTCACCAACATTCTCTGTAACAACTTATAGTGTATCATCCCTATTTAAATATCATGAGATTTTAAAACTACTTTTTTTTGTAAGATTTTGTATATAATAGATTTGCGTTTTTGCATACAATTTATATTTAAGCAAAAATAATTATACTTAGTGATTAAGTATAATTATTTTAGGATTAAAATAATTATTAAGTAATTAAAGTAATACCTAAGTAAATATTAAGTATAATTACTTAGGACTTGTATCTAGCTTGTTATATAGCTAAAAGTTTGTACAATTAGTGCCAAATGCATTGCCAGGATGCCAAGTCTCCAAATAAACGTAATTTTGAATACCGCGGTTAGTTTTGTGGTAAAACGATATCACGCCAAAATCCAACGTTAGAAAGCCAAGTCCTAAATAAACAAATAAAATGACTGTTGAAAGGCGCCAAAATTCAACGCCAAATATCACTATTACGCCAACATTACATAACAAATTTTTTAAATTTAATTTTTTAAATTATTATTAATTATTAAAATTTATTAATTAATTATTAATTATTAAATTTAATTTTTAACCCCAAAATTACATAACAATAACTTTCTTTTGTATCTTTAAAGAAGATTTTTTTTAACGATATTACCACCATTACAATTTATTACCACCATTTCCATTTTTTTTAACGTTACCACAAAACCTTAACTACGTCAAAAGTATTTAAAGCAAACATCATAAAATTTCAAAAAAATTTAATACTTTCTATCGGCGTTTTCACCGTGAACTAATATTCTAAACATAAAAAGTAGAATTTTTCGCTCGAATTTGCATAAATGTTGATACGAAATCTTAATTATTTCAACAGAATAAAAAGAAAATAATTATTTGATAATCAAATATAACTTAATATTAAATTAAAAAATAGTCTTTGTTGTTTGTTTCTGGAGTGCCAACATCTTAAAAATTGTATTCTATATCAGTTGACGACATATGTTATAAGATCAAACTCGGAATAATCCATAATTTTTCCGAACACTTCGACAGCTTTGTCTTGTATGCCTTAAGGCAAGCGCTGCACAGATGTTACTCACTTTGCATTACCCAAGGGGCGCGTGTAACTTGAAGATAAGCCACGGACGCGGAGTAACAATGCCCCCGAAACGCTCTACGATCCTATTAGACCGGGACCTACAGTTTAAAGTGGATTCCGAACCACTACACACAACCATGGCACCACCAGGACTCGAACCTGTGGTACCGAGCGCCAGAGCGCTAGCCACTCGGCCATTCAGGCCCTCAATTTTGAAGTACCAAGGTGAATTTTTAATCATTGAATTGGTTTGGTTTGTAGCTCTACGGTCATCTTGTGCACTCTTTAGGCCAAACAGACCGGAACCTTCAGTTTAACATGGAATTCGAACCATTAACAAACATCCATGGCACTACCAGGATTCGAACCTGGAGCCCGGGACACCAAAGGCCAGAGTGCTAGCCATATGGTTATCAGGCCGCTCTAATCATTGGAAGAACTTTATTTTCTAATTTCTCACCGTCGATTGGAACATTTTTTTTGTTCTACTGCAGCTGGCAAACACTTAGACAGCTTGGTCTTGGATGATTTAAGGCAAGCGCTGCATAGACGTTACTCACTTCGCATTACCCAGAGGGCGCGTGTAACTTGAAGATAAGCCATGGACGCGGAGTAATAATGCCTCCGCAACGCTCTACGATCCTATTAGGACCGGGACCTACGGTTTAAAGTGGATTCCGAACCTCTAGAAACATCCATGGCACCTCCGGGACTCGAACCCGAAACCTGTGGTACCGAGCGCCAGAGCGGTAGCCACTTGGCTATTCAGGCCCCACTAAAATATATTGTCCCGAAAAAGAAATTACGAATAAATTACGAATCTAAGAATTACAGTAATGTAAACCTAAAAAAAAAATATCTGATCGTTGGCGAAATGTTCCGTGTTTCAAGATTGGCGACTTTCTCAGGGGTACAGTATTCTATAATTCAATACCTGGTTCCTTGCAGCAATAGCCCTCTGAAGGCTATTAATCATTTGACAAACTGCATGCCATTAAGAAGAATTACAATGATAACTGTTACGCCTTCCTGAACTGGAGAGGGTGGAGGAGTTGATAAATCGTCTGCAGATTCATCTAATTTTGACATTATCTCGATTCAGTCGGATTTTTAATTCACTGGCTTCCTCTTGTCAAGTTTGGTAACGACGTCTTGCCTATTTGCATGTGAGTAATGTAGATTTCATACTATTGTTGTTAATTCTTTAATACGAGAATGGGTGTAAATTATGTTGGATTAGTGATGACTTTTTTATTGTCTGTATTGTCTAAGGTATTCTTATGAATCGAAGAATGCTGTGTTATTTTCTTTAATGCGCTCAGGAAATGGAAAATATATGTTAATTATTTTTATTGTTGCAATAGTGCTATCATTTCATGGAAAATTATTAATTATAACATATTTCCTACATTTTTAATTAGAATGCTATGGTATTGTTGTTAATCGAAGAATGTCGTGTTATTTTCCATAATATGCTAAGGAAATAGAGAATTCTAGATGTTAATTTTTTTATTGTTGCCGTAATGTTTTCAGCATTTGATAAATTATTAGTTCTAGAATATCTTCTATATTTTGTAATAAGAATTTTATGTTTGCAAAAAAAAATATATAAATTTTATTTTTTAAAAAACTTAAATGAAATATAGAGTTTGTTTTCTCAACTTAATTCTGATTAACATAATGTGCTAGATTTTTTCGTAAAATTTCTCTTAATGGATTAATTTAATTTTAATCTTGTAGTTTAACAATTGAATGGGAGAACTTAAAATAATTCTTAAGTGCTAAAATTAGAACAAAAATTTATAACTACGTATAAAACTCATGTAATACACACATTGTAATTTTAATTATTTTTTTAATTAATTTTTAAATAAATAAAAGTTCATTTCAAATTTCATATAAATTGCCATAAAATTCTATTGAAGTGTTTTACTAATGTTTAAAAAAAAATTTCATATTTTAACTACTTGATCGAATACTAAATTCTGATGTAAAAACTTTTAAGTGGTGTAACATCATTTTGGAAAATAAACTCTTATTTAAATGTTTTTAATTCAAGTAAACCCTAATATAAGCAATTGCACAATATTTTGATTGAATTTTTTAAATGGAGCTCTGCCTGAAAAATTACTATTTCAAGAAAAATAAGTATTGTCACACTTTCTTTTTTTGTCTTAAAGAGGGTTGCCCTTTTTTAACATAATTATAATTATCTTAAGGATTTGAATATATATATGTATGCGATGTACGAAAAAATTTAAAGTTTTAAATGTGTATCACAAATTAAAATTGCGTTCTGAAAGTATATTCTTGGGATTTTCACATATTGGCATAATTAGCAAAACTTCTTTTTTTAAAAATCCATCTTTATTATCCAATATTTATTATTATTATTATTATTATTATTATTATTTGAGAGAGGATAAAGTAGTTGATAGAGATTTTGCATATGGTTCTTTTAAATACTTTTATGAAATAAAATCACATGGATTAAAATCCTTTAAATAGGATAGACATTCTTCTATTCGGGTAGCACTATGGCCTTTGGTACTATCGGTTTCAGGTCCGAATCCCGGCAGTTGCATGAGTAGTTGTTAGTGATTAATAGTTTCCAATAATTCCTTTTGTACTTTTTTATATATTCTTGCATATCATATTTTCAGCATTTTTTTTTTAAATTTAATTTTTCGATGTTCTCTACTGTTTTTGTAAAAATATTCCTCAATGTTCATCTTTTCCCGCCTTCATCGTATATCCATTCAATTTCACCCACATCCATTCCCAAACTGTCTAGGGGCATCTCAGCTCTAGGCAGTAATGTAATGTGGTGTGGCGTATTAGTAGTAGTAACATATAGTGCACTTTACACTGTAGATTCCTGCCTAGCTTGCAAAAATGTGCAAAAACAGATCTTGGAGCAACAAGCCAAACCAAACCAAACAATTCCCTATGCCTTTGAAAATATCTAACTAAGCATTAAGAATCGATATATTCTTGAAAAATAAGACACTGAACACCTTATCCTAATCTACTTGCTTTTCAAAGCAATGACTGTAATCAATGTCTTCAATAGATATCGAATTATTATTCACACGCAAACTTCCCACAGTCATTGGCGGCCTGATAGCTAATTGTCTAGCACACAGGCCTTCGGTTTCACGGGCTTCAGGTTTGAATCTTGGTAGTAACATGAATGTTTCTTAATGGTTCGGAATCAGCCTAATGGCCGGGTGGCTAGCGCTCAGGCTCTCGGTACCACAGTTTCGGATTCGAAACCCGGCGGTGCCATAGATGTTTGCAGTGGTTCTGAATTCACTTTAAACTGTAGATCTCTGTCTGCTTAGCCTACTTGTCCAGATTCGCTTTAAAGCGTGAAACCAGCAATTAAACGTTTTGATCTATTGTTGACGTCAGAAATTATAAAAAAAAATATAAGTAATTTTTTTATTCGCAATTATAAAATAAATCATTTTCAAGAAAGATAAGTAAGATTACCTCTAAATTTATTCTAGGCTTACAATTTATGCCATTATAAATTGGGTGAACCCAAAAGATTAGAACTTTCAGACCGACCTGGTTAGGATTACTTTTTCCGTATGCATGCGTTTTGGCAATTTAATGTAGGCAACCACACGTGATTTTAAGGCTTACCGTCAGCCGTATCGCGTTATTTATTGCAAAGGATTATGGGCCTTACACTTTTGCATGATTATGTTTGAGCTGATCTTGTTAGGCAGTTTCATTAATGTCTCGAATTCGGTTTGGTGGAGTTTGTACTGAAAAATGTGATGGAAAAATTCTGTAAATTCTATTAGTTCTGAACCGGTTAAGACTGAGTAAGTTCAAAAAGCAGTTTGAGTAAAATTATTAGAATATTAATTTGTATATTTCTGAAATAAGGTAATAGTTGCAAAAAGTTGTATGATTTCATTTGTTTTCTAAATGGTAGTTAAATAACTTAGTCATGGATAACATTGATTGTAAATCTTAAAATTTATTACTACACCATTTCTTCACTTTTTATTTCTATAAACCTATGAATAATAATAAAAAAAAAAAAAAACCTAAGGCATACAAAAATCATGAGACATATAAATATCATATCACATTAAATAAACTTATGGCACACAAATATTTTTTTTTTGTTCTAATGCAGTTCGCAAACATTTAGACAATTGTCTTTGATGCCTTAAGAAAAGCGCTTCACCGACGTTACTCACTTTGCATTACCCAGGAGATGCGTGTAGCTTGAAGATAAGCTACGGACGCGGAGTAACAATACCCCGAAACGCTCTACGATGATGTTAGTCCGGGTCCTACGGTTTAAAGTGGATTCCGAACCACTACAAACATCCATGGCGCCGCCGGGATTCGAACCCGAAACCTGTAGTACCGAGCGCCAGAGTGCTAGCCACTCGGCCATTCAGGCCTCTGTCTTTAACATTGTATTGAAAAAAAAAAGACAAAATCAAGGAAAAAATCTCTGATTACTAATTAATTAAAATGATTAAAATTAATGCAAGTCATATATTTTACCCCTAATTTATATTAAATAATGTTGCAGAAATTTTAAAAAATAAATTACACTGCAATTTATTGTACATTATGTATTTAATAAATCTTTATCAAACCCATTTCCTTTATTACGTAAAATATTTTATAATAAAGTCCTCTGCTTATAAACAAAGGAAAAACCTATTAAAGAATAATAAAACTATATAAAAAGCAAATAGAACTATTTAATGAAAAAGGAATTGAAATTCCTATCTCATATTATTTTCCGTCTCCTCGCATTTAGAACATATTAGCAAGCATTTTCAAGAAAGATAAGTAAGATTACCGCTAAATTTATTCTAAGCGTACATTTTATGCCATTATAAATTGGGTGAACCCAAAAGATTAGAAATTTCAGACCGACCTGGTTAGGATTACTTTTTCCGTATGCATGCGTTTTGGCAATTTAATGTGGGCACCACACGGGGTTTTAAGGCTTACCGTCCGCTGTAGCTTTGTTATTTATTGCAAAGGATTATGGGCCTTACTATTTTGCATGATTATGCTTGTGCTGATCTTTGGTAGGCAGTATCATTAATGTCTGGAATTCAGTTTGGTGGAGTTTGTGCTGAAAAATGTAATGGTACTTTTCAGAATATGTAATTTGGAATACGGGTAACTCTGTAAATTCTGTGAATTCTGAACCAGCGAAGACAAATGAATTAATTTAAAAAGCAATTTGAGTTAAACTTTTAGAATATTAATTTATGTCTACTTCCTAAATAATGGTTATAATTGCAAAAAGGCGTATTATTTAATGAATAATTTTTCTTTATGATAATCAAATAGTTTATTAATAGAAAATATTCAAGGTAAATCCTCCAATTTGTTGCTATATCATTTCTTCATTTTTTATTTCATATAAAAATATAAATGACATTAAAAACTAATATATATAAATGTAAAAAGAATGCAAATATCATATTAAATAATCCTAAGGCAACAAAAAATCCTCCCTTAGCACTACGCAGAAGGTGCGTGTAGCTTGAAGATAAGCTACGGACGAGGAATAACAATACCCGAGAAAAGCTCTGCGATCTTGATAGACCACGGCCTACGGTTTTAAAGTAGATTCCGAACCACTACAAACATACATGGCGCCGCTGGAATTCAAACCCGAAACCTGTGGTAACGAAGGCCAGAGCGCTAGCCACTCGGCCATTCAGGCCCCTGTCTTTAAACATTGTATTGAAAAAAAAAGATAAAATCAAGGAAAAAAATCTGATTACAAATTATTTAAATGATAAATGGAAATTAAGGCCATGACTGAATATATAAACTGAAATTGTTTACTGTAAATTACGTATTTAATAAATTTTAATCAAACCTATTTCATTTATTACATTACATATTTTGTTAAATTCCACTATATATAAACAAATAAAAAAAATCACTAAAGGAAACTAAAACTATATAAAATAAAATAAAACTCTTTAATAAATAAAGGAATTGAAATTCCTAGCCCGTATTACTTTGCATCTCCTCGCATTTAAGGCATATTAGCAACCATTTTCAAGAAAGATAAGTAAGATTACCCCTAAATTTATTCTAAGCGTCTATTTTATACCATTATAAATTGGGTGAACCCAAAAGATTAGAACTTTCAGACCGACCTGGTTAGGATTACTTTTTCAGTATGCATGCGTTTTGGCAATTTAATGTGGGCACCACACGGGATTTTAAGGCTTACCGTCCGCTGCAGCGCGTTATTTATTGCAAAGGATTATGGGCCTTACTATTTTGCATGATTATGCTTCAACTGATCTTCGGTAGGCGGTATCATTAATGTCTGAAATTCAGTTTGGTGGAGTTTGTACTGAAAAATGTAATGGTAATTTTTCAGAATATGTAATTTGGAATCTATTTTACGGGAAGGAAATCTGTAAATTCTATTAGTTCCACACCAACGAAGACTAATAAATACAAACTGAAATTTGAGTAAAATTGTTAGAATATTAATTTATGTCTATTTGCGAAATAATGTGTATAATTGCAAAGAGGTGTATTGTTTAATGTATTGTTTTTCTAAATGATAATTAAATAGTTCATTAATAGAAAATATTTATAATATTCAATTTCTTGCTGTGTCCCTTCTTCATTGTTTATTTTTTTATTATATCTATAAATACTACAAAATTAGAATGCAAAGATATCATATAGAAAAAGGATTCAAATTAAGAAAATATGCCTCGAAGCATATACTACGCGTATTATTAAGCCCTTGTGCTGTCATGTAGAAAAATAATTGAATGTTCATATATATATAATATACTAATATAATCTGATATTACAGAAACAACAAAAGTGTACAAAAATAAAGTATATTAAGGCGTCAAATACGAAAGAAATAATAGATTATATAACAGTCTACAGCCATTTTAGGTTTTTGTTCTGCGATAATTGACTCTCCTCTACTATAAGGACTCTACGATTATTTTGTACACACGAGCTCTAAGCAGACAGAGGCATGTAGTTTAAAGTGTATTCCAGACCATTCACAAACAATTATACTACTGCTGGAATTCCGAATAGAAGCCTGCGATACCAAAGACCATAGCGTTAGTCGCTCGGCCATCGGGCCTAAAATGGGATTTTGCTCTATCAAAATTTCAGAATTGTTTTTTAAGGACCACGATAATATAGCCCAGCCAATGTACGATTACAAACATCCGTTATGCATTTTAAAAAGTTGTTCAAAACATTTTGTTGATAATAAACGTTCATTATATATATATTTTTTAATTTTAAATAAATCAAGCATTTTAATTTTTGTATTAAAAATTTGAATGGAATAACTACCTCTGATTTTTATGATTCCTAAAACAGAAATCTTTTACAATATTATGCAAAAAAAAAACTATTATGCACGCTATTTAATCCATAGTATGTACAGAAATCAGAATTGTCTGTTTTGAAAACGGATTATTTAATTCTTTGCAGTTAGACACCATAAGAAATCTCTGCTCTTTTCTGAATCTTATTTAAAAGACAGCCACACAAATGGCTCAACTTTCAATCACACCCTTGAAATTGATTGAGCTTTTGTCCGCGTGATTTTAATACGATTCTTTACTTATTCCTTTAATATAAAGCACAAAGTGTATTTATAACTTCTTAAAGCTTGTCTTTTTTATTGGTAGTACGGTCCCTTACAATTACTTATACATGAAGTGGGATATTTTTTATATAATCATTACAAGAATCAGTAATTCAGGTATCGATATTTTTAAAGAATTTTTATTTGTTTGATAAAATTTAACACGAATAATAGTGTTAATGTTGGGGGGAAGAATATTTTTTTTTTTTTTGCTATATATGACACCATAAAAAACCTTTGCACGTTTTTGAATTTATTTAACCTGTCATCACAAATAGCAAAAATTCAAATCAGGTTCTTGAACTTGATAGATCTTTTGTTCGCGTGTTTTCAACATGATTATTCATTTATTTCTTTAATATAAAGCACAAATTATTTTTCTTAAAGCTGTCTTTTTTTATTGATAGTATGGTTTCTTACAATTACTTATTCATAAAGTAGAATAATGTTTGTATAATCACCGCAAAAATATCGAAAATAATCAGTAATTTAAGTATCGACATTTTTTATTTGATTTTAATTTTTGATTTGTTGCATTACATTTAAAATTGTTAACCTTTTATTTGATGAGGAGGACATTTTGAAAACTTTCAACACTATTGTTTGCGATACGACACCATAGCAAACCTCTGAACGTTTCTGAATTTATTTAGCCGAGAAATACACATGACAAAATTTCAATCAAACTCGCGTGTTTTCAATACGACTCTTTATTTCTTGCTTTAATATAAAGCACAAACTATTTTTAACTTCTTGAAGTTGTCTTTTTTTTATTGATAGTACGGTATCTTTCAGTTTCTTACATAATATAAGATAAATAGTATGTAAGTAAGTAAAAGTAGAATATAATAGTAGTAAGTATCTATATAAGTAGTATATCAGTAAATATAAAAGTAAAGTAGAATATCTTGTATATTTTCACCACAGAAATGTCTACAAAAATCAGTACTTCATTTATCGATATTTTTAATGAATTTTTGATTTCTTACATTACATTTGAAACTATTGTTGTTGTTGTTTTTGGGGGGGAAGGGTCCATTTTGAAAAGTCAGTCTAAAAACTTGTAAACAATTAATAATGCCCGATTTGTTGCTACGCTGGGGAGCATTAGGGCTAAGGTTCAGACCGCTAGCGGCATTGTTTTAGACACTGTCAAAATCGATGAGACTCGATGGCGTTTGTGACGTTCAGCATCTTCTTATGTTAATCGGACTATTTGGTAGGAGTTTTTCGGGTTTCCTATCATAGGACATGCAAATGCGTGGTAGTTCTCCTAAAGGTTCTTCCGGAAGACACTGCCTTCCCCTTTCCCTCCCTCTGCGGCCTGATGGCCAACTGGGTAGCACTCTGGCCTTTGGTATCACTGGCTTTCAGGTTCGAATCCTGGCGGAGACATGGATGTTTGTTGGTGGTTCGGAATCCACGTTAAATTGTAGGTCCCTGTCTGTTTAGCCTAAAGTGTGCACAAGATGACCGTAGAGTGACAAACCAAACCAAATCAAACCTTTCCCTCCCTTCATGAGACCACACGGGTTTTTTGGCCTGATTTGTATGTTGCTGTCCACCTAGTGGGATAAGAAAAATACAATTAATTACTTCCGGAAATTTAAGCCGTAAGTCAATCAGAATTTCAAATTTTGATATTTGAATCCATGGCTGTGGATGCACATGTTGTGGATATTTTTTTTACGTTCTGTTTCATGGATAATTGTTCTCATTCACTCATATAATTTTAAGTGATGGCAAAATAGGCAGAAAACTTGGAATGATTGTGTTTTAAGTTAAAGTGAGTGACACAGTACATTTCTTGCACAGACGAATATTTTGTTTTTTTCATACATAATAAACATTTGAAATAAACTTTTTGGTATAAAACTTTTAATACATTTGCCAAAAATATGTGTACTTGTAACAAAATAAAAATTTGAATATATGAGGGAATACATATATCCTTATTCTGTGAACCTACAGTATCATGGGGATAAATGCTCTCTGAAGTGATTTAATTCTTACTTTGAATCTTCTTATCAAGAATCTTCTTTTAAGCGTTAGTTATTTATTAGGCTGAAATGCGATAAAGCTGCAAACCACAAATTTTCTTTTCTTGAGTTTGTTTAAATCCGTAAAGAATAATTTTTTTTTTTCAATTTCTGTTTTATTTCAGAAAACGTTTTTTTAATAAAATCGAAAATATGTATTGCCATACATATATTTTCCATACATATTTTCAATAAACGTATTGTATATAATATATACATATGCATATTTTCAATAAACATATATATATTATAAACACACATATATATTTTCCAATACACATATAAACTTTATATTTTTACATATCGTCAATATTATTCAAATATACCAAAAGATAATTTTATTTCTAAATAATAACGTTAATTAAAATTTTATCTAAATCGAAATATTATTCATGTATGGTAAATGAAAATGCTTTATTAAAAATAAATTCAATTTTGGAATTTAGTTCCATGAAAACACAAAAATTTGGCAAAAATGAGCAATTCATAAATAATTTTATTTTATTAATAAAAATAAAAGTGAAGTGTATATATATAAATGTAAAGATAATAGAATAATTTTTTTTCGCAATACTAATAACTAACAAAAAATTGTCATACTAAAATAAAAACAAAACTTTTAACCTGTTTTAACTAATGAAGTAATTTAAATAAAAAAAAAGCACTCAGAATGTAATTAACTATTTTATTTATATTATCATAAAATAATATATCGTATCATATTTTATTTATATTCCAAGTTAAAATTTAGCCATTCGAATCACCAAAACATTCTAGAACACTATACGATACATCGCTGCTATTATCATTATCTTCACATTACTCCTTTAAAAAAAATAGCAGAAAATAAATGTGAAGGGTAATAAGCAATAGATAACATGCAGCTCTTGACCAATATTTTAAGAATCGAAGTACATCGAGTCAATGTATGTAAAACAACAAGAAATCCAGATTGGATGATTGTCTCTAGGTGTAAAATGGGATATTGTACGCTCGGCAGTAGTCATTCTATCTCTTATTATTGCAAGCCATGCACGAGTTTATTTTTGATGTAACTCGTGGTGTATCGAAAAAATAAATTTGATAAACAGATTCAGTTGAAGAATATCCATATTAAATCGAATTAAGAATTTCTAGAATTTGACTAAGTGAGTGTTAGTTGCAAAAACTCCAGATGCTGCCACTGCAAATAATCCTGCCAAACTAAGGTAATACTCACCAAACCAGAGGTCATGTGTTTGAAAAAAAAATCCAAAATAATTTAATATATGTATGCAGTGTGAGTAAAAAGTATTCCATCTGATTTATATTTAAAAAGTGCCAGACATTTCACTTGTAAAATCAATTCTTAGGGTGATATCAATTCCGGACTAATATGCATATTAATATGTATTTTGTAATTTATTTTAAATAAAACATAGGAATCGATCCCATAATTAGAATAAAAAGTTAAAATTTTTATTTTTCTAACGGTGTAGGAAACATTAATACAATTAAATAATTTACAAACTTTGTTACAAATAATTTATAACTTATACTTAGTTGGATATCATTTCGATTTTATGACAGCTTGTAGTGTTCAATGTATGGGTTTGAACAGATTAAAAATAGTTAAATTTGATATAAATTATATTCTTCTTGAAGAGCGATTTTTAGACTTTTCTTTCCGGTGGAAAGGTTACAAAACAAATATAAAAAAGAAATTCAAAGAACAAGATAGAAGCAAATGATGTCAGTTAATCCATCCAATTAAGTCTGGCAATTCAGCAACGCTTCCGTAATGAAACAGGAGGCAATGCAGAACAGGAAGCAGGGTGAGACATATCCAATTCTTACTGGTTATCATATAGGGGTCAGAGTGGTTCAGGAGCCAGTTTAATTCTATGAAGGTGATTTCTTAGACAATCGTGACCAGAGAAAAGCTACATCAATGCCACTGGTTTCTTTATAGGCCTTTCAGGGAGGCTTGTGATCATTTCTAGTGGCAGTATTCTCAAATAAAAAATACCGAAGTGTCTTTTTAATTATTGTCTTAATGGAATGGTAGGGCAACTCATGTTTATTTAAATGTAAAATTGAGAAGAACCCCCTTTTGCTAGGAAGTCAGCGGCCTCACTTCCGTCTATTCGGCAGTTTGTCGGGATTCACAGCACTTTATTTTGATAGGACAACCGTGCCTTTAACACAATCATCAATAGAGAGGATCGTAGGAAGTCTATAGCCTGAAGAGCTGTTCTCGAATCTGATAGAAAGAGAAACACTCTGATCGGCTCTGCAGTTGAATAAGAGTCATCACGGTTATCAGAGATTTCGCCGTCGAAAACTGGCACGAGAGCGATAATAGGGGAGTAAAAGGAGACCTCGTATAAAGCCTGAGGCCAATTTCAGATGAGACATGGAGTATTTATAGCTTCGTATGCCACCGTTTGTTAAACTTTATCATTGTACTTCGCTTTTAACACACTTGGCAGAAGCAGAGGTGGATCGAAATGGTATAGCATTCGATGGGGTTACGATGCATTACAAATTGGCGAGCTCCAAAATCGATGCCGAAGTGAGAAATGAAATCAGCAACGCCCTTTACAAAGCCTCTCTGAGTCTCGATTTTTAGATTGCCTTTGGTATAAACGGATATTAATCTTACTCCGCTATCTAAAATAACACAAATGTTCAAAGGAATTCATATCCGTCAACAGTGGAAGAAATTTTGGTATGCTATGTTAAAATCGGGTCTACTATTTAATTTTGTATGTTTAGGATCATAATTTGGTATACAATTTCATTATGATTGATTAATATTTTGATTGTAAATTTTTGTTTGTAAACAGTTGATTGTAAATTTTTATTTACTCTATCAATATACACGAATGATTTACAAACCCACAAAAAATGATCAAATTTCCGACTCAAAGACGATATTGATCTAATATGATTGTTGTGCGTAGGGCTGACAATTCTACCCCGTAAAAAAAAAAAAAAAAAAGTATCGGAATCTGGCAGAAGGCCTTGACCTACTATGGTGCTGTTATCGCCATTGTACACGAACTAGAGATATATAGGTATATACTAGAAACTTTCTAATATAATTGAATTATTTTCTTTTTTAAAACCATTGTAACTCATGAGTATACTCGTAAACTCTTCCCCTGCCAAACAAATGCAGAGCTTCCACCATATTTCTCTATTTAATAACAATTCTTTGGATTCAATTCTGTGTTTGTTTCTCTCCGCAGATACGAAAATGTTTAATAAACACCCATTTAAGAAGTTAGTGCAAAGTTGTACATTTATTGCAAAAGCTAATATTTTACCATTCTTTTATATCATGAAATATTTTCTTCTAGCAACCCGACCGTGGAAACAAACTTCCACTTATGTAATCATTAGTTGTATGTGTACTCTAATCTTTCGATGCTGAACTGCTTTTTAGAAGCAAAAAATCTTTGAATTTTTTTTTTTCAGTTGACGAATAATAAATCCACGATCATAATAGCTGAGAAGTGATGGATGATCGTTACGTGCGTTATTCAGTAACGTTGAAAAAGGACCAAATCTTTTAATTAATGATTGCATGGTAGAACAAGGTCTATCCATCAAAACTGAAATGTCATTTAATATTTTACCTTCTTCATGAAGTTGAATATTCGTTTTTTTTCGGAAATAGAAGTCTTTGGGCATTTTTTCCTCATACTTACCCAGTGGTGATATACTTCAAAAAATACAAATTTCCAACTTAAATTTGTATATACAGTAGAACCTCGATAAGTCGAAAACCTCCACAAACTCGAAATTTTTTTTTGTTCTCTTCCCTTCAAGCCCCAAAACCTCCATTACTCGAAATTTCAACCCTCTATAAGTCGAAATAGTTAGTGAATCCCTACAAGCCATTTTGGTATATATTTTCCCTCCGTAACTCGAAAAACAATTGGACCTCTGTATCTCGAACATTAGAAATGTTTGATTTTACAACTCGATCATTTGAAACTTACCTCTATAGCCTCTATAAATAAGTTACCGACTTTAAGGATTTGCCGACAATGCACGTCATTGTTTCTTAGAAAGCAATAAATGAGTATATAGTGAATAGAATAACCAATTCTATGAAATAGCATCTCGGAAGAAAAAGAATTTTCTGTTCTTTTATAGCTTAGATATTGCTATAGATAGAGAATGATAGAATTGTCTAAAACAAAAAAAAAATAATAATAAATAATAACTGACTATTTTAATACATAATATTTTTAATTCTAAGGTTGTTTCGGAATTATTTTGATTTTTTTATTGCAGTTCATAATATAATTTTTAAGTTGCAAATAAGCACGTTTATTACGTTTGTAACTTGAATTTTTATTTCTTTTACCTCTCTAACTCAAAGTAAGTTAGAAAGAATCTAAACCTCTACAAGTGGAATATCTCCTTACAAAATCCGCGTTAAGTCGAAATCCTCCATAAGTCGAAAACTCTATAACTCGAGTTATTTCGCGTCTCCCTTGAAGTTCGACTTACAGAGGATCTACTGTATATACTGGGGCTTAATGGCCGAATGACCAGCACTTTGGCGCTCGGTACTACATGTTTCATATTCGAGTTCTGACGATGCCATATATATTTGTAGTGGTTCGGAATCCATCTTAAACTGTAGATCCCAATCTAATATAATTGTTGTGCGTAGGGCTGAGAATTCTACCCTGTAAAAATAAAGAATATCTCATGTTTCGGAATCAGCCAGTAGACAGAAGGCATTGACATACTATAGGACTGTTTGCGCCATTGTAAACAAAGTAGAGATATATATGTATATACTAGAAACTATCTAATATAATTAAATTATTTTCTTTTTTAAAACCATTGTAACTCATGACTATAAATGTTCATTTTTCGCGCGTATGAATATTTTCCAAACACATTCAAATTTCATTCGTCTTAGGCTATTATTCACTGTGAAATAAAAAAAAATTATAAGTATTTTGACATTTTTTTCAAAATTAGTTTTAAAAGTCCTGATAATTGTTTCCACAAACCTAACCTCTTTTGAATAAATAAAAAAACGGTATTTTTTTCTATAATTCATCATTTTCTACTCCATAATTTTATACTTCCATATACTTTCAAAGGTCATCTTGTTCATAGTTCCAAAGACGTGAGCTCTAGCCAACTGACCATCAGGCCGCCAAATATACACTGATTTGGCGGCCTGATGGTCAGTTGGCTAGAGCTCACGTCTTTGGAACTGCATGCTTCAGGTTCGTAATCCTGGTGATGTCATAGATGTTTGTTAGTGGTTCGGAATCCGAGTTAAACAGTAGGTCCCGGTCTAATTAGCATAAAGTGTGAACAAGATGACCTTTAGAGCGGCAAAACAAATCACTGTCTATTTGATATCTTCAATCGCTTTTTTTTTATTTATAACATGTAAAGGTTTCGATTTAAATATTAACTATGAATTACAATTCTTCTATCCACAACCTCATTTACTGTTTTGGAATTTTAAAATGAAGGAATAGAAATCGTAGAGATTGAAAAAAAAAAAAAAAAAACCTTACATTTGAGAATAGATGCAGTTTAGTATAAAGGATTTGACCTTTATATTTGCAATAAAAAAATAATTATTAAATAAAATGTGTTTTTAATACTTAAATATTTTTATTTGTTAGGAAAATAAATAGGTTCACTTTTCCGGTTTTAATCCTCAATCAAAATCAGAAAATATTTTTTTAAAGAAAGTTATCACTTATACTTCTTACGTAAATCGGAATTTTGATGAGAGGTCTTTGCATGCGATTCTAAAGAAAGCTATTTCAATTCACGCAAAAAAAGAGTTTTCACTAAAAGAAAACAGACACCCGGACTGAAACTGCGCCTTTTGAAAAGATCCCCATAAATCACGGAAACCCGAATCCGGCGAGAAATTTTCGTTCTGAATATAATAATGATAAGCCGACCACCCCGAATGGGAATCCTTCGAATCAATCCATCGAAATGGATGGAACTTATAGTTCCGTGTCACCATTGCATTGCGGATTCAGAAAGAAAAATCAATTCCGTTCCAAGTCTTTTCATAAGAAATGAAGTAATTTTCGAACTTGAAACGTAACCTGTTTGTTTTTATTAGTCGGTTAGGCAGATGTTTTTTTACTGTAGCTCATCATCTGGAAGAATGAGAGTTTGTTTTATTAGACTCTGTTGTTTTATTATTTGAGACCTTTTTACTATAAATGCGGCTTGTGGGGATATTCATATTGCTTATTTTAACAACTGCTAATGATTTATACTGAAATTAAAGACTAAGTAATATCTGAAACAACTAAATTATTTGAAAGAAAAACGAAACAAATAATTAGTTTACGAAAATAACTGCATTCACTCAGAATATGGAAAGATCTTTTTGTCATCATTGGCGCAACAGCCCAATGTTGCGCCAAGGCAGTCTGCCTACTGGCAGACTTCGAGACTAGAGATGTTACGGGGTAGGGTTGTCAGAATTACTCCCAGCTCTGTAGCAATATTACACCGAGACCTACGTTTAAAGTCGATTCCGAACCACTACAAACATCCATGTTACCGCCGGGAGTCGAATCCGAAACCTGTGGTACCGAGTACTAGTCTCTTTGCCATCAGGCCTCATTTGATATCTTTACAAATAAAAAATATATTGTGGAAGTATATAATAGTTTTATGTATATTTTCAGATAATAAATAAAAAAGAGAATAATTATTTCGATTTAAAAATAATTAATTATAAATATCCAATTATCTAGACACAACTTTAGTTACTTTTTATTGAGCAATTTTAAAATGGAACTTTGGTTTGCCACTCTATGGTCATCCTGTGCACGCGAGGGCTAAGCAAACCGGGACTTACAAAGTATACTCCAAACCACTAACATACATCGACTAACGAGCATAACATTTGACACAGCTAAATTATTTGATAAAAAAGCTAAACAAAAAATTATTTTTGCAAATATATGAATTTATTCCCAATAGGGAAATAGGTTATTATCATCATCATCATCATTGGCGCAACAGCCCCATGGTGGGCAAAGGCCATCTGCATACTGACAAATGTCTAGACGTGAGATGTTTTCTTTTTACGGCGTAGGGTTGTCAGCCTTATGCTCAACGCTCTAAAGTTCCTACCTCTCACTGTGACCTACGAATCCGAAATCTATGGCACAGAGCACTAGTCAATCGGCCATCAGGCCCCATTTGTTATCTATCGAAATGAAAAAATATGTATAATGAAAGTAGATACTAGCGTTATATATCGTTACAGATATTTATCAATGTCTATCTATATCTTTTAAGATAATAAATAAAAAATAATAATGATTTCGATTTTAAAACAATTAATTCTAAATAACGAATTATTTAGATACAACTCCATTTACTTTTTACTGAGCGAGTTTAAAATGGAAGTTTGTTTTGGTTTGTCGCTCTCCTTTTATCTTGTGCACACGGGGGCTAAACAGATCGGGACCTACAGTTTAAAGTGGATTCTGAACAACTAACAAACATCGATGACCCCGTCATGATTTGAACCTGAAGCCTGTGATTCCAAAGGTCAGAGAGCTAGCCACTTGGCCACCAGGCGTCTCTAAAATGGAAGAGATCAGAAAAATAAAAATAAATATGTACAATTGACAATACATACAGATTAGTACAATGGAGTTTACCTTTTCGATCGCAATAAAATAGAAAATAGAAAATAAAATGTGTTTTTAATACTTAAATATCTTTATTTGTTAGGAAAATAATAGGCTCACAATCTCTATTTTAATCCTTCATCAAAATCAGAAAATGTTTTTTTAATATCAGTTACGTTTCTTACGTAAATCGGAAATTTGATGAAGAAGCACTCGGTCCTCGCATCCGAATCTAAAGAAAGCAATTTCAATTCTCACAAAAAAAAGCGCTCTCACTAAAAGAAAACAAACACCCGTACTGAAACGGGAGTTGCGCTTTTGGAAAAGATCCCCATAAATCACGGCAACCCGACTCCGGCGAGAAACTTTCGTTCTGAATTTAATAATGGTAAGCCGACGACTCCAAATGGGAAGCCTTCGAGTCAAACTATCGAAATGCATGGGACTTATATTTCTGCGATTTCATTGCGGATTCAGAATGACGAATCGATAGAATTCAGTATCGAAACGGGGTCTTTTCATAAGAAATGAAGTAATTTTCGAATTCGAAACGGAACCTGTTTGTTTTTAAGAGTCGATTAGGCAGGTGGTTTTTTTTTCAATTCCTTCTATTTCACATTTTCACAATTTTATTTAAACACACATTTAAAGAAATGATCGAAATATTTTTGTAAACTTTTCAGAGTTTACTTTCAATTTATTGGCAACAATATGTCCTAAGTATTTTAATTGCGCGAAAAATTGTTTCATGCAATTCCTTCTATTAGCTCCATATATATATCTTGTTCAAATTTTCAATCGTTCATAAAATACTTTGTATTCATCCACTCAAGTTAAAAATACATTTATTTTGAACTTGTAGTGGTTGACACTGGGTGTTTATACAGTTTTTTCAAATATTAATTCATTAATTAAATTTTATTAATTAATTTTAGGTTTTTTTAGATTTAAGTTGCATGTATCTACCAATAGATGGCGCCAGATAAAGTTACAAAAATGAATGAAAATTATTTATAAAGGACTTTCTGCATTAGAGTAAAAAAAAGTAGGAAAAGATGTTAAAAAAAAGTTTTTTATACTACTTTTTTTTTTATTGTAGCTCATCATGAGGAATGCGAGTTTGTTTTATTAGAATCTGTTGTTTTATTATTTGAGACCTTTTTACTATAAATGCAGCTTGAGGTGATATTCATATTGTTTATTTTAATAAATGCTAATAATTTATACTGAGATAGATGGGACCATAACCTTTAACTCAACTAAATTATTTTAAAGAAAAACGAAAACCAAAAAAAGTTATTAATGAAATTTATAACAATTATCAATAAAAAAAACTAAATAAAAATAATAAAGTCTATTATTATCGCATAAAAATAATAAATCCATCATTGTATTTCTATTTATGATGACAAAAAATCAATTCATTTATCTAAATTTTTACCATAAAAACAATTCAAATGAAGATATATTAAAACCAAAAGGCATCACAAGATAAATAAAAGTAATATGAAAATTTATCAATAGAAATTGTTCATTTTCAAACCTTACAAGCAAGTGGGCGGAATAATTTCTGCAAGACTAAATTTCTTGTCCTGTCATAGATACAACAATTCTCTTCTCAACTCTTTTGACTCCGAGATATACATATTCAGAGACTCTATGCGGTATTGCCACCATGTTATTACATAATGCTTTCATGCATTCCATATTATTTATTGCATCCATTTCGTAAAGTTAGGGTGCTTAGTTCTGTTTAATTTACCACCTGACCCACGCACATTCGTCTGATACAATCTTGCATTAACATAGAAATGTCCAAAGATAACACGGGAGATCTTTCTTCGCATAATAGGTTGCCGCGACAATTATCGCGGATGGAATCTAGGAATGAATGGTAGATTCCAGGGGCTTTCAGGACTATGGATTCCAGGGGCTTTTAGGACTATGAAACTTGTTGGTGGAATCCCTAATGAGTGGAAAACAAAAGAACCATCTCCTATTTCAGGAGACAGTTTCAGATTCCACGCTGAAGCTGATGATTATCAGATGTGTTTGTAATTAGAGAGATGTATTCTAGTGTTTGGAA
The DNA here is from genome assembly GCA_021605075.1 of Caerostris darwini. Lineage (NCBI taxonomy): Eukaryota > Metazoa > Arthropoda > Arachnida > Araneae > Araneidae > Caerostris > Caerostris darwini. The sequence continues at coordinate 792,556 of BPLQ01015685.1, forward strand.
ACTAGGTGCAAATGCAAATATGTTGCCTGAATTTTTAATTGATGATTCACGGACTGAAATTTTAATTGATGACAAGTTGTTTTCAATTGATAAAATTGAATGAAATTGTGATTGCATTAAATCTGAATTGCAAATATTGTACAATGATTTATAGAGTGAAATGAAGGTTAGTCTATGTTTTCAAGAATTTAACTTGTGATAGATATGTTTCAGTTTAGGTTTGGTTTTGTCGCTCTACGGTCATTTTGTTCACACTTTAGGTTAATTAGGCCGGGAACCTACAGTTTAACATGAATACTGAATCACTAGAAAATATCTATGCCACCTACAAGATTTGAACCAGAAGCCTTTGGTAACAAAGGCCAGAGCGCCAGCCAGTTGACCAACATGCCGCATTTCCTTTTTTAGGAAAAATGGTAGATTTGATCATTGAGTTGACAAGTGAAATGCCTTCAAATGTTTGGATCTTAAACTGAAGTCATTTAGTACTAAAATGGAATTGAGCAGATTCAGCACTACCCAGAATTTACCAAGGACAGCTAGCTATTATGCATTCAGTCGTATTATATACTTTGTGTTACCACAATTCAGAACAACACATTTTATTAGGAATTATAATAAAGGATTATTAAACCACAACACTAAGGATATTATCATAAAAGATAATAAATGATTAATAATTAATAACACTAAGGATTTTATCAGGTGGAAAATAAAGGATTAATTAGGAATAACACTAATGATTTTATCAGGAAGGATAATAAAGGATTCATAAGGAACTATGCTAAAAATTTTATCAGGGGGATAATAAAAGATTATTATGGAACAACACTAAGAATTTATAATATATATTCATCCTTCCTCCTCGATGTCAATGGAAGGAATTTCCTATATGCTAATATATATCATGCCCATACCTACCATAGAAACATAAACATTTGTTTCGTCTTTGCTAATCAAACAGAATTTACTAAGTTCCACGTCTATTTGGGCTGCGAATATTATTGGTTTGGGTATTTAGATGTTATTGTAATAAATAATTTAGTGCTAAAATTTAAAAATCATTTATAAAATAATTGTATTTACAAGAAATTCATATTTCTTTTTTATAATTGTTGTTTTTCGTATCAATTTAATTTATAGGAAACAAATTTAAAATATTAAAAAATATGGACGAACGAAAAGACGAACTATGACATTATTTTAAATATGACAATATATAATATACTTTTCATACATTTTGATGTTCATTTAAATAAATACATTTTATAAGTTTTGCGCCCCCTTTGCATATGCAATACTCTGCAATGCTAGTATTATAGTTTACATCTATTGTCTGGAAAACACGATTAGATGCAATGAAGATTACGACAAGATGTCTAACCTCGACAGTTGGCCTGCTTGTTCGAATTCCCAAATACCGCTTATAAACATGAAACTGTTAACTCGGATGTACGTGAATGATTATCGCAAATCTTCTTGGAAGCAACTGATGTGTTGGCACCCTTGTGAAACTCAAAAAGCATACAATGTCTGATATGTACCTCTTCTTTGTCTACAATATTATATATATATAATATAGATTTAAGACCGCCAACGGCCGTACCATGCTGAATATACCGGTTCTCGTTAGATCATCGAAGTGAAGCATCATTGGGCGCGGTCAGTACTTGGGTGGGTGACCACCTGGAAACACTGCGTGCCGTTGGCAAATTTGGGACCTGAATGGCCGAGTGTCTAGCGCTCTGGCGCTCGGTGCCACAGGTTTCGGGTTCGAATCCCGGCGGTGCCATGGATGTTTGTAGTGGTTCGGAATCCACTTTAAGCCGTAGGTCCCGGTCTTCTATGACTGTAAGAGCGTCACGGAGCAAAAGTCAGGCTTCTACCTACGGGTGCTCCATCACAACAGAAGCTGCTTCCTTCCCCTTCAATCATGAGTCCATATGGGCTCGTGGGCTTGGCCAGCCAAGTGGGATAAGAAACAACAACAACAGATTTAAGACCTGTTGCTCTTCAGTGTAGTGAAAGTTATGCACTTAACCAAAAAAGATGATGATCTACTATCGATATTTGAAAGAAAAATCGCGAGAAAGATCTTGGATCCCATACAACAAAATAACCTTCGGAGATTCTTTATAATCAAAAAATGTATTGAAAATATGTGAAATATGGTGAAATTGACATTTTGAAAATTGTAAAGGCCTCTCGTATTAGACAGTATATACAGTCTCGTATTTGTTTAAATATGATATTACATTTCCAACCAAAAATATGACTTCTTCGAGAATTAAGAGAATACGTCGAAATTAGGTGAAATGATGAAGTCGAGAAAGATATAAAGTTAATAGGATTTAACCGATGGAGGGCTATTGCATTGATCAGGGTTAGATAGGAAATTTGGAGAGACAGCCTTGGCCTTAACATTATTTATTGCTTAAGAAGAAGAATTATTACGATTTATTTAATTATTTACGAATAAACAAGTCACTTTAACCTTAAAATGTCTTTGACACGACTTTGAAGTAAACAATAAGGGGATATATGATACACATATATTGACATGAGCTTGAAACCACATTACTTTCTCGTATTTCTAGTAGCATAGATACTGAAGTGGTGTCGTGTATCATAAATATGCCAATACTTTGATGCAAACAAATAGATACAGCTATTTTGACTTGGCGTATTACTTAACTAAGGTAAGCGTTTTATAAAGCCCTTCGTATTTAAGGTGAATAAATTATTCATGTATAGTAAAATAGCTCAATTCCATCTTATAAAGTTCCGGTTACTGTTACATTACGGTCTTGGAAGTATCTTAAATAAATAATAAGATTGCCTATGAAGTCTGTGTTTTCTACAAATGACATCAAATAGTTATCAGTTAATACGCATCCCTTGAATGCATTATTGATGTATGACCAGATCTTTGTATTATAATGTTGTCAACAATATGGCAGGTTTATGAACTAAATTCTAAGGAATCAAATATATTTAAGTTGAGAAAAATTTGATAAAATATATTATCTGAAATATTTACTAAAAATAATGTATATATATATTTAAATGACCTTTTCGCATTTAGAGAATCTCTGTTCACATTTTGATAGCGAAGATATAAAAAATTCTTATTTCTTGGATGAGTACGACAAATTTGCAATAGATCTATCCTTTCTGATTTCATCGGTATTGTTAATTACAAATTGTGGAAGCATCTAAGACTATTGAATGAATAGTCTTATTTTAAAATAGTCAGCAAACCTCTTTAAAAACAACTCTTAGTCAAATAAACCTCTTTCTTTATCAGTAAACTGCATTATTAATTGAAAGTTTTCTTTTACGACAGTAATTTCCATACGTTTAAATGTAATAAAATTTTTAAAAAGTAGTATTGTTAGTTCAGACCAATAATTTTGTTTAACTCGATTGATCAATTTAACTTCTTTTGATATTATAGATTCACTTAATACCTCAATTATGTTCAGTGAGTTTACATCATAGAATAAATCCCTACATTATTTGATGGTCTAATAAAGTGTCTTTACATTGAGAGAAAATATTTATTAAAATATATATTATCTGAACAAATTTATAAGATGCATTATTTTCTGAAATATTTACTAAAAATAATACAGTAAAAAATACTATTTTTTTACAAAAATGATTCACATAGAAAGGTTTAAAACGCTACGTTTCCAATTTAGAGAAGCTCTGCTCACATTTTGGAAGGGAAGCGAGTAAAAATTCCCATGTTAACTCATAAGTTGGATGAGTACGGCAGATTTGCAATAGATGTGACCCATCGATAGTGTGAATTACAAATTATGGAATCAGATGAGACCATTGAAAGACTAGTCCTATTTTAAAATAGTCAACAAACCTCATCAAAACCAACTCTTAATCAACAAACCTCTTTAAGTTATCCAACCTCCTTAAAAACAACTATTAGTCAGTAAAACCACTTTAAAAAACGTCTATAAAAATCCTTAAAACTTTCTTAGCCAATGAACCTCTTTAAAAACACTCAATCGGCAAACCTATTTTAAACACACTTCGTAAACAAACCTTTTAAAACAACTCTTAATAAACAAACCTTTTAAAACAACTCTTAATAAACAAACCTTTTAAAACAACTCTTAATAAACAAACCTTTTAAAACTCTTAATAAAAAACTTCTTTAAAAACACTTAATCAACAAACTTCTTTAAAAACACTTAATAAACAAACTTCTTTAAAAATAAGCGGCCTGAGGGCCAACTGGCTAGCGTTCTGGCAGTTGTTACAGAAGGTTTCAGGTTCGAATCCTGGCGGAAGCATGGGTGTTCGTGAGTGGTTCGGAATCCACATTCCCGGTCTATTTAGTCTAAAGTGTGCACAAAATGACCGTAGAGCGACAAACCAAATCAAACCAATCTTTAAAAATAACTCTTAGTCAACAAACGTCTTCCTTTATCAGTAAACTGGTTTATTAATTTAAAATTTTCTTTGATGACAGTAATTTCCGTTGATTAAAAAGTAACACAGGTTTAAAAAGTAGCATTGTCAGTTCTATCCAACACTCTTTCAACTCGATCGATCAATTAAAATAATTTTGACTTCATTGATCAGTATTAATACCTTACTTCTGATCAGAGAGTTTACATCACAGAATAAATCCCTATCAAATCCTTATTTCATGTCATGGTCTACAGAGTACATCATTTATTGCTGACCTAGCACTTCTTGATTTGCTGGGCGTGAACGCGCTAGAGGGAATATCATATAAGTGAACGAATAGCGTTTCGCGAAGACAGACCACACTCCACACTAGATAGATAGTTTGACATGCACTCAGATAGGATCTCCACCATGTAAATGGATGGTTTTCTTGTTGTGATAGTGATCTTTGGGTGGGACGTTACACGATATTTATGGTTGTGTTGTCGTGAATTTTGATCTCGAACGAAGGAATTTTAACAAATTGTACAGTTATTGCTCAGCTTTATTGCGTGAAAAGTATTTTACATAAATTGGTTTTGCATTCTTATATGGTATCATTTTTACTATTTATATTATGCTATGTTAAAATGTGTGTAATTATTTGATTTTTGATGGCTTTCATCGAGGATAAATTCTTTTTACAGGTAGAAAAATACATTTTTTGTGTTCTAAATTTTATTTTATTTCTTACCGACAATCATCTAGCGAGATGGGAAGATTCAATACAATATAACACAAAAAATAATACTAACATATGAGCACAAGATGTAAGTGAAGAATAGAAAGATTTAATCGTTTAGGACAAGATTAGATTAGGTTAGATTGAGATTGATTGATTTAGATTGAGTTCAGCGTGTTCGAGATTGGTGATTTAGTTGAGTGGTGATGTAGTGATTTGTGATATTTTGAATGTCTTTGAAGTTAAATTCTTTTCATTAATATAATGACTATTATAGATCATTTATTTTTTTTCGTAAAATTAAACATCTGCTAATTTTAGGTATGTGTAATCAAAAAGTTCTTTTTCTCCGTTTTGTTACTTACTGATGAAAGTAAAAGGAATGCATAATTTATGTGCTCTGATAACTTTTTGAAGAATAAATTTGCTGAAAAACTTTTATTATGGATTTTTTATGAGAATGATATTTTTAGCAAGATTTCTTAAAATTGCTTTGGTAATTAATATTGCTTTCTGAACTACAATATTTAACTTTGTTTTTTCACTAATTCGTAATTTGTTTATAAGAGAAAAGCCTTTTCCTACTGAAGCATAAATATCCGGCAGAGTTCATATGATTCAAATTATTGTTTAAGTGTTTGAAAAATTCCGTTTAGCGTGTTTTGGTTGAAGCAATTCTAGAGTTCCATACAATTATTTTTTTGCTGTGTGAATATGTGGATATTCATAAAATAATACTGTATCTTGATTACATTTAATAAATCAATTTTCATTCAACAAACGTATAAATAGAATGAAAACGTGAAAATTATTTATGTGATCTGATATCTTTTTGTAGAATAAATCTGCTGAATATCAATACTGGAACATGAATGTAAAATGTATTCAATATTTTTTACGAAAGTTCATATGATTCAAATTATTGTAAAAGTGTTTGAAAAATTTCATCTAATGAGTTTCTATTGAAACAATTCTAAAATTTCATTCAGTGACATTTTACGGTGTACTGTAGTTAAAAATATGTGAAAACTCATAAATTAATACTATATCTTCTTGATTTTTCTTCTTTACTTCAGTGGCACAATAGGCCTATGGGCCAAGGCCGTCTGCCTTCTGGCAGATTCGCAAATTCCGAAACATGACATGTGTTCTTTTTGTGGGCTGTGTTGTCAGCCATACGTTCTATAGTCATATTACACAAGAACTATGGTTTAAAGTGGATTTCGAACCACTACAAACATCAATGCCATCCAAAACAGCCAATACATCCTTTCAAGGATGTATTGGCCTTTGGTTAGACTTCGGACTTCACAAGATTTGTTTTTGTCCGCTAGACTTTGGAACCGATAATGGGAGAGGGAGAAAGAGAAAAGGAAGTGTGTCGAGTCGAGTGACGTATTGCAGGCAATATGGAGGGTGCAAGAGGCTATTGAAGAGTGCTAGGTAGTACAGAGGGTACAGCAGTCGTGAGAAGAGTTCCAAGCAGTACGGGAGGGCACAAAGTCTTTTATGATAATTTTGTAAATATGTGTAATATAATTGCGTTGTGTATGTCATATGTTGCAGTTGTACCGTGATGTATTGGCAAATTTTAATATATATGGCAGCTAAACATTGCGTAATTATTTTAAGAAATATTTATTTTTTAATCCATAAGCAAACTGAATCATGACCATACAGATGTCCGCCCTTACTTTTACTACTTCCTTATTACTACGATCCCTGTTATTTAAAAAGAGCCAAGTTATGCATCCTGGCTATATGTGAACGTGATTAAATTGGGAAGGAACCTGAATGCCTAGTGTCTCACGCCCTAGTGCTCGGTGCCACAGTTTCAGGTTCGTGTCCCGGAGGTGCCATGGATATTTGTAGTGGTTCGGAATATACTTTAAATTGTAAATCCCAGTCTCACATGACTGTAAGAGCGTCACGGAGCCTAGTCAGACTTCTCTCACCAACATCATTCCCAAACTGTATAGGGGCAACTACTTAGCTTGTTGTTGATAGTGTTGTTTATATTACGAGAAGAATCATTTCTTAAGAAATGTGCATCCATTATTGTTGGTTTGTAGCAAAAATGGCATCATAATTGTTAATATACCGACATAGAAATGGGGCCGTTGGTCTACGTATACTCGTAGGACGGCCAAATGAATTAACATTAATAAAAAGCAATTAAAATAAATACTAGGACAAACAACTAATTTACTTTTACCCTTTAATGAATACGAATAAATACTATTACAATAAAATTTAGGATTTTTAATATTTGGCAGAATAAATAAAATAAAAAAAGTTTTATAGAGAATGTTTACAGAGAAATGTTTACAGAGAAGTATTCATAATATTTCGCACGCATACCTCAATCGAAAATATTCCTTTGAGTGTGTGGGCAGTGGGGTACCAGTAGCCTCATATCCTTTTTACCAAAAAAATGCTCACCGACAATTCCAAAGATGGACATAACTCTCCATTACAAATTAAATCTGGAGCCATTTCTCGCAGCCAAAATTGTGCACCAGGCTCACGCACTATCGTAGATCGTTCGCTCTGCTTTCAACGGGTCTTCCTTTCTGCCCGCAAAAACTCCAAAAAAGGGATGGATCCCACCAAACCGACCGGTTCTTTTGGACCTGACCGTGTGACCGGGATGGGTTATCTACCATTCCTGGATTCATACAAAACATAAGGGAAATACCCCTTACCCTCACACAACAGGATAATTACCAGTTACAACAATAATATTTAAAACAAATATAATTTTGCAATGGCTGTCTTCTTCATTTAGAACAGCTACCTAAATGCGGGATTGTTTTAATATTTCACCAAAGACGCATATCTGTGCCATATTTTTAATTTAATCACATCCTCTTTTTCTCTCTCTGGTTTCTCTGGTTTTCTTCTCTCTGAACGCTCATGCTTTGCTATTTAGGTTTCTTACTGATTTTCAATAGTTAATTTTTTTTTTCAATTCCTCGTAATGTTCTCATCTTTTCGAAATCCTGATTTTGAGGTTTTGAATATGTCAAATAAATATGAATTTCAACATCAAGAAGAAAGAAAAACCTTTACAAAGTTCTTATAATGGATATTTTCCAGATGAACAGCCACAAAATTCTCAAACTGAAATGTTCAGCATTGTATGAAATCTAACTTGTCTTTCAATCCCCAAACTAATTCAAATTCAGATTGAATTTCACCTGAAAGGCGCATTAACAATTTCCATCTTAAAGGAAAAAAAAAAGACCTTTAAAAGTTGGAAAAGAAACGGCATTTGAACAAGTGCGCTGAATTAAATTGAAAATGATTTGTGTAAAAATCAAATTTCACATTAATTATTTTTTTTTTTTCAATTTTAAATGAAAATGGATAGAAAATATTAATGTAAAAACTTCCATTATCAAAAAAAGTTATTTATGTTTTATTTGATACATATTTTTACAAAACGTAAATAAATTCATTGCTGGATTTTTGCGTTAAATAACAAATTGATTTTATGTAAAAGTATTAATTCAAGTATATGTATTTATCCATATATTCCTAGGTCTTATAAAAATTTTATAATATCATCTTGATAATTTATATTTCTATTTACAGTCTTGGAATTTCAAAAGTAAGATATAGATACTAAGAATTTTTCTCCTATGGCTTAATTAGTTATTAGTTAATTAATTTTGTAATGGAGTGGATACAGGCAACCATATTGTAACTGAGTGTGATTGGGTTAAAATATTTGAGGCACATGTTGGAGAACTCGCAGCTTTATTAACACACGCACGAACAGTTGTTCGTGCGTGTGTTAATAAAGCTGCGAGTGAGCTCAATGAATGAGAGATTATAAGCTAAACGTTTCTCAACTGGAGCGCAGATTGTGTTATATTCCCTCTCGGGGGAGAGGCTTGAAGCGAACTGACTATTTTTCCGGATCGGCCCAGGGTCGCTGTTGCCAGTCTATAGAAAGAAGCATTGTTACAATTTTCTTGTATTTTTATTTGAAAAATATGCATTATATCTTGCTTAAATTTTATCTTATAGTGAGAAAACTATTTACCTTTTTCTTTTAAATATTATTTTTTTTTATTAAGTGATTTTTTTTTACCCTGAATTTTAAGCTCATTTTTCTAAAGAATTATTTATAATTGTTACAGTTGGTACAACACATGAATTCAGTTTGGTATAGAAACAAAAACTAATGCTACTGTCACCAAAATACTTCATCTTGAGAGTAATAACTACTCGCAACTTTTATTAGTAAAATAACTAAAATATTAGAATTAAGAGCATTAAATATTGAAGTGGAATGTAAAACGAAACCTTACTTTCCAGCTAACTGACTGGGAAAAGAAAGTATAAAGAAGCAAATTTATAAGGAAATATTTGATATCTTAATCATAACTCACGTTAATTCATAATAAAAAATAACTGTTTGGGATTTTTAACACGTAGTACCCCTTTGATTGGTAGCCTATTTCACGCTCTTTTTTCTAATCATGGTTTCCTCCCTGAAAAATAGCACTTTTTTTAGCCAAGTTAATAAACGAGAAAAGTTTTCAGCTACAATTAAACCTAAAAATGGACTCCTAATGGCTACTTTAATAACTTTTAAAGTAACATAACATTGAGTGAAATTGACGTGACCTATAAATTTTTTCTTGGCGAATCAGAGCTTCAGCCTTTTGATCGTGAAGAATTTTATTAGTATAGAGTGCTAGTCGTTTGGTGATAAATCTGTCACTATGCAATATTTTGGTGATTTGACAAGGAATCGTGATAATTTGAAAGTATAAAAAACATTAATGTAAAATAAATTTTTTCCATAGAGGTGTTAAGAGAATCTATAGAGCTAAGTGAGATAAGTGGTTAAGATGTTAAGAGGAGCTATAGAGCTAATCTGTTATCTCCCTTAAGAGAATTCTTTTATTATAAAGTAATATAAGAAATGGATATAATTTTTTCTGGGCCTGATGGCCCAGTGATTAGCGTACTAACTCTCGGTGCCACGGATTTCGAGTTCGAGTTCCTGCGGTGCCATGAATGTTTGTACTGGTTGGGAATCCACTCTAAAACGTAGCCCCAGTCTAATAGGATTGTTGGGCGAAGGGTTGATAATCCTAACCATAATCGGAAAGCATCTTTTGTCTCCAAATATGCCAGTAGGCAGACGGCCTTAGCCCCTCATGAGACTGTTGTGCTATTGATGGTGATGATTATAAATTTTCATTAGCTATAAATCAACAATTTTTAATTTTCCTTTTTTATAGCGTCCTGACGGAAAATTGACTATCGCTTTGGTCTTTGGTACCATAGGCTTCCGGCACGACACCTGGAGGTGGCATGGATATTTGTTAATGGTTCAGATTCCACGTTGAACTGTAGGTCCCGATCTAATTAACATAAAATGTGCAAAAACGATCGTAAAGCGACAAAGCGAAAACATTTTTATATATGTTGGCCTATATACTTGGAATGCGTCCTTTTATTTTTATTTCTGAAAATTAATTAAATAAAAAATTGATCCTCATACAAAGCAGAAATCTCCCACATTTAGATTTTCTACCTTTTTTCTTATCATAACCGCACATTTTTTCCTTATTTTAAATCATACAAAAACGAATTCTTAAAATTTTCAAGATATCCAGTGAATGGACATTCTTCAACATTACTACACACATCTACAAATATCGTTGAGATAAATATTTTCCCTTTTACAAAACACAATTTTTCTCAAAGAACTAGTTTTTCTACCCACTACAATTCTTTATCATATTTTTTTCCTCCAGCCAATACTAGAAGGTTACACCATTTCTTTCTAAAGCTAACACTCTAAGTTGACCTCCTATAAACTTAAAAACGACTTGAATCTAGAATAAAAGTTCATTTTTTACACTGTCGTGGCCAAATGGTCGATAAAAGATTCTTTTTCTTCCCTCCCTTGACACCAGCTCTTTCCTGGAATATCGAGATAGCCGTTGCTAACTTAAAGATCAATAGCTCATTTTTTTGTTGTTTATTCATTTTTTGCTCATTATTTTGTGTTAGCTCATTATTTGTGTTTTACAAAACACAAATACTTTCAAACAACTAGTATTCCACCCTTTGGAAATTCTTTATCATATTTTTTCTTCCAACCAATACTAGAAAGTTACACCAATATTTCTAAAACTCGGCACACAAAGTTCACCTCCTTCAAACTTAAAAACAACTTGAAGAAAAAATAAATGTTCATTTTTTATATTGCCATGGCCAAATGGTCGATGAAAGATTCTTTTTCTTCCCTCCCTTGACACCAGTTCCTGCCTGAAATATCGAGCTAGCCGTTGCCTACTTAAAGATTAATAGCTCATTTTTTTGTTGTTGATGTTTTCGCGTCCCACGCACTTTATGGATATTGCATGTCACATAGTTTATGCATAAGTTTCCGTTTAGTTTCGTGTTTTATCAATCTTTGTCACATACATAGTTTGTGTACAGTCTTCGACGCATAATTCATGCATGTTCCATGTCCTGTATTGATATCAATTCATGTCAGTAGTTGGTCTATAGTCGTTGTCACATATTTTGTGGTCAGTCTGTGCTGTATATTTTAATGCTAATATGTCACATAAATTGTGGTTAATTCGTGTCATATGGTAGAAGTGGAAGTAAATTTAGGATAGAGTAAGCACGGGACAATCATGCAATGAAATTCTGTTAACTCCGTCATTCTTTCACTTGCAGTAGATGACCTTTTTAGAAAGAGATGCATTGTTACTGTCTCCTGAATAGGGGTCTGATGGCCGAGTGGCTGGCGCTCTGGCACTCGGTACCACATATTTCGAGTTCGATTCCCGGCGGTGCCACGGATGATAGTAATGGTTCGGAATCCACTTGTAACCGTAAGTCCTGGTCTCATATGGCCGTCGAGCGTCACGAATCCCTGTTAAACTTCCCACTCACATCACTCCCAAACTGTATAGGGACAACTCAGCTTTAGACACAGTGATGTGGTCTGATGTAGTAGAAGAGGTTAAATAATTTAAGAAATCCTGATAATTTTTCATTAGCTGTAAATCAATAATTTTTTCATTCTCCTTTTTTATATGCATCGCCTGATGTACTTCGAAGGTGTCATTTTTTTTCTAAAGATTAATTAAATTACAAAAGATCTATCCGCATATAATGCAGAATGCTCACACATAAAAGCACATAAATTGTCTAACCTTCTTATCATAACAAACTTTTTCTTCTTTAAAAACCTACAAAAACTGCATCTTGAAATGTTCAAGAAATCCAACATTTCTCAACACTACTACAAACTCCTGCAAAAAAATTTTGAGATAAATATTTGTCCTTTTACAAAACACAAATACTTTCAAACAAATAGTATTCCAACCCTTTGGAAATTCTTTGATATTTTTTTCTTCCAACCAATACTAGAAAGTTACACCAATTTTTCTAAAACTCGGCACACAATGTTCACCTCCCACAAACTTAAAAACGACTTGAATGAAAAATAAATGCTCATTTTTTACACTGCCATGGGCAAATGGTCGATGAAAGATTCTTTTTCTTCTCTCCCTTGACACCAGTTCCTGCCTGAAATATCGAGCTAGCCGTGGCCTACTTAAAGATTAATAGCGCATTTTTTTGTTGTTGATGTTTTCGCGTTCCACGCACTTTATGGATATTGCATGTCACATAGTTTATGCATAAGTTTCCATTCAGTTCCGTGTTTTATCAATCTTTGTCACATACATAGTTTGTGTACAGTCTTCGACGCATAATTCATGCATGTTCCATGTCCTGTATTGATATCAATTCATGTCAGTAGTTGGTCTATAGTCGTTGTCACATATTTTGTGGTCAGTCTGTGCTGTATATTTTAATGCTAATATGTCACATAAATTGTGGTTAATTCGTGTCATATGGTAGAAGTGGAAATATATTTAGGATAGAGTAAGCACGGGACAATCATGCAATGAAATTCTGTTAAATCCGTTATTCTTTCACTTGCAGTAGATGACCTTTTTAGAAAGAGATGTATTGTTACTGTCTCCTGAATAGGGGTCTGATGGCCGAGTGGCTAGCGCTCTGGCACTCGGTACCACAGATTTCGAGTTCGATTCCCGGCGGTGCCACGGATGAGAGTAATGGTTCGGAATCCATTTGAAACCGTAAGTCCTGGTCTCATATGACCGTCGAGCGTCACGAATCCCTGTTAAACTTCTCACTCACATCACTCCCAAACTGCGTAAGGGCAACTCAGCTTTAGACACAGTGATGTGGTCTGATGTAGTAGTAGAAGAGGTTAAATAATTTAAGAAATGCTGATAATTTTTCATTAGCTGTAAATCAATAATTTTTTCATTCTCCTTTTTTATATGCATCGCCTGATGTACTTCGAAGGTGTCATTTTTTTTTTCTAAAGATTAATTAAATTACTAAAGATCTATCCGCATATAATGCAGAATTCTCACACATAAAAACACATAGATTGTCTAACCTTTTTATCATAACAACCTTTTCTTCTTTCAAAACGTACAAAAACTACATCTTGAAATGTTCAAGATATCCAACATTTCTCAACACTACTACAAACTCCTGCAAAAAAATCTTGAGATAAATATTTGTCCTTTTACAAAACACAAATACTTTCAAAGAACTAGTATTCCCACCCCTTTGCAAATTCTTTATCATATTTTTTCTTCCAACCAATACTAGAAAGTTACACCAATTTTTCTAAAACTCGGCACACAATGTTCACCTCCCACAAACTTAAAAACGACTTGAATGAAAAATAAATGCTCATTTTTTACACTGCCATGGGCAAATGGTCGATGAAAGATTCTTTTTCTTCTCTCCCTTGACACCAGTTCCTGCCTGAAATATCGAGCTAGCCGTGGCCTACTTAAAGATTAATAGCGCATTTTTTTGTTGTTGATGTTTTCGCGTTCCACGCACTTTATGGATATTGCATGTCACATAGTTTATGCATAAGTTTCCATTTAGTTCCGTGTTTTATCAATCTTTGTCACATACATAGTTTGTGTACAGTCTTCGACGCATAATTCATGCATGTTCCATGTCCTGTATTGATATCAATCCTTGTCAGCAGTTGGTCGATAATTGTTGTCACATATTTTGTGGTCAGTCTGTGCTGCATGTTTTAATGCTAGTCTATCACATAAATTGTGGTTAATTCGTGTCATATGGCAGAAGCGGAAGTAAATTTAGGATAGAGTAGGCTCAGAATATTTATGCAATGCAATTCTCTTAACTCTGTCATACTTTCACTTGCAGTAGATGCCCTTTTTTTAAAAAAAAAGTATTGTTACTGTCTACTGAATAGGGGCCTGATGGCCGTGTGGCTAGAGCTCTGACACTCGGTACCACAGGTTTCGAGTTCAAATACTGGCTGTACCAAGGAAGCTTTTAGTTGTTCTGAATCCACTTGTACCAGTAGGTCCCGGTCTCATATGACCGTAGAGCGTCACGAAGCCCAGTCAGCCTTATCAACCACATTATTCCCGAACTGTACACGGCCAACTCAGCTCTAGGCACATTAGTGTGGTGTTTTAGTAGTAGTATTTTTGTTTCTAAAAATTAATTAAATTGCAAAAGATCGATCGGTACATGAATCAGAAATCTGACGCACATAAATACTTACGCAAAAAAATATGTGTACATAGTACGTATATTTTCTACCTCTTTCACCGAAAAGGCACATTTTTTTCTTCTTTAAAAACATAAAAAAACAACTTCTTGAAATTTTCAAGATATCCAGTGAATTAATGTTTCGCAACACTACTACATACTTCTGCAAAAAGCGTGGAGATAAATATTTTCCCTTTTACAAAACACAATTTTTTTCAAGAAACTAGTTTCCTGCCCTTTGGAAATTCTGCGTCATATATTTTCCTTCGACCAATATAAAAATTATACCATTTTTTCTAAAACTAAGAACATAGAATTCACCTCCTACAAACATAAAAACGACTTGAAGGAAAAATAAATGTTCATTTTTTACATTGCCATGGCCAAATGGTCGATGAAAGATTTTTTTTTCCCTCCCTTGACACCAGTTCCTGCCTGAAATATCGAGCTAGCCGTTGCCTGCTAAAAGATTAATAGCGCATTTTTTTGTTGTTGATGTTTTCGCGTCCCACGCACTTTATGGATATTGCATGTCACATAGTTTATGCATAAGTTTCCATTCAGTTCCGTGTTTTATCAATCTTTGTCACATACATAGTTTGTGTACAGTCTTCGACACATAATTCATATATGTTCCATGTCCTGTATTGATATCAATCCTTGTCAGTAGTTGGTCAATAATTGCTGTCACATATTTTGTGGTTAGTCTGTGCTGTATATTTTAATGCTAGTCTATCACATAAATTGTGGTTAATTCGTGTTATATGGTAGAAGTGGAAGTAAATTTAGGATAGAGTAGGCTCGGAATATTTATGCAATGCAATACTCTTAACTCCGTTATACTTTAACTTGCAGTAGATTCCCTTTTTAAAAAAAGATGTATTGTTATTGTCTACTGAATAGGGGCCTGATGGCCGAGTGGCTAGAGCTCTGACACTCGGTACCACAGATTTCGAGTTCGAATACCGGCTATGCTATGGATGTTTGTAGGGGTTCAGAATCTTCTTGCAGCCGTATTTTCCGGTCTCATAGGACCTTAGAGCGTCACAAAGCCATGTTAGACTTCTCACTCACATCATTACCAAACTGTACAGGGGCAACTCAGCTCTAGACACAGTGACGTGGTGTAGTAGTGGAAGAGATTAAGTGAATCTGTTTTTTATAAAGTAATTTAAGGAATACTGATAATTTTTCATTAGCTATAAATCAATAATTCTTTAATTCTCCTTTTTTTTATAAGCGTTGGTTTATATACTTCGAATATGTCATTTTATTTTTTGTTTCTAAAGGATTAATTAAATCTATCCTCAAAAAACCTATCCGCATATAAAGCTGAAATCTCACACATAAACACACATAGATTTTTAACCCTTTCATCATAAAAGCATTTTTCTTCTTTGAAAACATACGGAAACGACTTCTTGAATTTTTAAAGATATCCATTGAATGAACATTACTACACACTTCTGCAAAAAGCATTGAGATAAATATTTTCCCTTTTACAAAACACAATTTTTTTCAAAGTAATTCTTTATCGCATTTTCTCCTCCAACCAATACCAGAAAGTTACGTCATTTTTTTTCTATACCTAAAAACACAGAATTCACCACCTACAAACTTAAAAACGACTTGAATGGAAAATAAATATTCATTTTTTACACTGCCGTGGCCAAATAGTCGGTGAAAGTTTTTTTTTTTTCTTCCCTTCCCTTGACACTGTTATTACCTGAAATGACGAGATAGCCATTGCCTGCTTAAAGATGAATAGCGCAATTTTTGTTGTTGATGTTTTCGCGTCCCACACACTCTATGGATATTGCATGTCACATAGTTTATGCATAAGTTTCCCTTTAGTTTCGTGTTTTATCAATCTTTGTCACATACTTTGTGTATAGCCTTTGACACATAATTCATGGATGTCTAATGTCTTGGATTGATATCAATCCATGTCAAAGGTTTGTCGATAATTGTTGTCACATAGTTTGTGGTCAGTCTGTGCTGTATATTTTAATGCCAGTCTGTCACATAAATTGTGGTTGATTCGTGTCATAAGTTAAAACTGGAAGTAAATTTATAGTAGTGTATGCTTAGGACATTCAGGAAATTATATTTTATTAACTCTATTTTCTTAAACTTGCAATTGATGTTCAGTCTAGAAAAAGTATTGCAATGTCTACTATTTAGTTCTCAAATCATATTGCCTGATGGCCGATTGGCTAGTGGTCTGGCGCTCGGTATCACATGTATCGGGTTTGAGTCCGGCGGTGCCATGGATGTTTGTAGCGGTTCAGAATCCACTTTAATTCGTAGGGCCGTTCTCATGTGACTGTAAGAGTGTCACACAGCCCAATCAGACTTCTCACCCGCATCATTCCTAAATTGTATAGATGCAATTCAGCTCTAGGCTCCGGGTTGTGGTGTGTTGTAATAGAATTAGTATTAGTATTTCTGTTTTGAGCCCTGAGTGGCCGAGTGTTTAGCGCCCTCGCACTCGTTACCACAGGTTTCGAGTTCAAATCCTGGCTGTACCAAGGAAGTTTTTAGTTGTTCTGAATCCACTTGTACCAGTAGGTCCCGGTCTCATATGACCGTAGAGCGTCACGAAGCCCAGTCAGCCTTATCAACCACATTATTCCCGAACTGTACACGGACAACTCAGCTCTAGGCACATTAGTGTGGTGTTATTAGTAGTAGTATTTTTGTTTCTAAAAATTAATTAAATTGCAAAAGATCGATCGGTATATAAATCAGAAATCTGGCACATATAAATACTTACGCAAAAAATATGTGTACATAGTACGTATATTTTCTACCTCTTTCACCGAAAAGGCACATTTTTTTTCTTCTTCAAAAACATAAAAAAACAACTTCTTGAAATTTTCAAGATATCCAGTGAATTAATGTTTCGCAACACTACTACATACTTCTGCAAAAAGCGTGGAGATAAATATTTCCCCTTTTACAAAACACAATTTTTTTCAAAAAACTAGTTTCCTACCCTTTGGAAATTCTGCGTCATATATTTTCCTCCAACCAATACTACAAATATAAAAATTATACAATTTTTTCTTAAACTAAACACATAATTCACCTCCTACAAACTCAAAAGTTCATTTTTTACACTGTCGTTTCCAACTTTCTTTTACCTCCCGTCCTTTGACACCAGTTCTTGCCTAAAATAACGAGATGGCCGTTGCCGACTTAAAGATTAATGGCACATTTTTTTGTTGTTGATGTTTTTGCGTCCCACACACTTTATGGATATTTAATGCCACATAGTTTATGCATAAGTTTCCGTTTAGTCCGTGTTTTATCAATCTTTGTCATATAATGTGGTGTATAGCCTTCAAGACATAATTTATGGATGTTCTATATCTTCGATGGATATACATCCATGTCAACAGTTTGTCGATTATTGTTGTCACATATTTTGTGATTAGTCTTTGTTGTACATTTGAATGATTGTCTGTCATATAAATTGTGGTTAATTCATATCATATGGTAGAAGTGAGAATAAATTTAGGGTAGAGTATGCTCGAAACATTCATGCAATGAAATTCTGTTAACTCTGTTATTCTTTCACTTGCCATTTATCTTATGCCATTATTATGCCATTTTTAGAAAAAGATATATTGTTACTGTCTACTGAATAGGCCTGATGGCCGAGTGGCTAGAGCTCTGGCACTCGATACCACAGGTTTCGGGTTCGAGTTCCGACGGTGTTACGGATGATTGTAATCCATTTTAAGCCGTACTCCCCAGTCTCATAAGACAGTAAGATCGTCAGAAATCGCAGCCAGATTTCTCGCCCACATTATTCCCAAACTGTATAGGAGCAACTCAGCTCTAGGCGATTTGATGTGGCGTGAGGTGGGGTGGGGTGTAGTTGTAGTAGTATTTTTGTTTCAAAAATTAAGTTAGAAATCAAATCGCATATAAAGCAGAAATCTCCCACTTATGAATACACACACACTCCAAAATACATGTACATAATACGCAAATTTTCTACCTCTTTTATCATAAATGCAACTCAGTTCTTGGCAAAGTTATGTGGTGAAGTGTAATAGTATCAGCAGTATTTTTGTTTCTAAATATTAATTCAATTACAAAAGATCTACCCGCATATAAAGCAGAAATCTCGCGCATATATAGCAGAAATCTTGCGCATATAAATACACCCACACTCGTAAATATGTGTGCATAATACGCATATTTTCACACATTTAATAGGCATATTTTCGCATATTAATAGGCACATTTTGTTCCCTTAAAAACATACAAAAACGACTTCTTTGAAATTTTCAAAATGTCCAATAAATGAACACTTCTTAACATTACTACGCACTTCTGCAAAAAGCATCCATATAAATATTTTTTCTTCCACAAAACTCATTTTTTCAAAGAACTAGTTTTCCTACCCTCTGGAAATATCAAATTTTTTTCTCCAACCAATACCAGAAAGTCACACCATTTTTTTTCTAAAACTCACACACAAAGTTCACCTCCTACAAACTTAAAAACAACTTGAATGTAGAATAAATGTTCATTTTTTACACTGTCGTCGCCAAATAGTCGATGAAACCTTATTTTTCTTCCCATCCCTTGGCACTAGTTTTTCCTGCCTGAAATCACGAGAAAGCCGCTGCCCACTTAAAGATTAATAGCACAATTTTGCTGTTGATGTTTTGGCGTCCCCCACACTTTATGGATATTTCATGTGCACAGTATTTATGCATAAGTTTCCCTTTAGTTTCGTGTTTTATCAATCTTTGTCACATACTTTGTGTATAGCCTTTGACACATAATTCATGGATGCTCCATGGCCTGGATGGATATCAATCTTTGTCAATGTTTTGTCAATAACTGTTGTCACATAGTTTGTGGTCATCCTGTGCTGTACATTTTAATTCTAATCTGTCACATAAATTGTGGTTGATTCGTGTCATATGATAGAAGTTAAAGTAAATGTAAGTTAGAGTCTGCTTAAAACGTTTATACAATGATATTCTATTAAATCTATTTTTCTTTAACTTGCAATTGATGATCTTTCTAAACTTGGGCCTGATCGCCGTGTGGCTAGCGCTCTGGCGCTCGGTACCACAGGTTTCGATTTCGAGTCCGGGCGGGTATGGATGTTTGTTGTGCCGTTCCACTTTATTATTTTTGCCGTTCCACTTATTTAAAGAATCCACTTTAAACCGTAGATCCCTTTCTAATATGGTCGTAGAGCGTTGCGAGTGTATTATTACTCCGCGTCGACGTGTTCCCGCTCCAAGTTTCCGTGTAGTCCGTGTTTTATCAATCTTTGTCACATACTTTCTGTATAGCCTTTAACTCATAATTCATGGATGCTCCATGGCCTGGACTGGTATCACTCCATGTCAATGTGTCGATAATTGTTGTCACATATTTTGTAGTCTGTCTGCGCTGTACATTTGAATACTAATCTGTCACATAAATTGCGGTTAATTCGTGTCATATGGTACAAGTGGAAATAAATTTAGCATACAGTATATTCAGAACCTTCATGCAACCACCATTAGTTATCACCACTTTTGATTGTTAAAAATTGCAATGAATATCAGTTCACAATTGGACATTTTAGCCAATATTCTGGAAGATGCAAAGTTGGTGCCTAAATCGCCAAGTGTCTAGCGTTCTGCTGCTCGGTACCACAGGTTTCGGATTCGAATCCCGGCAGTGCCAATGGTGTTTGTAGTCGTTCGGAAACTAATTTAAGCCATAGAGTTCGGTCTCATACAACCGTAGAGCGTCACATAGCTCAATCAGACTTCTTGTCACCCAGATCATTCCCAAACTGTAACTCAGTTCTAGACACAATGATGTGGTGTGGTGTAGTAGAAGTAGTAGTCGTTTGGCGAAATGCCTGCCGCTTAATTATATTTTGACGTTAGGGCACGGAATCCTGATAATGGGAATTCGAATGTGTTATTTTATTTTTGTTTCTTAGGCCTGGATGGCCGAGTGTCACTCTGGCGCTTAGCGCCACAGGTTTCGGGTACGAGTCTCTGATTTGCCATGGGCCATGAATGTTTACAGTAGTTCGAAATGCACTTTAAGCCTTAAGTCCCAGTTTCATATGACTGTAAGGGCGTCACGTAGCCCAATCAGACTTTTCACCTATATCATTTCCAAACTGTATAGGGGCAACTTAGCTCTGGACATAGTAATGCTGTGTGGTGTAGTAGTATTTTTGTGGAGTATTCTCGGAACATTCATTCAATGATATTCTGTTAATTCTATTTTTTTTTCAAATTTGTAATTGATGCTTTTTCTAGAAAAAAATATTGCAACAATCACAAAAGAGATTGGAATTCCATTTTCGTTAAGAATTAATTAAAATGCGAATCCATAATCCTGTAATTAATTAATAACATTTAATAGTAATATATAATAATAATATGCAATACTAAAAATAATAAAATTTAATATTAATAAAAATGACATGTAATAATAATAATAATAACATGTAATAATAATAATAATAATAGTATATGATAACCATTTGCAAATAGTTAATTTTAGACACTCCTTATTTTATTTTTTATACACGATAAAAAAAAAATATATAAACGATATATTAAAACCCAAACTCATTTTATCTCAAAAAAATATTAAAATAGTAAAAAAGCAATTTACTTTTCATACAGTAGTTACTTTCCTTGTGGTATTTGCTTCGACTAGCCTGAATATATAGTACAGTCATATCAAATTCCTTATCTCTGCCCCCGCTCTAAAATGAGGAATAAATTTTGTGACACTTAACTATCCTGCAGCTGTCATCTCGTCATCTATTGGATTAGTCTCCTTTCCAGCATTAGGTATCGGACTTAATATGCGATTTGGTTTTCAAAGTTAATATGTGATTACCAAGGCACTTAACTAACATATTACTGTCGTCTCATTATCTGTTGCTTTTTCTTTCTTTTTAGCAATATATATCAGATTTGATGTACTTTTTGTTTTTCAGAGTTAGTATATGAATTCCAATGCAAGTAACTATCATGCAACTGTCGTGTCATTATCTGCTGCAGTAGCCATATTTCCAGCAATATATATCAGATTCGATATGCTATTTGGTTTTCAAATTCATATGCGAATACCAAGGAATTTTAACAAAATAGTATTATTAATAATTGATGAACTTTTTTGTAATTCAAATGAAACTAATAAAAAATGTTTAATTCCTTACACCAAAAATAATCGAAGAATTTAATGTAACTGATGAAAGAAACTGTGAACTGTGTGAAATGTGTGAAAGAAATAAAAAAAACCTTTTATGCTTTTAAAACTAAAATGAAATTTATTACCAAGATTAGATATCTTCCTAATCATAATAATAATAATTTTGAAAAACGTTATAATATTTGCCTATCAAAAAGTTATTCCATAATTTTTTTTTGTAAATTTTTTATTCACTTTAAATTTTTGGTAACTAAATCGTGCCCGATATTTTAAGAGACACTGGTATAATCAATCACTACAAAAGATAAATTTTGCTTCTTAATCTTAAGAGAAATCAAAAGAAAATTATTAAATCTTTCTTTTAAACTCTGTCTTGGAGGCTTTTTTAAAATATATAATAGGTCCGGCATCCGTAAAGCAACCGGCTGTATTTTATGTAACGACAGAAAGTATATAATGCTGTCCTTTGTAAGATCGGCTTTCCTCTTTTATGTCACTTGACACTAAAAATGAATGTTTTTTTTAAGACTTTAGATGTTCTTATTGTAGATTAACACGGAGATCCTTGGCAGCGTAACGGCCACTAGCTCCTTCATTGTAAACGTAGAAACATCGCGGTGGTCTCATGCCCTTTGAGTTAATAAGCAAAATAGATAATTAAATGCCCTTTTTAAACTTTAGATGTGTGGCAAGTGTTTTTCTGGCCTTAACTCAAAATAACTCATTGCGATTTGGCGACTTTTTTGTCGCACCAATTAGGTGATATGCTGCCAAATGTGATAACCCAGCTTTCTGGTACTGTCTGTAATTCATTTCACAAACAATCGCCTTTCATTAATTGGCGCACTTTGGCGAAGATAACTTTTGACGCTAAATCCCAACGGCCCCTATTCTGCGATTTTACAGCTTTTCAAATATTGCTATTGATTTAAACTTACACTCGCTTTGCATTGCACTGCATTTATAAAATAATTATATTTGCCTGTGCCGAATAAATTCCATTTGCCTGTGCCTTTTTATTCTAATACTGTTTCCAATCGTATTTTCCTTTAAATACTACAACCGACTTTCTTCAGTACGTAAGTAGGAAATTCTTCTGTTATGAAAACTTCTTGTTAGTAATCAATTACACCGTACCAAAAGAACAGTTTTTCTCTGCCAATGCTTTAATATAGTCTTGACTATAAGAGATTCTGGTGAATTTTATAGCGAATGGTTAAAAAATATATCATTATTTGTATGCGTTTCACTTGCGTAATCTTATTTAAATGAAAGACATATTTTATTCATAAAATTTTAAAAGTAGCATTCTGTGGATAAAAATATTTGCTCGCCTCGCTTTTCGCCAAACTTATTTCAGTCATTCATGCTTCCCTGACGAACAGGCTTGAATTAATAATAATGTCAACAGAAGCGGATACAGTTTTGAAGTTTTTAGAGGCGTAATCGTTCAATAATTTAAATATCCTTTAGTTGAAAGCGGAGTTGGTTTTCAGAAAACTTTCGCTAAAAGGAAATAAAAATGATATAATCGCTAACATTGTGAAGGGTAACTTAAAAGATGAATTAAATATTATTCGTATGTACTCGTGGAAATAGAATGAATGATTTAAAAGCAGAGAGAATGATTTAAAAGATTAGAAGAGAATGATTTAAAAGCAACATTTCTTGATAGAATACACGTATTAAAACAAATTGAATCTCTACAATAGGAGTATCCAGTCTGAGCTTGGCCTTGAATAATTTTTAGGGCCATGAGATTTAATACACTTTTACAAAATATATATATTTTATAATGGCCAATGTTGCGAAAACCAATGAATTAAAAATACATTATGTGTGCATCCAACTATTCAAAAATTAACTGTCGAAATTAGGAAAAAATGAACTTTGCTTTTAAAATAATATTCCTGCGAATATCTGATAGATACTGGCTGTTTTATTTGGGAGTTTACAATTATGAGTTCGCGGGATAATTGAATTATATTCTGCGAACTCATGATGCGCGCGCATCTTGGATCATCTAATATAACAGGTTCTATGTTTCACTTTAAGTGACCTCTGTGATGCAGCGACCATCCCTGGATACACACAGTTCATTGTTGATAGCAGAGCAAACCAGACTCTTAGTTGAATTTGTTAGTGCTTTTGGTTTAATTTAGACCTGCGAATCGTTTTTCATTTTCGAAAATGAAATTGACTGAACACAAAACACGCTCAAACATAACGGACGCAACCCCAATTACGATGTGTAAAAATAATGATATTTAATTGTGTCAAGTTATTTTTCCATTCTAAAGCTTTCCATTTCCTTTTTCCATTCTAATTTCATTTCCCTTTAAATGCTGCAGCCAACTTTCTTCTATACGTAACTGGGAAAATCTTTTGTGAAAACTTCCTGTTAGTAATCAGTTACTCCGAATCGAAGAGCAATATCACTCTACCAATAACCTTTCGATGAATTTGACTGTAAGCGTTTGTAATGAATTTTATTACAAATAGTTCAAAAAAATCTCCACTGCTTGTTTGCGTTTCGCTCGAGTAATTTTGTTTTGATGAAAGATAAATTATGTTCATACAATTTTAAGTAGCATTATGTGGATAAAAATATTTGCTCGCCTCGCATTTCGCCAAATGTACTATATTTCGCTCGTTCTTGTTTCTCTCCAAGTAAATCTTTGAATTAATAAAAATGTCAACAGACGCGGATACTGAACTCTTTAGAGGGATAATCTTTAATTATTCAACAATGCTTTAGTTGAAAGCGGAATTGGGTTTCAGAAAAGTTTAGCTGAAAGGAAATAAAATGATTTAATAGTTTACATTGTGAAGGGTAACTAAAACGATGAATTAAATATTATTCGTATGTACTCGTGAAATAATAATGAGACTGATTTAAAAGCAACATTCCTTGATAGAACACAAATATAAAAACAAACTGAATAACTACAAAGTAGAGTAAGTTGTAGTAGTTGTTTTAAGCAGTAGAAGTTGTAGAGTATAAACAAAATAGAGTAAGCTACTAGATACTACTAGTAGAGATCTAAGTAATCGTTTTCATCTTCCAGCACCTCCTAATTAAAACAGTTGATCTATCTAACTAATAACTGCAACTAATAAATAATAACTAACTAATAGCTGCAATAACAGTTATTAGACAAGACTTATTAATGTATCAGCTATTATCCATCACATGTACCACAGATAGTACAAATTCAATTCAAATTTTTAAAGGAGGTGTTATTGATACTGCCTTAGAAAGGCTCAAGAAGCTTCAAATAATTGTAAGTGGCGTTGAGATTTGGCATCAAAAATTATTTTCGCCAAAGTCTGCCAAGTAAGTGAAATGAATTGCAAATAGTACAAGAAAACCGGGTTAAGACATTTGGCCTCTAATCGCTGAGTTGGAGTTACAGAAAAGCCGCCAAATCCCAACAGCTCTTGTATTTCATAAATAATTTTAATTTTAAATTTTAAATATTTTGGAGAGTTAAACATGCAAATTATGAATAAAATACTAAAAAAACATATATTCCAGAGTTAAATGAATTAAAATATTCTTAAAATTTTTTACATCATTATAAATTTACATTTACTCAACGAAAGATATTTTTATAATTGTCATGTTAACATTAACACAAAAAAGTGATATTAATTCAAAACTGAATGACATTGAATATTTTGTCATTTATTTACAATTATAATAAAATAACTTGTTTATAAGAAACTCGAGTAGCCTATACTGCACAAAAATTTATTTTGAAGTCTGGCAACAAAAACAAATCGAATTACCGTATTAATGACATGCAGGAACAAAATAAAACATAAAAAAAAATCCCAAATATTCTAAGAAATCCAAAATATTCTAAGAAATGCTAAATACAAATACAAAAGCTAGCTAATTCCTTAATTGAATTCAAAATGAGAGTTTAGTTGGTGAATAATTTCCTGATTTTCTGTCCTGGTTTTTTTTTTTTTTCCTAGTATGATGACCGAAAACTTGTCTATTGAATCGATTATTACATTATAAAAGTTTATTTGTAGCTTACATCATCTTGAATTAGAAGAAAAATAAAAATCAAATCGTGAATGAAGACAAAAGTAACCTAAGTTTCAATCAAACATTTTCTCATCTAATGATATATGGCACACTTCAAATCTAATGCTAAGCAATCAAAAAATTAATAAGAGAAAATCTCAAAGTAAACTAAACAAAAACAAAGCAATCTCCACAAAGTCCCAATCGAAAGCAAAACACACTAAGCCAACCATTTTGCCAAAACACTGCTTAAGCCTCCCCATTCATGTCAAAAAGCAGGCAATCTCAAACTCTAAATCCCACAAAGCTCTTTTCCCAGAAACAAACCTCATGTTATGGATTCAAGTTGTCCATTTCTTTTGGACAATTGCAGATGACATTTTTCCCATACATCCGAATCTTGGGCAATCCAACAGGATGGTATGATCGATTGCCTGGTAAGAAGGGTTGCGAAGTTCATTTGTATTATTTATGACTTGAAAACCATGACACCCTGAAACCATACCATTGATCATACACGGAAACATGTGGTTACGGAATTAGATTTTTAATTGGTTTTGGGGCATTTTCTATTATAGGTTTGATTATGTTTATTGTGTAATGGTTGAATACATTTAAATATATTTTGTATAGTTACCACATGTTTTGGTTTTTTTGAATAAAATATTGTAATTACGAATATTTAATGGTTGGATTTTGGTCAAGTTTTGAAATAGACGGATTTTGGTCTGTTTTTGGAATAATTGGATTTTGTGGGTTTTTGGAATGGTTGAATTTTGAGGGATTTTTGGAATGGTGGAATTTTGAGGGATTTTTGGAATGGTTGAATTTTGAGGGATTTTTGGAATGGTAGAATTTTGCTGGGTTTTTGGAATGGTTGAATTTTGAGGGATTTTTGGAATGGTTGAATTTTGAGGGATATTTTTTTGGAAGGGTTGAATTTTGAGGGATGGTTTTTTGGAATGATTGGATTTTGTGGGATTTTTGGAAGGGTTGAATTTTGAGGGATTTTTGGAATGATTGGATTTTGTGGGTTTTTGGAAGGGTTGAATTTTGAGGGATTTTTGGAATGGTTGAATTTTGAGGGATTTTTGGAATGGTTGAATTTTGATGGATTTTTGGAATGGTTAGATTATTTTTAATGGTTGAATTTTGGCAAAATTATACAACGCTAATAAAATAATTAGTAATTAATTAAAATTTGTAATCATAAAGTTTTACAACTTAGTGCAGTTGTAAAAATTTATGAAGTATGATAAATATTTTTAACCATGTAATCGTTGAATAACACAACCTCCACAGCATGAGTTTAATTGACGTCTTTTTAAATGTAAACATTACATTACAGCAGATTTCAAAAAGTTTGTTTACTTTTTCATTGTATTCTGTGGATTGTCCAAACTTTTGCTTTCCTGTGTAAAATTGAAAATAACCAATTTTTGTTTCTTTCGTCATACTTAAATCAAACTAAAGATAGCAAATTATCAAAAACATTGTGTTAAAATGTAAAACATTTGAACCATATAATTGTTGAAGAACCGCAAATTTCAGAGCATGAGATTCATTGACATCTTTTTTAAATATACGCATTGCATTGCAGCATTTTTCAAAAAGTGTGTTTCTTTTTTTATCATGTAACCCCTGGAATGTCCAAACGTTTACTTTCCTCTGTAAAATTGGAAATAAGCAAATTGCTCTTTGGTCATACTTACATTAAAGTAAAACAGGGGCCTGAATGGCCGAGTGGCTAGCGCTCTGGTGCTCGGTACCATAGGTTTCGGGTTCGAGTCCCGGCGGTGCCATGGTTGTTTGTAGTGGATCGGAATCCACTTTAAAAAGTAGGACCCGGTCCAATAGGATCGTAGAGCGTTGCGGGGGACATTGTTACTCCGCGTCCGTGGCTTATCTTCACGTTACACGCGCCCCCTGGGTAATACAAAGTGAGTACGTCTGTGCAGCACTTGCCTTAAGGCATCTAAGACCAAGCTGTCTGTGTTTGCCAGCTGCATTAGAAAGAAAAAAAACCATTTAAGTAAATACAGCTAATTAACAAAAACACTTTAAAATGCAGAGTCGATAGATTTAAATTATTTTAATTTATTTATCCATGAATTTTTCATTATAAAGGATAAGACAAGATCATCATCGGCGCAACAACTCCATGGTGGTCCAAGGCTGCCTGACTAGTGGGAGATTTCGAAACACGATATGTCTTTTTATGGATTAGGGTGGTCCACCGTACGCCTAACTCTTTACAGTCATATTAGACAGGGACCTACAGTTTAACGTGGATTCCGAAAAACTAACAAACTTCCATGCCACAACCAGGATTCGAACCTGAAGTGTGTGGTACCAATGTTCAGAGAGCTAGCCAATTTGGCCATCAGCTCCATAAGACAAGATAGCAACATAATGAGCTGTTAGAGTTTGTTTTTGAGATAACTATTGCTTCGATTTTTGGTTGGATGGAATTTTCAATTATCGTTAAGTTCACAAGGTACTTATAAAATATTTTGGTTCTAATTTTATTCTTCACGTGCCTTTTTGCCTTAAAAATAGCTGCTTTCAAATGTAGGTGTTTTCAAACAGCGAATAAGGTATAATTATGAAAATGGGGTTAGTTTTCCTCGGAATACTTATCTCGTCGAAGCACTATAAAAAGACATTAAGTTTTTCTTAAAGTTGAATATCATATTGCAGCGTCATACTTTGCAGTTAAAAATCTAAAGGTAATATTTTTATGTCGATAGAAAGCGAATTCGCCAGAAAATGATTTTTTCCGGAAAACTTAAAGAGCCTGCTCTCAAATTTCTGTGGAAAATCGAAATGAAAGGCTGCGTTGTGTTTAGCAGAAATTTCAAAATATATAAAATTGATATTGCAAAGAAAAATTTTAATTGCTTGCTTCAATTTGAAATTGCCATAGTTTCAATTTCCGTTCGAATATATATATATATATGTTTGTTTTTTTTAATTTGAAACATAGTATTGGTCGGATGGTTTTGGCCTGGTAGACTCAAGTTACTCATTTCAAAGAAAACTAAGGCCAAAAAAAGGAGAAATTTGACTGCCGGTTGCCATCAGTAAGTTCTTGTACAATTGTTTTAATTGATTTCATAAATTACTTGATTAAATTTTGCAAATAATGAAAATTTTTTAGCATCTTATTTTTACTCAAATACCTTATTTCCAAAATGTAAATTATATCCAAAAAGTTAGCATGTATAAATTAAAAGAATATCTGCCTTCAATTCTATATCTTCGCCTTATAGCCTTGAAAACAATTTACAAGACGAAATCTATCTTTAAAGCTTTTGCGCATAATTTTACTTAGTGATGCTGCGCAGTCATATTTCTCTATATCTAAATTTTGGGCGTCTACACATCTTCTTCAATTAATTTTCAAACTCTTGTCTCTTACATATTATTAAGCTGCAAGCAATAACTACAACATATGCATTCAAGATGAAAAAAAAATGGCATTAAAATATATTTTACTGTTTTTTTATATATTATTTGATTTAGTTGCATCTTAATAACACTAAGTGAGTTATATCTTGTATAAATATTGTTTCCTACGTTGGGGAGAGGGCCATATCTGCTATGAGACCCATGGCAGTCCAATAAAAACCAGCTTTCTTGTGAAAGTTGTCTGGAGACCAGTTCATAAAAGAGATCGCAAGGCAGTTTGTAAATGTGTAAAATTCATAAAAGTGTCTGATGAACATAGAACACAGTCAGGAGTATTGACCACTCCAATGTGTCAAAAGTGTCCTTGAAAAAGTCATGTCCTGTGAAAAGTCTAAAATTTGCAGTAAAAACCGAACACAGCAGAATTGCTGATAGGACTGAGTAAAATGTGGCTGTTGCAAATTGCATCCATTTTTTGCAAGGATGATAGCTTTTTCATTTCCTGGAATGTTGCAATAGCTAGGAATCCACTGAAAAACAATTTTCCAGTCAGTAGAAATTGCTGGATTAAAAAGCATCTTAACTTTCTCCAGTTAGAAGGAATTACTTATTGTACGTGAAGCAATAGCCAAAATAGCAGACTAGCAATCTGTAAAAAAGACAACTTTCTTAAGTGGTGTAGACAAATTTTAAAGGTTTAGAATGCCTCTTTTTATGGCCTCGATCACAGCATCGACATTTGGGGCATTTAAGTCCACATAAGATTCATAGAAAACTCTCTTGCAATAAAGATCAACCCCAGTAGCATTTCCCGTCGCAGAACTATCCGTAAAACAAGTAATATATAAAAAAAAAAATTGAAGTTAACTCCTATTTTTTTTTTCTCTATCTTGCAGAAAGTCTTTTGTAAATAATTTTCATTCGTTGTTTTAAGTTTATCTGCCACCATCTATTGGTAGATATATGCAACTTAAATCTAAAAACAACTAAAATTAATTAATTAAATTTAATTACTGAATTAATATTTGAAAAAACCATATTAACATCAAATGTCATCCACTACAAATTAAAAAAATGTATTTGAACTTGAGTGGATGAATAAAAAGTATTTTATGAACGATTGAAAATTTGAACAAGATATATATAGGGATAGTGAGAGCTAATAGAAGGAATTGAATAAGGAGCCATTCAACTCCTGGGTAGTTTGCAAAGATGAGTTTTGGGATAGCGTGGATTTCTTTTACAGTATTACATAAGTTATCAATATATCTAATACATGTTGTCAATTGAATTTTTGAAGTAATATGAATTGATTTCGTCGTTGATCAAAATAAAATATAAACTTAGAAGGTTTGACGACATTTTTTTATAAATATATATATTTCTTTAATTTGTTCGAACCTTTTTTGTCAATATAATCTAGTGAGATATTTCTTTTTTATCAGGATAAACTTTACTTGCATGTCTTTACGTGCATCTCCTAATAATCCTCACCATCGACATACAGGGTTTTTTCCTATGGGGCTTATGACCGTATTACTAATTCTTACATTAAAATTTGTTTCAATTGTTATTTCCTTAAAGAAACTCTGTTGAGGTGATAAACATTTATTTAAACCTTATATTTGACCTGTTTGACCTTATATTTGACCTTCCTTGGCACGTGCAAAATTCTGCAATATACACTGAAGTGACAAAACGTCATGGGATAGCAATATGCAAATTTTCAAATGGCAGTAGCATCGCGTAGAACAGGTATAAATGCGCAGTGCTTTCGCAGAGCTTTCATTTCTGTTCAAGTTATTCATGTGAAGAGGTTTTGACGTGATGATGACCGCACGACGGGAATTAACAGACTTTGAACGCGGAATGTTAGTTGGAGCTAGACGCATGGGTCATGCCATTTCGGAAATCGTTAGGGAATTCAACATTCCCAGATCCACTGTGTCAAGAGTGTGCCGAGAGTATGAAATTTCAGGCATAACATCCCACCATGGACAGCGCAGTGGTCGACCGCCTGCACTTAACGACCGAGACCGGCGACGTCTGCAAAGAGTCGTAAATTCTAACAGACAAGCAACACTGCGTCAAATAACCGCAGAAATCAATGTGGGACGTACAAGGGACTTGTCTGTTAGAACTGTGCGGAGAAATTTGGCTTTCTTGGGCTATTCCAGCAGAAGACCGACTCGAGTGCCTTTACTGACAGAACGACGTCGCTGCAAGCGATGTCGTTCTGTCAGTAAAGGTGGCACGTGAGCATATCGGTTGGTCCCTAGATGAATGGAAAACCGTGGCCTGATCCGATGAGTCACGATTTCAGTTGGTAAGAGCTGATGGTAGGGTTCGAGTGTGGCGCAGACCCCACGAAGCCATGGACCCAAACAATCAGCAAGGCACTGTTCAAGATGGTGGTGGCTCCGTAATGGTCTGGGCTGTTTTTTCATGGCATGGACTTGGTCCTCTGGTGCGACTGGACCGAACATTGACTGGAAATGCTTATGTTCAGCTACTTGGAGATCACTTGCAGCCATTCATGGACTTCATGTACCCAAACAACGATGGGATTTTTATGGCTGACAATGCGCAATTTCACCGGGCCACAACTGTTCGCGATTGGTTTGAAGAACATTCTGGACAATTCCAACGAATGATCTGGCCACCTAGATCGCCCGACATGAATCCCATCGAGCATTTATGGGACATCATCGAGGGGTCTGTTCGTGCCCAAAATCCTGCACCATCAACGCTTTCACAATTATGGACGTCTATCGAGACAGCATGGCTCAATATTAATGCAGAAGACTTCCAACGACTTGTTGAGTCCATGCCACGTCGAGTTGCTGCACTTCGCCGGGCGAAAGGAGGGCCGACACGATATTAAGAGGTATCCCATGACTTTTGTCACTTCAGTGTATATTTGAGTGTAAGAACATGTCATATTGTAAGCGGACTGAAATTACAGAAACTTAATTATAATGCTTTAATATTTACTTCATCAAAAGATTATTCACTTATTTTTTGTTGAACGATCTTTCTACTTGAACAATCTGTCTGTTTTTTATCTATATCTTTCTTCGCAGACGCTGCGGAACTCATTCAAGGAATAAAAGTAAATGAATAGAAAATTAGGGGTAAGACTTTGCGATAAATAAAACTAATTGCATCTAATGAAAAACTACCTTTTTTTTTACAAAATTTGATGAACGGAAATATTATTAATAATTACTGTGCAAGATGGCTATGATGTCGAGAAATATTTTTTTTTATTACACATTTATCGTGAAGTATATTTTGAAATATTATATTTATTATTATTATTTTAATTTTTTTTAATCTTGTACATTTATTTTATATTTTTATTATTTTTATTTTTATTTAGAAGTATTTTTATTTATAATATTAGAAATATTTATGTATAATGTTCTTTTTAAAAAGTGATTATGTTATACGAAAATGAACAAAAAATTAATTTACTTTACTTGAAAATGTTTGGATGCTTTCGGTAAATTTCAAAATTCCAATAAAACTAAAGCACAAGTAAAATTACAATAAAAGTGCTTAAAAAGTTTGCAGAAATAATTAAACAAATAGGTTTCATAGTAAAT
Organism: Caerostris darwini; assembly: GCA_021605075.1. Lineage (NCBI taxonomy): Eukaryota > Metazoa > Arthropoda > Arachnida > Araneae > Araneidae > Caerostris > Caerostris darwini. The sequence goes on from BPLQ01015685.1 coordinate 825,611, forward strand.
ATTTTTGATAGTGAGAAAGATATTCACATAAAAGCTTAAAATATACGAAACTCAAAATGATCCAACAGCAACTTGTTAACATATCCTGTGGTATTAAATATCTTCACTCTAGAACAAATGAAAGATTTTCCTTGCCTTGAGGTTTGTCCCATGCATCAGTATGATTACAACGAATTCAAATGTAGATATATACAAAAGCCATCAAATGCAGTAATATATTTGTCATATAAACAGTCAACAAAAATCGTGGTACATCCAAAGCTCACTCTCACCGATATTCATTTCCAAATAAAAGTTCTATCTGCAATTGGTGCAGTTTGAATCATTCAAAAACTTTCTATTATTAATGGATACATCTTTTATTTAACTCATTTTGAAAGAGTCGTCTAAAGAGTACTAAATTTATGCTACAGTCCAACAAAATGGTAACAAAACCTTCTTATTTATAAATGTATATTGAAGTTTTGAATGTTTTTTTTTTGTTGAAATGAGCATCAACTTAGGCGATTCTTTGAGAGTGAGTTAAATAAAAGATGTGTCCAAGTTTTTGAATGATTCAAATGGCACCAATTACAGATAGTGCATTTATTTAGAAACGAATATCAGGGAGCTTTAAATTTACCACGATTTTTGTAGACTGTTTATACGTGATGTTTTTCAACAAGTCTATGTATGAATGTTTGTCCAAGAAATACTTTGATGGAGCTTTTATAGCATACTTTCAAAATAGCATAAAATGATTCGCACCAAAAAAGACTTTATAGTATTGATATAGTTAGCAATTTTGCATAGCTACAAGTATTAATTAATTATTTAATGAACCCTTCAATGCTAAAGATCGTGTTTAATTCAATGATTTCTCACTTATAATTTAATATCATGTTAAAAGGTTTTGGAAATTTATGAACAACAATGTTAATACCAATTTCATAAATTTTATAATTTTATGATTTTTTTTTATGGATAGCATTCATAGTTATGCTTTGCTTAAGATTCAACAAGTTAGCCTAACTAAAAATTCCAATTTTCTTCCCTTATTTTGCAAGATTTTTAATAATAATTATAGTTTTAATCGTGTCATATAACTAATTCCATTCACAATCAAAATTATGAACTTCTCCAATAATTTTATCTCCCAATATTCTACTGTTCTAAATTGATATATTTAATTGTAACCGGTGTATGTTTTTATTATAATTAGAGACAAAGATTTCCATTTTGTTCGGTTTGATTATGAAGTCGAAAATATTCTGGAAGACAGCATGACCAGGGCTTAAATAAAATGCAATATGTATAACATCAGTAAATAATGTGTTTCTCTTTAAATAATATTTAATTTAAGCAAGTCAAAATTATGGATTTCTCTAACTATTTTATATCTCAATATTCTGTTATTCTACACATGCCATTTTAAGGTGCAATTGGTGTTTTTTTTATTTGAAATACAGGCCAAAATTTTCATTTTGCTCAATTTGATGCTGAAGTAGCAAAATTATTTTAACTTCACCATGCTATGTACTTAAATAAAATGCAAGAAAATACCATTCCCAATTAAAATGCTTTTTTTTCAGACTGTATTAAACTCATATTTATTTGTCTCCCTACTGTCATTTTATGCACACTTTAGGCTAAATAGATAGGGACCTACAGTTTAAAGTGGATTCCAAACAACTACCAACATCCCTGCTACATCCAGGATACGAACTTGACGCCTCTAGTAACAGAGCGCCTCTAGTAACCCATCAGGTCGCACTCAAATTAATCACATGAGTTTATTTTTGTCATATATTACATTTCGTACTACATGATAATTTCCCATCATTCAACTAAATGATGTAGTAGACACGAATTTAATACGATTTGAATCTTTATTCTTAAGCTATTACAACTATCTACTAATTCAAATCGGAATTTTTTTCAGACATTTTTCTTTTAATTAGAAAAATTTTTAGAGCTATATATTTTTAATTAATAGTAAAACTCAGTAATATTAAATATGCATAAAAAGCTAAGTAACGTGTTTAGTTTCACGTAATTTACTTTATAGTATCCTATATTATCTGATTGTCCTTATAAAATTTCTAAGGATATATTTAAATTTGTAAGATTAGTATTCGCTCTGAAATTTTCATCTGAACAATTAATTTTGGAATATATAGCAAGTTATTGCAGACTTAATAATCATAGGAACTTTCTAAAGAATCCATTACAATATTATTAGAGAAGAATTTCACCTACGATTCATAAACTCACAAAATATACATTTGCATCGGAACAGACGCGAATGTAGTCCGTTTTGAAGTTTATTCCGATACATTATGATTGTCAAATTTGTTGAGATATTTCATTCTCAGACATGATTTCAAACAGGAAATGTGCTGTTTACCTTCATCTCATAAATGAGTTCAGTAAAATGCACAAGACCGTGGGTCGCTTATCTATTATGCCTTGACTGTAAGTTATACAAAAGAAACTTGGAAGTTATTCATAATATATAAAATTATACAGAACTTTACATATCAATGCAGAACTCAAAAGAGAACTGACTAGGAATGAACTATTAACGTGATACATTTGCATAATAAATCCATAACAATATTCGATATACATAAATTTACATGTGCTTGATAGAAATATAATCAAATTGTATAGAAAAACTCTCATAACATTTACTATGCAAAATCCTTGGAATGTCTCGTATTCAGACCCCTCAGAAAAGTAAAGGAAGAACGAAATTTTTCAAGTTACAAAGTGCACATAAGATAATTGAAAATCTTTGAAAAATTAAATATTTACACAAAATGTTCAGTAACAGAGTGTGAAATAAGTTTTGCAACTATTCAGAAGAACTCAAAATAATTAGCGAAATTCAAAAGAAATTTCTTTTAAAATCTCAGACGAAATTAATTACAACGGCCTGAGGATAGTTTTATCAAGGAATTAGTACCCTCAGAATATTATAAGCCTTGATATTTTTATTCACTAGATGACCTGGATCCTAGTCAAAAAAACATCTAGCGATGTATTACAATAAAATGGAGATGAAACTTTTCTGGATTGAAGAATTTTTTTCTATATTGGACTTCGTATTTGTCTAATCAAGTTGTTATGATATCATAACGAATTAGAATGTTATCTCCTAAATTTTTTTTCTTTCTAATGCAGCTGGCAAACACTTAGACAGCTTGGTCATGGATGCCTTAAGGCAAGCACTGCACAGACGTTACCCACTTTGCATTACCCAGGGGGCGCGTGTAACTTGAAGATAAGCCACGAACGCGGAGTAACAAAGCCCCCGCAACGCTCTACGATCACATGAGACCGGGGCCTACGGTTTAAAGTGGATTCCGAACCCCTACAAATATTCATGGCACCGCCGGGACTCGAACCCGAAACCTGTGGTACAGAGCACCAGAGCGCTAGCCACTCGGCCATTCAGGCCCCATCTCCTAAATAATATTGTCAGTATTCTATTGCGAAAGGAATTTCTGAATGTATATTTGAAGCATTATGTCGTAAACATCATCCCAAATTTTCCAACAACAGAAATTAAAACCTTTTCATACTCGCTTCAGTAATTATTTTCTTTACTAATCACTCGCCTTAATTCTTAAGTTATGCGAGATTATTTGTGGTAATGCTGGATGCTTAGTTGGAAATTATTGGCTTATATTACTCGGCAGATAACTTAGCAGATAATATAACGTAACTCAGAGTTCCTTTTGCTGTAGGCTTACTATAGTAGTGTATTATTTTAGTACCAACATCATTTGAGTGGTGTACATCTTTTACCATTTTAGTTATTTAAAAATTAACTTTTCAACAACAATGAGTAGTGTTGCTCCTAAAGAGAAAACGATAGTGATTCATTCATGCAATAATCGCTTGATTAATGAAATTAAAAGAGATGTATCGACGTTTATCAAACATTATGTCATCTTACTTCAGTAACGATTGTAATTTTCCTCCTTTCATATAAAATAACCAGAATTTGACAGATCTCAAAAAGCAGGTATGGATGAATCCTTATCTTTCCACCAAGGTTTCCATAACAAATTGGAATGTTATCTGAATGCATATTTGAAGCATTACGTCTTAAATCTCATTCAAAATTTTCCAACATCTGAAATTAAAACTTTTTCTTACTCGCTTCAGTAGTTATTTTTACTATTGACTCGCCTTAATTCTTAAGTAATCTGAAGTTATTGGTGTTAAAGCTGGATGCTTAATTCTAAGTTATTTATTACTGACATAGTAGATAATTTAACATAGCTCAGAGTTTCTCTTCATGTAGGCCAGCTATGCTACATAATTTTAATACCAATCAGAATGACTTCAGGGGTGTACATCGTATACTATTTTAGTTCTTTATGAATTAATTTTTCTAGAACATTGATGAATGTTTGTTTCTAAAGAGAAAACGATAGTTATGGGTTCATGCAATACTTGCTTGATTAATGAAATTAAAAGAGAACTATCCACGTTTATTAAACATCATGTCACCTTACTTCAGTAACAATTGCAATTTTTATCTTTTCATATAAAATAACCGGAATGTAACAGATCTCAAAAAGGCAGGTACCGATGAATCCTTATCTTTCCACCAAGGTTTTCAAAAGCGGAAGAAAATAAAAAGGAGGTCTTCTCTTTCCACTTGGTTACTTTCGCCCGGTTTATAGAATTTTTGATTATTTTTAGAATCGAAATGTCAGAATCAAGCGGAAATGGCGCTTTACGCTCTCACGGCTTTTCCTGTTTTACAACTGTTGCAGTTATACTTTGGAGAAAGTCTTAGCGTCAATGAGAATTCGGACTTCACAATATGCATGGATCGGTATCGTATGAGCCATAAAAAATTAGCAGAAGAAAAAAATCATTAGCTTTTAAAATCTATTTTAAAGATTTTTATTTTTGGATTTCATTTGCAGTATTTGGTTGAAAAAATTGTCATGATATCATGATGCGCTGGAATGGTGTCATCTAAATAATACTGTCAGTGTTGGCATCTATTGAGAAATGAGTTTCTGACTGCATATTTGAAGCATTCTATCGTAAATATCATTCAAAATTATCCAACAACTGAAATAAAAATCTTGTCTTACTCACTTCAGTAGTTATTTTCTTTACTACTGACTTTGCCTTAATTCTTAAATAATCTGAGATTATTGGTGGTAATTTTGGTGATTAATTTGAAGTTATGAATAACTGACACATCAGATAATATAAGTTAACTCAGAGTTCCTTTTTCTGTAGGCATATTATACTAATACATCATATTAGTACCAACACCATTTGAGTACTATTGAACCATTCTACCATTTCAGTTATTTAAGAAGTAACTTTTACAGAACATTGCGGAATGTTGCTTCTAAAGGGAAAAGAATAATGATTGATTTGTGAATTACTCGCTTGATTAATGAAATTGAAAGAGAAGTATTCACGTTTATCAAATATTATGTCACCTTACTTCAGTAACAACAATTTCCCTTTTATATAAAATAATCGAAATGTGACAGATCTCAAAAAGGCAGCTACCGATGAATCCTTAACTTTATACCAAGAGTTTCAAAAGTGGAAGAAAATAAAAAGGAGATCTTCTCTTTCCACTTGGCTGCTTTCGCCCGGTTTACAGCATTTTTGATTATTTTTAGAATTGAAATGTCAGAATCAAGCGAAAATTGCACTTCACGCTTGCCCGGTTTTACCAATGCTGTAGTTTTATTTTGCGGAAAGCGTTAACGTCAATGTGAATTAGGTCTTTTCAATCTGCATGGTCGGTTTCAAATGTGCCATAGACAATTTGCAGAAAGAAAATCACTAGCTTTTAAAATCTATTTTAAAGATTTTGATCAGTTTAGAATTCGATAAGACACCAATGGACATCATTTACGGCAAATCAATTATCCTATCGAATAATTTATTTATATTTCCGTAATATGAATGGTATTTTTTGATGATGTTCCAATTCTAAAAGTATTCGATTTGGGAATTTAAATTAATGTGCATGTTATAAAATATAATTAAATATGGAATTTTATAACTGTTCAAACGATTTATATTCTTTTTAGGCCTTTAAGTACTAATAAAAATGTATATTAATATTTTTTATTGATATATATATTATAAATATTAATTTATAAATTTAATATTTATAAATAAATTTATAAATTGAAAATTATAAATATTTATCTTATAACTGATATGATTAATTTCGATAATCAAGCGAGTAATATAAATAATATTTTATTATTTTTCCTTCTTCTAGTGTTTATTGTACGTGGTGTATTTTGATGGGAAAATAAATTTTTAACATGCACTGATTGCAACATTTTAAACACTATTATAAAGATGTTTTCCTTCGTGAAAAAGAAAAGTATTATGAATGTTAATTGAAAATGTTTTATTAATTATACACGGATGATTTTCGAGCAGTTGTTCTTCATGTGTCAGTCATTGAATACTGTAAAGTATTAAATCTAAAACTATTTTTATGTACAAATTTATTTCGTATGCGAATATTTGTGTATTTAAATATAATTTATGTGGTAACGAACTATTAAATTAAAACTTATGTGTGTATATATATATATATATATATATATATATCCATGTATATTTCTCTTTTAATTACAGCATTATTCAAATCTGTATAAATTTTTCATACATTCTTCCATAATCGATATTTTATGAGAAAATTAAATTTAAATGTTGCTCTCCTTAATGCAAAACTTTGAACAAGTTTGTTAAATATCGTCGCAAATCAAAAATCGAATTACATTGAAAAACCAAAACTCAATAGTACTTAAAATTATCACCTAATAGTTGTTTCTCTAAGAGGTTAATTCATCAAAATGACATAAATTTTAACCCTCCTGATCAGATAACATTCATTATAAAAAATGAAATCAAAGAAATAGTAGAAGTTACAAATTCATTTGGAGGGTGAAGGATTTTAAAATCTAGTCTATGCTAATGAAGAATGTCCTGTTTTTGTAACAACAGCCTATAGTGATGAAGAAATAAAGCTATTTAATTTTTAAAAAAATAACCTAGAAACTATCTGGGATTTTTTAACTTGCAGTAGAATGTGGTATTGCAGAACAGATTATTCTAAACGAGTAAACAAGAGGTCACTTTACAAGATAATTAAATTTAAAAAGTTGCTCTCTTGACTGCTAAACTTTTAACGAGATGATTCAGGCGCTGTAACGAGTATAAAAAAAAAAAAAAATAATAAATAATAAAAAATAATAATAATAATTGATTCTAGATATTAGCAGTTTAACGTTAATTTAATTTTTCTTTTAAGTACAACAGTATTTAGATCTGTTTAAGTTTTACTTACATTCTTCCACAATCATTTCTTATTACGAAGCACTTCGCAAACCCAAAACAAATTGCACTTAGAATTACCACCTAATAGCTGTTTCTCCAAATTATTAACATAGCAAAATGCCGTGAAATGTTAACCCACCAAATTAAATGAGCCTAAAAAGTCTCCTAAATTATTTATTCTTTTAGAAATGGAGACGCGGACAAACTCATTTAACCCTTGTTACACCTCTGCAGATTGCTTCATCATAAGAGGTTCCTCCTGGGCTCTTCAAATTGAGACTCGGGTAACTATGCCAACACGAGGTACCTTCAAATGCAATTTGTATTAATCTTTGATCAGCCTGGCTTGTTTCAATTCTTTCATTATTCATGGTGGTAGCTCTGCCTAATTGCGCAGTGCTCTAGGTGTGTAATTTTGGCGATGAAGGAGGGAAAGTAATTATTTGCTCTGAAATTTTGGTGAAGTTTTGCTTTCTTTGTTTCTAGTGTTTTTGTACGTGGTGTATTTTGATGGGAAAATGAATTTTTAACATGCACTGATTGCAGCATTTTAAAAGCTATTATAAAGATGGTTTCTCTTGTAAAAGAAGGTTAAAGTATCATGAATGTTGATTAAAAATGTTTTGTTAATGATACAGGGATGAATTTCTTGCAGAACATCTTTACGTGCCATCATTGTTTATTGTTCAGTATTAAATCTAAAACTATTTTTAGATACAAATTATGTATGTAAATATATTTTATATGGTAACGAACTATTAAATTAAAACTTATGTATGTATATATAATTCACTTTTAATCACAACTCTATTTAGATCTGTTTAAATTCTTCATACATTCTTTCAAAATAATTTTTTATTTCGAAGTACATCGTTAAACCAAATCATAGTAGAACTTAAACTTGTTAACAAAGGGTTTAATTCAAAAAAATGCCGTGAAATTCTAACCCCCCATATCAGATAAGTTTGATGTTAACCTTTCTGATAAAAAAGTGAAGTCAAAGAAATCGCAGAAGTAGCAAATTCATTTGTCGGAAAGGGAATTTCAGATACGAAGAATTCTATGATAATGAAGAATAGCATATTCCTATAACACCAGCCTGCATTGATGAAACAATAAAGCTATTTTATTGTTAAAAAAGCCACAAAAACCAGTTGGACCTACAGTAGAGATTTAAATATGAATAAAAAAGAGGACACTTTACAAAAAAACTATGTTTGAAAAGTAGTTCTGCTTACTGAGAAATCTTTAATGAGAGGAGTCAGGCATTGTAATGAATAAAAAATCCCCATCTTTAAAAAAAATAATTGTACATCTTATACTCCATTGTATTTATTTATTAAACAGTTTTAAATATCATTTCAATTAACTTTAGTTTAATTTGTCTCTTTTAATTACAACTCTATTTAAACCTGTTAAATTTTACGTGCATTCTTCCAAAATCATTTCTTATTACAAAGTGCATCGCAAACCCAAAACTCAGTAGTACTTAATTTCACCATCAAATATAGTTTCTCCAAGAGACTAACTCAGAAAAAGGTAGTGAAACGTTAACCTTCCAGATCAAATGAGCCTAAAAAGATCCTAAATTATTTTAGTTCCTTTTCAGAAATGGCGACGCGACAAACTCATTTAACCCTTGTTGCACCTCTGCAGATTCTTCATCGTGAAAGGTTCCCCCTGGGCGCTTCGAATGAAGGCTCGGGTAACTATGCCGACACGGGGTGCCTTGAAACACAATTTGTATTAATCTTTGATCAGCCTGGCTTGCTTTTAATTCTTTCATTATTCATGGAAGGTGTAGCTCTGCCTAATTACGCAGTGATCTGGGGTGTCATTTTGGCGTTGAATAAGGAAAAGTAATCATTTGCGCTGAAATTTTGGCGAAGTTTATTGTTTTTTTCTGGTGTTAGTGTACGTGGTATATTTTGATGGCAAAATAATTTTTAACATCCACTGGTTGCAGCGTTTTAAACGCTATTATAAAGATGTTTTCTCTCGTAAACGAAGGTTAAAGTATCATGACTGTTAATTGAAAATGTTTTATTAATGATACAGGGATGATTTTCGAAGACTTCTTTTTGAGATGTCAGTCATTGTTTACTATTAAGTATTAAACCCAAAATTATTTTTTTTATACACAAGTTATTTTTACCTAAATATTTTTATGTATGATAAGAGCACTCAGTAAAATGCCGTGAAATTTTAAACCCTCCTTATGTTAATCTTTCTGATGGTAAATGAATTTAAAGAAATCGTAAAAGTTCAAATGGTGGTGAAAATTGTGAAAGCTTCTCTGATATAGAAGAAGTAGTCTATGATAATGAAATATGGCAAGTTCTAGTAACACCACTCTGTAGTTATAAAACAATAAAGCCATTTATTTGTTAAAATAAGCCCCAGGAACTGTCTGATCTTGCATTAGAGAATGTTTTAAACGAATAAAGCAGCGGAGACTTTATGAGAAAATTAAATTTAAAAAGTTGCTCTCATTATGACGAAACTTAACGAGTTACATTAGGTATCGTAATAAATAAAGAATCACCATCTCTAAAAAAATAATAATTGTACCTATTTAATAAGCAATTATAAGTATCCTTTCAATTAACATGAGTTCAATTTTATTCTGTATAATCTACATCGATATGTTTAAATTTTATATGCATTCTTCCAAATTATTTCTTATCACGAAGTACTTCGCAAACACAGAACGCAGTAATACTTAAACTTACCACCTAATAGTTGTTTCTCTAAATGGTTAACTCAGCAAAATGCAGTCAAATGTTAACCCTCCACATCAAATGAGCCTATAAAATCTTTTAATTTTTTTAGTTCCTTCTAGAAATTGAGACGCAGACAAACTCATTTAACCCTTGTTACTCCTCTTCAAATTGCTTCGTCGTGAAAGGGTTCCCCCCGGGCGCTTCAAATTAAGGCTCGGGTAACTATGCCAACACGGTGTACCTTGAAACACAATTTGTATGAATCTTTGATCAGCCTGGCTTGCTTTTAATTCTTTCATTATTCATGGAAACAGCTCTGCCTAATTGCGCAGTGCTCTGGGGGTGTAATTGGGCGTTGAATAAGGAAGAGTAATCATTTGCGTTGAAATTTTGCAGAAGTTTTTTTTTTCTTTTTTCTAGTGTTGTTATTGTACGTTGTATAATTTGATGGGAAAATAAATTTTTAACATGCACTGATTGCAGCATTTTAAAGCTATTATAATAAAGAAGTTTTCTCTCATGAAAGAAGGTTAAATTATCATGAATGCTAATTGAAAATGTTTTATTAATGATACAGGGATAATGATATAGGGCGAGTACTTCTTCTTAATGTGTCAGTCGTTGTTTAGTATTGAATATTACACCTAAAACGGTTTTTTTAATCTTTACAAGCTGTTTTGTACTGAAATATTTTTTGTATGGTATTATATTTTATGCCATAATCAACTACTAAACAAAACTTTATATTTTGAAATGTATTTAAAGGAAATTCATAGCATAGTTTATATATTTAATTAAAAATTATTTCTGACTATTATGTATATATATATATATAAAGATACAACTTTTTTAAGTAGTGTTATTAAGAAATTACAATAAACATGTATGAGTATTTAAGATTATATTATTATGCTTAGGCATTTTAAGGCAAAGATTGGTATTTCAAAAATGAAAAAGAAAACTAATTAAAATTTGTTGAAAGACCATTGTTCATAATTCAAGAAAGATTCAATTTATTGCCGTACTTTCATTCGGAAATTACAATCAAAACTGTATTAATATTTACGTATTTAAAGCACACATAGACAATTCAATAATGAAAAAAATAATTATAGTTCACAACATTAACATTAATTTATTACTATTACTTGGTCAAAGTATAAATTTATTAAAAATAAAAAATCTTCAAAATAGTTTCATTTTAATTATATCATTATTTTATATCCTTTTCTCGACTCTTTCTAAAATTACTTAAAACTCTGTCATTCGTTATGTTACAAAGTGTTTTATTTAATCGGTAAATGAAAGAGTTTATTTTTTTCTATTGAATATGCACAATTTTATTAAAAAATAAAAATTCTTGTGATGTGCCTTAAATTCTATTAAAGTCTTTCCTTCCCATAAAGTGCAAATTAATTTCTGCTTCTTTCTTATTAATACATTGCCAAAGTCTTAAACACAAATAGGACCATTAGCAACGCTTTTAAAATTTCGAGTTCTTTACCGATCTAGAGCTGTTTAATCCATACATTTATTTTAGCTGACTGGCCCAGAAAAAACAGAATAAAAAACAAATCAAAATAAAAAAAAAAATTGCTAAAGTAATAAAATTGCTAAACAAGTATTGAAACAAGAACAATAAAAAAAAAAAAAAAAACTCTACGAAATCGCAAAACTATTGCAATTAGTCACAATTGTCTACAGAGGATTCTTATCCCAGCCAAAATATATGTAATTGATTTTATTGTCTTTCGTGGAGTGTAATAGTAGTAGAAGTAGAGATTGTTCTAAATGAATAAAGAAGAGGATACTTTATGAGAAGATTAAATTTAAAAAGTTATTTTTCTTACTGTGAATCTTTTAACGAGTGCGTCAGACATCGTTGCAAATCAAAAATCGCCATCTTTAAAAATATAATTTTACATTCTGTACCTAATTTTTAAGCAGTTATAAATATCCTTTGAATTAACATGAGCTTAATTTTTCTCTTTAATTAACATAATTTAAACATGTTTAAATTTTTCATTTATTTTTCCAAAATCATTTCTTACAACGAAGTGCAAAGTTAAAATAAAACTCAGTAGTATTTAAACTTAAGACCTAACAGTTGTTTCTGCAAGCAGTTACTCAGCAACTCGGGTAACTATGCCAGCACGTGGTACCTTGAAACACAATTTGTATAAATCTTTGATCAGCCAGGCTTGTTTCAATTCTTTCATTATTCATGGAAGCAGCTCTGCCTAATTGCGCAGTGATCTGGGGGTGTCATTTTGGCGTTGAATAAGGGAAAGTAATCGTTTGAATTTTTTTTTTTGCTAACATTCATGATGTTAAAATTTCTGTTAGAAAATAAAAGAAGAAAAATTAAGAAGATTATGTTAGAAAATTAAATTAAATTAAATTAAGAATTTATTTTATTGTAATTTTGCATTTAGCGATGAATGGTTTTGGAATATAGAAAAAGTATATGATGATGAAATATGACATGTTCTTGTAACACTGGCCTGTATTGATGAAAAAATAAAGCTATTTAATTGTAAAAGAGCAATGGATACTATCTGGTATTGCACTAGAGATTGTTCTAAATGAATAAAGACGAAGACACTTTATGGGAATATTAATTTCTAAAGTTGCTATATTTACTCTGAAACTTTTTAACGAATTGCGTAAGGCATGGATATAAATAAAAAATCACCATCTTCATAAAAAAAAATGTAGACTGTGTACATGCTTATTAAAAATCCTTTCGATTAACATAAGTTTAATTATTCTATTTTAATTACAACACTATTTAGTTCTGTTTAAATTTGCCTTACATTCTTGCTTCATCTCAATTTTGCCTGAATTTCTCATTACGAAGTACTTCACAAATCCAAACCTCAGTAATCCTCAAAACTTACCTCTTAATAGTTGTTTGTCCAAGACGTTAACACAGCGAAATGGCGTGAAATGTTAACCCCCCAGATCAAATGAGCCTAAAAATGCTCCAAAATATTTTAGTTTCTTTTAGAAATGGAGACGCGGACAAACACATTTAACCCTTGTTACACCTCCGCAGATTGCTTCATCCTAAAAGGTTCCCCCTGGACGCTTCAAATGAAGACCCGGGTAACTATGCCAACACGAGGTACCTTAAAACACAATTTGTATTAATCTTTGATCAGCCTGGCTTGTTTCAATTCTTTCATTATTCATGGAAGCAGCTCTGCCTAATTAAGCAATGCTCTGGGGGTGTAATTTTGGCGATAGAAAAGTAATCATTTGCGTTGAAATTTTGGCTGAGTTGTCTTCTTTTTCTTTCTAGTGTTATTGTACGTGGTGTATTTTGATGGAAAAATAAATTTTTAACTTCCACTGATTGCAGCATTTTATACGCTGTTATAAAGATGTCTTCTCTCTAAAAGGAGGTTAAAGTATCTTGAATGCTAATTGAAAATATTTTATTAATGATACAGGGATGGTTTCCGAGCAGTTTATTTTGATGTGTCAGTTAAGTTATTTTGTACCTAAATATTTTTATATATGGTAAGGGCACTCATCAAAATGGCGTGAAATGTTAACCCTCCTAATGTTAATCTTTCAGACAGATAACAGAGTAAAAAAAATCGTAAAAGTTGCAAATGATGATGAAAGATTTTCAGATATAAAAAAGAATTCTATGATAATAAAGAATGTAAAGTTCTTATAAAGTCAGCAGTGAACAAAAAATAAGGCAATTTAATAGTTTAAAAAGCGAAATAAACAATCTGGTCTTGCAGTAGCGATTTTGAGAAGCCTTATGGCCGAGTGTCTGGCGCTCTGGTGCTCGGCACATCAGGTTTCGGTGTCAAATCCTGGTGGTGCCATGGATGTTTGTAGTGGTTCGGAATCGACTTTACGCGGTCCTAGTCTCGTATGACAGTACAGCGTTACATAACCAACTCAGACTTCTCACGCAAATTAATCGCAAACTGTAAAGGGGCAACTCAGCTCTAGTCATAGCGATGCAATATGGTGTAGTTACAGAAGTAGTAGTAGTAGAGATTGTTTTAAATGAATGAAGATGATACTTTATGGGAAAATTAAATTTAAATAGTTGCAAAACTTTTACCACCTTTAACAAAAAAAAATTGCACATCTTGTACTTACTTATTAAACAGTTATAAATATTATTTCAATTAACGTTTTTCTTTTAATCACAGCATTATTTAGGTATATTTAAATTGAACGCACATTCTAGCAAAATAATTTATTTTTACAAAGTGCTTCGCAAACCCACAACACAGTTGCTCTTAAACTTACCACCTAATAGTTGTTTCTCCAATGGATTAACTCAGCAAAATGCAATGATATGTGAACCCTCCATATCAATTGAGCCTAAAAGGACTCCGCGCACCAGGAGATTCGATCATGGTTATCATCTTTTTTCAAAACGGTGTCTGCAACAAAGCCACTAGCTGATTGAACCTCAACCCTAATGCTCACCAGCGGCGCACGTTGCGCCCGAGACACGAGTTGGGCTTTAATGATTGTTCTAAATGAATAAAGAAGCTGACACTTTATGAGAAAATAAATTTTTAGAAGTTGCACTCCTCACTGCGAAAATTTTATCCAGTAGACCAGGCATCGTGACAAAAAAATTACCATCATTAAAAAATATATTTATACATCGTGTTAATAATGTTATTAAGCAGTTATAAATATCCTTTCAATTAATTAATTTCTCTTTTAATTACAATTTAGATCTATTTAAATATTATATAAATTCTTATACCGTCATTTCTTATTACGAAGAACATCGCAAACCCAAAACTCAGTAGTACTTAAACTTATCACCTAATAGTTGTTTCTCTATGAGGTTAACTCAACAAAATGCTGTGAAATGTGAACCCTCAAGTTCAAATGAACCTAAAAAGGCTCCTGAATGTTTTAGTTCTTTTAGAAATGGAGACGCGGACAAATTCATTTAACCCTTGTTACACCTCTGCAGATTGCTTCATCCTGAAAGGTTCCCCCTGGGCGCTCCAAATGAAGAATCGGGTAACTATCCCAACACGGTTACCTTAAAACGCAATTTGTATTAATTAATCTTTGATCAGCCTGTCTTGTTTCAATTCTTTCATTATTCATGGAGGTAGCTCTGCCTAATTACGCAGTGTTCTGGGGGTGTAATTTTGGCGTTGAATATAGAAAGTAATCATTTGCGTTGAAATTTTCTCGAAATTGTCTTTTTTGCTTTCTAGTGTTAGTGTACGTGGTATATTTTGATGGGAAAATAAATTTTTAACATGCACTGATTGCAGCGTTTTAAAAGCTATTATAATAACTCAATCATGCTGACCTGTATGCCAGAAGACCAGCAGTTTGGATTCCCCTCACGTCTACGCATAAACGCACCCGTTTGAACTGGAGTTTGAAATATCAATATTGGAGTGTGGGAGAGTGGGCGAATGTGATGTTCAGTGACGAGTCCCGGTTTAGTCTGAATAGTGATTCTCGTCGGGTAACGATATGGAGAGAACGTGGAATACGTTTTGAACCAAGAAACATAACGGAAAGACATCATTTTCCATCAAGGGGAGTAATGGTATGGTCAGGCATCATGATGGACGGCTGCACAGACCTCCATTTCTTTGACACGGGGTCTGTGACTGGTCAAAGATACAGAGACGAAGTTCTTTAGCCTTATGTTCGCTTGTTTCGAGGTACTGTCGGTCCTCACTTCTTGTTCACGGATGATAATGCGCCATGTCACCGATCGGTGCTGGTTGACGACTTCCTTTAAACGGAAAACATCCAGCGCATGTCGTGGCCTGCGAACTCCCCTGATTTAAATCCTATCGAGCATGTATGGGATATGCTCGGGAGACAAATTGCCGCCCTTTCGCATCCACCAAGCTCCGTTAAAGTTTTGTTTTAAACTGCTACTTTGGATAATAAAATTAATTATTATCGTTCTTTTGATTTGCTTTCTTATTTTATAGCCATTTTACACTCGCATATCACGTTTTCCGCCATTCTGATTTACAGTTCCTTCTTTATTCACATAATTATCAATTATGCTTAACTTTTGGACACCAGTGTGTCTATATATATATATATTGCTTTTAAACAATAAAAATTTATAATTTTAATTATTTTATTAACCTTAAATTTAAAAATGAAAAATTTACTTAAAAATTTTAATTAAACTAATTACTTTAATTGACTTAATTGCTAAACAATAGTTATGTTTAGCAATTTACATAATAAGGATTACATATAATTAATTATATGGCTAAACGTAGTGGTTGACAATGAACAATACTTTGAGAAATATTAATGTTCACCATGTTTCAAAATATTCCCTTCAATTTATATGAAATAGAGAATTCAATTGCGTTATAACCTTTCATATATTCTTGCTCATACAAATGGAAAAAAAACTTTTAGGAATTTGATATACAATTTATAAGCATTGTCAATGTATTTCTATATCTACTCATATTATTCTAGTCACTAGGCGATCGATATCAATTCATCTGTTATCGATGCATCGATCGAATTATTTCAATGTGTCAGATTGTAATAAATGTTTCATGCTAGATTTTTTAAGTGACATCCAAATAGGAGGATCCACATCATGAAATCACGAACAGTGCAACCATCAATATCTCATTCATACCCTTCCCTAAGTTAAAATAAATGAAAGGTATCTTTAAACAAATCTTTACTAAAAGCAGATTTGGAAAAAAAGATCGCTGAACGCGATTTTTGCATGTAGGCATTTTACAAAAATTTCTATCATACGCTTCCTAAAACGAATGTAAATTAATCAGTCGAATTTAAAGCCTATTGTTATTGCAACTAATCATCAGCGTCCGGCAGCGTGCGATGAACATCCCATGAAAAATCTACTAATGGATGGAATGTAATGGTCATTCTGTTGTGATGCAGCACCCGAAGGTTGTAGTCCTACTTAGCTCCCTGTCGATGACGAAGGAGGACAGGGCCTTCCAGAGGGAACTACCCCACATTTCTGTCCCGTATGGGAGAAAACCCGGAAACTCCCATGTAGTCCAGGTAGTATGACTGTCGACGCAAGAAACCGAAACGCCAAGACGCCAGTCGCACGAGGAGATTCGATCACGGTTATCATCTTTTTCAAAACGGTGTCTGCAACAAAGCCACTAGCTGATTGAACCTCAACCCTAATGCTCACCAGCGGCACACGTTACGCCAGTGGGACACGAATTGGGCATTAGAGATTGTTCTAAATGAATAAAGAAGCTGACACTTTATGAGAAAATAAATTTTTAGTAGTTGCTCTCCTAACTGCTAAAATTTTAGCGAGTAGACCAGGCATCGTGACAAAAAAATTACCATCATTAAAAAATATAATTATACATCGTGTTAATAATTTTATTAAGCAGTTATAAATATCCTTTCAATTAACATTTCTCTTTTAATTACAGACTATTTAGATCTATTTAAATATTATATAAATTTTTATACAATCATTTCTTATTATAAAGAACATCGCAAAGTCAGTAGTATTTAAACTTAACACCTAATAGTTGTTTCTCCAAGTGGTTAACTCAACAAAATGCCGTGAAATGTGAACCCTCCAGATCAAATGAACCTAAAAAGGCTCCTGAATGTTTTAGTTCTTTTAGAAATGAGGACGCGGATAAATTCATTTAACCCTTGTTACACCTCTGCAGATTGCTTCATCGTAAGAGGTTTCCCCCGGGCGATTCACATTAAAACTCGGGTAACTATGCCAACACGGAGTACCTTGAAACACAATTTGTATAAATCTTTGATCAGCCTGGCTTGTTTTAATTCTTTCATTATTCATGGAAGTAGCTCTGCCTAATTGCGCAGTGCTCCAAGGGTGTTATTTTGGCGTTGAATAAGGGAAAGTAAGCCTTTGCGTAGTAATTTTGGAGAAGTTTTCTTTTTTTTTTTCCAAGTGTTAGTGTACGTGGTATATTTTGATAGGAAAATAAATTTTTAACATGCACTGATTGCAGCATTTTAAAAGCTATTATAATAAAGATGTTTTCTCTAGTGAAAGAAGGTTAAAGTATCATGAATATTAATTGAAAATGTTTTATTTATGATACAGGGATGATTTATGAACAGTCCTTCTTCAGGTATTAGTCATTATTTAATGTTAACCCAAAAGTTAGATATGAAAAATGTTATTTGAAAGTCAAATAATGTTGTATATGGTAAAATATTGTTTGCGATTGCATACTATTAAATTAAAACTTATATTTTGAAAGGGAATTAAATATATTTCATGGCATAGTTGCAGCTGTAAAATCATTTGAAGGTGAAGGGTTTTCAGACATAGAAGAAGTCTATTATAATGAAGAATTGGCATGTTTTTGCCGTTCTGTACCTTCTTGTCATACGAACACCAGCCTGTATAGAAAGCAGCCGTAGTGAAAAATAAAGCTTTTAAATTGTTAAAAAAGCCCCAGGAATTATCTGGTATTGCAGTAGATTAATAGTCATTTTTGCAGTAGTAGTAATTTGCATTAGTTTTTATTTTTTTATTTTTTTTGTAATTAGTTGCAGTAGTATTTATTTTTTTACTTAATTGAAATTTAAAAAAAAGTTGTCTCCTGATTGCGAAACTTTAACGAGTTGCGTCAAGCATCGTCACATATAAAAATAAATCACCTTTAAAAAAAAAAAGAATTGTACATGTTGCACTTACTTATTAAGCGGTTTAAAACATCTTTTCAATTAACATAACTTTAATTTTCTTCTTTGAATTACAACAGTATGTATATCTGTTTAAATTTTTCATACATTCTTCTAAAATCATTTCTTACTGCGTTTTTAACCCAAAATTCAGTAGAACTTACACTTACTACTTAATAGTTGTTTCTCGAAGGGATTAAATCAGCAAAATGCCGTGAAAATGTTAACCCTCCAGATCAGATAGCCCTCCTGTTTTAAACTTCCTGATAGAAAATGAAGTTCAAGAAATCGCAGAATATGCAAATTCATTTGCTGTGAAGGATTTTCAGTTATTGAAGAAGTTTATGATAATGATGAATGACATATTCTTGTAACACCAGTATATAATGGAAACAGAGGTAGTGATGAAAAATATAAACCTATTTAATTGTTAAAAAGCCACACAAACTATCTGCTCTTCCAATAGAGATTATGTGTGTGTGTGTTGTGTGTAATCCTCAGTGTCCTGCAGTGAGAGACGGATGCACCATGAGTAATTTATTGATGGATGAGGGCAGTGGCAGTGGGCAGCTTTTGTTGGGATGGAGCGTTCGTAGATAGAAGTATTATTTGTCTCCGTGTCGCTGGAAAGGATGGAAATGACTCACGGAAGAACTTTTAGTGGGAACTATCCTGCATTTGCGTGTTGCAGGGGGAAAAACCCGGAAAATTGCATCAGGTAGTCCGACGAATTGGGCAAACATCACAAACGCCTTCGAATGGCCCCGTTTTTTGAAACAATTTATACAACTCCAACTTATTGAACATCTGCCCTAATGCACAATAGAGTTTTGCCCCGCATATGTGTATCGTATGCGGAAAAACCCGGAAAACTCCTACCAGTTAGTCCTACTCACTAGGAAAGATGCTGAACATCCCAAATGATATCGAGGTTTCTTTTTTTTTGAAACAGTGTATGCAGCAAAACCGCCAACGCATTGAATCTAAGCCTTAATAGTCACCAGCGAGTCACGTTGCCACTCAGCCACGAGTCGGACAGTAGAGATATTTTAAAATAAATAAAAAAAAGAGTACACTTTATGAGATAATTAAATTTAAAATGTTACTCTCCTTAGTGCGTAACCTTTATCGTGTTGCGTAATCATCGTCACAACTAAAATATCATCGTCTTTAAATAAATAAATAAATAAATAATTGTACATCACGTACCTATTTATTAAGCAGTTATAAATACCCTTTCAAATAATATTTATATTTTAAATTACAACATTATTTACATAAGTTTAAATTTTACATGCTTTCTTCCAAAATCATTTCTTAATACGAAGTACTTCGCAAACACAAAACTCAGTAGTACTTAAACTTACCACATAATAGTTGTATCTGCAATGGATTAACTTAGCAAAATGCCGTGAAATGTTACCCCTCCAGATCAAATGAGCCTAAAAAGACTCCTAAATTATTGAGTCCTTTCAGAAATGGAGACGCCGACAAACTCATTTAACCCTTGTTACACCTCTGCAGATTGCTCCATCCTAAAAGGCTCCCCCCGGGCGCTTCAAATGAAGACTTGGGTAACTATGCCAACACGGGGTACCTTAAAACACAATTTGTATTAATCTTTGATCAGCCTGGCTTGCTTTAATTCTTTCATTATTCATGGAAGCAGCTCTGCCTAATTAAGCAGTGCTCTGGGGGTGTCATTTTGGCGTTGAATGTGGAAAAGTAATCATTTGAGTTGAAACTTTGGTGGAGTTTTATTATTTTTTTTTGTTTCTAGCGTAATTGCACGTGGTATATTTTGATGAGAAAATAAATTTTTAACGTACACTGATTGCAGCATTTTAAACGCTATTATAGAGATGTTTTCTCTCGTGAAAACTCATTATGAATGTTAATTGAAAATGCTTTATTAATGATGCAGTGTTGACTTTCGATCTATTCCTCTTAATGTGTTATACATTATATATTTATCTTATTACAACACTATTAGATCTGCTTAATTATTTCCTACATTCTTCACATTTGTAAAACCAAGACGCAGTAGTCCTTAAACCTACCACCTAATATTTTTTTCTCCAATTGATTAATTTAGCGAATTGCCGTGAAATGTTAACCCTCCAGATCAGAAAACATTCCTAATTTTAAACTTCCTGACGGTAAATGAAGTCAGAGAAGTTGTAATTTTGTATTTAGCAGTGAGGGACATTTGGATGTAGAAAAAGTATATGATAATGAAATATGGCATGTTTTTGTAACACCTGCCTGTGGTGATGAAAAATGAAAGCGATTTAATTGTTAAAAAAGCCACAGAAAGTGTCTGGTATTGGAGTAGAGATTGTATAGGACGTGAATGTTCCAGTGTCTAGTTTTTTTGTGCTCGTACTACAGTATTAGCATTCGAGTCCCGGTGGTGCCATGGATGTTTGTTAAGGTACAGAATCCACTTTAAGTCGTAGACCACGGTCTCATATGACTGTAGAGTGTCTCAGAGCACAGTCAGATTTTTCAACTTCTCACCCACAGCATTCCCAAACTGTATAGGTGCAACTCGGTTCTACGCACAATGTGGTGTAGTAATAGTAGTAGCAGTAGAGATCGATCTAAATGAATAGTAAAATTTTAACGAATTGCGTCTCGTTTAAAAAATTATCTTGTACCTAGTACTTACTATAAATATACTTACTATAAATATACTTTCAATTAACATTTCTATTTTAATTACAACACTATTTGGATTTGTTTAAATTTACATAAATTTTACCAAAATCATCTCTTATTAAAAAGTACTTCGCAACTCAAAACTCAGTAGTACTTAAACTCAACCCCCTAATAATTGTTTCTCCAAGAGTTTAACATAGCAAAATGCCGTGAAATGTTAACCCTCCAGATCAAATGAGCCTAAAAAAGGCTCCAAAATTTTTTAGTTCCTTTAGAAATGGAGACGCGGACAAACTCATTTAACCCTTGTTACACCTCTGCAGATTACTTCATTCTAAAAGGTTCTCCCTGGACACTTTAAATTGAGACTCGGGTAACTATGCCAACACGGGGCACTTTAAAACACAATTTATATTAATCTTTGATCAGCCTGGCTTGCTTTAATTCTTTCATTATTCATGGAAGCAGCTCAGCCTAATTACTCAGTGCTCAAGGGGTGTAATTTTGGAGGTGAATTAGGAAAAGTAATCATTTGCGTTGAAATTTTGGCGAAGTTTTCTTTCTAGTGTTATTGCACGTGGTATATTTTGATGAGAAAATAAATTTTTAACGTGCACTGATTGCAGCGTTTTAAACTCTGTTATAAAGATTTGTTTTCTCTCGTGAAAAGAAATAACTCATTATGAATGTTAATTGAAAATGTTTTATTAATGATACAGTGTTGACTTTCGATCTATTCCTCTTAATGTGTTAGACATTATATATTTCTATTCTTATTACAACACTATTCAGATTTGCTTAATTATTTCCTACATTCTTCACATTTGAAAAACGAAGACGCAGTAGTCCTTAAACTTACCACCTAATATTTTCATAACTATAATCCTAAAAAGTTTCCCCCCGGGCGCTACAAATGAAGACCCGGGTAACTATGCCAACACGGGGTACCTTAAAATACAATTTGTATTAATTTTTGATCAGCCTGGCTTGTTTCAATTCTTTCATTATTCATGGAAATAGCTCTGCCTAATTACGCAGTGCTCAAGGAGTGTAAATTTGGAGGTGAATAAGGGAAAGAAATCATTTGCGTTGAAATTTTGGCGGAGGTTTTTTTTTCCCCCTAGTATTATTGTACGGGGTATAGTGTGATGAGAAAATAAATTTTGAACGTGCACTGATTGCAGCCTTTTAAACGCTATTATAAAGATGTGTTTTCTCTCGGGGAAGATGATGAAAGTATCATGAATGTTAATTGAAAATATTTTATTAACGATACAATAATGATATTTGATAAGGATTCGTGTGTCCTCGATGTATTAGTGTTTACGGTTAAGTGTTAAACCTATAACTTTTATGTATGTGCAAGTTATTTTGAATTCAAATATTTTTATATATGGTCATATATTTTTGTGATAAATAACTACTAAATTTAAATTTATAATTTGAATTGAAATTAAATACATTTTATAACATAATTCATATATTTGATTGAAATCATGATTGTTGATCATTTTTACATTATACATAATATATATATATATATATATATATATATATTCTTATAATCAGTAGAATTAAAAATTTAAAATAAATAATTCTTAATTTAAAAACGAAAAATTTACATAAATTGTTTTAATTAAACTAATTACTTTAATTAATGTTGATAAAGTTATGTTAAGCAAATAAATCAGTTGGAGAATACAATTATAAAGGATATAAGAGTGTTGGATAGGGATAAGGTGTTAATAGTGCTGAAATTTTTGCACTTATTTTGATATTTTTTAGAAATTGTAGTTTTAATTTTGATAGGAAAATAAATTTTTAACATGCCCTGATTTCTCATGCAATATTTTAATGAAAAAAACTAATAGCGAAAAAAATATCAATAATGAAAAAAATAATTAAATTTTTGCAAAAGCCTTGTCTGTAATTTAAGAAAGATTCAATTTATCGTTCGGATAACTATTTATTAACATTTAAAAAAATTATAATGTTTAATTATTTTTGGCAAAAATTAGCATTACAATAATAAGAAAAAGCTAATTAAAATTTGTCGCAAAAGTATTGTCTGTAATTTAAAAAAAAAAAAAAAAAAAAAAAAAATTCTGTTTATTTCCGTAGTTTCATTCGGAAATTGCAATAAAAACTGTATGAGTATTTAAAAATATATTATAATGTTTAGGCATTTTGGGCCAAAATCGGATTTTGGGCCTGATGGCCAATTGGCTGGCACTGTGATGTTTGGTACCATAAGTTTCAGGTTCAAATCCTGGCCATGGCATGGATGTTTTTTAGTAGTTTTGAATCCATGTTAGACTGTAGATACCGGTCGAATTAGCCTAAATTGTGTACAAAATTATCTTAGAGCGACAAACCAAACCAAAAATTGCCATTTCATTAACAACAACAACAAAAAAATAATAATCAAATTTTGTTGCAAAAAGCATGTCTGTAATTTAAGAAAGATTCAATTTATTTCCGTACTTTCTTTTTGAAATTACATTAAGAAGGTGTATTAACGTTTAAAAATATATTATAATTTTTTAGGATTTTAAGACAAAAATTGGCATTTCAATAATAAAAAAAGACTAATTAACTAAAAACAAATTTAATAGGTATAATTAAAATATATTATAATTTTTAATTTTAAGACAAAAATTGGCATTTCAATAATAAAAAAAGACTAATTAACTAAAAACAAATTTGATAGGTATAATTAAAATATATTATAATTTTTTAGGATTTTAAGACAAAAATTGGCATTTCAATAATAAAAAAAGACTAATTAACTAAAAACAAATTTAATAGGTATAATTAAATATATTATAATTTTTTAGGATTTTAAGACAAAAATTGGCATTTCAATAATAAAAAAAGACTAATTAATTAAAAACAAATTTAATAGGTATAATTAAAATATATTATAATGTTTAGTCATATAAGGCGAAAATTGTCATTTCCTTAACAAAAAAAACTAATCAAATTTTGTTGCAAAATCATTGTCTGTAATTTAAGTAAGAATCAATTTATTTTTTACTTCAACTCAGAAATTACTGTAAAATCTGTATTAACATTTTAAAATATATTATAATGTTTAGGCACTTCAATAAAGAAAAAAAACTAATTATATTTCTCAACACTAACAATAATTTATTATTGTTGTTGGGTCAAAGTATAAATTTGATATAAAAACTTCAAAGTAATTTCATTTTAATCATCTCATTATTTAATTTCCATTTCTCCATACTTTCTAAAATTACTTAAAGCTCTGCTATTCGTTATGTTACAAAGTGCTTTACTTAAACGAGTAAATGAAAAATGTTCTGTTTTTTTAATAAAAACGCACCATTTTATTAAAAAAGCAATTCTTCTTGTGATGTGTCTTAAATTTATTAAAGTTCTTCCATCCTTTAAGCTGCAATTTAATTTCTGCTTCTCTCTTATTAATACATTTCCCAAGCCTTAAGCACAAAGAGTACCATTAACAACGCTTTTAAAATTTTCACTTCCTTATCGATCTAGAGTGGCTTAATCCATAAATTTATTTTAGCTGACTAGCCGAAACAGAATAAAAAAGAAATTGAGATGAAAAAAAATTAAAGATGTAAAAAAAAAAGTAAAAAAATACAAGAACAGTAATTAAAAAAAAAACCCAGGCAGCTGCAAAAATATTGCGATTAGTCATAAAGCGAAATATCTATAGCTATTCAACCAAACGTGTTTTTTTCTTTCTATTATTAGAAATAAAATAAAACTAATTACATACATTTTGACAGGGATAAGAATACTCTGTAAGCAGTTATGAATAATCGCAATAGTTTTGTAGTTTCGTGGTGTGTTTTTTTACCATTGTTCTTGTTTTTTTGTTATTTTACATTTTTTTTTTTTTATATTTTAAATTGTAAACATTAATTTAAATTTAATGAAACCAAAATATCTATAGCTATCCTTCAAAATATTTTTTCTGCTATTCAAAAGAAAATAAAATCAATTACATTAATTTTGACTGGTATAAGAATCATCTGTAGTCAGTTATGAGTACTCGAAATAGTTTTGAAGTTTAATGGTGTGTTTTTTTTGTATCATTGTTCTTGTTTTTTTTACATCCTTGGCACTTTTGTTTTATTATTTCAATTTTTTAAAGATTAATTTAAATTTAATAAATGGACTCTTACTCCAGTCAAAGTTTATGCAATTGATTGTATTGTCTTTCGAATAGTAGAATGAAGAAAAATATTCTGGAAGAATAGCTATAGATAATTTGCTTTCATTAAATTTAAACTAATCTTTATAAATATGAAATAAAAAAAATTGCAAAGATGTGAAAAAAAAAGATTCAAGTAAAATAAAAACAATAACAATGATAAAGGATATCGAAAAACAACATGAAACTGCTAAACTATTTCGATTATTCATAATTGACTACAAACGATTCTTATTCCAGTCAAAATTAATGTAATTGATTTTATTTTCGAATAACAGAAAGAAAAATGTTTGGACGGAAAACTATAGATATTTTGCTTTCCTTAAATTTAAATTAATAGTTAAAAATTTGAAATAAAAATTGCAAAGCTGTTAAAAAAACAAAAACTACGATAAAAAAGCACCACGAAACTGAAAACAATACTATTGCGATTAATCATAATTGATTAAAAACGATTCTTCTTCCAGTCAAAGTTTATGTATTTTATTTTATTTTATTTCGAATAATAGAAAGAAAAAAAAAAAAAATGTTTGGAAAGATAGTTATTCGTTACGTCATAAAGTGTTTTACTTATACGTGTAAAGGAACAAGTTTCTTTGTTTTTATTGAAAATGCACCATTTTATTTAAAAAAAATCTATTCTTGAGACAATTCTTAAATTCTATTAAAGGCTTTCCTTCCCTTAAGCTGCAATTTAATTTCTGCTTCTTTCTTATTAATACATTGCCCCAGACTTAAACACAAATAGGACCATTAGCAACGCTTTTAAAATTTCGGGATCTTTACCGATCTAGAGTGGTTTAATCCATACATTTATTTTAGCTGACTCAACGAGAAACAGAATAAAAAAGAAATTTAAAAAAAAAATAATAGCAAAGAAATATCAAGTAAAAAACAAGAATAACGATAAAAAATACCATTAAGCTACAAAACATAGCGATTATTCATAATTGACTACAGATTCTCATCCCAGTCAAAATTAATGTAATTGATTTTATTATCGAAAGACAATAAAATAGCAGAAAAATTTTTTTTGAAGTGGCAGAAATAAAAAAAAAATAATGTTTTGAAGTAGCAGAAATAAAAAAAAAAGTAGCAA
Source organism: Caerostris darwini (assembly GCA_021605075.1). Lineage (NCBI taxonomy): Eukaryota > Metazoa > Arthropoda > Arachnida > Araneae > Araneidae > Caerostris > Caerostris darwini. The sequence goes on from BPLQ01015685.1 coordinate 852,309, forward strand.
AAAACAAAATAAATGTTGCAAAAAATAAGATAAAATAGTTTGAAGGATAACTATAGATATTTTGCTTTCATTAATTTTAAAAATTAATCTTTAAACAATTGTATTTATATATTTGGTACAACGTGAGTATAAAAAAAATTGTTATATTTTTGTTGGTGGTTTTTTAAAATTAAAATTATATAGCAACAATAATAAATACTGATCAATTCTAATGATAATACATAATAATGATCATTTCTACTAATGATAATTTCTACTCAAATTTTATTGATATTCAATATTTTAACATTTGATATGAGCAAATTTAAGCAGAAGAACAATAATGATCATGAAAATAATAAGCATTCAACAAAAATAGAAATACACTGACTTGTGAAGGCCATTTATGTATATTCATTATAACTTTGCTGTGGACGAACACAAGAAATCAAAATTTAGCTAACATACGTTTATATTTCATTTATTTATACGAATAAAAATATATAATATATTTTAATAAAACATCATATAAAGAATTTAAAGCATGGCATTTCAGCAATTTAATAAATTTTTGTATCTAGCACTATAGCAAACATAATAATATATTTAGTAAAAATAATAATCCCTTTTACTAATAACATTTTATTCATAATATTTTTTTAATAGATTTAATTTGTTACAAATTACAATTTATCTTAATAAAAATTAGATTAATATCTTAATAATAAAGGTAACTATATACATATAAAAAATAAATGTAATTTTTTCATATATTGATCGTATTAAATAGAGAAATATCAAGCTTTGAAAATATGATATAAAGCATATAATAAAAAATATCGCAATATTACTGATTAAAATTTAAATATATATTCTTTTTCGTATAAGATTGAACTTACTTCAGACACGTAAAAATAATTTATTATTTTTTTATAATATTGAAAAAAAAATTTGTTTTTCCTGTTTCATTTTCTTATAAATATGCCTTTACACCTTCACAAAGTAATTAATAATTCTTTAAGCAGACTTGATCGTAGCTACTTTTTTCTGATTCACTTTTTTTTTTCTTCGTAAGGCAAGAAATGTAAAAATATCTTTCATTAAATATCGAAAAAAAATTATTTTACTATGAGAAAACTTAATACCTAAAAGTAATTTCTCCCTTTTTTTAAAAGATAGTAAATTAATTTGACTGCGAATTCTGATATTAATGATTGAATATAAAAAAAATATTATTATGATGTCCCCTGTTTGATTTATGACACAATTTGATTCTTAACTTCTCAACTAATGGTTTACTTCCTACTTTTAATTTGAATGATCGTAAACTAAATATTAAGAAATATTTTGACATTATTAAAGTCTTAAGGAAGTTGGTCTATGCCACAAATATAGAAATACATTCATTAAAAACTTCAAAGTTCGTGAAAGATGCAGAATCATTTTTTCTCCAAATGAACCATTGAGAAGTTTAAAGCATAAATGAATCTGGTAGTATTCAAGAAGCAGAAAAACATTCATTAAAACCTTCATTAATTTTTGATAGTTAAAAGCAGTTATCAGCAAGCAAAGTCTTTTTTTTTTTTTTTTTTTTTTTTTTTTTTGCTGACTAAACTTGGAATGTTTATGCTTTAGAAAAATTTTAATAATCCAAGAATTGATATTTTAAATGAGAATTAATCCAATTTATAGGGTATATTAAAGGAATATCACTTTTTGGAGTTGATAAAAGGATAAATTATTAACTAACTTTGAAAATATTACTGGTTTTAAATTAGATTATAAGTTAGAAATAAAATTTAATTTAAGTTTTTTATTATAAATATCGTATCTTTTTAGCTATTTGAGTTATCGTGTGTATAAAAGTTATTTTTTAATAGTCGAAAATTATTTACACTAAAACAACAAATATGAATCAAATTTATAAATTAATCAGGATACAATAAATTTGACAGTAAAAACAAGTAATATAAAAAAAAAAAAAAAAATAAGTCAATTCCTATTTTTTTTTTCTCTATATTACAGAAAGTCCTTTATAAATAATTTTCATTCATTTTTTTAAGTTTAGCTGGCGCCATCTATTGGTATGCAACTTAAATCTAAAAAAAACTAAAATTAATTCATTAAATTTAATGAATGAATTAATATTTGAAAAAAAATGTATTTGAACTTGAGTAGATGAATAAAAAGTATTTTATTAACGATTGAAAATTTGAACAAGGTACATATAGGGAGAATGTGAGCTAATAGAAGGAATTGAAAAAAATAAAACATGCAAATAAAAACGAATAAAAATCGTGTAACAATAAAAATACAAATTGAATTATTTTAAATTGTTTTGTAGCAATATTTCCATTAAATTATTCTGCATTAAATTATTACATTATTTAGATATGATTATATGGCTAAAAACAATGCTACTAATGGGTGTTTTTTTTTTTTTCTCTGAAATAAAGAATAAAATATTAACTAGCCATAAAATTATTATCAGTTTTAAATTACGATGTACATAAAAGATTAAATTAAAAGTAATTGTTTTTATTATAAATATCGTATATTTTTAAATGTTTGGGTAATCGTGTCTAACAAATTAATTTTTAATCGTTAAAAATTATTTATATAAAAACCAATAGGAAATAAATTTATAAATTAATAATTAATAATTTATAATGAATTTTAAGTAATTTTATTGGAATTTTTCTATAAAAAATATGCTGCATTAAATGATTACATTTTTGAATATTATTATATTTAAAAAATAATGATACAAATATTTTTTTTTTTAAAACTAATATACTTATAACATATACCAAATATTTTTAAATGAACGGTTTTCAAAAGTCCGGTAAAAGAATCAATTTAATTTCCATACAGGGTGATATTTCAAATTGAAGGATTTTATATTCAGACCGAAATGTTTGCTAAAATTTTTTTTAAGACATACATCCATGTTGTCATCCATAAATTAAGAAAATGAAGTTCCAAATGGCGCCCAGAAGTAAAACAAATTTGACTTATTTGTAAAGTCATTTGTTCCAGAAAGACAAAAATGCGATATGTTTGACATAACTAATAAAAATCGATTTACACCCCTGAATTTCAAAAATGCATTTACAAAAAACAGTATCTGGAGTATGAAGTTAATATAATGTCTCCCCCCAAAACTTACAACGCCTAGGCATCCTGCACCATCGTAACGGTATTCGTTCAATGGAAGTTCTCGGTTGACAGGTGGGAGGGGGTAACGGGTACCTCGGCGCCATGCATATCCCATATGATAGTCCGGCGAGAATCAGACAGTGATAACTCCAAAACCTGGACTCGTCAGAAAACAAGACACAAGACCACTGTTGCGGTGTCCACAATGCTCCAGGTTAATCGCAGGCGACAGTGAGTTGCGGTAAGTGGAACACATCTGACAGGCCTACGAGCATATAGACCAATGTGTCCTAAGCGTCTGTACACGGTCTGCCTTGAAACTGTCGTACCGGTAGCTGAAGAGAGCTGACGAGACAGGTCTGATGCTGTGCTCCGTCTGTTTCTTTTGGCAGTAACTGCTAAATACCGGTTCTCATTTGGATTTGTAACTCGGGGGCGACCTGTGCTGTAACATTTAGTCACATTACCACCATCTTGGAATCGTTGCCAGAGCCTGGATATGACACTCTGGGCGATTCCAAGTTCCTCGGATACTTCCAGCTGGGTTCATCCACATTCCAGTCGTCCGATAGTTTACCACGTAAAAAATCATTCAAATGCTTCCTTTGTGCCATAACTATGCGGTTATTGCACTGAAAGGTCTTTAAAGCACTTGTGAACATTTTTACTTCTTTGCCACCATTCCTTAAATACCCCTCTCTTACACTCTCGTCATTGTGACGTACTGTCCGCGCCATCTGGTGGTTTCCTGTAATTTGCATATTCTTCTTCAAGATGTGTGTGATAATTCTACAGGTGAAATTTTTATTTTAGAGTTCAATTTCTGTGTGATTCTGAATTATCCTTAATTTATGGACATGAGTGTATATACAGAAACATATGCAAGTTTTTAGTTTTATGCATATGTCCTACTCATAGCCTATTGATAGTGCTTGAGCGCAAGTCAGGAAATGGGTGAGAAAGTTCGAAATGCACGTGCTTCCTTTACTACTTATAAAAACGAATAAATTTGGTGGAGACTTTGACAGTGTACGACACCGAAATGGTGCTGTGAAACGGAATTCTCGGGGTTTTTTACCATGTAATAAACAATTGTAAGACAATTCCTTGGTATGCCCTTTCGGAATTCGTATGAATATAGTCCCTATTCTTGCGAATGTAGTCCCAATTCTTGTAAATGTACTTTTTTAAGACATACATCTATGTATATACAGACACATAACTAGTCTTCAGTTTTATGCAAATGACCTACATGTAATCTAATGATAGTGGACAAGAATTGCCTATGTCCAATTCTTGTGAATGCAGTACCAATTCTTGCGAATGTCGGCCCAATTCTTGTAAATATAGTAACACTTTTTGTTAATGTAGTTCCAATTTTTGTGAAATTAATTCCATCTCTTGCGAATGTAGCGTTACAGATATTCCACAGTTCATCTTAGATAACAATAGATATACTACATAAAAAAACATCAATATCAATAATAAACTTTATTATATCAAGTCTCCCATATTAAAGGAAACAAAAGTCTTAACTTATAAATTTCTATTGAATGTACTGCATTTTACAACATGAATATTTTAAATCCACTAATTTATAACATATTTTTTTCAGTGGTCAAGCAAAAATTTAATCCTCAAGTCTACGATGACTTTGTGGTTAGAGGAAATACAGCTGTGCTCCGCTGTCTCTTGCCAACCTTCGTGAGAGAATATGTTTCGGTTGACTCCTGGATCAGAAACGATGGCTACATCCTCAAAATGGCAGATACAAGAAGTAAGTGAAATATATTGATACTTTATAATAATTTAGAAATGTTTCGGTTATTACTAGACATGTAACGACTTCCAGAATAGATCACTTTCAGATTCATGGAAATACTTTAATTTTTATTTACAAATATTATACATACATATACATAATTCTATTTAAAAAAAAATGAAAATTAAAGTTCGAAATTACATATACAAGGGCAGTTCACTCCAAGGTCTTAGATTTTCAGAGTTCTCAAGTCTACGTCGGATCTAAAACACCCGTTTTTGCGGCAGACCTTAACTATTACAGGTGTTATATACGAAAAAACAAGGGACTCACTTTGAAAACAGGAGGAAATATGGCCTGTTCAGTCACTTCAGAGAAAATAGTAAAGAAACATTTTTTCTCGACGCGTAGCAGAACTCTCTTTTTCAATAACCTTCATTTAAGAAATTCCATTAAGAAAGGTGGGGTCAACTTCCCTCACTTATTGAATTCGACACTTCCTTAGTCCATGATCTATCACCAATCATGATACAACAACTCATGGCGTAGTCCAAATTCTATCTCTAATTGTTTCGACCTGTAAAAGTCGAACAGACAATCGATAATTAATTGAGGTCTCATTATTCATGACACTGGTAATATGCTATCAGAATTTCGTGACAGGTCTCATTAATCCAAAACACTAATTGCATGTAATATAACTATCCACAACACTGCTTATCTGCAATCAAATTTGAATGATAGGTTATTATAAACTTATGTACTTGTCAAAAATATACATTCCTCTCTCCTGGGAATGAAATATCGAAAATGCTATAGCACGTTAATATGAGCTAGTTATCCTTTAATATCCATCAGCATGTTATACTTAATTTATCTGTTTATCAAAGGTAGTTCCTTGTATATTTGTTCCTTGATCTTCTATAAAAAAAATCTCACTTGTGTTACGAAACCATACCATCTACTTCTAAGCCAAACAACCCTATTTAAAGGCAGAAAACAAACACTGTTTGCGGAAATTACAAACTCCTAATAAGAGAACCCTCTTGCTTCGTATTGCTGAGAATATTTGGGGATGCAGTGTTGTCTCCCTAATCCCTGCAAAGTCTGTCTGGCTAATGAGAATGAAAGAACAAATGCTGAAATGGCATTCTCAGAAAAGAAGTCCCACTCCAATCTAGTGTTACCCCGGTTTCGCCCTCTGATGTCAAGCAGCTAATTAAGCATCTCCACTTTCTATAAAAGATCAAGAAAGCGATTAGAAAGCGAAAATTCTTTATCTGGTGTTAACCACAAGAGAATTTTTTTGTATTAGGGGAAAGTATTTGTGTAGTTTATGGTGTAAATGGAGAAATGAGTTACTTAATATATTCGGACAGGTTATATATATAAAAAAAACATGATTTTTTTCATGATTTTTCTTCTATAAAGTATCAATTAAATTACCCAACCATTATCATATTATGAATATCTACGTATAATATTATATCTGCGTCATTATCTAAATAAATATATCTGCGTATCATAATATATCTGCGTCATCATATTACACTAAATAATTGTATCTCCGCATCATAATATATCTGCGTCCTCATATTATGCTCAATAAATATATCTACTTATCGTAATATATCTGCGTTATCATATTATGCTCAATAAATATATCTACATATCATAATATATCTGCATTATCATATTAACGTAAATAAATATATCTACGTATCGTAATGTATCTACGTTATCACATTATTCAAAATAAATATATCTACTAATGATAATATATCCGCGTTATCATATTATGCCAAATAAATATATCTACGTACCATAATATATCTGCATTATCATATTATGTTAAGTAATGATATCATATTATGCTTCCATTAGATAACTATATACCAATAAAATATTATCATTCTAATGCTAATAATAAATAAATAAGTATTAAAAGAGATTTTCTGTCTAATAACAAATGAAATGTTGTTATTATGCACATGTTCAGGAATATGCATTCCTTTCACTTCGGAAGGAAATTCTACAACTCTTCTCGGGGGAAAAATGCTACAGCACGCTAATATGAGCTAGTTATCTCTGAATATCCATCAGGATGTTACACATTAATTTCTCCGTTTATCGTAGTTAGTCCATTGTTTATTTTATGGATATAAAGATCTCCAATTAAAAAAATCTCATTTGTGCAACCAAACCATATCATCTATTTCTAAGCCAAACATCCTTATTTGAGGGCAGAAAATAAACGCAAATAAGAGAGCCCTCAATTACAAACTCTAAATAAGAGAGCCCTCTTGCTACTTATTGTTGGGAGTATTCCGAGATGCAGTGTCTCCCTAATCCCTGCAAAGTCTGTCTGGCTAATGAGAGGAAAGAACAAATGCTGAAATGGCATTCTTAGAAAATAAGTCCACTCCAATCTAGTGTTACCCTGGTTTCGGCTTCTGATGTCAAATAGCTAATTAGTCCCCACCTACTGTAAAAGATCAGGAAGGCGATTAGAAAGCGAGAATTCTTTATTTCGTGTTATCTATAGGAGACATTTTGTGCTTTAGGGACAGGCATTTGTGTAGTTTATGGTGACAATGATCAATGGAGAAGTGAGTTCCTTAATAAATTCGCACAGGATATAAAAAAACCAACAGTTTTTGACGGGATTGGTCTTGTATAAGGTATCCATAAAATCACCCAACCTTTATGCTATTAGGATTCTAACTATATGATGCTAAATATTATAATAAATCTTCGTTACCATATTATGCTAAATAAATATACCTACGTATCATAATATATCTACGTTATCATATTATGCTAAATTACGTTAACTTATTACGATTTTACTAGATTACTACATGCCAATAAAATGTTACCATTCTAGTACTAATAAATAAATAAATATTAAAAGAGATTGTCTGCTTAATAACAAGTGAAACGTTGTTATTATGTACATGTTAAACCATATTCATTTCCTCTCTCTTGAGAATGAAATACTATAGCTCTTCTAGTGGGAAAAGTGCTACAACGCGGTAATATGAGCTAGTTATTCCTGAATATCCATCAAGATGTCATACCTTAATTTCTCCGTTTGTCAAATGTAATTCGTTATATATTTTATGCATATAGATATCTCCGATTAAAAAAATTCTCATTTGTGCTGTAGAAACCCTATCATTTACTTCTAAGCCAAACATCCTTATTTGAAGGCAGAAAATAAACGCTGTTTGCGGAAATTACGAACTCTTAATAAGAGAACATTCTTGCACATCTTATTGCTGAGAGTATTTGGGGATGCAGTGTCTCCCTAATCCCCGCAAAGTCTGTCTGGCTAATGAGAATGGCACAGGAAAAGAACAAATGCCGAAATGGCATTCTCAGAAAAGATGTCCACTCCAATTTGTTTTGCCCTCTGATGTCAGGCAGCTAATTAAGCGGCCCCACCTTCTGTAGAAGATCAAGAAGGCGATTAGAGAGCGAGAATTCTCTATCTCGTGTTACCCATAGGAGAAATGTTGTGGTTTAGGGACAAGTATTTGAGTGGTTTATGGTATCAGTGATTAGTTGAGAAATCAGTTACTTAATAAATTTGGACAGGATAAGATATATATAAAAGTCCATGATTTTTGTTGGGAGTGGTCTTGTATAATGTATCTACAAATCATTCAACCATTATCATATTACGCCTCTAACTTTATTAAGCTAACTATTATCATATATCTGCATTATCATATTTTGCTAAATATTATCTTACATCTGCGTTATCTTATTATACTAAATAAATATATCTGTATATCGTAATTTAACTGCATTATCATATTATGCTTCTACTAGATAACTATATACCAATCAAATATTATCATTCTAATACTAATGATAAATAAATAAATATTAAAAGAGATTTTCTGCCTAATAACAAAGGTTTGCTGAAATGGGATACATATTAATATCTGCTTTGTGCAATAAAAACGTGGTACGCACACTTTTAATTGACCTTAAACTCCTTTTGAACTGCACTGTTATTTTTGGATTTAAAATTTTAAAAATATAGCATATTTTTTGTGTGAATAAAATCTAGCTTAAATACGTGTTTTGCTATATTTAGATTATTTTTCCAGTGAAACTTTAAGAGGATAAATTATCCCTGAATATCCATCAAAATGTCATACTTTGATTTTTCTATGATAGTCCATTTTATATTTTATGGATATAGGGATCTCCTATTATAAAAAATCTATTTTGTGCTATAGAAACCATACCATCTACTTCTAAGCGAAAGATCCTTATTTCTTGGCAGAAAATAAACGCTGTTAGCGGAAATTACGAACTCGTAATAAGAGAACCATCTTTGCTCATCTTATTGCTGAGAGTATTCCGAGATGGAGTGTTGTCTTCCTAATCCCCGCAAAGTCTGTCTGGCTAATGAGAATGAAAGAACGAATGCTGAAATGGCATTCTCAGAAGAGAAGTCCACTCCAATCTAGTGTCACCCCGGTTTCGTCCTCTGATGTCAAACTGCTAATTAAGCTGTAAGCTCCTGTAAAAGGTAAAGAAAAAGTCATTAGAGAGCGAGAATTCTTTATCTCGTGTTACCCATAGGAGACATTTTGTCCTTAGAGACAGGTATTTGTGTAGTTTATGGTGTCAATGATCAATGGAGAAATGAGTTAATTAATAAATTGGACAGGATATATAAAAACCCATAATTTTTGTTGTGATTGATCTTGTATAAGGTATCTATAAAATCACCCAACCGTTAACATATTATGCAGATTAACTATATATACGTATAATATATATATATATATATGGGTTACTATATTATACTAAATAAATATATTTCCATATCATAATATGCTAAATAAATATATCTAAGTACCACAGTAATTCTTCATTATCATATTACGCTAAATAATGCTATCGTATTATGCTTCTACTAGATAACTATATGAAATATAAATAATATCATTCTAATACTAATAATAAATAAATAAATATTAAAACAGATTTTCTGCTTAATAACAAGTGAAACGTTATTATGTACATGTTAAATAATATACATTTCCTCTCTCTTGGGTATTAAATACTAGAACTCCTCTAGTGGGAAAAATACTACACCACGTTAATATGAGGTAGTTATCAGGATGTCATACCTTAATTCCTTTGTTTGTCAAAGGTAGTTCCGTTTATATTTTTATATAAAGAGATATCCTAATAAAAAATAACTCATTTGTGCTATAGAAACCATACTGTCTACTTCAAAGCCAAACATCCTTATTTTAAGGCAGAAAATAAACGCTGTTTGCGGAAATTACGAACTCTTAATAAGAGAATCCTCTTGCTCCTTATTGCTGAGAGTATTCGGGAATGCAGTGTCTCCCTAATCCCCGCAAAGTCCGTCTGGCCAATGAGAATGAAAGAACAAATGCTGAAATGGCATTCTCAGAAAAGAAGTCCACTCCAGTCTAGTGTTGCTCCAGTTTCGCCCTCTGATGTCAAACAGCTAATTAAGCATCGTCACCTTCTACAAAAGATCAAGAAAGCGATTAGAAAATGAGAATTCGTTATCTCGTGTTACCGATAGGAGATACTATTTTGTGCTATAGGCAGAAGTATTTGTGTAGTTTGGTGTCAATGATCAATGGAGAAATGAGTTCTTAAATAAATTCGGACAGAATACATAAAACCCCATGATTCTGAGTCATGATTGGTTTTGTGTAAGGTATCCATAAAATCACCCATCAATTACCATATTTTGCTTCTAACTAAATTATGCTAAATATTATCATATATTAAATAAATATATATACGTAAAAATATCCGTAACATTCCTTATCTGCTGTCATATTTGAGTGATAGGTTGTTATTATGTACATGTTAGTTCAGAGATAAAGTTAGTTCCTATGTCTTGGGAATGAACTGCTACAACTCTTCTCGTATGAAAAATACAACAACATGTTAATATGAACTGTAATTATGAACTATATGTCAGTAAAATATTATCAGTCTAGTATTAATAATTAATAATTCATTCTCTCTATCAACGATGATTTATAAAAGTGGCATAAATAATAATATATTGTTTCTGCAATAAAAACATGGTACGAACTTTTTTTAGTTGTCCTTAAACTCCTTTTGAAATGCACTGTTATTTTTGTATTTAAAATTTTAAAAATATTGCATATTTTTTATGTGAATAAAATTTAGTTGAAATACGTGTTTTGCTATATTTAGACTATTTTTCACGTGAAGCGTATACAGGATATTTTATCCCTAAATATCCATCAAGATGTCATATTTTAATTTTTCTATGATGTCTATGGTATATTTTATGGACATAGAGATTTCCAATTAAAAATAAACCCATTTGTGCCTTAGAAACCACACCATCTACTTCTAAGCCAAACATCCTTACTTCATGGCAGAAAATAAACGCTGTTTTGCGGAAATTACGAACTCTTAATAAGATAACCCTCTTGCCCCTTATTGCTGGGAGTATTTGGGGATACAGTGTCTCCCTAATCCTTGGGAAGTCTGTCTGGCTAATGAGAATGCCACAGGAAAAGAACAAATGCTGAAATGGCATTCTAAGAAAAGAAGTCCACTCCAATCTAGTGTCACCTCGGTTTCGCCCTCTGATGTCAAACAGCTAATTAAGCATCTCCACTTTCTGTAGAAGATCAAGAAAGCTATTAGAAAGCGAGATTTCTTCATCTTGTGTTACCCATAGGAGGAATTTTGTGCTTTAGGGACAAGTATTGGTGTGGTTTATGGTGACAATGATCAATGGAGAAGTGAGTTCCTTAATAAATTCGCACAGGATATAAAAAAAACCAATAGTTTTTGTCGTGATTGGTCTTGTATAAGGTATCCATAAAATCACCCAACCTTTATGCTATTAGTATTCTAATTATATGATGCTAAATATTATCATAAATCTTCGTTATCATATTATGCTAAATTACGTTAACTTATTATGCTTTTACTAGATTACTACATGCCAATAAAATATTATCATTCTAGTACTAATGATAAACAAGTAAAATTGTTTTTCTCGCTATCAACAATGACTTGCAGAAGTCAGATAAATATTAATTTATCGCTTTTAATTGATCTGAATTGTTTTTGAACTGAACTGTTATTTTCACATTTAAGATTTTAAAATATTACATAGATTTTATGCAAATGAAATTTAGTTTAAATACGTGTTTTACTATTTAGGTTATTTTCAAATGAAGTTTAAAGATAAAAATAGACAGGTAGCTCTATCAGTTTAATTATTTATTTTTTTGTAGTCATAATATGCACTCTTACAAATACTTTATAGCAATTTATGACATAAAATGATATAAATTCACATAAAAACATATATAAATTTAATCTAATTTAATTTACTGACATAAATTTAATTTTAAAAATCTTATTAATTGAAGCCATTACACAAAATATAATATGAAATAAAAAAAACCAAAAAAACATTTTTTTTTTCATAAATAAGTTATTTATTGTTATATTTTATAACTTATGGCCATGATATGTTATATATCTTTATTTTTGTCTCAAAGCATAATAATGACAAGAGTTACATTTAAAATAAACATTATTATAAAATGTGGCTTAAAATTTCAGAAAATAAACTTTTAAACTCAAAATAAATTGTATACACTGCACATTATATTCCATTGTTTATAATTTCTAGCGAAAACAGTAAATAACCGGAAATGCCTACTAACCTCACTTATAAATAAATACCAACCAGAAACTTACACCAAGAAGAAGCCTATATCGTGTACGTCCACTATTTAAAATGAAGGATTTTAACGTTATTAAGATACAGTTACATTATCACCATTTAGATATCTATAGCCTCATTTGGAAAAAGTTATACTGTTTGTTAGTTTGCAAATTTGTGCTCCACCGTGTGACACACTTATCTCCTCCTAATTAAGGCTTCATGAGGCATCATCAACAACTATGGTACTTCCTGTCGTTGTCACTAACTATATCAACCTGCACATCGAAAAGGATTTGGCGGAAGTAATTAAAGCAGCTAGAAATCTATTTATCGTCAATCATTCACCTTCGCAGATTTCACCAGTTTTCAAAACCGTTTTGCAGAAAGACGTCGGTGTCCTAAAGCTATTTAATGGCTGGCAAATTTGCAGACTGAGACTTAATAATGTGATTAAATTTCCTTAGTAAATCTATCACCTGCAAAAATAATTTGAGTTAAAGAATAAGTGACACACGCTGGTTTCACTTATGGAAACATGTACTTACGAATTGAATAAGCCTTATAAAAAGGTAAATAAAATGAAATTTAAATAATATATTTTTTAATTTTTATCATTAAGTTCTGATATAGGGGGCCTGATGGCTGAGTGACTAGAGCTCTGGCCATTGGTGCAAAGTTTTTGGGTTCGAGTCACGGCTTCAGGCCGTGGAATGGATGCTTGTGAGTGGTTCGGAATCAACTTTAAACTGTAGGTCTCAGTCTGCTTGGCCCTCTAAAATTCAATATCAATGGATGGTGAATTTTTAGCCTGAGACATTGCAATGTAATTGGATTTCCTTATTTGTGATCTGAAATTGAATTCTGGAAATTGGGACAGAGCTGGTTTGACCTGTATGGGAATATGTAATAATAAATGCAATCTAATAATTAAATAAGTCTTCACAAAGAAGTAAACAAAATGCAATTTTACTAATATATTTTCATCATCATTATTAGTGCAACAGCCCCATGGTGGGCCAAAGCCGTCTGCCTACAAGCAGATTTTGAGAAAGGAGATGCTTTATTATGGGGTAAGGTTGATATCGCTACTCCCTACGCTCTACTTTCGGTCTAACATGACTGGGATTACAGCTTAAAGTGTATTCCAAACCACTAAAAACATCCATGGCACCTCCGGGACTCGAACCTGAAACTTGTGACACCGAGCGGCAGAGCGCTAGTCACTCGACCATCAGGCCCTAATATAGTTTATAGCTATTAAATCATTACATTAAATTTTAATAATATGTTTCAAAATAAATGCATTGATTCATTTAAATCGCTTCTACACTAGAAAGTGTGAGTATGAACACCGTACACGAATATTCTCCAATCTGATTTGTTTCAGTTTGCACAGAAAACGCCAATGCATGTGAAAACGTTTTTCTGATTTCGAAGAACAAAATTTCCCCTCTGCATAGAGTTGGATATATATATATATCTATATATATATGTATATATAATGGATAATTTAAGAAATGAGCTTTATATATATATATAATGAGTAATTTAAGAAATGAGCGCAATATATATGTTTGTTGTTTCTTAATGGCCAAGCCCACGAATAACGTGCTCATGATTTAAGAGCAAGGTGAAGCCTGACGTTTGCTCCGAGACGCTCTTACAGTCATAGCAGACCGGGACCTATATTCCGAACCACTACAAACATCCATGGCACCGCCGGGATTCGAACCCGAAACCTGTGGCATATAGACACTCGGCCATTCAGGTCCCAAATTTGCCAACGGCACGCAGTGTTCCCAGGTGGTCACCCAATAACTTAATGATGCTTGACTTCGGTGATCTAACGAGAACCGGTATATATTATGGTACGGCCGTTGGCTGCAATATATATATATATATATATATATATATATATAATGACTAACTTAAGAAATGAACAGTGACAACATTGTTTTCTAGTGCTATACGAAATTTCTAAGTCCATTCTCGAAAAGCGGTACATGGAGACTTTCCACCCTTAATAATCTTTATTATGCATGCATAAACTTTATGATTACATAATCATGTCTCATTTGTTTTCTCCTAATTACATGTGTTACATCGTATGTCAGAAACTACAAAACTTTAAAATTATTTCACAAGGAAACAAAGTTTAATTCCCAAAATGGTTTGCAGCAAACGTAATTTAAATTAATGAAAAATAAATGTTGATGCCTTGGTTTCATCTCTTTAAAATGAAGCAGAATATAGAATATTTATTTTTCCCAGGACTTCTAGTTTATTTGTAAGATAAAGTATCTTCTGAGATCATCTTTTACTCTCTAATAATTTATTTAATTATTTTTGTATTCATTAAATGAGGAAATCCAATCTAAGTTAGTTGCAATGTCTTGACCTATACTAATAACTACAAGAAGAGGGCCTTTTTCAGGTTTATAAAACACTTTAAATTTTATTTATAAGCCTCATATATTTGTATATTTTCAGTCATATGTTTTTAAAGTTATTTCTGTTCACTATATTTTTGTCTGTATAACGTGAAAAATATAAAAAAACCCTTTTCTTTAATTTGAAATAAAAATATTTTTAAATGAGTCAAACTATATCACTTCCTCTGAACAAACATTTAGAGTTTCATACATTGATATTTACTTAATAAAAAAAAAAAATATTGATACAACATTAAAAGAAATTGCACAACAATTTCTAAAAAAAAGAACTGTTTTTATTTTTTAATACCTTCTTTTAACACTAAGTTTTTCAAGATATCTTTAAAAAGTCTTTCTCATCAATTTCAATTCTAAGTAATGACTTCCCCAAAGAACACAGAAAATTTAAAAATGTCATTTTTTATGCTATGAATCCGATTCCCTTACAGGTCGATTTTGAATAGTCTACATTATGCCAGCAGAAAATGCAAGTAAAAGCCAATCCTGTTCACTGAAACTGCTCACGTAATGATGATAAATCTCAGGAAAGCCAGTCCAATCTGCAACTTAAGCAAACACTACTTACTTAGCTTAGATAAGCACTCTGGCCGAAGCAAGCAAAACACTCTGTTTGGCTAACCGTAAGACTCCAGTCAAGAATAACTTGCGCATATCGACTAAATTAAGAATAATAGAAGGCTAGTTTGGCAATTTGCTGCCTGTAGTTACTTAGAGTAAAGTACGATTGATGATACGATATTCAGCATTGCTCAATGCAGATTAATCTTATCCTACTTTATGTAGCTTTACAAATGGTTAAAAAGGTTTTTATGGAAATTCGGCAGGGTTTAATGTTAAAAAGCGTCTTTATTAAACATAAAAACTAATATTTTGAAACAAATATATCGGTAACAAAATAAATATTTCTTAATGATTTCATTTTTCAATTGCTGCTCACACTCTCCCTATATATATCTTGTTCAAATTTTCAATCGTTCATAAAATACTTTTTAATCATTTCACATGATGTTTATATGGGTATTTCAAATATTAATTCGGTAATTGAATTGAATTAATTAATTTTAGTTTTTTTTTAGAATTAAGTTGCATATATCTATTAAAACAGATGGCGCCAGATAAATTTAAAAAAATGAATCAAAAATTATTTATAAAGGACTTTCGGCAATTATAGTGAAAAAAAGTAGGAATTTAATTTAATTTTTTTTTTTTTAAATGTTACTTGTTTTTTATTTCGTTTATATTTATATAAATTATATTTCATTCTTAGTGTTAAATACTTCTTTACAATTGCTTTTAGTATCATCATGATTATTATATTATCTATGCTTACGTGTAAGAATAATAGTAAACACAAGAATAATAACTCCTTATGTTTCAATTTTTCATTCCGAAAAAATGTCTATAGTGCGTTTAAATCTAATATGGGGAAATATAATTTTATATGCGGCCCGTGGAGTTAGGATTCATTTCCAAAGTGACCCGCAAGATTATTTGGGTTGTCCACCTCTGTTTTAGAGTATCATATATCGATATTTGTTTAGTAAAAATAAAAATATCGATACAATATTAAAAAAAAAAGTGCACAACAATTTCTTAAAAAAAACCCTGTTTTTATTTTTTAATACCTTCTACAGGATTTTTGAAGCTATCTTTCAAATATCTTTGTCATCAATTTCAATGTTAAGTAATGACTCCCTCCATAAAAAACACATAAAAACACAAATTTATGTTTTATATGCTATAAATCCGATTCTTTTACATGTCGATGTTGAACAGACTACATTATGCCTGCAGAAAATATAAGTGAAAGCTAATCCTGATCACCGATGCTCTTCACTTAATCATGATAAATCTCAGGAAAGGCAATAGAATCTACAACTTAAGCAAACACTCCTTACTTAGCTTAGATAAGCACTCTGGCTGAAGCAAAGAAAACACTCTGTTTGGCTAACCTCAAGACTCCTGTCAAGAATAACTTACACATATCGACAAAATTAAGAATAATAGAAGACTACTTCGGCAATTTGCTGCTTGTAGTTACTTAGAGTAAAATACGATTGATGATACGTTATTCTGTACTGGGATCATTGCGCAATGTAGATAAATCCTAGACTATTTTTTGTTTTAAAAATGGTTAAAAATGATTTATATAATCTAAATTCGATATTGTTTAATGTTAAAAAGCATCATATTAATGATATAAAACAAGCAAGATTAATATACGATTGTATGGCAAATAACAGTTATATTTCTAAAAACACAAACAAATTTCGTTAAATAAAAAAAAAAAAAAAACCACAATCTTAAGTTATTTAATTAATTAATTATTAATTAAATAACTTTATAATATGTTTTTTTATAAATTAAAAATAATTTATTAGTTAAATAATCATTTATAAATTAATGATTATAAATTATTAATGTGTCTTCTGTAGTATAATGGTGAATATCTCATCCCTTTGATGCCGGAGACAGGGGTTTGATTCCATGGCGGGGAATGATTTGATTGATTCCTGATGGATAGCTCTATGCCAGATGTTTCGGGTTTGAGTCAAAGCGGTGACATGGATGTTTGTAGTGGTTCATAATCCACTTTAAACCGTAGGTCTCATTTAATATGATAGTAGAACTTTATGGGGGTATTGTTACATACATCGCGTAGCCTATCTTCAAGCTACATTTGCCCCCAGGGTAGTGTTAAATGAGTAATATCGGTGCAGCCCTTGCTTATGGCATGAAAATTAACTGACTCTATATTGCAGCTTCTTTAGAAAACATATAAACAAACTTTTTCTTTAATTTAAAAAATATTTCTAAAGGATTCAAAACTATATCACATCCACTCAATAAACATTTAGAATGTCATTCATAGATATTTGCTTAAAAAAAATAAATAATATGAATTCAATAACAAAAAAGTGCACAGCAATTTCTAAAAAAAAAAAAAACCTTTTAGTATTTTTTTAATACCTTCTACAAGACTTTTGAAGTTCTCTCTAAAAAGTTTTTCTCATCAATTTCAATTTAAAATAATGGCTCCTCAATAAAACCCCCCCAAAAATATATAAATTTTGTTATTTTTTATGTCATAAATCCGATTCCCTTGCATGTCGATTTTGAATAGCCCACATTATGCCAGCAGAAAATGCAAGTAAAAGCCAATCCTACTCACCGAAACCACTCACGTAACGATGATAAATCTCAGGAAAGTCAGTCAAATCTACAACTTAAGCAAACACTCCTTACTTATATTAGATAAGCACTCTGGCCGAAGCAAGGAAAACACTCCGTTTGACTAACCGTAAAAGTCCAGTCAAGAATAACTTACGCATATCGACTAAATTAAGAATAATAGTAGTCCACTTCGGCAAATTGTTTCCTGTAGTTACTTAGGGTAAAATATGATTGATGATATGTTATTCTGCATTCCGTAATTATCGCAGAATAATCCTAGTCTACTATATGTAGTTTTAAAAATGGTATATGGAAATTCGGCAGGGTTTAATGCAAAAAAGCATCATATTTATGATATAAAAGTAGCAAGATTAATATATTCATTTGTGTGGCAAATAACACTAATATTTCTAAAAACACAAAAAATTTTGTTAAATACAAAAAAAAACATACTTAATATAAAATTTAATTAATAAATTATTAATTAAATAAATGTATATTAAATATAATTCTTATTGACTAAAAATAATTTCTTAGGTAAATAATCGTTAAAAATTTAATGATTATAAGTTATTAATGTGCCCTCCGTAATATAATGGTGAGTATCCCACCCCTTGACGAGGGAGACCGTGGTTCGATTCCATGCCGGGGAATGATTTGATAGTGGACTGATGGATAGCTCTGTGCCACAGGTTTCGGGTTTGAGTCAAGGCGGGGACATGGATGTCTGTAGTGATTCAGAATCCATTTTAAATCGTAGGTCCCATGATATGATAGTAGAACTTTATGGGGAGTTGTGTTATTTACGTCCGTAGACTATCTTCAAGCTACGTACCATCAGGGTAGGGCTAAATGAGTAATAGCGGTGCAGACCTTGCTTAAGGCGTGAAGATTAACTATATTATTAACTGTATTGCCAGCTTCTTTAGAAAAACATATAAAAAAAAAACTTTTTCTTTGATTTAAAAAATATTTCTATATGAATCCAAACTATATCACATCCTCTCAACAAACATTTAGAATATCATGCATGGATATATGCTTAAAAAATTAAAAAATAAGAATTCAATAAAAAAAAATTGCCCGACAATTTCTAAAAAACAAAAAAAAAAACTGTTAGTATTTTTTAATACCTGCTACAACACTTTTGAAGATCTCTATAAAAGTTTTTCTCATCAATATCAATTTAAAATAATGAATCCTGCATAAAAATACCCAGAAAATTTACAAATTTTGTTATTTTTTATGCCTTAAATCCGATTCCTTTACATGTCGATTTTGAATAGACTACATTATGCCAGCAGAAAATGTAAGTAAAAGCTAATCCTGCTCACGTAATGATGATAAATCTCAGGAAAGCCAGTCAAATCTGCAACTTAAGCAAACACTACTTACTTAGCTTAGATAAGCACTCTGGCCGAAGCAAGCAAAACACTCTGTTTGGCTAACCGTAGGGTTCCAGTCAAGAATAACTTACGCATATTGACAGAATTAAGAATAATAAAAAAATAATTCGACAATTTGCTGCCTGAAGTTACTTACAGTAAAATACGATTGATGATACTATCACTGCACAGTGCAGAATAATTCTAGTCTACTTTATGTAGTTTTAAAAATCGTTAGAAAGGATATTTGGAAATTTGTTAGGGTTTAATGTTAAAAAAGCATCTTTAGTAAACAAAAATAGCAATATAAAAAAAATAAAGTCAATTCCTACTTTTTTTTTCTCTATAGAGCAGTAAGTCCTTTATAAATAATTTTCATTCATTTTTTTAAATTTATCTGGCACCATCTGTTGGTAAATATAT
Organism: Caerostris darwini; assembly: GCA_021605075.1. Taxonomy (NCBI): domain Eukaryota; kingdom Metazoa; phylum Arthropoda; class Arachnida; order Araneae; family Araneidae; genus Caerostris; species Caerostris darwini. Next base: position 872,382 of record BPLQ01015685.1, read on the forward strand.
GTAACCTAAACCTAAAAAAATATAATTAATTAATTAAATTTAATTACTGAATTAATATTTGAAAAAACTGTATCGACATCAAGTGACATCCACTACAAGTTCAAAAAAATGTATTTGAATATGAGTGGATGAAAAAAAAGTATTTTACTAACGATTGAAAATTTGAACAAGATATATATAGGGAGAGTGTGTGCTAATAGAAGGAATTGCAAAAGAAAATGAAGGAAATGCATCATCTATTGATATTTGTTAAGTAAAAATAAAAATATTGATACAACATTAAAAAAAATTGCACAACAATTTCTACAAAAAAAAAACTGTTTTTATTTTTTAATACCTTCTACAACATTCTTGAAGATCCCTTTAAAAATATCTTTCATCAATTTCAATTTTAAGTAATGACTCCCCATAAAAAACGCAAATTTAATTTTTTTTGTGCTATAAATCCGATTTCCTTACATATCGATTCTGAATCGATACATTATACCAGCAGAAAATGTAAGTAAAAGCTAATCCTGATCACAGAAACCACTCACGTAACGATGATAAATCTCAGGAAAGTCAGTAAAATCTGCAACTTAAGCAAACACTTCTTACTTAGCTTAGATAAGCACTCTGGCTGAAGCAAAGAAAACACTCAAGACTCCTGTCAAGAATAACTTACACATAACGACTAAATTAAGAATAATAGAAGGATACTTCGGCAAATTGCTGCCTGTAGTTACTCAGTATAAAGTACGATTGATGATACGTTATTCTGCAGTGCAATATTTGTGCATGCGGAATAATCCTAGTCTACTTTTTGTAGCTTTAAAAATGGTTAAAAAGGATTTATATATGGAAATTCGATATTGTTTAATGTTAAAAAGCATCATATTAATGAAAGAAAAGTAGCAAGATTAATATACTTTTTTTGTATGGCAAATAACGGTAATATTTATAAAAACACAAACAAGTTTTATTAAATACAAAAAAAAAAAAACATACTTTATATTAAGTTATTTAATTAATAAATTATTAACTAAATAAATGTATATTAAGTATGTTTTTTATTAATTAAAAATAATTTATTAGGTAAATAATCATTAATAATTTAGTGATTATAAGTTATTAATGTGTCATCCGTAGTATAATGGTGAATATCCCAGCCCTTGGCGCTGGAGACCATGGTTCGATTCAACGCCGGGGATGATTTGATTGTGGCCTGATGGCTAGTTCTGTGCCACAGGTTTCGGGTTTGAGTCAAGGCGGGGACATGGATGTTTGTGGTGGTTCAGAATCCACTTTAAACCGTAGATCCCATTTAATATGATAGTAGAACTTTATGGGAGTAGTGTTACTTACGTCCGTAGCCTATCTTCAAGCTACACGTAAACCTAGGGTAGTGCTAAATGAGTAATAGCGGTGCAGCCCTTGCTTATGGCATGATAATTAACTGACTCTGTATTGCAGCTTCTTTAGAAAAACATATAAAAACTTTTTCTTTATTTTATAAAAATATTTCTAAATTATTCAAAACTATATCACATCATCTCAATAAACATTTAGAATATCATACATATATATCTGCTCAAAAAAATTAAAAATTTGAATTCAATAAAAAAAAAGTGCACAGCAATTTCTAAAAAAAAAACTGTTAGTATTTTTTAATACATTCTACAACACTTTTGAAGATCTCTCTAAAAAGGTTTTCTCATCAATTTCGATTTAAAATAATGCCTCCTCCATAAAAAACCCACGAAATTTTTAAAAAGTTGTTATTTTTATGTTATAAATTGATTCCCTTACATGTCGATTTTGAATGCTTACATTATGCCAGCAGAAAATGTTAGTAAAAGCTAATCCCGTTCACCGAAGCTGCTCACATATTGATGATAAATCTCAGGAAAGCCAGTCAAATCTGCAACTTAAGCAAACACTACTTACTCAACATAGATAAGCACTCTGGCCGAAGCAAGGAAAACACTCTGTTTGGCTAACCGTAAGACTCCAGTCAAGAATAACTTACGCATATCGACTAAATTAAGAATAATAAAAGGCTACTTCGGCTATTTGCTGCCTGTAGTTACTTAGGGTAAAGTACGATTGATGGTTATTCTGTATTGCGATCATTGTGCAATGCAGAAAAATCTTAGTTTACTTTATGTAGCTTTAAAAAATGGTTAAAAATGGTTTATTGAAATTTGGCAGTGTTTGATGTTAAAAAAGCATATTTATTAAACAAAACAAGTAATATATATATAAAAAAATTAAAGTCAATTCCTACTTTTTTTTTCACTATATAGCAGTAAGTCATTTATAAATAATTTCCATTCATTTTTTTAGTTTATCTGGCGCCATCTATTGGCATATATATATGTAACTTAAATCTAAAAAAAAATAAAATTAATGAATTAAATTTACTTACTGAATTAATATTTGAAAAAACTGTATTAACATCAAGTGTCATCCACTACAAGTTAAAAAAATGTATTTGAACATGAGTGGATGAATAAAAAGTATTTCATGAACGATTGAAAATGTGAACAAGATATATATAGGGAGAGTGTGAGGTAATAGAAAGAATTGCAAAATAAATACCTCAAAACAAATATGTCGCTAATAAATTAAATATTTTTTTAATGATTTCATTTTTTTTTTATTTCGTTTATATTTATATAATTTATATTTCATACTTATTGTTAAATATTTCTTTACAATTTGCTTTTAGTATCACTATTATTACATTATCTATCTATCGATCAGAAATCTGTAAGCTTTGTCGCCGAATGTTCCAAGAAAATTGATCCAAATGTATTAACAAAGAGTATATGAAAACTACAACTGCTGACTTATGTAAAATAAGAAAAGAATATTTGGAGCTGTTAACGAGTTAGAAATACTTAAATGTATGAGATTAACCAACATACCTTTGTGTGAAGAAATTGAAAAGTTATGAATGATAATAACTGAAAAACGAATTATTAATTGCAAACAAACTACAAAAGTATTTGATGAGTATTCACTTATTTCTGACTACATCACACCACAAAAAGTGACTGAATGAAACTCTGTGAATGTTTCAGTGAACTGTTGATGATTGGAATCATTAAAAAATTACACATCATTAATTTGAAGCTTATGAATTTTCGCATAATTATTGAATACATTTTATGTCTACCGCACTAATGCCTCCACGTTGCATAACATGTTTCAGTCATTATACAAATTCATGTATCACTTTTCATACTACATTTAAAAATCGTTTATAAGATTTTTTTTTTTTTTTTAATTCTTGTTATTTTTTTCATACGAATGATATAGTGTACTAAATAAAACAAATGTATATTTATTATTTAAAAATTACTAATTATTATATTATAATTAATCCATATATTAATGATATTTGTAGATTATAGTATAATCAGTTTTAAATTTTGGAATTCATAGTTTTTTGGGGAAAAAATTAAAAGAATGCATCTATGAAATGAAAAAAAAATTAAATAATTATAATATAATATATCTCCTTTATGTATTATTTATAAATATATTTATATATCATGGATTAAAACCGCTAAAATTTTAAATATATAATTTGTAATAATACAAAAAATGGCAAACAATTTAATAGGCCAGTCAAAGGTAGTTTTTTTAAAGATTAATAAAAAAAAAAATGAAATAAATTTTAAAAAATTTGGGAAAATCAAATGCTAAATAAACGAATATACGCGAAAACCCAAGGATAAAAAAAATTAAAAAACAAATATTAAATAAAAATATTAAAATAAATTTTCAAACCATGAATATAAACAAGAAAGTTAACAATTTGCATACTATATCACATTATTTTTTTGTCACTAATAATTTAAAGATTTCTTTTTTTTAATTTAAAGATAGCTTATTTTTTTCTTCTTAGATTAAGTTTTTTTATTTGTGCCAGAGAATAAAATATCAATTTTATAGGAAATTAATTTTATATTCATTCTTTTGCTCATATTTTGAAAATACAAAAAAAAAAATATTTCAATAAGAATTATATCGTCAAAAAATATTTCAAATTGTTAATTCATAAGTTATAAGATGATTTTTTTTTTATAAAAATTACATTTATTTAATTTCTAAGTAGCTAATTGCATTTTTTTTCCTTTTAATTTTTGCTGCATTTACAATAGAAAAGTAATTGATTCAGTGAAAGAAACTTGAATTTCAAAGTGTTAATTTTTTTTAAAATTTTATAACACATACACACAAAATAAATATTGGCTTATAACTGTATAGAAATTATATTTTTTTATATAATTATATAATCTATATAGCCTTATATGCCATTAAAAACACATTATTACAACATAATTAGTTTAATATATTTAACTTAAACATGAGTTTAAAAAAATAAAAAATAAAAAAAATAAAACCTTTCCTTAGTTCAGATGTACCAAATTAAAAAAATATGTTGCCCTTCAGTGAGAAAAGTAAATATGTATATCTTCAGTTCTGATTTAACTTCGTGAAATGCTATGACGGTTATGAGAAAAGAACCAACAGTTAAACGTGATCTTGAATACTAAGTTCTCAAAAACCCCACACTAGAGCTGAATATTGAAATTGCAGCTATACTTAAACGTAAAATATGAGTGTCATACATATTTGCATTTTTCATATTGATTTTGTTGAGATACAGAAGAGGTTTATCTTTCCTTAAGATATGCTTTTTGCCTTGAAGTTTTTCATATTTTTCAGGAATTTTTCCAAATTTTAAATATATTTTTTTGTATATGAAAGTAAACAATAGAAATGCTCTGAATATTATCGAACAAATTTGTAAAGCACGTTTTATAACATTTTTTCCATAAACCCTAGGACTTAATATTTAAAGTGAGCGTTTTCATATAATTGACAGATCCCATTGAAATGCTTTTAATAGATGCTATAAAAAAAATTCATATTTTTTTTAATCAATGAATTCAGATACTTATTAAATTACTTTAGAAAATCTAATTCTTTTATTAAAAAATTATTAAAAATTGTTTTCGTAACCGTGATTTCTCCTACACACTGACAAGAATGCCCCCTGTTGCATTCAGGCGAAATCGTCAGTAGGCCTAGAAATTCTTACTTGAGAGCAAGTACTACAGCGCAAACACGCGCTTCTGTTGAGTAACCTTTAGTTTATAGTCTCTCATCCTTAGAGGAAGTATATTTATCGCAACCTGAGCATTAGTTGGCCTACAGACTCTCCCAAAGTGAGAAAATATAAATCTTTGAACGTGATTTTCTCGAATTCGTTTGTAAAATGCATTGTTATATATTTGCAAAAGAAGAAAATAAAGTTGAATATACCGGTTCTCGTTAGATCACCAAAGTCAGCATCATTGGGCGCGGTCAGTACTTGGGTGGGTGACCACCTGGGAAACCGCGTGCCGTTGGCAAATTTGGGACCTGAATGGCCGAGTGTCTAGCGCTCTGGCGCTCGGTGCCACAAAAGTGGTTCGGAATCCACTTTAAGTTATAGGTGCCAGTCTTATGACTGCAAGAGCGTCACGGAGCAAAAAGTCAGGCTTCTACCTACGGGTGCTGCATCACAACAGAAGCCGCTTCCTTCCCATAAGAAACAACAACAACAGAAAATAAAGTATATATTAAAAATAAGAAATTTAATAAGTAAACACTTTTTGGTTTAGACATAGAATCCTACCATGAATACAAATTTGTCTTTAAATGTGTTAAATAGTCTATGACTATGTTAAATAGTCTATGTCTATGAATTGTATGTGGCGTTTGTGCTTGTGTAAATAAAGCTCCTGTGCCTCAAGTATCTCAACACAACCACACACAGTTACAATCTGGTTGCCCAAATTTTACACGACTATTTTAACTAATTCTAACTACTGGTTGAAAATGTGTTCAGATTTTTAAATATTTATTATAATAAATGTTGTTTATCACTTAATTACTATTATTATTTTTTTTTTTTTACTTTTCTTCATTTGTTTTTTTTTTAATATTTATTCTACATTCTAAGCTTCTGTTGTAATAAATTAATTTAGCATTTTTAAAGTTATAGTGCTTATAGTGCCCTTTATGAGGCTCAAGAAATTAGAGTTAAAATTTAAAAAAATAATAAATATAAAAATGGAGTTAAAAAATTAATATTCGACTCAAACATCATTTTTTTCAGTAAGGAACTATTTATTTAAGAATTTTATGCCACCCTATCTCGTGCAAAATACCGTCAAACCTTACTCACTTTCAATCAACTACACAAAATAATGGCTTCTACAGAATTAATTAGTAAATAACCAACCGGCGAATTTTTATTTATAGGAGAAACCGCACCTACATTTAAACTAATGAACGTTATTTGTTGACAGGTCGGACATGTTCGGACTCGACTGTTTGGACATCACGATTTAAGTTTTCCCTTTGAACCCTAACAATTTCCTGTTTCGGCATACGTAGTTATTAGTATTGTGGAAGAAAATTGGTTTAGCGTAGATTTACGGTTTCCTGTTCGGTTTCATTCAAAAGATATTCTTGGGGGTTTTTGGGTTCTTTTAAAATACATTTTTTTAAAGAAATTTGTAACAAATTTAGTATCGAAAGATACTAAGCATATCTGATTGATTTCCGTAAAACTTAAATATTACACGCTTTTAAATACAATTGTTATTGATTATGATAACTGATTTAATATTTTCGGACTACTTTTTAATCTGAATTTTTTAAGCATTATTGCTGTTGTTTCTTATCTCATTTTATAGACAGTAAGATCTAGATCAAGCCCACGACCTAGTATGGACTCATAGTTAAAGGAAAAGGGGCAGCTTCTGTTGTGATGGAGCACCTGTGGCTCTGTGACATTGACCTTTTTTAAGGGGTAGGATTGTCAGTCCTACGCCCAACGCTCTACAGCCATATGTGACCATATGAGACTGAATGGCTTAGCGTGTAGTGCTCGGTGTCACAGGTTTTGGGTTCGAATCCTAGTGCTGCCATGGATGTTTGTAGTGGTTCGAAATCTACTTTAAGCAGTAGGTTCCGAATCGTATCGTACGATATACATTCATATGATAATCGTTCATATGATCGTAAAACGTCACGGAGCTCAGACAGACTTCTCACCTACATTATTCCCAAGCTGTATAGGGACAACTAAGCTCTAGTCACTGTTTTGTGGTGTGTTTGTAGTAGTAGTGGTGGTTCGGAATCCACGTTAAACAGTTTGTTCCGGTCTAATTAGCCTAAGAGTGCAGCGATAACATCTAAAGAGATACCTAAACCAATCTTCAGAGGCGCAACATCCCCACAGTGGGCCACGGTCGCTTGCCTACTGGAAGATTATAAATAATACTACATAATAATAATTGCAATATTACATTATTAATAATAATTATAATTTATAATAATTACAACATTACATAACAGTAATTATAAATAAATTACCATTTTTAAATTAAACCTTACCATATACTTTTCTGGGGATCAAGATTAATCGACGTTTAAGTATAAAAACAGAGTTGAAAAATTAATATTCGACTCAAGCGTCATTTTGTCGTAAGGATCATATTTTTTTTAAGAATCTTATATCACCCTATATCGTGCAAGAGCTCTACCGTCAAAGTCTAGTCAATTTCCACCAATTACGCAAAATAACGACTTCTAGAAAATTAATTACTAAGTACCCAACCGGCGATTTTTATTTTTGGGTGAAACCGCACCTAGATTTAAACTAATGAACGTTATTTGTTGACAGGTCGGGCATGTTTGGACATCACGGTTTCAGTTTTCCCTTTTTCCCCTAACAATTTCCTCTTTCGGCATACGTAATTATTAGTGTTGTGGAAGAAAATTGGTTTAGCATAGATTTGCAGTTTCCCGTTTTGCTTCATTCAAAAGTTACTCTTGTTGATTTTCGGGTTCTTTTAAAAGACATCTTTCGAAAGAAACTTGTAGTAAATTTATTATAGAAAGGATAATAAGCAGATCTGATTTACTTCGTAAAACTTAAATATTAAACGATTTTAAATAAAATTGTTATTGATTATGATAACTGATTTAACTTCTTTGCAGACAACTTTTTAATGTGAATTTTTTAAACATTATTGTTATTTTTGTTTCTTAACCCACTTGGTAGATACCAACATCTAGACCAAGCATACGAACCTGCTGATTGAAGATAATCGATCAGCTTCTTCTGTGATGGAGCACTAGTAGGTTGAAATCTGACATGGCGCCGTGAAACTGACCATTTTACGGAATAGGGTTGTCAGCCCTACACCCAATGCTCTACAGAAGAGAGCGTGACCATATGGGCGTGAATGGCCGAATGTCTAGTGCTGTGGCGTATTGTGACACAAGTTGTGGGTTATAGTTCCGGCGGTACCATGGATGCTTGTAGTGGTTCGAAATCCACTTTAAGCCGTAGGTCCCGGACTCATATAACCATACAGCGTCACAGTGCTCAATCAGACTTCTCACCCACATCATTTTCAAACTGTATAGGGGCAACTCAGCTCTAGACAGAGTGATGTGGTGTTGTGCAGTAGTAGTAGTGGTTCGGAATCCACGTTAACTGTAAGTCCCGGTCTAATTAGCCTAAAGTGTGCACAAAACAACCGTAGAGCGACAAATCAAACCCACCTTCATTGTTGCAACAGCCCTGTAGTGCGTCAAGATCATCTGCCTACTGGCAGATTATAAATAATATTACATAATAATTCTACTATTATGTTATTAATAATAAATATAATATATGATATTTATAATATTACATAATGATAATTGCAATATTCCGTAATAATATTTATAATATTGCATAATAGTAATTATAAATAAGTTACTATTTTTAAGTAAAACCTCATTATATTCTTCTGTGGGCTCAAGATCAATCAACGTTTAAGTATAAAAACATAGTTAAAAAATTAATATTCGACTCAAACATCATTTTTTCAAAAGGAACAAATTTTTTAAGTATCTTACACCACTCTATGTTGTGCAAGAGCCCTACCGTCAAACTCTAGTCACTTTCTTCGAATTACACAAAATAACGACTTCTGGAAAATTAATTACTAAGTGTCCAACCGGCAATTTTCATTTATAGTTGAAACCGCACCTACATTGAAACTAATGAACGCTGTTTGTTGACAGGTTGTACATGTTTGGACCCACGACAGTTTGGACACCACTGTTTAAGTTTTCCCTTTTAACCCTAACAATTTCCTGTTTCGGCATACGTAATTACAAGTGTTGTGGCAGAAAATTGCGTAGATTTAGCGTAATTTAGCATAGATTTACTGTTTCCCGTTTTCTTCATTCAAAAGATATTCTTGTGGGTTTTGGGGTTCTTTTAAAATATATCTTTTTAAAGAAACTTGTAATAAATTTGATATCGAAAGGATACTATGTAGATCTGATTGATTTTCGTATAACTTAAATGTTAAATAATTTTAAATATAATTGTAATTGATTATAATGACTGATTTAACCACTTCGCAAACAACTTTCTAATGTGAATTTTGTAAGCATTATATTTGTTGTTTCTTATCCCACTTGGTAGACAACAATATTCAGACCAAGTCCAAGAACCTATGGGTTCTCATGGTTGAATTGAAAGTTGGCAACTTCTGTTATGAAGGGGCACAAGTAGGTAAAAATCTGGCATGGCTCCGTGACATTTCCCTTTTTACAGGGTTTGTCACCCCAACGTCCAACGCTCTATAGTCATAATAGACCGAGACCTACGGCTTGAAGTGAATTCCGAATCCCTGCAGATATATCACTGTCGGGACTCGAAACCAAAACCTGTGGCACCGAATACCAGAGCGACATTTGTTGTTTCTTATCCCATTTGGTAGACAGGCCTTATTAAGCATTATTTTTATTCATTCATTTTATTCATTAAGCTTTCATTTTATTCATTCAGCCTACAATATTAAACATTCATTCATTTTATTCATTGAACAAACATTATTATGCATTCATTTTATTCCTTAATCATTCATTATTAAATATTCATTGAACAAACATTATTATGCATTCATTTTATTCCTTAATCATTCATTATTAAACATTCATTGAACAAACATTATTTTGCATTAAATTTATTCATTAAGGGTTGTTAATCACTCATTTTATTCATTAAGCATTCATTTTATATCGATAGGAATTCAGCAAGCAATCAAGCAAAATAATAAAAACATAAATCGGTTTATATTTTAAATAACGAATGTTATCACATTAATAACACAAAATAGTTTAATTTAAACTATTTAGCCCTACATATACATCTTGCATTGCCCGTATATCTTAATAGAATTGAACAGAACGATATTAATTTAACATTGGATGATTACTGAATCCGGATCACAATTCTGGTTTTCGCTCAGAACTTATTGCTATAAGTGAGGCCCCAAACCTTGCTTTGGTAATAGTATACTTGATGTATGGATTTGAATTCATAGCAAAAGATCTACCCAATTCCTGAGGGATTGGCCTCGCATCCTGAATAACTCGGGGTAAGATATCATTGCCAATTTGGCTGCTTTAGCCCAGGGCGCTTAGTGTGTTTGCAGTGGATTCCCTCCCCATGTGGGTATATATGGAAACGGAGTTCATGATCTGCTAGACGGGGAGGGGAAATAACATCGCACTGCTCCTACCTCCGTTATACAAGCTTCTGAAGTACATTGCCTATTTCTGGCCAAAGTAAGTACAGTTTGGAAAATTCCACCCAAGGATGGCTGTTATGGCGTCAAGTACCCATGATTGTCCTCGTAGTGCACCTGCCCAAGTTTTGTTCAGACTGCCTTATCTAGGCTAAGGACTGGCCACATAAGGAGTTTGACCCTCAACGAAAATGTGAAGACTTCTGCCTATTGCCACTGTTCAGCCGTAGCCTTTCCTTCTCATCATTGATTGTATTAATGCCACTGTGGGGAAGTTGTTGAACGGGAAAGAAATTGTGTTTGATTTATTAATGCGACATGGTCTTTTTGAACCTGGTTTAGGATCTTAAACAAGGGGGATAAGTAACAACAATAAAATGATTGCTATTGTAACGTCAGATTCATGGGAGCACTTTAATTTTTATTTAAAAGCACTGTATATATATATATATATATATATATACAAATGAGCCTGAATGGCCGAGTGACTAGCGCTCTGGCACTCGGGGCCACAGGTTTTAGACTCGAGTCCTGCCGGTGCCATGTTTGTTTGTAGTGGTTCGGAGTCCACTTTAAGCCGTAGGTTCCGGTCTAATATGGCTGTAGAGCGTTCGGCGTAGTGCTGAAACCTTACCCTGTAAAAATAAGACATCTCTTGTCCAGAAATCTGCAAGCAGGCAGACGGCCTTGGCCCACCAAAGGGCTGTTGCGTCACTCATGATGATGTATATACAAATAATGCACTTTGAGTTAATGTACAAAGAAATTAAAAATTGAAATAAAATTTGATCAATAGTGCACGATTAAATCACAAGCACAGTTCACTCCAAGGTCAGAGATATTTCAGAGTTCTCGAGTCTATGTCAAATCCAATTGCTTGTTCTGCGACAGACCTTATTTATCACGCGACGTGATATATGAAACCACAAGAGATTCACTTTGGAAATATGCGGAATATTCGGTCTATTCAGGCACTTCAGAGAAAAAGGAAACTAAAATTTCTGGTCGTCTCTTCGCAGAACTATCTCCTTCTTCACACACAAAAAAAACTGTTTTTAAGACAATCCTTCAAAAGGGAGGGGTCAGCTTCCCTCATTTCTCACTGTAGTACACAAATCTAAGCTCGTGGTCTATCACCAACCAGGATGGAACAACTCATTGTATAGTTCAGATTCAGTCTGCGGATATTTCGACCTGTGGAGGTCGCACATACATTCGCTAATTTCCTGAGACTCATTACATATTATATGTTACAGAATATCTGCTATCAAATATGAGCGACAGATTGTTCTCATTTGTAAAAAAAATAATTATATGTAATATAACTACCCACAATATTACTTGCCTGCTGTCAAATTTGACTGATGGGTTGTTATTATGTACTTGTTAAAAATATTTATTCTCCTGGAAATAGAATGTTAGAACTCTTTCCATGAACAAAAAAATTTACGCTATGTTATAGATAGGTAGGCAAGTTAAAGCTTTTTAGTGTTTAAAAATAAAAGCTTTGAAAAGCTTTTTCTTGAAATTAGTTACAACTGTACTGCATAAAAGAAAAGCTTTATAATAACTTAATAAAAACATTTAAAATCATCCATAATGTATTTAACTGTTAAAAAATACAGTTAAAATTAAATGTAATTAAAGAAATGAGTCGGAGATCATTTAATTTTCATTGTATTCCACAACATCCTCATTATCAGAGGAATTCACAGAAAAGATGCTTATTTTGAGGGAGTAGATGATGTTTTTTTTTAATCGATTTTTATTTCATAATGTATATTGTGAAGTCTGTTTATTCTATATATTGCCTTTTTTGATTTCCTGGTAAGAGTTTTGGGGATTTTTTTAGTCTTAGCAACAGGTTGAAATTTATAAGCATCTTTGAAAAACTTGCAAATTGCTGTAGCTTGCAGCAGTTAGACAGCAGAGGAAATTAGGAATGTAAGATCTGACTGGGAAGTTTAGGTACCTATCTTTAATAATTTTGGAAGTATACTACAATGAAATGTGAAAATCAGATTTTGGGAATAATATCGGATACTTTTTAGTACAATTTTTCAGAAGGAAATAACAAATGGATCCTCTAATTCCTACTTAATTTCTTCCTCAGTTGAGCACAATATAACGGGCTTAGATACCCCTCCAATAACATGCAATTTTTTTTGGGGGATTATGAATGAAGATAACTCTTCTTCTTCCTCTTGAAAACTCTTGTTCAAAAGATGGCACAGTAAGAATTCTGATGAAACTCGATGGTCATTCAATTGACTATTCATTTGATATCTTTGGAATCGGGTCAAAGTTGTGGTAGTGACGAATTAAGGTTTTTGCCAGAGTTTAAAATTTTAGACGGATAAGATGTCATGGAATCGGAAAAAAGTGTTCGGATTCTAGATCGCACTGAACACCATGAAGCCCTAAAAGGGAAAACAGATTTCTTTACTAGCGCTGACCAAGGTCCATATGGTAAGAGCCGATCCCTTCTTAATTCTTAATAAGATTTTGATCTCTATTCTGAATAAGATGACTAGAAAAGCCCCATTGCTTTCCAAAGCCAACCCATAACCGAATGACTGGTAATTGCTGTCTGTTGATAAGCCTGGAAACGAAGTTGTCCGCCCGTCTACTAGTAGAGGAGGCCAAAGAGATGCATTGCTCATACAAAGATGCAACTTCAACTGAGCTTAATCCAAAGGATCCCTTTTTCCTGGCTATCTCTGTTTTCATGCCGCGGTCTGATGGCCAATTAGCTAGCGCTCTGGCATTTGGTACCACAACTTCAGGTTAGAATCCTGGCGGTGGCATGGATTTTTGTTAGCAGTTAGAAATTCAAGCTAAAATGTAGGTCCTTGTCTAATTAACCTAAAATGTGTAAAAAATAAACGTAGTGCCACAAACCAAAACAAACATTTTCATATCCATTTTTCCTATTTGTCAAGCTTCACAAATACATGATTTAAAATAACGATATTCTTAGTAAAATTAAAACCAAATCATATTAAAAACTTTAAAAATGTAACAAACCATGAATAGCATTATCAGCAAATTACAGAAAGCAACAAAATAATAAAAAAGAAATAATGCACATGCAGATAATGAATCGTTGCGAACTGTTACGAAAGGAATGTGGTCGACGTCCTTTATTTCCTCTGACGATGAAATGAAAATAAAGGACGAAGAATGAAAGCTAACAGCACTACCTATACATACCTAAAGATATGACCCTGAGGAACCTATACTATAATAAATGATGAACGATAAGTTTTTTTTTTTAATTCTTATATGTTTTAGTTTTTTTATTTAAACGAAAAATGATTGTTAATCTTCTGAAAGTAAGTATAAAAACATACCAAAATTAAATTGATAACTCTTCCATATGAAATAATTGAAAACTGTGAATAACATGAAACCTGCAACATATGAGTAAATCGCGTGATCTAACAATATTTTTCAACTTCATCGTTTCCATTATCATTATTTTTTATGAATAAGAAATATTACAATTTTTTTACGTTAAAAATCTAATAAAGTTTAATTGTATTTATGATAAACAACAAATGAAAAATTTTAAATACTCAAAGCATATTCGTTCTTTATTTACCTAATTTTTTTTTTTCTGACAGTGTATTGAGTTCCTTTAATGCAGTTTTTGCAACGACGTCTTGGATAATTTTTGAGCTTTTGAGTTAGTCGGTCTATATATAAAAAAAAAAAATTATAATAAAATATTATGAACAGAATTAAATTTAACCCCAGCTGAAATTAAATTTAACTTTTTCTTTATCATGGGCTTTAGAATCAGATATTATTAAACAATTATTCTTTATATTGAAATATTTTAATTAAAACATAAAATTGAGAAAAATATAATATTGTTCTTATTTCTTTCTTAAATTGCTTTCAGTTAATATTTACTTTTCAACTAACTTTTTTCTATTAAAAAGAAGCTGCTAAATAAAATAAAGAGTAAATTATACTACTTTATAAATAATTATAATAAATGTGCATTTAATCCAGCAATAAAATAATTCCAAAAATATTTAATATCTTTATGAAAATGGTTCTATGCTACAACAAAAATATAGTGGTTGTTATTCAAATACACAAAAATTTATAAATGCAGTAAGTACTAAAATCATTATAATAATTAAGTTTTATTTTTATTATAATTTTTTTAAACTGTTTTAAGCGAATAATGAGAAACATGAAAAGTTTTAATCATTAAAAATCTTTAAGGAGAATTTTTCTTGCTTCTATTTCAAGATAAAAATATTACAAGTTATTTTGTTTCTGACACATTAATTAACATTTAATTAAAAATTAATCAATTGAAAGATTATGCTTAGTTAGACACGTTAAACTTTAAAATATGAAAAAAACACTGTATTTTCAGGTATATGATAAGGTCGGAATTAATTTACGAGAGAATTAATTTACTTCTTTACTAAATAAAAGAAGAGGAAATTTTAATTTCGTGTTTTTTAACAAATATTAAAAATTCTTCTTTCTTAATTATTTAGATAATTATCAAAATTTATTTATGGATTAGAATCAGATTTTTATATTTTTTAACACACATGATTGTTTTTTGGTCACGTCCGTTAAGAAATACCTTTTTTTTTTTTAAGGTTAATTTGTAATGCTTGTTTTTAGTATTGTTTTAAACACATTACTTTATTCTATGTGTTTTTAACAAATAAAATAAAGTAAAAATCGTTATTTCAAAGAGATTTACAGATATAGCATGAATAACATATATTTGAATGTGATATATTATTTTTTATGATTATGATATATACTTGTATATGAGATATATTTGACATAGTTGAATATGGTATACACTTGTATAACGTGAATACTCTTGTATAGAATGAACCCTTATATAACATGAATGTTAACGATAAATATCGTTAAGAAGGCCAGAATATCCTCTTATGTATGGTGCAAAAACAGTAATGTTTGAAAATTAAGAAAATATTCATAGAATTTACTACCTGTTAATTTTTAAAGAAGCACAATTTGTCTTAAATTTTAATTTTAACAATTACATCTTATTATATTTTCATATCGAATTTGAAAGTTTATTAGAAGATTTTTTTTTAACTATAAATTTGTTATGAATTTGTAATTCGTCTTAAAAATATTCGTCTTATGAACCTATTCATTTAATGAAAGAAAATTCGTCTAATAAACCTACAAATTATTCGAATCTATTATCAAAAAATTTTTAAAACAAAATTTTAGTTTTTGATAGCAAAAATAATTTGCTGAAAAAATCAAAATAAATAAAAAATGCAATAAATTTTTTAAAAAAAAGATTATTCATGGTGTATTTTATTTAGTGCAATTAATTAAAAAAAACAACTGTCAAAGAGAATTGTTTTATTTCATATTCATTAATAACAATATACTAAATTTCGAAATTAAAAAAAAAATGTGAAACTGATAAGAAACTTTAAAGTATCAGTTTTAAACTTAGACTCATAATTTAGCACGTTTCTCGCGAAATTCATTAAAAAAGAATAGTACTCTATTTTCACGTGTAACTTAATAAAATATGTTTACATGTAAAAATAAATATATCCCTGTAGTTTTGTGCTAATTTCTATTCAGCAGAGTATATAAATTAGGCAATTAGATAAAGCAGTTTAATTTTTATTTTCGAGATGTAGAATATTTTATAGATTTGAATATTTTGTCCAAGCAATTCTGTAATAAAAAAAAATGTATTCTTAGATATCATATATAAAGTTGATATATTTTGGATGAAATTGACAAAAATTGATTAGCAATTTTTGAAAAGGATACTTAGATTTGTAAAAAAAAAAAATCTTAAAGAAAGAAAATATTTAAATATCTTAATTAATTGTTTGTTTGAATGATTACTTTACTATCAAATTTGCCCGACTGTTTGCTGAGTGGTAACATAAGCATTATGGCTTGGGTTCAATACGCTGGTAGCATTGTTATAGACAATGTTTCGAAAACGAGGTTGTTGTAACTGGTAATTATCCTGTTGTGTGAGGGTAAGGGGTATTTCCTTTATTTTTTGTATGAATCCAGGAATGGTAGATAACCCATCCCGGTCACACGGTCAGGTCCAAAAGAACCGGTCGATTTGGTGGGATCCATCCCTTTTTTGGAGTTTTTGCGGGCAGAAAGGAAGACCCGTTGAAAGCAGAGCGAACGATCTACGATAGTGCGTGAGCCTGGTGCACAATTTTTGCTGCGAGAATGGCTCCAGGGATAATTTGTAAAGGGGAGTTATGTCCATCTTTGGAATGGTCGGTGAGCATTTTTTTTTGGTAAAAAGGAAATGAGGCTACTGGTACCCCACTGCCCACACACTCAAAGGAATATTTTCGATTGAGGTATGCGTGCGAAATATTATGAATACTTCTCTGTAAACATTTCTCTATAAACATTCTCTATAAAACTTTTTTTTATTTTATTTATTCTGCCAAATATTAAAAATCCAAAATTTTATTGTAATAGTATTTATTCGTATTCATTAAAGGGTAAAAGTAAATTAGTTGTTTGTCCTAGTATTTATTTTAATTGCTTTTTATTAATGTTAATTCATTTGGCCGTCCTACGAGTATACGTAGACAAACGGCCCCATTTCTATTTCGGTATATTAACAGAGGTGATTCGAAAACGTTTGTGATGTTCAGCATCTTGTAAACATGAGTCACAATAACTGGTAGGAGTTTTCTCCCATACGATGCGTAAATGCGGGTTTCTTCTTCCTAAATTCCTCCAGCAAGGCACTTCCCTCCTTCTTCAGCGACCCGGAGTCAATTCAGACTTTTACCTAGGGGTGCTCCATCACAACTGAAGCTGCCTCCTTTCCCTCCATCCATAAGTCCACTCAGGAATGCCCGTCCCGGACTGCAGGACAGTGAGGATTTGCCACAGCAACAACAACAAAAACTTTCAACTTAAAAAATTTAAAAACTACAGAAGAAGTAGTAATAAAATTTATGTCTAACTATGCTAAAACAAAAACAAAAAAATTTAAGAACAAATTAAAAATAATGGAGCAAAATTAAAAATAAAGTAAAATTTCAAATGTATAGGTAGTTTATTCAAAAGTAAAAATTCATCTTGAATTTCATATAGTGATAAATATTCTATTTTTAAAAATATATGTTTTGTTTAAGTGTTTCATAAAAATAGTCAAGATAAAAACAGTTTAAAAAAAATATTAATTAAAAAACCTTTTACTATCAGACCAAATGATTGAAAAAAAAACTTTTTCAAAAACAATAAATGATAAAACTAGCTTGAAATTCAGCGAATTTCACTTTTCGTGTTCACTTGTTCGGCATCATAAAATAAAAGTTGAGTAATAACAAAATTTCATATTGAAAGCAAAGAGTATATATATGCTCTTTCTACCTACTCCTCCTCTACATTTCTCTGTGCTTGGAACGTCTTATAAATTATAGATGAGCCTCTAGCAATTGCGTTGACTGTTATGCTTTTTAGGAATACCCGCCATAAGCTTTTACAGAGTCATCCATGAAACGGGTCAGTTCATTTTAAATATCCTGTTCTTTACTTACTGATGCCGGAAGGGTGCAGGAAGTTTTCTCGGAGTGTTTTAGCAGTAATGCATTCGTTGTTAAACAGATTGTAAAAAAAAACAAGTTTCTTTTTTGTATGATAGGAACACTGTATATTTATGAGAGATGCAGCTGAAATAATTTTGGAGTTGCGTTTGCGTTTGTTGAGATAGAATACAGTGCTTTTGTTTTTAGCGTGATATAAAAAAATATTTTTTCTTGTAAAGAAAAATGAATATATTACACAAACTGAGTGGTTTCCGTAAAGTAAAAATTTGCCATACATATTTCATAGTATTTTTGATGAAAACGTAGGGAATAAATTTTGGTTTCATGGAATTTTATCTTTGAAACCAACCCTAAAATGACATAATATTCGATAATAAATCAACCACATATTTTTTGGGAAGAGTAGAATTGAAATTTGGTCGACAAAAATGCATGGGAATAAAATATTTATATGCAAATTATCACAATTTTGTAACAAAAATAATGATTTAATGCTATAAATAAGATTTTAGCTAATATAAAACTGTAATTGACTTACAATTCCTATCGGTGATCCTAATATTTCTGTAATATGGATGTTTTATGATGTTCATGTAATATTGATTGAGTATCATTTCTACTTTTTGGACTAGTTGTATTTAGAAATTTTATTTATACTTGTGGTTACTGAATCTTATTGATAACCTTGAAAATGTGTATTACAAAGCAATTTTGTATTTATAAAATGTATTCTAAAATTTTATATTTATTTTGATATATTTTCTAAGAAGTTGGAAAAAAAAAATGATTAAACGTTTTTGAAAATGATGCTTAGATGGATAAAACAAAATTCTCAAAGAAAAAACTGTGGTTTAAGAATAAACAATTCTGTATTTAAATAATGTATTCTTCAATATTATATACAAAATCATTATATTTTGAATGGATATGGCAAAAATCGATTAAACATGTTTTGAAAATGTTTATTCGTTTTTTATATATTTGTAATTATTAATTTTATCTTTTTTTTATTTGTTTGTAATAACGAGAATCTCAAAGAAATAGCTGTTGTGTAAGATTATGTAGATAATTATTTAATTATCAAACAATAGAAAAGTTAAACAATCAGAATTATATTTGAAACAGTACTGGAATAGATATCTAAATGTGACAGATTTAAATCAAATAATTTTAAACAAATAAAACTTAGTAAATATAATAAAATTAAATTAAAAATAAAACAAAATTACAAATACATAGACTTTAATTCGCAAAAAACTAAATCAATGAATAACATTTTGAACTGGAATTTATACTAGCGAGAATAATTCTATTTTTAAAAATATATATTTTGTTGATGTGTTACTTAAAAATAGTAAAGATCAAAATAGCTATTAAAAACATTAATTGAAAACCCTTTTACTATGAGCTCAAACTATTGAAAAAATATTTCTTCTAAGATGATGAATAATAAAAAAGGCTTGAAATTCAGTGAGTTTCACCTTTCGTGTACACTTGTTCGGCATCATAAAATGAAAGTTGAGTAATAACAAAATTTCATATTGAAGGCAAAGAGTATATATACTCTTTTTATCTAGCCCCCCTCTAAATTTCTCTGTGCTTGGAGCATCTTATAAATTATAGATGAGCCTCTAGCAATTGGGTTGACTGTTATGCTTTTTAGGGATACCCGCCATTGCTTTTCCTGAGCCATCCATGAATCGGGCGAGTTCATTTTAAAAATGCTGTTCATTTCTTACTGATGCCAGAAGGGTGCAGGAAGTTTACTAGGATTGTTTGAGTTGTAATGCATTCGTTGTTAAGCAGATTGTAAAAAAACAAGTCTCTTTTTTGTGTGATAGGGACGCTGCATATTTATGAGAGATGCACCTGAAATAATTTTTGGAGTTGCGTTTTAGTTTCTTGCGATGGAATATATTGCTTTTGTTTTTCGCGTGATATAGAAAAAATATTTTTTTTAAAAGAAAAATGAATATGTTGCACAAACTGAGTGGTTTTCGAAAAGTAAAAATTGGCTATACATATTTCATAGTATTTTTGATGAAAAAGTATTGAATAAATTTTGGTTTCATGGAATTTTATCTTGCAAAAAAACACTAAAAAGACATAATATTTAATAATAAATCAACCGGATATTTTTGGAAAAAAAAGAAATGAAATGTTGTCGACAAAAATGCATGGGAATAAAATATTATTGTGCAAATGATCACAATTTTGAAACGAAAATGATTATTTAATGATGTAAATAAGATTTTAGCTAATATAAAACTGTGATTATCTTACAATTCCTGTCGGGGCTCCTTATACTTCTGTAATATGGATGTCTCATTATGTTTATGTTATATCCAGTGGGTATCATTTCTATTTTGTGGACTAGTTGTTATAGGAAGTTATACTTATTCTTGCGGTTACTGAATCTTGTTGACGCTCTCGCAAACTATATATTGCAATGCAATTCTGTACTGAAAAAATGTATTCTAAAATATTATATTCAATTTAATTGAAATTATATTTTAGAATATTTACAAATAATATACTGCAATATTTCAATTTTGGATGAAATTGACAAAAATTGATTAAACCTTTTTTGAAAATGATGCTTAGGAGTGTAAAAACAAGAATATCAAAGAAAAACTGTAGTTAAAGATTGTTCGTGTAGATGATAACTTCACTATCAAAATACAAAAGTTAAACAATAAAAATAGTAGAAACTGTACTGGAATTAATGCTTATCTCTAATTGAACGAAAATCAAATAATTTGAATACGAATTAATCATATTAAGAATAATGAAACAGAAACAAAACAAAAATAAAATGCTCAATGCATCGAAAGGAAAAATAATGAAATCTTTCTCTTGAATTTCGTCCGAGCGATAATAATGATATTTATAAAAACATATGATTTGCTGATGCGTTACATAAAAACTTTAAAAATAATATGCACACACGCACACACACACACACATATATATATATAACCTTAATTAAAATAAATTTTTAAAAATCTTTTACTATCAGACCAAACGATTGAGAAAATACTTTTTCAAAAACGAGAAATAGTAAAACTGGCTTGAAATACAGCCAGTTTCACTTTTCGTGTGCACTTGTTTGGCTTCTTAAATGAAAGTTGAGTAATAACAAAATTTCATATTGAAAGCAAAAAGTATATATACAATTTCTATCTTCCCCTCCTCTAAATTTCTCCGTGCTCAGAGTGTCTTATAAATTATAGATGAGCATCTATCAATTTGGTTGACTGTTATGCTTTTTAGGACTACTCACCATAGCTTTTCCAGAGCCATCCATGAAACGGGCGAGTTCATTTTAAAAATGCTGTTCTTTACTTACTGATGCCGGAAGGGTACAGGAAGTTTTCTTGGAGTGTTTGCGCTGTAATGCATTCGTTGTTAAACAGATTGTAAAAAAAAAAAGTTTCTTTTTTTGTCTGATAGGAACACTGTATATTTATGAGAGTTGCAGCTGAAATAATTTTTGGAGTTGCGTTTGCGTTTCTTACGATGGGATATAGTGTTTTGTTTTTCGCATGATATAAAAAAAAAAATCTTTGTTTTAAAGAAAAATGAATGTGTTACACATACTGAGTGGTTCCGAAAAGTAAAAATTGCTATACATATTTCATAGTATTTCTGTTGGTAAAGTATTGAATAAATTTTGGTTGCATAGAATTTTGTCTTGGAAACCAACCCTAAAAAGACATATTGTTCAATAATAAATCAACCAGATATTTTTGGGAAAAGAAGAAATGAAATTATGTTCGACAAAAATTCGTGGGATAAAATATTATTGTGCAAATGAACAAAAAAGTTTTAGCGAAAATAATGAATTAATGCCGTAAATTAGATTTTAGTTAATATAAAACTGTGATTATCTTACAATTCCTGTCGGGGCACCTAATATTTTTGTAATATGGCTGTTTAATTATGTTCAAGTAATATCAGTTGGTATCATTTCTACTTCACGGACTAGTTGTTATCAGAAGTTTTATTTATTCTTGTGGTTACTGAATTTGTTGATGTCTTTGCAATGTATATTGCAATGCAATTCTATAGTTAAAAAATGTTTCTTAAATATTTATATTCATTTTGATATATTTTGGATGAAAAATTAAAAAACGTTGGAGTGAAGTGATTTTTTTTTTTGGTGAAGTTGACAAAAATTGATTAAACATTTTTTTAAAATTTTTAATTGATAATTTGTAATCATTAACTTTATCTATGTCTAATGTAATCTAATTGTAATCATTAATTTTTATCTATTTTTATCTATTTGTAAAAACAAGAATCTCAAAGAAATATCTGTTGTTTAAGATTGTGTAGATTATTACTTAACTTTTAAACAATACAAAAGTTAGACTATAAAAATGATATTTAAAACAGTACTGGAATAGATATCTAACTGGGAAGAAACTAAATCAAATAATGGAAAAACAAATTAAACTTAAAAAAATAATGAAACAAAATTAAAAATAAAATAAAATTAAAAATGAATAGGCTTTAATTCTCAAAAAAAGAAGCTAAAATTTCGATCTTGAATATATACTAGCGATAATAATTCTGTTTTTAAAAATATTTATTTTGTAGATGTGTAACATAAAAATAGTAATGATTAAAAGAGCTATAAAAAAACATTAATTGAAAAATCTTTTACTGTCTGATCAAATGATTGAGAAAATACTTTTTCAAAAAAGATAAATAGTAAAAATGGCTTGAAATTCAGCTAGTTTCACTTTTCGTGTACACTTGTTCGGCATCATAAAATGAAAGTTGAGTAATAACAAAATTTCATATTGAAGGCAAAGAGTATATATACTCTTTTTATCTAGCCCCCCCTCTAAATTTCTCTGTGCTTGGAGCATCTTATAAATTATAGATGAGCCTCTAGCAATTGGGTTGACTGTTATGCTTTTTAGGGATACCCGCCATTGCTTTTCCTGAGCCATCCATGAATCGGGCGAGTTCATTTTAAAAATGCTGTTCATTTCTTACTGATGCCAGAAGGGTGCAGGAAGTTTACTAGGATTGTTTGAGTTGTAATGCATTCGTTGTTAAGCAGATTGTAAAAAAACAAGTCTCTTTTTTGTGTGATAGGGACGCTGCATATTTATGAGAGATGCACCTGAAATAATTTTTGGAGTTGCGTTTTAGTTTCTTGCGATGGAATATATTGCTTTTGTTTTTCGCGTGATATAGAAAAAATATTTTTTTAAAAGAAAAATGAATATGTTGCACAAACTGAGTGGTTTTCGAAAAGTAAAAATTGGCTATACATATTTCATAGTATTTTTGATGAAAAAGTATTGAATAAATTTTGGTTTCATGGAATTTTATCTTGCAAAAAAACACTAAAAAGACATAATATTTAATAATAAATCAACCGGATATTTTTGGAAAAAAAAGAAATGAAATGTTGTCGACAAAAATGCATGGGAATAAAATATTATTGTGCAAATGATCACAATTTTGAAACGAAAATGATTATTTAATGATGTAAATAAGATTTTAGCTAATATAAAACTGTGATTATCTTACAATTCCTGTCGGGGCTCCTTATACTTCTGTAATATGGATGTCTCATTATGTTTATGTTATATCCAGTGGGTATCATTTCTATTTTGTGGACTAGTTGTTATAGGAAGTTATACTTATTCTTGCGGTTACTGAATCTTGTTGACGCTCTCGCAAACTATATATTGCAATGCAATTCTGTACTGAAAAAATGTATTCTAAAATATTATATTCAATTTAATTGAAATTATATTTTAGAATATTTACAAATAATATACTGCAATATTTCAATTTTGGATGAAATTGACAAAAATTGATTAAACCTTTTTTGAAAATGATGCTTAGGAGTGTAAAAACAAGAATATCAAAGAAAAACTGTAGTTAAAGATTGTTCGTGTAGATGATAACTTCACTATCAAAATACAAAAGTTAAACAATAAAAATAGTAGAAACTGTACTGGAATTAATGCTTATCTCTAATTGAACGAAAATCAAATAATTTGAATACGAATTAATCATATTAAGAATAATGAAACAGAAACAAAACAAAAATAAAATGCTCAATGCATCGAAAGGAAAAATAATGAAATCTTTCTCTTGAATTTCGTCCGAGCGATAATAATGATATTTATAAAAACATATGATTTGCTGATGCGTTACATAAAAACTTTAAAAATAATATGCACACACACACACATATATATAACCTTAATTAAAATAAATTTTTAAAAATCTTTTACTATCAGACCAAACGATTGAGAAAATACTTTTTCAAAAACGAGAAATAGTAAAACTGGCTTGAAATACAGCCAGTTTCACTTTTCGTGTGCACTTGTTTGGCTTCTTAAATGAAAGTTGAGTAATAACAAAATTTCATATTGAAAGCAAAAAGTATATATACAATTTCTATCTTCCCCTCCTCTAAATTTCTCCGTGCTCAGAGTGTCTTATAAATTATAGATGAGCATCTATCAATTTGGTTGACTGTTATGCTTTTTAGGACTACTCACCATAGCTTTTCCAGAGCCATCCATGAAACGGGCGAGTTCATTTTAAAAATGCTGTTCTTTACTTACTGATGCCGGAAGGGTACAGGAAGTTTTCTTGGAGTGTTTGCGCTGTAATGCATTCGTTGTTAAACAGATTGTAAAAAAAAAAAGTTTCTTTTTTTGTCTGATAGGAACACTGTATATTTATGAGAGTTGCAGCTGAAATAATTTTTGGAGTTGCGTTTGCGTTTCTTACGATGGGATATAGTGTTTTGTTTTTCGCATGATATAAAAAAAAAAATCTTTGTTTTAAAGAAAAATGAATGTGTTACACATACTGAGTGGTTCCGAAAAGTAAAAATTGCTATACATATTTCATAGTATTTCTGTTGGTAAAGTATTGAATAAATTTTGGTTGCATAGAATTTTGTCTTGGAAACCAACCCTAAAAAGACATATTGTTCAATAATAAATCAACCAGATATTTTTGGGAAAAGAAGAAATGAAATTATGTTCGACAAAAATTCGTGGGATAAAATATTATTGTGCAAATGAACAAAAAAGTTTTAGCGAAAATAATGAATTAATGCCGTAAATTAGATTTTAGTTAATATAAAACTGTGATTATCTTACAATTCCTGTCGGGGCACCTAATATTTTTGTAATATGGCTGTTTAATTATGTTCAAGTAATATCAGTTGGTATCATTTCTACTTCACGGACTAGTTGTTATCAGAAGTTTTATTTATTCTTGTGGTTACTGAATTTGTTGATGTCTTTGCAATGTATATTGCAATGCAATTCTATAGTTAAAAAATGTTTCTTAAATATTTATATTCATTTTGATATATTTTGGATGAAAAATTAAAAAACGTTGGAGTGAAGTGATTTTTTTTTTTGGTGAAGTTGACAAAAATTGATTAAACATTTTTTTAAAATTTTTAATTGATAATTTGTAATCATTAACTTTATCTATGTCTAATGTAATCTAATTGTAATCATTAATTTTTATCTATTTTTATCTATTTGTAAAAACAAGAATCTCAAAGAAATATCTGTTGTTTAAGATTGTGTAGATTATTACTTAACTTTTAAACAATACAAAAGTTAGACTATAAAAATGATATTTAAAACAGTACTGGAATAGATATCTAACTGGGAAGAAACTAAATCAAATAATGGAAAAACAAATTAAACTTAAAAAAATAATGAAACAAAATTAAAAATAAAATAAAATTAAAAATGAATAGGCTTTAATTCTCAAAAAAAGAAGCTAAAATTTCGATCTTGAATATATACTAGCGATAATAATTCTGTTTTTAAAAATATTTATTTTGTAGATGTGTAACATAAAAATAGTAATGATTAAAAGAGCTATAAAAAAACATTAATTGAAAAATCTTTTACTGTCTGATCAAATGATTGAGAAAATACTTTTTCAAAAAAGATAAATAGTAAAAATGGCTTGAAATTCAGCGAGTTTCATTTTTCGTGTACACTTGTTCGGCATCATAAAATGAAAGTTGAGTAATAACAAAATTTCATATTGAATGCAAAGAGTATATATACTCTTTCTACCTTCCCTTCTTCTAAATTCCTCTGTGCTTGGGGCATCTTATACATTATAGATGAGCCTCTAGCAATTTGGTTGACTGTTATACTTTTTAAGCATACCCGCCATAACTTTTCCAGAGCCATCCATGAATCGGGCGAGTTCATTTTAAAAATGCTGTTCTTTACTTACTGATGCCGGAAGGATACAGGAAGTTTTCTTGGAGTGTTTGTGCTGGCATTCGTTGTTAAACAGATTGTAAAAAAAAAAAGTTTCTTTTTTTGTCTGATAGGAACACTGTATATTTATGAGAGTAGCAGCCGAAATAATTTTGGAGTTCCGTTAGCGTTGGAATAGAGGGCTTTTGTTTTTCACGTGATATAAAAAATCTTTTTTTTTTTTTAAGAAAAATGAATATGTTACGCAAACTGAGTGGTTTCCAAAAAGTAAAAATTGGCTATACATATTTCATGGTATTTTTGTTGGTAAATTATTGAATAAATTTTGGTTTCATGGAATTTTGTCTTGGCATCCAACCTAAAAAGCCATAGTATTCAATAGTAAATCAACCAGATATTTTGGGGAAAAGAAGACAAATCCACAATGTAAAAAATATCTGTATGAGATAGATTTGTAAGTTTAAAAATCCTTTAAAATGAAAACCATTTCAATGAGGGGAAGCAATGTGTAAATTGTCAATTTCACAACCACGAGAACTAAGCCGAATGAAAGTTCCCATGTAGATAGATTGAAGGCCCCAATAAATCTATAATTCAGAAAAATCTTTGGGGTGGAGAAAAGAAGGAAAATGAAAGAAGATTCAAATTTGCACATGATACCCTAGAGAAATTTATATATGACAACTAGATATAGTAAATATATGACTACAATATAAAAAAAATCGTTGAAACATATTAACATATGAGACAGGAACACTTAAAAATGGTTTTAAGTCGCGTATTTTGCTGAAATTCTCTGTTACTGTGACCATACATCTTTCACTAGCCTGGAAGACATAATCCTGTTTGTATCATGGCTTTTTTGGAAAGCATATCATCTGATGGCATCATATGCTTCAATAGATTGCAGTTATGAATACAAATGAATCTATCTAAAATATATGGTTAAAAATTATTAAAAATATTTAGATGAGTTTTTCCCAAGAAAATAAAAATTGTTTCTTAAAATCAATTATGTGTGTAACTATGTATACAGATTCACAACAAAAATTAATTTTTAAATAATAAGATTCAAAGCCACCGCTCTGGCTATCGGCGCCACAGGTTTCGGATTCAAGTCCTGGCGGTGCCATGAATGCTTTTAGTGGTTCGAAATCCGTTTTAAACCATAGGTCGCATTCTAATAGCGCTTAGGGCTAACAATCCTACGCAGTATAAAAAAAAATTCAAAATCAGACATTAGGAACACGGCCTTGGCCGACCATGTGGCTATTGCGCCAATGAAGAAGAAAATTCAAAGATTCACGGTGCTTTATATTTTCACATTATACGATTTAATAGTAGATTGTACATAAAAATTTGAGTGTATTATCTGGAGCTGCTATTTTAGAGTTGATTGCACGAACACCTTTTGTGTTATGTCTTTATCATATAAGGTCCAGGTGACTTGAATAATTTTCAAGATATATTCCTTTATTCTTTCATATTTTTATTTTACAAATAGCCTAAAGTTCTATTATGACATTCTAAGTATGTAGCCAAAATTTAATAAGTTCAACGTATGTATTTCATTAAACATTTCCTTAGAGACAAGTACAAAAGTAACTAAAAATACAGATCCAAACCAAATAGTTAAAAATCAATGATAACTTAGAAACCCCAAAATAAGGAAAATCACAATTTCGGAATGCTCCAGTCTTATCCATTGCTACTTGAAAAACACAATTTCGCTCCATTGATAATACATAGAGTGAAATTAATTATTAATAGATTAAATTATTTCTGAGTGAAATGCGGAGGATCATTCAATACACTGAAATGGCTGGTTTCCAATAACGATAAAGATAACAAATGTCTCACAGAAACTAGACATTATTACATCGGGGCAGTTCCTATTAATGCAGAAATAATCCTATTATTCCTATTACTTCACACGGCGATTCTTTTTAGCATGATTAGAATATTCTATCGGTGTCCCCATTCGCCGGCAAAAGATAAAAGGAACATCTAAATCAATGAGTTTACAAAAGGATCATCATGTCTTGATGCTGGGAATTTATTTGACTGCATCCTATATTTATTCACCGGAGATTTTGAATTTGCTTATTTAGCAGACAATTCATTATTTATGTACATGTAAGAATTATAAATAAAACATTAAAGAAGATTATTATAAGTCCTTAATGCTAAAATACTCTTTATTTAGTAATGATTAACGCATGTGATGTCACAAATGAAGTAAATGAGAAGCCTTTTATGTTTGCAGTTGAAATGCGAAGCTATATTAGAAGTGCTCGTGAATGTAATATTTCTGCCTATACTATACCTATAACGATTTCCAGAAGAGGGTCACTATCAGGTTCATGAAAACATTTTAAATTTTCTTTACAAACAATATATATATATATATATATATACACTCATGCCCATAAATTATGGATAATTCAGAATCACACAGAAATTGAACACTAAAATAAAAATTTCACCTGTAGAATTATCACACATATCTTGAAGAAGAATATGCAAATTACAGGAAACCACCAGATGGCGCGGATAGTACGTCACAATGAACAGAGTGTAAAATGGCAAAAGGAATGGTGGCAAAGAAGTAAAATTGTTCACAACCGCTTTAAAAGCCTTTCAGTGCAATAACCGCATAGTTATGGCACAAAGGAAGCATTTGGATGATTTTTTACGTGGTAGAATTATCGGACGACTGGAATGTGGACGTACCCAGTTGGAAGTATCCGAGGAACTTGGAATCGCCCAGATTGTCATCTCCAGGCTTTGGCAACTATTCCAAGATGATGGTAATGTGAGTAGATGTTACAGCACAGGTCGCCCCCGAGTTACAACGCCGAATGAGGACCGGTATTTAGCAGTTACTGCCAAAAGATACAGACGGAGCGCAGCATCAGGCCTGTCCCGTCAGCTCTCTTCAGCTACCGGTACGACAATTTCAAGGCAGACCGTGTACAGACGCTTAGGGCACATTGGTCTATATGATCGTAGGCCTGTCAGATGTGTTCCACTTATCGTAACTCACTGTCGCCTGCAATTAACCTGGAGTAGAGAGCATGCATTGTGGACACCGCAACAGTGGTCTTGTGTGAAGTTTTCCGACGAGTCCAGGTTTAGTTTACAGTCTGATTCTCTCCGGACTTAGATATGAAGAGCGCCAGGTACCCGTTACCACCAAGAGAACACCATTGAACGACACCGTTACGGTGGTGCAGGATGGTTCGTTTGGGGAGGAATTATTCTTGGTTCCAGAACTGACCTGCATGTTCAGAGTGTAACGATGACAGGCCACATCTATCGGTATGTCATTCTGGTACAACATGTACGTTTGTTTCGGGGCGCCATGGGTGCTGAATTTCTTTTTATGGATGACGACGTCCGTCCTCACCGTGCAAACATTGTAGACGAATGCCTTCAATTGGAGGATATCACCCGTATGGATTTTCCAGCATACTCACCGGACTTAAATCCAATAGAGCATGTGTGGGATATGCATGGCCGACGAATTGCAGCCCGTCAACCCCCTCCCACCTGTCAACCGGTATTTCGGAGGACATTGCTTGGTGAGTGGTGTAATATTCCCCAAGATCAGATTGATAATTTGATACTCAGCATGCCTAGGCGTTGTAAGGCCTGTATTGCATCGTCCGGGAGACATACTCCATATTAACCATCATACTAACCACGTTGTACTGTTTTTTGTAAATAGGTTCTTTTTTGAAATTTGCTCCAGGGAGTAAAAATCGCAATTTTTATTAATTATGTCAAACATATAGCATCTGTTTTGCTGTTTACCTTTTGTTTAATCAATAGACTTTACAAATAAGTCAAATTTGTTTTGCTTCTGTCTCTTTCTTTGCCTGAACTTCATTATCCTTAATTTATGGACATGAGTGGATATATATATATATACAGAACTCTATTTGCAAAAGGTTGAAATTACGGATTTAAATTAGATACACAAGTGTAGTTTCACTCCAAGTTCGAACTGCGTCAAAGTTCTCGAATCTACGGCGAACTTAAACACCTGGTCTGCGGCAGACCTTAACTAATACATATCGTGTTACAGAAAACCACAAGAGGCTCACTTTGAAATCAGGCTGGAAACTCTGGCCTGTTCAGTCAATTCAAAGAAAATAAAATAAAAGTTATAAAAACATCACTTCTTGTCTTCTCGTCGCAGAAAATCCGTTCCTTCCCTTGCTTCTTATTGGAATAGACAATTTCTAAGCTCATGGTCCATCACCAATCAAGATGCAACAATTCATGGCATCGTTCAAATTCAATCTGTAGTTGTTTCGACCTGTGAAAGTATCACACAGATTCGCTAATTTTCTGAGTCTCAACATACATGATGTATGTCAGATCATCATCATATCATAATATAAGTCATCAGATTTGAGTGAAAGTTTATTCTAATTAGTACAAAATACTAATTACATGTAATATAACTACCCACTGATACCATCTGCTGACAAATTTGTGTGATGGGATTAGATAGATTAAAAAAAAAAATCCTAAATGAAATTGATTCCTTCCTTTCCATATCACAGTTCTGAATATACTACGGTTTTTGAAGAAAAAAAAATATTCAAAAAGAAAGTATTAAGAAGAACAGAAAATCATTTATGCCTTTAAAAATTAAAGATAAATATATAAATCAATAGCATAACCTTGTTTTGTGTTATTTATAAAAACGCACACAAATGAAAGTATCTTGAGAGAATTGCAACAATCAACGAAGGGCAAAAAAGAATGAAATAAAAAAGATATCAACTCATCTGCCGAAAATCATGATAGAATAAAATAACCATAAAAACAACATTACGTCTCATTTGTATCTAAAGATGTTAATTTTAAATATGCAGCTTATGTATTTTTTAATTAAAAAAACAACACATTAATTACTTTGGAGGATTTAGCTGATTTCCCATTTGGAAGACAAAAAAAAAAAAAAATTGAGGATTTAATACAGTTCATTCCTTTAACAATAAAGCAAAATAGTTTTTGCTATTTATTTTCGCTATAAAGCGAGATATTGTTATGTTCAAATTTTTAAGGGAAAATAATATGTTTATGAGAGATTAATTAAGATTAAAAAAGTGTTTTTCAAGGAATAGATTTACGCACTATTTTTGCTAATTATTAATTTGTTTACATTATGTATTTCGTGTTTGTAATTAATTCGAGATCTCAGTTTACAAAAAAACAAAATTGCTTTATTTTTTTATTTACGTGTACAGATTTTGAAATGTATTTTGTGTCGTTTAAATTGAATAGGGATTATTATTATTTTTTTTTTTTTTTTGGGGGATTCATCATTAGTTGTTGGGAAGTGTAAATAGAAATTGAATTTTTATTTTAAAAAGAAAAGTTTTAGCTGTGTTTAGACTTGCAAGGATCATTATTATTATTTAAAATAAATAAGAAAAATGCTTAAAAACAAGAAAGATGTGCTAATATTAATACATTAAGCAGCTTTAAAAACAGATATATGCGTAAATTATTTGGAAAATCTTTAATATTACATATATTACCAGGTATGATAAACTCTAAACAATTTAAATAATAATTGTGTTTATATTTTAAACATTTATTAATATGATTTAAAAGGAATATGAAAGAGATGTAAAAACACATTATAATTTTATGTTAACATATTATATAGTTATAAAAGCAGATATATGCTGACATAATTTGGGAAACCTTCGAAATTTCCAATATCACCAGGTATGCTAAACCAGTTTAAATTACGATTATCTCTACTCCAAACAATCAAATTTTTAATCATATTATAACTATTTGTTTTAAATTTTATTTTTAAATATTATTGTTATATTATTTTTATATTTTAATATTATTTTTATTATTATTTCAAAACATAGAGTATAGATTAAATTCTTTCCAGAAAAATGATAATTTTTTTTTCCATGATGCTATATGCTTATGCAAACAATATTAGTGCTATATGCCTATCTTTTTTCCGTGATTCTATTTGTTTATGTAAACAAAATTGATGTTGTATACCTGTCGTTTTTCCATGATGCTATATGATTATACATTTTTTTTATTGGTGCTATATGCCTGTCTTTTTTCCCATGGTGTATATACTTATATGCTTAACACGCGGAATATATACAATCACTATACTCTTTTTGTCTTCCCCTCCTACAAATTTCTCCGTGCTTGGATCATCTTATAAATTATAGATGAGCATCTAGCAATTTGGTTGACTGCTATGCTTTTCAAGAATACCCGCCATAGCTTTTCTAGAACCATCCATGAAACAGGCGAGTTCATTTTAAAAATTCTGTTCTTTACTTACTGAGGCCGGTAGGGTGCAGGAAGTTTTCTTGGAGTGTTTGCGCTGTAATGCATTCGTTGTTAAACAGATTGTAAAAAAACAAGTTTCTTTTTTGTGTGATAGGAACACTGTATATTTATGAGAGATGCAGCTGAAATAATTTTGGAGTTGCGTTTGCGTTTCTTGCGATGGAATACAGTGCTTTTGTTTTTCTCGTGATATAAAAAAAATCTTTTTTTCAAATAAAAATGAATATGTTACACAAACTGAGTGGTTTCTGGAAAGTAAAAATTGGCTGTACATATTTCATAGTATTTTTGATGAAAATGTAGTAGATAAATTTTGGTTTTGGAGAATTTTGTCTTGATCCAACCTAAAAATAAATAAAATTCGATAATAAATCAACCAGATATTTTTCTGAAAAGAAGAAATCAATGGTGGTCGACAAAAATGCACGGGGATAAAATATTCTTGTGCAAATGATCACAATTTTGTAATGAAAATAATGATTTAATGCTGTTAATGAGATTTTAGCTAATACAAAACTGTGATTATTTTACAATTAATGACGGGGTTCCTAATATTACCGTAATATGGATGTTTCATTATGTTCATGTAATATTGGTATCATTTCTACTTCGTGGACTAGTTGTTATCGGAGGTTTTAATTATTCTTGCGGTTACTGAATTTTGTTGTTGCACTTGCAATATATATTGCCATGCAATTTTGTATTTAAAAAATGTATACTAGAATATTATATTCATTTTATATATTTTGGATGACGAGAAAAAAATTGATTAAACGTTTTTGAAAATGATGCTAAGATGGGTAAAATAATAATCTCAGAGAAAAAAACTGTTATTTAAGAATAAACAATTGTTTAACAAATTTATTAAATTTGAAATGCTGTTATGTAAGAATAAACAATTGTTTAAAAGTTTAACAAAACTGCATTTAAAAAAAAGTATTCTTAAATATTATATTCAAAATCATTATATTGTGGATGGATATGGCAAAAATCGATTAAATATTCTCTGAAAATGTTTAATCGATTTTTATTTAATTGTAATCCTTAATTTTGATCTATTTGTAAAAACGAGAGCATCTCAAAGAAATACCTGTTGTTTAAGATTATGTATAGGGTTACTTAACTGGCAAACACTACAAAAGTTTAACAATAAAAATTTATTTAAAACAGTACTGGAATAGATATCTGTTATGAAACTAAATCAAATAATTTAAAAGCAATTTAAAGTTAATAAAATACTGAATCAAAATTAAAAAGAAAACAAATTTGCAAGTGCATAGACTTTAATTCGCAAAACAAACATAAAATTTTGATCTTGAATTTTTGCTAGCGATAAAAATTCTAATTTTAAAAATTTATTTAGTAGATGTGCGACATAAAATTAGTAAATATTAAAAGGGTTTTAAAAATCATTAATTGAAAAACCTTTTACTATGACCTCAAGCGATTGAAAAAATACTTCTTCATAAACGATAAATAGCAAAGTTGGCTTAAAATTCAGCGAGTTTCACTTTTCGTGTACACTTGTTCGGCATCATAAAATGAAATTTGAGTAATAACAAAATTTCATATTGGAAGCAAAGAGTATATATATTCTTTCTATCTACTCCTCCTCTAAAATTCTCAGTGCTCGGAGCATCTTATAAATTATAGATGAGCCTCTAGCAATTGGGTGGACTGTTATGCTTTTTAGGAATACCCGCCATAGCTTTTCCAGAGCCATCCATGAAACGGGTGAGTTCATTTTAAAAATGCTGTTCTTTACTTACCGATGCCGGAAGGGTGCAGGAAGTTTTCTTGGAGTGTTTGAACTGTAATGCATTCGTTGTTAAACAGATTGTAAAAAAAAAAGTTTATTTTTTGTGTGATAGGAACACTGTATATTTATGAGAGATGCAGCTGAAATAATTTTGGAGTTGCGTTTGCCTTTCTTGTGATGGCATAGAGTGCTTTTGTTTTTCTCGTGATATAAAAAAATCTTTTTTCAAAAAAGAAAAATGAATATGTTACACAAACTGAATGGTTTTCGAAAAGTAAAAATTGGCTATACATATTTCATAGTATTTTTGGGGATGAAGTAGTGAATAAATTTCGGTTTCATGGATTTTTCTTGAAAACTTTGCCTAAAAAGACATATTATTCCATAATAAATGAAACAGATATTTGTTTGAAAAGAAGACAAATCCACAATGTAAAAAATATCTGTATGAAATAGATTTGTCAGTTTAAAAATCCTTTAAAATGAAAACCATTTCAATGAAAGGAAGCAATGTGGTAAATTGTCAATTTCTCAACTACGAGAACGAATCCGAATGAAAGTTCCCATGTAGGCCACAATACATCAGGCCACAATACATCTGTAATTCAGAAAACTCTTTGGGTGACAACAAGAAAGAACTGGAAGGAAGATTCCAATTCGCACATGGCACCTTAGAGAAATTTATGTATGACAGCTAGATATGGACATAAAACTACAATATAAAAAAGTCGCTGAAACATATTGGCATATGACACAGGAACATTTACAAAATGGTTGTAAATCACGTAGTTTGCTGGAATTCTTTGATACTGTGAGCCGTACATCGTTCACTAGCCTGGAAGACATAATAACATAAACACAGTTTCACTCCATTGATAATACATTGAGTGAAATTATTTATTAATGGATTAAATTATTTCGGATTGAAATACGGAGGATCATTCAATATACTAACACGGCTGGTCTCCAATAACGATAAAGATAACAAATATCTGACAGAAACAAGACGCTATCACATCGGGGGCCATTCATAATGCAGTCATAATCCTGTTATTAATTAAGCACGGCGATTCTTTTTTACATTATTAGAATATTATATCCCCTTTCGCAAAAGAGAAAGGAATATCTGAATCAGTGAGTTTAGAAAAGGATCGGCATGTCTTGATGCTGGGAATTAATTTGACTGCATCTTGCATTTATTCTTCAGATATTTTGGATTTTCTTATTTAACAGTTTATTATTTATGTACATATAAGAATTATATTAGAGGGAGTATAATATGATTAGTTGGATATAACTCAATAAAAGTGTGATGGTTTTTATATATTTACACATTTTACAGACATGTAAGAGAATCAATAAGAACATATAAGCGAGGGCCATGTAGTAGCAGCTTTCAATAGATTGCATATATATAAATGAATATTTCTAAATATTTTGTTAAAATTTCATAAAAACAATTATATATTTAACTGAATGTATAAAATCAAACCAAATATTGATTTTTAGATAATATAATTCAAAAATGGACAATGATTTTTTTTTATTTGCACATTATATAATCGAATAGTAGATTATGGAAAAAAATTGGAGTGAATTATTAAAAGCTACTATTTTACAGCGAATTTTCCATTTTTATCATACAAGTTTCCCGTAACTTGAAAATGATTCAAGATTTTTTTCTTTAACGCTTTCATATTTATTTTTTTTCTAAATTTCCAATAATTTGTTCTTTTTCTTCTAAACAACAACCCCAATTGTTTGTAGAGCTGTCTGCCTACTGGTAGATTTCGACACAAGACATGTTTTATTTTTTATAATGTAAGGTGGTCAGCCCTATGTTCTACAGTCAAATTAGACAGGGCCCTACAGTTTAAAGTGGATTCCGAATCACTATAGATATCCATGGTACCGAGTGCTAGAGTGATAGTCACTAGGTCATAGGCTCTAAAACTTTTATTACGACATTAAAATGAATATTTCTAAGAATGTGTGGTAAGTTTAATAACAGTTTTTCAATGTATTCTATTATAACATTTACTTAAAATGAATTATAGATATAACAAGACATATAGATCCAAACCAAATATTTAGTTCCAACTCGAAACCCTAAAATACGGAAAATCACAATTTCTAAATGCATCACTCTTATCCAGTCGCTACTTGAAAAACACAATTCCACTCCATTCATAATACATTGGGGAAAATTAATTATTAATGGATTCAATTATTTCGGAGTGAAATACGGAGGATCATTCAATGTACTAACATGACTTGTTTCCAATAACGATAAAGATAACAAATGTCTGTCAGAAACTAGATATTATCGCATCGGGGGCCATTCATATTAATGCAAGAATAATCATATTATTCGAACTAAGCACAACGATTCTTTTTTACATGATTAGAATATTACATCGGTGCCCCTTCGCTCGGAAAAGATGAAAGGAATATCTAAATCAGTGAGTTTAGAAAAGGATTTCAGATGCTTCAGGAATTTATTTTGCCATTTCTTTGAGGAATTTATTTGACTGCATCTTGTGTTTATTATCTAGACATTTTGGATTTGCTTATTTAGAAGATAGTTTATTATTTATGTAAATATAAGAATTATATTAGAGGAAATATAATATCATCTATTGATATTTTTTAGTCCAAAGAGTGACGGTGTTTTTATATTTACACATTTTACAGCCGTGTAAGAGAATAAATGAGAACATGTAAGCGAGGTCCATGTAGTTTAAGCATTCAATTGATTGCATGTATATAAATGAATAATTCTAATTATGTTGTTAATATTTAAAAAGACAATTATATATTTAACTGAGCGTATACGACCAGACAAAAAATTGATTTTTAGATTGATAGAAAAACATTATTCTAGAATTCATAAGAAATTATTAAAAAGAATTGAAAATATGTTTCGTTCTATTTATTTAAAAAAAAACTCACTAACATAAATTTGTTTTACAATATTTAGAAAAATTTAAAGATAAAATATCTTTAGGGAATTGCAGCAATCAACGAAGAGCAAAAAAGAAAAAAAAACGTATCAACTCATCTGCTGCAAATGATTATGGAATAAAATAACAACAAAAAAACATTACGACTCATTTGTATCAAATGATGTTAATTTTAAATATGCAGCTTACGTATTTTTAATAAAAAATAACACATTAATTACTGTGGAGGATTTAGCTGATTTCCCATTTGGAAGACAAAAAATTAATGGATTTAATACAGTTAACAATAACGCTAAGCAGTTTTTGCTATTTATTTTCGCTATAAAGAAGAGATATTGTTACGTTCAAATTTTTAATAGAAAATGTTTAATTTTTTTTTTTTCATGAAAGATTAATTAAAATTAAAAAAGTATTTTCAAGAAATAGATTTACGCACTATTTTTACTAATTATTAATTTGTTTACATTATGTATTTCGTGTTTGTAATTAATTCGAGAGCTCAGTTTTGGAAAAACAAAATTGCTTTATTTTTTTTTTTTTATTTGCGTGTATGGATTTGAAATGTATTTTGTGTCATTTAAATTGAATGGGGATTAAAGAAATAAGTGAGGAAAGAAATATTTCTCATTTTTTTCTTGAAAGAGATATTTGATTCAGCTTTAGTTGTTCGGAAGTGTAAATAGGCATTGCTTTTTATTTTATAAAGAAACATTTTTGCTGTGTTTCGATTTTTAAGGTATATTATATATTATTTAAAATGAATTACAAAGAGATACTTAAAAACATAATATAATTTTATATTAATATATTATCTAGTTATAAAAACAGATATATACCTAAATTATTTGGAAAACCTTTAAAATTACAAATATCACCAAGTCTGCTTATCTTTTGTTATTTTATTCCATAATCATTTGCAGCAGATGAGTTGATACGTTTTTTTTTTTTTTTTGCTCTTCGTTGATTGCTGCAATTCCCTAAAGATATTTTATCTTTAAATTTTTCTAAATATCATCTTTGTATGCTTTTTATGCTTATCTTTTAATGGCCGCGTAACTGATGCTCGGTTCCACAGGTTTCGAGTTAATGTCCCGACGGAGCCATGGATGTTTGTAGTGGTTCGAAATCCACTTTAAATCGTATGTCCAGTCTAATATGAATGTTAAGCGTTGGGCATAGGACTGACAACCCTACCCTATAAAAAGAAAATGTCTCATGTTTTGAAATCTACCAGTAGGCTACGGCCTTGGCCCACCATGGGACTACTGGGCCACTAATGATGATGATGATGATTACCTCTAAACAATTTAAATTACAATTATCTCCAAACCAAAAACAAAAAAAAAATCAAAGAAATTAATATATTATAATTATTTATTGTTTTAATTAGTACTTTTATATTTATTAATATTTTAATGGTATTATAATTACATTCATGTCCATAAATTAAGGATAATGAAGTTCAGGCAAATAAAGAGACAGAAGCAAAACAAATTTTACTTATTTGTAAAGTCTGTTTATTAAACAAAAGGTAAAGAGCAAAAAGGATGCTATATGTTTGACATAATTAATAAAAATTGCGATTTTAATCCCTGGAGCAACTCTCAAAAAAGAACCAATTACAAAAAACAGTATAACATGGTTAGTATGATGGTTAATATGGAGTATGTCTCCCGGACGATGCAATACAGGCCTTACAACGCCTAGGCATGCTGAGTATCAAATTATCAATCTGATCTTGGGGAATATTACACCACTCATCAAGCAATGCCCTCCGAAGTTCCGGCTGACAGGTGGGAGGGAGTTGACGGGCTGCAATTCGTCGGCCAAGAATATCCCACACATGCTCTATTGGATTCAAGTCCGGTGAGTATGCTAGCCAATGCATACGTTTGATATCCTCCAATTGAAGGCATTCGTCTACAATGTTTGCACGGTGAGGACGGGCGTTGTCATCCATAAACAGAAATTCAGCACCCATGGCGCCCCGAAACAAACGTACATGTTGTTCCAGAATAACATCCCGATAGATGTGGCTTGTCATCGTTACACTCTGAAAGTGCAGGTCAGTTCTGGAACCAAGAATAATTCCTCTCCAAACAAGCCATCCTGCACCACTGTAACGGTGTCGTTCAATGGTGTTCTCTTGGGGGTAACGGGTGCTTGGCGCTCTCCATATGAAAGTCCGGCGAGAATCAGACTGCAAACTAAACTTGGACTCGTCGGAAGACACCAAACAAGACCACTGTTGCGGTGTCCACAATGCATGCTCTCTACTCCAGGTTAATCGCAGGCGACAGTGAGTTGCGGTAAGTGGAACACATCTGACAGGCCTACGAGCATATAGACCAATGTGCCCTAAGCGTCTGTACACGGTCTGCCTTGAAACTGTCGTACCGGTAGCTGAAGAGAGCTGACGAGACAGGTCTGATGCTGTGCTCCATCTGTTTCTTTTGGCAGTAACTGCTAAATACCGATCCTCATTCGGCGTTGTAACTCGGGGGCGACCTGTGCTATAACATCTACTCACATTACCATCATCTTGGAATCGTTGCCAAAAGTCTGGAGATGACACTCTGGGCGATTCAAGTTCCTCGAAATACTTCCAGCTGGGTACGTCCACATTCCAGTAGTCCGATAATTCTACGTAAAAATCATCCAAATGCCTCCTTTGTGCCATAACTATGCGGTTATTGCACTGAAGGGCTTTCAAAGCGCTTGTGAACAATTGTACTTCTTTGCCACCATTCCTTATATACCCCTCTCTTACACTTTCGTCATTGTGCCGTATTATCCGCGCCATCTGATGGTTTGCAATTTGCATATTCTTCTTCAAGATGTGCGTGATAATTCTACAGGAGAAATTTTTATTTTAGAGTTCAATTTCTGTGTGATTCTGAATTATCCTTAATTTATGGACATGAGTGTATTTCAAAATATAGGATATAGATTAAAACTTTTGCATAAAAATGCGAAATTTATTTTTTCCATGATGCGAGACTATTTGCTTTCTTTTATCCATGATGCATATGCTTGCATTATTAGACAAGGGACATTTATTGGATTCTGTTACAACTGGATTATTGGTTGAGAGCGATAATCTTAGTGCCACTGAAATGTATAACGAACATTTCCAGGAAATTTTCACGTGTTCTAAGAAACCGATTTTATCAATTTTCAGTATTTTATTTAAGAAAAGCTTAAAAACCCATTATAATTTAATATTCTGCAGTTATAAAATCAGATATATATATATATATATATATTTGAATTATTTGGAAAATCTATAAATTCAAATATCCCCAGGTATACTAATCTCTAAACAATTTAAATTAAAATTTATTTCTGCCGAAATTAAACGATCAGAGAAATTATGATATTATTATTATTTATTGTTTTAATTTTTATTTATAATTATTATAATAATATTATCCTTTCAAAACCTTTTGTATATATTAAAAAAGGTCACCATGGGTCTGTTGTAACCATGAAGAAGGAAATTCAATATATTTATCTGAGCGTATAGAACCAAACAATACTAATTATTGTTTAAACTACACAGACCACCAATTACACTAATTAGAGACCAGACCAGAGAAAATCACAATTTCTGAATGCACCAGACTTATCGTGTTACTACTTGAAAAACACAATTTCACTCCATTGATAATACATGGACTGAAATTACTTATTAATGGATTCCATTATTTCGGAGTGAAATACGGAGGATCCTTCAATGGACTAACATGGCTGCTTTACAATAACGATAAAGATAACAAATGTCTGACAGAAACTAGATATTATCGCATCGGGGGCATTCATATTAATGTAGTCATAATCCTATTATTCGAACTGAGCACGGCGATTCTTTTTTAGCATGATTAGAATATTACATCGGTGTCCTTTTTCGCAAAAGATGAAAGGAATATCTGAATCAATGAGTTTAGAAAAGGATCGGCATGTCTTGATGCTGGGGATTTATTTGACTGCATCTTGTGTTTATTCTCCAGAGATTTCGGATTTGCTTATTTAACAGTCAGTTTATTATTTATGTACATACAAGAAATATATTAGAGGGAATGTAATATCCTCAGTTCGATATTATTTAGTCCAAAGAGTGAAGTTGTTTTTATCAAAACACTCAGTTAAATTAATTTTTTTTATTAAATTTTAACAAAATATTTAGAATTATTCATTTATATATATGAAATCTATTGAATTTTATGTATATAAATGAATTCTAAATAGTTTGTTAAAATTTAATTATTACATATATTAAAAATTAAATTTTAACTACATGGCCTTGCTGCAAACTACATGGCCTCGCTTACATGCTCTCATTTATTCTTTAACATGTGTGTAAAATGTGTACTTAAAAAAGTACCTTTAGTTTTTAGTTAATATTAGTAAAAATTCAATTTTTGGTTTGGTTCTATATGCTCAGTCGAAGATATAATTGTTTTTATAAAAATTTAACAAGATATTTAGAATTACTTATTCATATATAAATGCAATCTATTGAATTAACAATTGTACATTTTAATTATATATGTTTATATAAGGTCGATATGTCTTAATGCAGGGAATTTATTTGACTGCATGTCCATATAAGAATTATATTATAGGGAATGTAATATCATCATTTGGATACTATTTAGCCCAAAGAGTGACGGTGTTTTTATATTTACGCATTTTATAGATATGTATAAAAATAAATGAGAACATGTAAGCGAGATCCATGTAGTTTAAGCATTCAATTGATTGCATGTATATAAATGAATAATTCTAATTATGTTGTTAATATTTAAAAAAGACAATTATATATTTAACTGAGCGTATACAACCAGACAAAAAATTGATTTTTAGACTAATAGAAAAACATTCCTCCAGAAGTCATAAGAAATTATTAAGAAGAATTGAAAATATGTTTCGTTCTAATTATTTAAAAAAAAGCCTCACTAACATAACGTTGTTTTACAATATTTAGAAAAATGCAAAGAGAAATTATCTTTAGGGAATTGTCGCAATCAACGCAATTATTTTTAGGGAATTGCCGCAATTTACCATTTGTCAATTAATTTTATTTACGCGCAGGGATTTTGAAATGTGTTTTGTGTCATTTAAAATGAATGAGGATTTAAGAAATAAGCAATCAAGAAATATTTCTTAATTTTTTTTTTT
This sequence comes from Caerostris darwini, assembly GCA_021605075.1. NCBI lineage: Eukaryota > Metazoa > Arthropoda > Arachnida > Araneae > Araneidae > Caerostris > Caerostris darwini. The sequence continues at coordinate 915,108 of BPLQ01015685.1, forward strand.
TTTTAAAAAAGATATTTAATTTAGAATTTGTTGCTGGAAAGTGTAAACATGCATTGATCTTTTTTTTTTTTTATAAAGAAGCGTTTCGGCTGTGTTTTGATTTCCTAGATTTATTAAATATTATTTAAAATGAATAAAAAAAAATATGCTTAAAAATTTTATAATTTTATATTACGTTGTTACAAAAGCGATACATGCTTAAATTATTTTTAAATATTTAAAATTACAAATATCACCAGGTATGCTAAACTCTAAACAATTGGAATTACATTTATCTCTAAGTCGAAAACAAACAACCAAAAAATTATTATATTATTAATATATAATGTTTTGATTTTTATATTTAATTATTATTATTATATTTATTTGTATTTTAATGATCATAATATTATTATTATTTCAAAATTTTGAGTATATAGTAAACTCTCTTGCACGAAAATTGTGCGTAATGAGAAATTTCTTTCTTTTTCCATGACGCTATATTATGCTTAAGTAAGCGGCATTTATTGGATACCGTTACAATCAGATTACTGGTTCGATAACGATAATCCTAGTGGTACCAAAATTTGTAACGAACTTATCCAGAAATTTTCAAATTTCTAAGATATTGATTTTACTCGTTGCCAGTATTTTATTTCAATAAATTTTAAAGGACATACGAGTAAAGTATACATGTGAAGAATTCTTATAACAATATGCATGAAACTATTGATGAGATTGTCAACGGTCCGTCCGTCATAGAAGCTTCAAAATCAAGATACTTCCATCCTTCCTTAGTCCATAGATATAAATTTATAAGTTACTAGATTATTAGCACTTAGTTATATATATAGTTATGAGGGGGTATTATTAGTGTATTATACCGGTTCTCGTTAGATCACCGAAGTTAAGCATCATTGGGCGCGGTCAGTACTTGGGTGGGTGACCACCTGGGAACACTGCGTGCCGTTGGCAAATTTGGGACCTGAATGGCCGAGTGTCTAGCGCTCTGGCGCTCGGTGCCACAGGTTTCGGGTTCGTCCGGCGGTGCCATGGATGTTTGTAGTGGTTCGGAATCCACTTTAAGCCGTAGGTCCCGGTCTTCTATGACTGTAAGAGCGTCACGGAGCAAAAGTCAGGCTTCTACCTACGGGTGCTCCATCACAACAGAAGCTGCTTCCTTCCCCTTCAATCATGAGTCCATATGGGCTTGTGGGCTTGGCCAGCCAAGTGGGATAAGAAACAACAACAAACAACAACATTATAAGAAATCCGAGTGTAAGTGGCGGAGTGATAGATCGGCTTTTAGTACCGTCCGAGTACCGGTGGTGTAATGAATGTTTGTAAGGGTTCGGAGTTCACTGTGAACCGTCCGGTCTAATATGACTGTAGAGCGTTGGGCGTATGGCTGATAACCATCTCCCATAAAAATTAAAATATCTCCAGTCCCCGTTGCGCCAATGAAGAAGGAACTTCAATGATTAACGGAGCTTTTTCTTAATTACATATTAAACGAGTTAATATTACATTGTGCAAACAATTTTAGGGGATTATTTGAAGCTCTTGTTTTAGAGTAGATTGTATGAAAGAATTTGAAAATTTCTTCCTTTTTTATCGTTCAAAATTCAGGTGCCTTGAAAACTTTTTTTCTTGATTCTTTCAAATTTTTTTCGTAAATTACCAAGAGTTTTTGTTTTCTTCTTCTATACCGCAACATCACCATGATAGGCCAAGATCATCTGCCTACTGGCAGATTTAGAGACATGAGATTTGTTTTTCTTTATACGGTTTTGGGATTTCAGCACTACGCTAAATGCTTCATAAACATATTAGACCGGAACTACTGTAAAGAGTATTCCGAATCACCACAAACATCCATGGCACCACCGGGATTCGAACCTGAAATCTATGGTACAGAGCTCTAATCACACGACAATTATTTATTGAGCGCTGAATATTTTATTATGACGTTTAACTGAATACAATAATAATAGTGGCTAAAGTTTAATAAAAAATTTTAATGTGTTTCTTTAAACATTTACTTAAAAACAATTATAGATATAAGAACACCTACATATCCAAACCAAATATTTAGTTCCAAATCACTAATAACTAAAAACCCCAAATTAAAGAAAAATACAATTTCTGAATACACCAGTCTTGTACAGTTGCTACTTGAAAAACACAATTTCACTCCATTGATAATACATCGAGTGAAATTATTTATAAATGGATTCAATTTTTCGGATGGAAATACGGAGGAACGTTCAATGTACTAACATGACTGGTTTCCAATAATGATCAAGATAACAAATATCTGACAGAAACTAGATACTATCACATCGGGTGCCATTTATATTAATGCAGTCATATTCCCATTATTCGAACTAAGCACAGTGATTCTTTTTTTACTTGATTAGAATATTACAACAACGTTCCGTTTCGCAAAAGATGAAAGGAATATCTGAATCAGTGAGTTTAGAAAAGGATCAGCATGTCTTGATGCTGGGAATTTATTTCACTGCATCTTCTATTTACCCTCCAGAGATTTTGGATTTTCTAATTTAATAGACAGTTTATTATTTATGTGCATGTAAGAATTATATTAGAGGGAATATAATATCATCGGTTGGATATTATTAGTTCAAAGAGTGATGGGGTTTTTACACTTACACATTTTACAGACATGTAAGAGAACAAATGAGGGCATGTAAGCGAATACCATGTTGTTACAACATTCAATAGATTGCATATACACTCATGTCCATAAATTAAGGATGATGAAGTTCAGGCAAACAAAGAGACAGAAGCAAAACAAATTTGACTTTTTTGTGAAGTTTATTTATTAAACAAAAGGTAAAGAGCAAAAAAGATGCTATATGTTTGACATAATTAATAAAAATTGCGATTTTTACTCCCTGGAGCAAATTTTAAAAAAGAACCTATTTACAAAAAACAGTATAACATGGTTAGTATGATGGTTGATATGGAGTATGTCTCCCGGACGATGCAATACAGGCCTTACAACGCCTAGGCATGCTGAGTATCAAATTATCAATCTGATCTTGGGGAATATTACACCACTCATCAAGCAATGCCCTCCAAAGTTCCGGTTGGCAGGTGGGAGGGGGTTAACGGGCTGCAATTCGTCGGCCAAGCATATTCCACACATGCTCTATTGGATTCAAATTCAGTGAGTATGCTGGCCAATCCATAAGGGTGATATCCTGCAATTGAAGGCATTCGTCTACAGTGTTTGCACGGTTAGGACGGGCGTTGTCATCCATAAACAGAAATTCAGCACCCATGGCGCCCCGAAACACACATACATGTTGTTCCAGAATGACATCCCGATAGATGTGGCCTGTTATTGTTACACTCTGAACATGCAGGTCAGTTCTGGAACCAAGAATAATTCCTCCCCAAACGAGCCATCCTGCACCACCGTAACGGTGTCGTTCAATGGTGTTCTCTTGGTGGTAACGGGTACCTGGCGCTCTCCATATGAAAGTCCGGTGAGAATCAGATTGCAAACTAAACCTGGACTCGTCGGAAAACATCACACAAGACCACTGTTGCGGTGTCCACATTACATGCTCTCTACTCCAGGTTAATCGCTAGCGATAGTCAGTTGCGGTAAGTGGAACGAGGCGTCAGTTGCGGTAAGGCCTACGAGCATATAGACCAATGTGTCCTAAGCGTCTGTACACGGTCTGCCTTGCAACTGTTGTACCGGTAGCTGAAGAGAGCTGACGAGACAGGTCTGATTCTGTGCTCCGTCTGTTTCTTTTGGCAGTAACTGCAAAATACCGGTCCTCATTCGGCGTTGTAACTCGGGGGCGACCTGTGCTGTAACATCTACTCACATTACCATCATCTTTGAATCGTTGCCAAAGCCTGGAGATGACACTCTGGGCGATTCCAAGTTCATCGGATACTTCCAACTGGGTACGTCCACATTCCAGTCGTCCGATAATTCTCCCACATAAAAAATCATCCAAATGCTTCTTTTGTGCCATAACTATGCGGTTATTGCACTGAAAGGCTTTTAATGCGCCTGTGAACAATTTTACTTCTTTGCCACTATTCCTTATATACCCCTCTCTTACACTCTCGTCATTGTGACGTACTATCCGCGCCATTTGGTGGTTTCCTGTAATTTGCATATTCTTCTTCAAGATGTGTGTGATAATTCTACAGGTGACATTTTTATTTTAGAGTTCAATTTCTGTGTGATTCTGAATTATCCTTAATTTCTGGACATGAGTGTATATATAAATGAATATTTCTAAATATGTTGTTAAAATTTAATAAAAACAATTATATAGTATTAAACTGATCGCATATAACCAAACTAACAATTGATTTTAAAATATATAAATCTAAAGCTGGTAATATCTTTAATTGCACAATTTACAGACATTCTAGAGAATAAATTAGAGCAAGTAAATACAGTTACATCATTCAGTAAATTGCATATTTATAAATGAATAATTTTAAATATGTTGTGTAAAATGTAATAAAACAATTATAAATTTAACTGAGTGTATAGATATAAGACAAAAATTAATTTTATATAATAACATTATAATACTGGAGAATTCATTTTTTATTTGCATAATATACGATTTAATATTAGATTGTTTTATTTTGTTATTTTAGAGAATATTGTAGCAATATTTTAAAAATGTCTTCCTAATGCTTTCATCTTATAATGTTCCGTGAGTTTGGAAATAATTCCAGATTTTTTTTCTTTACGCTTTAATATTTGTTTTCTAAATTACAGAAAGTTTTATTGCGGTATTAAAGTATATGGTGACAATTTAATGCAGCTTTTCAATGAGGTTTTTTAAAGAAATTGTTAAAAACTATTATATATATAACTAAACATATAATTAGATCCAAACCAAATATTTCGTTCCAAACCAATACTAACTGGAAACACCAAAATAAGGAAAATCAAAATTTCTAATTGCGTCAGCCTAATACAGTTGCTACTCGAAAAACACAATTTCGGTCCATTGATAATACATTGAGTGAAAATATTTATTAATGACTTCAATTATTTCGGAGTGAAATACGGAGGATCCTTCAATGTACTAATATGGCTGTATTAAAATAACGATAATGATAACAAATGTCTGACACAAACTAGAAGCTGTCACATCGGGGGCCATTCATGTCAATGCAGCAATAATCCTGTTATTCGAACTAAGCACATCGAGTCTTTTTTACATAATTAGAATATTGTATCCACTTTCGCAAAAGATGAAAGGAATATCTAAATCAGGGAGTTCAGAAAAGGATCGGCATGTCTTGATGCTGGGAGTTTATTTGACTGCATCGTGTATTTATTCTCCAGAGATTTTGGATTTGCTTGTTTAACAGACATATAAGAATTATATTAGAGGGAATAAAATATCATCAGTTGGATATAATTTAGTCCACATAGTGATTTTTTGAATTTATAAACGCATTTTAGAGACATGTCAGAGAATAAATGAGAGCATGTAAGCGTGGCCAATGTAGTTTCAATCTTCAGTAGATTGCGTAAATAGAAATGAATAATTCTAAATATGTCGTTAAAATTTAATAAAACAATTATATATTTAGCTGAGCGTATAAAACCAAGCCAAAAATTATTTTTTGATAATAAAATTCCATGATTGGCGGTGCTAAATTTATTTGCACAATATACGATTTAATAATAGATTGTTGGATTTGCTGTTTCAAAGTAGACTGTGCCAAAAGTTTTAAAAATGTTTCCCTATGTCATTATCGTACTATATTAAAGTAACTGGAAAATAATTCACAATTTTTTCTTTACGCTTTCATATTCTTTTTTTCTAAATGTAAAAAAGTTTCATTATAATATTTAAGTATGTGGTGAAAATTCAATGCTGGTTTTATAATGCCTTTTACAGATTATACAGATTATACATGCCTTTTCCAGATTATACATGCCTTATACAGATCCAAACCAAATATTTGATTACAAATCAAGACTAACTAGAAACCCCAAACTAATGAAAATCCTAAATTTGAATATCCTAGTCTTATCCAGTTGCTACTTGAAAAACACAATTTCTCTTCACTGATAATACATTGAGTGAAATTACTTATTAATGGATTCAATTATTTCAGAGTGAAATACGGAGGATCATTCAATACACTAACATGGCTGGTTTCCAATAACGATAAAGATAACAAATGTCTCACAGAAACTAGACGCTATCACATCGTAGGCCATTCATATTAATGCAGTCATAATTCTATTATTCGAACTATGCACAGCGATTCTTTTTTACATGATTAGAATATTATTACATCGGTGTTCTCTGTCGCAAAAGATGAAAGGAATATCTAAATCAATGTATTTCGAAAAGAATCGGCATCCCTTGATGCTGGGAATTTATTGGACTGCATCTTGTATTTATTATCCAGAGACTATGGATTTGCTTATTTAACAGACAGTGTATTATTTACGGACATATATGAATTATATTAGAGGGAATATAATATCGTAAGTTGGATATTATTTAGTTGAAAGAGTGTCGGTGTTTTTATATTTACACATTTCACAGACATGTAAGAGAATAAATAAGAGCGAATCCCATGTAGTTGCAGCATTCAATCGATTGTATACATATAAAATAATAATTCTAAAGATGTAATTAAAAGATAATAAAGACAATTATATATTTAACTTAGCATATATAACCAAACCAAAACTTGAATTTTAGATAATATAAATCAAAAATTGATGTTATTTTTTGGGCCTCTAGAAGTTCCCCCGAAAATAAGTATAAAGTAACTTTCTCGTCCCGAGTTGAAATATATTTAGCCATCCCAGGGCATTAGTCGACCTACACACTCTCATCTGGAGATGAATTATGCACCCTGCTCATAGCCGAATTTAGAGTTTTTGGCTTAGAAATTGAGTCTTTCCGTGTATATATAATTATCTGTATTTTAATTTGCCAAATGTTGTATGTCTCAAATTGTATATGTGGGGCGGTTGTACGTGTGTAAATAAGTTGATCTGTGAGTTCACTAATATGTGCGTCAAGTACCTCAACCCAACCGCTCCCATTTAAATCTAGGTGACCAACATGCACACTAGAAGATTTATTTAGTCAGGATTAACACTTTATAATGTCGTACATAAAGTGAATAGGAACCTTTTTATATTTGGTAGTTGAAATTTGAACCTTTTTTTAGAAGTGCGTAGGATACTAATTCCTTCTTTTTAACATCAATTTTCTGAATATACTGATGATTTCTGAAGGAAAAAAAACCGGAATTCATAACAAATTATTAAAAAAAAATCAAAAATCTTTCATGCACTAAACATTAAAAAAAATGTTTAAATCAATAGCATAACCTTGTTTTGTATTATTTAGAAAAATGTAAAGATAAATTATCATCAGAGAGTTGCAGCAATCAACAAAAAACAAAATAGAAGGGAAAAAAAGTATTTCAACTCATCTGCTGCGAATCATGATAGAATAAAATAATTATAAAAAAAGCATTACGACTCATTTGTATGTAATGATGTCAATTTTAAATATGCAGCTTATGTATTGTTATAAAAAAAACAGCGCATTAATTACTGTGGAGGATTTAGCTGATTTCCCATTTGGAAGACAAAAAAAAATGCGGATTTAATACAGTTTAATCCTTTAACAATAAAGTGTAGCAGTTTTTGCTATTTATTTTCGCTATAAAGAGAGATATTGTTATGTTCAAATTTTTAAAAGAAAATATTTTTTTTTCATGAAAGATTAATTAAGATTAAAAAAGCGTTGTTCAAGAAATAGGTTTACGCTTTTTTTTGCTAATTATTAATTTGTTTACATTATGTATTTCGTGTTTGTAATTAATTCGGGTACGCAGTTTTCAGAAAAATAGCATTACTTTGTTGTTTTATTTGTTTTTTACATGCATGGTTTTGAAATGTATTTTGTCTCGTTTATATTGAATGGGGATTAGAGAAATAAGACAGCAAGAAATATTTCTTATCTTTTCTTTTGAAAGAGATATTTGATTCAGCATTAGTTGTTGGGAAATGTAAACATACACTGATTTTTTATTTAATAAAGAATCGTTTTGGCTGCATTTATATTTCGAAGAATTATAAGTATTATTTGAAATGATTAAGAAAGAGATACTTAAAAAAATTATTAATTTTATTTTTAAATACTATGTAGTAATAAAAACAGATATATGCTTAAATTATTTGGAAAACCCTTAAAATTACAAATATCACTAGGTATGCCAAATTACAAATATCACTAGGTATGCCAAATTCCAAATAATATAAATTACATTTATCTCTCAGCCGAAAACCAACAATCAAATAAATTATCATATTATAATTATTTATAGTTTTAATTTTTTAAATTATTATTATTATATGTACGTATATTTTAATAATAATAATATTATTATTGTTTCAAAACTTAGGATATATATATATTAAAAACTTTTGCAGAAAAATTGCACATAATGATACATTTCTTTTTCCATGATGCTGTATGATTATACAAGCAATATTGATGATATATGCCTTTCATTTTTCCATGACGCATAGATCAATTGAACATTGGTTGAATAGGAATTAATGTTATTATTTCCAATCATAAACTGACTGATTCTGAAATTAATAGAAATTGTTGGCATTTCACACAATATTTGCTTATTGAAAATAATAATCATTAACATTATTATATCATTAATACATTATTACTAAATATTGCTAAAATACTCATTATTTAATGACGATTAGCAATTTATAATGTTCACAATTGAAGTGAACCAATTCAACCAATTCAACCAACTTTTTCCAATATCAGCGGTTTCTGAAGAACAAAAATAAAATATTCCAGAATTCATAAGAAATTAAGAAGAATCGGAAATCTTTCATGCACTAAAAATAAAAAAATAAAAAATATATAAAACACTAGCATATCCTTGTTTTACAATATTTTAAAAAATGTACAGAGAAATTATCTTCAGAGAATTGCAGCAATCAACGAAGGGCAAAAAACAAGAAAAAAAAGCACATAAACTCATCTGCTGCAAATGATGATAAAATAAAATAACAATAAAAAAGCATTATGACTCATTTGTATCTAATAATGTTAATTTTAAATTTGCAGCTTATGTATTTTTATAAAAAAAAACCCAGCACATTAATTACTGTGGAGGATTTAGCTGATTTCCCATTTGGAAGACGAAAAAAAAATTGAGGATTTAATACAGTTTTTTCCTTTAAGAATAAAGCGAAGCTATTTTTGATATTTATTTTCGCTATAAAGATAGATATTCTTACGTTTAAATTTTTAAGGGAACATATTTTATATATATATTTTTTTTTTCATAAAAGATTAATTAAGATTAAAAAAGTGTTTTACAAGGAATAGATTTACGCACTATTTTTGCTAATTATTAATTCGTTTACATTATGTTTTTCGTGTTTGTAATTAATTCGAGAACTCAGATTTCAGAAAAAATCTTTATTTATTTTTATTTACGTGCGTGGATTTTGAAATGCATTTTGTGTCATTTAAATTGATTAGAGATTAAAGTAATTAACAAAAAAGAATTTTTTTTTTTTTGAAAAAGAGATATTTGATTCAGCATGAGTCTTTGTGAAGTGTAAACAGGCAATGAGTTTTATTATATAAGGAAACGATTTTGCTGTGTTTAGATTTCCAAGATTTATTAATATTATTTAAAAGTTAATAAGAAATGATGTTAATTATATTAATGATGTTAATTTTAAATATGCAACTTATGTATTTTTTAAAAAAAAAAAAATAAAAAAAACCCAGCACATTAATTACTGTGGAGGTTATATACGTTCAGTTAAATATACAATCGTCTTTATTAAATGTTAACTACATCTTTAGAATTATTAATTTATCTATATACAATTGATTGAATGCTGCAACTACATGGTACTCGCGCTTATTTATTCTCTTGCGTGTCTGTTAAATGTGTAAACATAAAAACACCGTCACTCTTTGACTGAATAACATCTTGATATCTTGTATTTATACTACAGAGATTTTGGATTTTCTTATTTTACAGACATATTACTATTTATATACATATAAAAATTATATTGGAACGAATGTAATATCATTGGTTGGATATAATTTAGTACAAATAGTGACGGAGTTTTTATATTTATACATTTTACAGACAGTAAATGAATAAATAGGAGCATGTCAGCGAGGCCAATGTAGTAGTAGTATTCAATTGACTGCATATATATAAATGAATGATTATAAATATGTTGTTAAAAAAACATGTATTTAACTGAGCATATAGAACAAAACCGAGAATTGGTATTTAATAATAAAATTAAAAGATTGGGACATGATTATCGACTAACCGATAGTTACTCGATAATCAAGTCCCAATCTTTTAATTTTATTATTAAATACCAATTCTCGGTTTTGTCTATCTAGCATTTGATGCTACGGATATACTAGTTCGAAATCCACTTTAAATCGTAGGCCCCAGTCTAATATGACTATAGAGGCGTGGGCATTGGGATATATGATTTTGGGCTTAGGGCTGAAAATCCCTCTCCGTAAAAAACAAAAGATATTCTGTCTCGAAATCTGTCAGTAACTAGAAGGCCTCGGCCCACAATGGGATTGTTACATCAATGAAGAAGAAAATTCAAAGTTTTGACAGTGCCTTTTTTATTTAATGAATATACACTACAGAGCCCAAACATTATGACCACCTGTCAATAACGAATTGGCCCACCTTTGGCGCGCAACACAGCTTCAACCCGCCTTGGCATGGATGCCACAAGTCCTTGGTAGATGGCGGAGACAGATTGTACCAGATGTTTAAGCAACGGTCAGGCAAATGCGAGATATTGCAAATTGGTGGTCTGTGAACTCTGAGCTGCCGTCCCAGGACAAGGGGCGTTGTCCTGTTGGAGCATTCCATTTCCAGATGGAAAAACAGAGGCCATGTAAGGGTGCAACTGGTCCGCAATGATGTTGATACCCTGTAGCATTCATGGTCTGCTCTACCACAACCACGGGTCCCAGAGACGCCCAAGATAACGTCCCCCAAAGCATAATACCGCCACCACCGGCTTGTGTATGACCTACTGTACATTGAGAGAGCAACTGTTCGCCTGGAAGACGGTGTATCCTGACACGGTCATCGGCGTGATGAATGACAAACCGTGATTCATCTGACCAGGCAACTCTCTCCCACTGATCCATGGACCAGTCACGATGTTCCCGGGCCCAGCGCAGGCGCAGTTGGCGATGACGCTTGGTCAGCAAAGGCACACGAGTGGGACGTTTGCTGCGTAGCCCCATATCCAACAGTGTCCGTTGAACACTGTGTTCCGATACTATTCTACTTGGCCCTGCATTGCATTGGGCTGTCAGCTGAGCCACTGTCTGACTCCGGTTTTGCTTCACCATGCGAGACAGTCTCCGATGACCTTTTTCTTTGATACCGTGTGGACGTCCAACACCATGTCGTCTACTGCTGGTTTCACCGTCATTCATCCACTTTGCATAAGTATTAACAACTGTAGATCCCGAGCAAACCACGATTTTGGCTGTTTCGGAAATACTTGTTCCGAGCCTTCGAGCCATTACAATCTGCCCTCTATCAAAGTCGTTTAGATCCGCAGCCTTTCCCATCACATACGGAAGTAAGTGAAAGAATGATTCTTCAGACTCTCCAGCAGCAGTTAAATACCACTTCCACCTGATCATGTGCCTTCCACGTCATCCAGTCGAGTTCATTGCAAAATGTAGGGGATGGTCATAATGTTTTGGCTCTTGAGTGCATATCAAAATGACTGTTGTGGTAACTCAATGTAAATACTTATTTAAAACAAAAACATAGGAAAAAATAATATTTTTCTGTGTCGAAGTAGTAATTCCAGTTAAAAGTAGCAATTCGCAATTTCTTTAATTATTATTATTTATTTATTTATTTATTTACTCTTTTTGCAAAAACTATTTGAAGCTCGAAATAACTGTCTTTGATACATTTAAATGTGAAAGTGGTTTTAAAATTTACTTCATATGTGTACAAAAGAAAAATATGCATTTAACTTAAAATCAAATATACAAAAGTTAAAACAGAGAAAACAAGTTTTGATTAAAAACTATGTAGTTTAGATTTTTTTATCGTGTATAAAAAGATTTAAAACTTAAGTGAAAAATTGTTTTGTAAAAATTCTTTATTGTTGAAGTAATATAAAAGAATGTTTACATGTTTCTTTTTTAAAACACAATTTTTCCATATTATAATTTTATGCATCTGAAGAAAAGAATATAAAAAATCAATTTTTCTTTTATGTATTTATTCTAAGCACCATGATGGCCTATTTGAAATCTCATTAAATTACGCTACTAAATAGGCAAGTTTCATAACTAAAATTTGTTTTTATACATCACAGTCCAAGTAACTTACAGTAAGGACTGAATTTAAAAATTAAAGGTTTCTAAGTTTCAAAAAAGTCTTTTTTTTGTTTTAATGAAAACATTTCATTTTCACATACAAATTACTTGTTTTTCAGGCTGGTAACCCACATAAATGCTATATTTTAAGGCTTGAGCAATTGAAAAATGTTAACAAAGTAAACATTGGATAAAATGGAATAAAATGCGTGTTTCTTAAATTATTCTTATAATTATTAAGTTTAGATTAATTAAAAAATATCTTTGTTTTGTATAAATTCTAAGCTTATATTTTAATAAGCAGATAATTAAAATGTTGTATTTACCACACATGTAATTAAATTTTGAATAGAAAAATGAAAAGATTAATAAAAAGCAATTAAATTCACCGCATACATATAATTAGAGTGGAATAAATTTTCATAAAATCTTCTGCTCTTGTATTTAACTATTTTTATTAGAAACTGAAGTTGTGAATGTTTAATTTGAAATTATGAAAGCATTTTTATCGTTATTTCCAATTAGTTTTGTAAACGATTTTCTTAAAAGATTTTATTTAATCCTTTTCACAAGTTTTTAAACACGCATTAGAGGATTTACGATCTTTAGAGAAATTACTAGATGCTCTCTCATAAGGAAAGATAACGGGGTTGGGTTTAACATTTCAAATTGCAACTCCTATGATATGAATATTTGATCATTCAAGTTGGTCCTTTGTTCGCTAACCTTCTAGCATTTGGTACCATAGCTTTTACATTTGAATCCTGGGGGTGGCATGGATATTTGTTAGTAGTTTAGAACTTGTTCAGGAATTTGAAGTGTTTTTTTTCCCAAAGAGTTTTATTTAAGAGAGAGAGAAATTCCAAAGAGTTTTATTACGATATTGAACTATGTGGTGAAAACTCAATAAAACTTTTCATTAAATATTTACTTAAAAACATTTAACTAAACATACAGATGCAAACCAAATATTTAGTTCCAAATCAAGACTAATTAGAAACCCCAAAATCAAGAAAATCACAATTTCATAATGCCTCAGTCTCATACAGTTGCTAATTTGAAAAACACAATTTCACTCCATTGATAATACATGGAGTGAAATTAATTATTAATGGATTCAATTATTTCGGAGTCAAATACGGAGGGTCATTCAATATGGCTGGTTTCCAATAACGATAAAGATAACAAATGTCTGACAGAAACTAGACACTATCACATCGGGGGGGAATTAATATGAACGCAGTAATAATCCTATTATTCAAAGTTTTTGCATGATTAGAATATTACATCGGTGCCCCCTGTCGCCGGTAAAAGATGAAAGGAATATCTAGACCAATGAGTTTAGAAAAAGGATCGGCATGTCTTGATGATAGAAATCTGTTTGACTGCATCTTCTATATATTCTCCAGAGATTTTGGATTTGCTTGTTTAACAGACAGTTTCTTATTTATATACATATAAGAATTATATTTAAGGGAATATATTATTATTAGTTGAATATTATTTAGTCCAAAGTGTGACGATGTTTTTATCTTTACACATTTTACAGACATGTAAGAGAAAAAATAAGAGCATTTTAGCGAGGCTCATGTAGCTGCAGCAATCAATAAACTGCATATAAATAAATTATTTTAAATATTTTGTTAAAAGGGAATAAAATTAATTGTATATGTAACTGAGCGTATAGAACCAAATCAAGAATTAATTTTTAGACAATATAAACCAAAAATTGATTGCTGTTTAGTTTGCACATCTCACTGACGTGAGAAATTCAAAAAGAGCATGTGGAAAATGCGCATGTAATAAAAAACTTACTTTTAGCATTCTCAATTATTAGTTTTGGCATTTCATTCTCAGGAGAGAGGAATGTATATCCTTTGAGAAGAACAAAATAACAGTCTACCCCTCAATTTTAAAGCACACAAGCAGTGTTGGTTGTAGTTATATAATGTGCAATTAGTGTTTTGTACTAATGAGAACAGCCTGCCAATCGAATCTGGTAGAAGATATTTGGTGCCATGTATAATGAGACTCATGGAATTAGCGGTTTTCTGTGCGAACTTCATAGGTCGGAACAACTAGAGATGGAATATGGACTTTACCATGAAATGTTCTATCGTGATTGGTGATCAACCATGAACTGATAAATGTCTACTCTAATGAGAAGTGAGGGAATTTGACCCCAGTCTTCACTGATTTTCTTAAAGAGAGGTTTTTGGAGAAGAAAAACAAGATATTTCTTAGACGAATCAACCAGAAGGGTTGTTTCTCTTTTTTCTCAGAAGTGACAAAACAGGACGGGGTTTCCGCCTGTTTTTAAAAGTGAACCCGCAGTGATTTCGTTTATCACGTCATTTGAAAGTTGTGGTCTAACACAGAACAGGTATTTAGATTTGACTCTGAAAAATCTCAGACTTTGAACTGAACTGTATTTGTGATAAAATTTTATTTTTAATTTTTCATTTCTTTTTATAATAGCCTATAGTTTATTATCTTTCTTTACATATAGCTTTTATAAATAAAAATTAGCGTGTTTGCATGAGCCTAAAAGTTATCCTCTCTTTGAAGCCATCATAGATCTAATATAGGTCGAGACGTTACAATACTGAGGGATTTTGAAGAAAACACTTTCCAGAATTCATAAGAAATGATTAAGAATGATTAGAAAATCTTTTATGTTCTAAGCATTTAACAAAAGCTAAACAAATGTAAATCAATAGCAAAACCTTGTTTTACAATAAATAGAAAAATGCACACAATAAAAATTATCTTTAGGGAATTGCAGCAATCAGCGAAGAGCAAAAAAAATGAGAAAAAAAGCATATCAACACATTTGCTGAAAATCATGAGAGAATAAAATAACAATAATAAAAAGCATTACGACTCATTTGTATCTAATGATGGTTTTAAATATGCAGCTTATGTATTTTTAATAAAAAAAAAACATATTAATTACTGTGGAGGATTTAACTGATTTCTCATTTGGAAGACAAAAAAAAATTGGAGATTTAACACAGTTTATTCTTTTAAGAATAAAGCGAAGCAGTTTTTGTTATTTATTTTCACTATAAAGACAGATACTGTTATGTTCAAATTTTTAAGCGGAAAAATTTTATTTATTTACTTTTTTCATGAAAGATTAATTAAGATTAAAAAAGTGTTTTTCCAAGGAATAGATTTACGCACTATTTTCGCTAATTATTAATCTATTTACGTTATGTATTTCGTGTTTGTAATTAATTCGAGAGATCAATTTTCAGAAAAACAAAATTGGTTTAATTTTTCATTTACGCGTATGTATTTGAAATGTATTTTGTGTCGTTTGATTTGAACGGGCATTAAAGAAATTAGCGAGCAAGAAATATTTCTTATTTTTTTTGAAAAAGAGATATTTGATGCAGTATTAATCGTTGGGAAGTATAAATAGGCATTGATTTTTATTTTATAAAGAAACGTTTTCGCTATGTTTAGATTACCAAGATTTATTATTATTATTTAAAATGAAGAAAATATGCTTAAAAACATTATAATTTTATATTAATATATTATGTAGTTATAAAAACAGATACAAGCTTAAATTAATTGGAAAAACCTTTAAAATTATAAATACCACCAGATTTGCCAAGGTCTAAGTAATTTGAATTACAACTATCTATCAGCAGAAGACAAACAAACAACAACAAAAAAATATCATATTATAACTATTGTTTTAATTTTTATTTTTAATTATTTTTAATAAATTTATTGTTTTATTTTTTATTGTTTATTTATATTTTTAAATATTTATATATTTGGGGACTGATGGCCGAGTAACTAGAACTTTGGCGCTCGGTGCCACAGGTTTCGGGTTAGAGTCCCGGCGGTACCCTGAATGTTTGTATTGGCTCAAAACCTACTTTGTAGTTCCTGTCTAATATTACTGTTTTGCTTCGGACTGACACCCCATCCCGTCAAAAGAAATACATGCCCTGTCTAAAAATATACCTGTCGACAGACGGCCTTGATCCACCATGGGGTTGTTGCGCCTATGATGATGATAATATTTATTTATATTTTAATGATAATATTATTATTTCAAAAAATTATGGATTAAAACCTTTGCAGAAAAATTCAATTTTTTTCCATGATGCTATATGCTTATAGAAGAAATACTGATGTTTTATGTCTTTCATTTTCCATAACGCATATGGAGTAAAAAAACATATCTTGTCTCGAAATCTGTCTGTAGGCAGATGGCCTTGGCCACCATTGGTTGTTGTACCAATGGAAAAGGAAATTAAAAGATTAACGGTGCTTTTTTTTTTATTTGCACGTTATACAATTTTATCGTAGATTGTGCAAAAAATTGGATGAGATTTTTTTGGAGCTACCATTTTAGAGTAGATTCAACGGAAATCTATTCTTGTTTTTTCGTTCGCGATTCAGATGATTTGAATTGTTGTCAAGGTTTTTTTTTCCCCTTTAGTGTTTCTTATTTCTTACCCCCTTAATTTTCAAAAGTTTGAATACTGTTGTCTAGATATGTGGTGAAAATTTAATGAAGCTTCTGTGTGTAAAATGTTATGAGTTATTCGCTAACATTTACTTAAAACAATAATTCATATAACTAAACAGGGCCAAACCAAATCCAAACTAAATCCAAAATCCAAATAACTAAATTCAAACCAAAAATCTGATTCCAAATCAATAATAACTCCAAACACCAAAATAAGGAAAATCTTAATTTCTGAAGGCACCAGTCTTATTCAGGCTCTACGTGAAAAACACAATTTCGCTCCATTGATAATACATTGATTGAAATTAATTATGAATAGATTTAATTATTTCGGAGTGAAATACGGAGGATCATTCAAAATACTAACATGGCCGGTTTCCAATAAAGATCAAGATAACAAATGTCTGGGCATAAACTAGACGCTATCACATGGGGGTCATTCATATGAATGCACTAATAATCCTATTATTCAAACTATGCGTTGTTATTCTTTTTTACATGATTAGAATATTACATTGGAAAGGAATATCTAAATCAGTGAGTTTTGAAAAGGATCGGCGTGTCTTGAGGCTGGGAATTTATTTGTCTGAATATTGTATTTAATCTCCAGAGATTTAGGATTTGCTTATTTAACAGATTGTTTATTATTTATATACTTATAAGAATTATATTTTATATATAAGAATTATATATAAGAATTTTATTTCTTTATATGTAATAAAAACTATTTATATTACTTGTAATTGCAGCATGCAATATATTGTATACATATAAATAAATATTTCTAAATGTTGTTAAAATTTTACAAAAATTATTATATATGTAACTGAGCGTATAGGATCAAATCAAGAATTAATTTTTAGACAATATAAGCTAAAAATTGTAATTTATTATGTATGGTATATTTTGTTTGCACATTTCACTGACGTGAGAGATTCAACAAGAACATGTGCGAAATGCCCATATAATACAAAATTTACTTGCACCATTCTCAATTATTAGTTTTGGCATTTCATTCTCATTAGAGAGGAATATATATTTTTGAGTTTAACAGCATAACAAGCAGTGTTGAGGGTAGTTATATAAGATGGAAGTGTTTTTTACTAATGAGAACAACCTGTCACTCAAATCTGATAGCAGATATTCAGTGTCATGGATAATGAGACTCATTAAGGACTCATGTCTATGTGACATTCACAGATCGAAATAACTACAGTTGAAATATGGACTACGGCATGAGTTGTTGCATCGTGACTGGTCATCGACCATGAACTGAGAAATGTTTACTCCAATGAGAAGTGAGGGAAGCTGACACCCTTACCTTGATGGATTTTCTTAAAGGGAGGTTTGTGAAGAAGAAAAGAGTGAATTCTGTGATGAGTAAACAAGTTTTGTTTATCTTTTTTTCTCTGAAGTGATTGAATAGGCCGGAGTTTCCACCTGTTATTAAAACTGAACCCCTTGTGGTTTCATGAATCACGCCGTGTGCTAATTAAGATCTGCCTCAGATCAGATAATTAGATTCGAAGTAGACTCCATAAATCTGAAAAATTGGAGTGAACTGTACATCTGATTGCGTAATGCCCTTGCGAACAAATGTTATTTTTAATTTTTCATAGATTTGTATAATAACCCATAATTCATTATTTATATTTATTATATAATCCAAAATTCATTATATTGCTTGTAAAAAAAAGATTAATTATTTTCCATAAACATGAAATAGGCCCTCTTCTTGAAGACGTTATACGTCTAAGATAGGCCGAACCGTTACAATACTGATGATTTCTAAATCATCTAGAAATGATATTCTAGAATTCTTAAGAAATTATTAAAAAAAGGGCGAAAATATTTCATGGCCTAAAAATTAAAAGATAATCAATAGCATAACCATGTTTTACAATAATTAGAAAAATGTAAACAAAAGTTATCTTTAGGGAATTGCAGCAATCAACGAAGAGCAAAAAAGAAGAAAAAAGCATATCAACTCATCTGCTGCAAACCATGATAGAATAAAATAACAATAGTAAAAAAAGCATTACAACTCACTTGTATCTAATGATGTTAATTTTAAATATGCAGCTTACGTATTTTTGTCAAAAAAACAGCCCATTAATAACTGGAGGATTTAGCTGATTTCCCATTTGGACGACAAAAAAAAAAAAAAAAAAAAGATAGTGTTATGTTCACACTTTTAGAGAATATTTTTTTTTTTTTTTTTTTTTTTTTTTTTTATGCAAGATTAATTTAGATTGAAAAAGTGTTTTTCAAAAAATAGATTTACGGGCTATTTTTGCTAATTATTAATTTGTTTACATTATGTATTTCGTGTTTGTAATTAATTCGAGAGCTCAGTTTTCAGAAAAACAAAATTGCTTTATTTTTTCTTTTACGTGTATGAATTTGAAATGTATTTTGTGTCATTTAAATGGAATAGGGATTAAAGAAGAAATATTTCTAAATTTTTTTTGGAATTGATATTTGATTCAGAATCAGTGTTTAGAAAGTGTAAACAGACATTGACTATTTTTTTCATAAAGAAAAGTTTTAAATGTGTTGAGAATTCTATGATTTATTTAAAATGAATAAGAAAAAGATGCTTAAAAACATTTTATAATTTTAATTTAATATATTTCGTTGTTATAAAGACAGATATATGCTTAATTATTTGGAAAACATTTGAAATTACAAATATAACAAGGAATACTAAATTCTAAACTGTTTACAAAGTAGTGATAGTATTGATTTAATAGTAGGGTATTATTTGGAGTTGCTATTTTGGAGTAGGCTGTGCAAAAAGTTTTAAAATTCTCTACCCGATGTCTTTATTGTACAGGTTTCAGGTGATTTGAACAATTATCAAGATGTTTTGCCTTTACGCTTTCACATTTTTTTTTCTAAGTAACCCAAAGTTTTATTATTATTATTCATTGACGCAACAAACCTATGGTAGGCCAAGTCTGTCTGCCACTTGTTGCTTTTGTGACGGGAGATGTATTTATTTTAATGTGTTCGGGTATCTACTCTACACCCAATGGTCTACTGTCATATCACACCGGAACTACGGTTTAAAATTGATTCCGAACCATCGCAAACATGCATGACACCGCCGGGACACGAACCCGAAACCTGTGGCCACCAGGGATAGTCACTCTGCAATAAAGACTGAGAGTTAAATTACGACGTTAAAATGGATATTTCTAAGCATGTGGTGAATGTTTAATTAAAGTTTTTCAATCAGTGTTTTTAAACATTTACTTAAAACCAAATATAGATTCAACTAAACACATAGATTTAAAAAAAATACAATATTTGTCTCCAAATCAATAACTGACTAGTAACCCCAAAATAAAGAATATCACAATTTCTGAATGCACCAATGTTATCCAGTCGCTATTGTAAAACACAATTTCGCTTCATTGATAATACATTGAGTGAAATTATATATTAATGGATTCAATTATTTCGGAGTGAAATACGGAGGATTATTCAACATACTAAGATGGCTGGTTTCCAATAATGATAAAGAGAACAAATGTCTGACAGAAACTAGACGCTATCCTATCGGGGGCCATTCATATGAATGCACTAATAATCCTATTATTCGAACTATGCGTTGTTATTCTTTTTTACATGATTAGAATATTACATTAGCGTCCCCTTTCGCAAAGGATGAAAGAAACATCTAAATCAGTGAGTTTAGAAAAGGATCGGAATGTTTTAATGCTGGGAATTTATTGGACTGCATCTTGTATTTATTCTCCAGAGGTTTTTGGATTTGATTATTTAACAGACAGTTTATTATTTATGTACATATAGGAATTATATTAAAGTTAGTTATATTACATGTAATAAAAATTATTTGTATTACATGTAGTTGCAGCATGCAATAGAATGCATATATATAAATAAATAGTTCTAAATATGTTGTTAAAATTTAATAAAAATAATTATATATGTAACTGAGTGTATAGAACCAAATCAAGAATTAATTATTAGACAATATAAGCCAAAAACTATATTTTATTATATATTGCATTTTTTGTTTGCTCATTTCACTGACGTGAGAGATTCAACAAGAGCATGTGCGAAATGCCCCTACAATACAAAATTTACTTGCAGCATTGTCAATTATTAGTTTTGGCCTTCCATTCTCATTAGAGAGGAATGCATATTCTTTAAGTTTAACAGCAGACAAGCAATGTTGGGGGTAGTTATAAAACGTGCAGTTAGTATTTTTTACTAATGAGAACAACCTGTCACTCAAATCTGATAGAAGATATTCAGTGGCATTGATAATGAGGCTCATTAAATGCGTGAATGTCTGTGTGACCTTCACAGGCCGAAACAACTATAGTTGGAATATGGACTACAGCATGAGTTGTTGCATCGTGACTGGTCATCGACCATGAACTGAGAAATGTTTACTCCAATGAGAAGTGAGGGAAGCGGACTCCACCATCTTGACAGATTTTCATAAAGGGAGGTTTTTGGAGAAGAAGCGAAAGACAATTCTGCGATGAGTCAACCAGAAGTATTGCTTCCTTTCTCCTCGGAAGTGACTGAATAGGCGAAGTTTCCGGCTGTTTCTCAAAGTGAACACCCTGTGGTTTCGTTTATCACGTCGATTGATAATTAAGATCTGCCGTCGAACAACCAATTAGATTTGACTTTTGACTTAACCAATTACAGTGAACTGTACATGTGATTGTATGGGGCTTTTTTAATTTTATTTTTAATTTTTCATTTCTTTGTATAATAACCCAGAATTCATTATTTATATATGTATTGCTTGTATATAAAATTTAAATTGTTCCCATGAACCTGAAAGTGGTTCTCTTATTGGAAACGTTAAAGGTGTAATATAGGCCGAGACGTTACAATACTGCTGGTTTCTGAAGAAAAATAATATTCCAGAATTCTTAAGAAAGTATGAATAAGAATTAAAAATCTTTTATGTACTAAAAATTAAAAAAAAATATATAAATCAATAACATTACCTTGTTGTGAATTATTTAGAAAAATGCAAAGAGAAAATATCTTCAGAAAATTGCACCAATCAACGAAGTGGAAAAAAAAGCAAAAACTCATCAACTCATCTGCTAAAAATCATGATAGAATAAAGTAACAATAAAAAAGGCATTACGACTCATTTGTATCTAAATATGTTAATTTTAAATATGCAGCTTATGTATTTTTAGTAAAAACCAGCACATTAATTACTGTGGAGGAGTTAGCTGATTTCCCATTTGGAAGACAAAAAAAACTTGCGGATTTAATACAGTTTATTTCTTAAAGCGAAGTTTTTGCTACTTATTCTTTCTATAAAGAAGAAATATTGTTATTTTCAAATTTTTAAAGGAACATATTTTAATTATTTATTCTTTTTCATGAAAGATTAATTAAGATTGAAAAAAGTGTTTTTCGGGGAATAGATTTACGCACTACTTTTGCTAATTATTAATTTGTTTACGTTATTTATTTCGTGTTTGTAATTAATTTGAGAGCTCAGTTTTCAGAAAAACAAAATTACTTCATTTTCTTATTTATGTGTATGGATTTTGAAACGTATTTCGTGCTGTTTAAATTGAATGGGGATTAAATAAATAAGCGAGCAAGAAATATTTCTTAATTTTTTGAGAGAGATATTTGATTCCGCATTAGTCGTTGGAAAGTGTAAATCGGCATAAATTTTTATTTTATAAAGAAATGTTTTGGGTGAGTTTAGAACTTCCAGATTGATTATTATTATTTAAAATGAATATGAAAGAGATGCTTAAAAAGACATTATAAATTTATATTAATATATTATGTAGTTATAAAAACAGATTTATACTTAAATGATATTCTAACCTTTAAAATTACAAATATCACAAGGTAGGTTAATCTCTAAGCAATTTAAATTACAATTATCTCTCGGCAGGAAGCAAACAATAAAAAAAAATTATCATATCATAACTATTTATTGTTTTAAATTTTATTTTTAACTATTATTGTTTTATTTATTTATATTTTAATAATATTGTTGTTATTTAAAAAAATATGGTTTATAGTAAATTCCCTTGCAGAAAAATTGCACTTAAGGAGAAAGTTCTTTTTTCCACGATTCATATTCTTCTATGCTTATACAAAATTGCTCGGTACAATAGGTTTCGGGTTCGAGTCCCGTCAATGCCATGGATGTTTATAGTAGTTCGGAATCCACTTTAAGCTGTAGGTCCCGATCTCATATGACTGTAGAGCATCACGGAGCAAAAGTCCGACTTCTACCTACGGGTGCTCCTTCACAACAGAAGCTGCTTCTTTCCCTTCAACCATGAGTCACATACGGGCTCGTGGGCTTGGTCTAGATTAGATATCTACCAAATGGGATAAGTAACAACAACATAATAGAAAGTTTTCTATATAGAAAGCATCTACCATAGGTGGACACTACACGATTCCAATTCTAATGAGCAAATACATTGGATTCATAAAAATACATAAAGGTTATTAAGTTTATCTCACATAAATGATATCAATAACAATGGGAAAAAAAGAAAGTAAAATTTGATCGACAATTCGTTTATTGCCTTAAATGATTAAATGATTTTGAATTTCGTTGCTGCAACTTATGGGTACATCAAATTTTAAATGATTTCGCTCCTTTTTTTATTTTGAGAATTCTCTCAAAAGGTAAAAAAGGAGCGAATATGATGTATATGATAGGCGAATGCAGGTATAGAGGTATGCGATAGGCGATTTGGCGATTTTTGCAATGCGATTTCTATGATGGTTTTGTTACATACAATTTGTGTGTAGTGACTACCGGTAATAGCTTTTTTTCATAAAAAATGGTCGCTTTTGTGGTAGCTTTTGTGTTCATGTGTTGTGTTATTTATATATAAGGTAGATTCATTGTGGCAGCTGTTGGAAATCTTAACACACTTTGGTTTTCGTATAGTTTATATATTTATTTTTACCTCTTTCTTTAAATTGTATTTTATTATATAAACGAATATTTCAATATTTGGTCTTCTTGATCATTTTGGATCAGATATATGTGGGAAATACAATTTCAAGCTGATATTGTCAATTTCACAACCATATTAATGAAAGTCCTCATACAGATACAGTGAAGGTCACCACAAATCCATAATTCAGAAAAAACTTCGGGTGAGTACAAGAAGGAATGGGAAGTAAGATGCGAATTCACAGATGGCACCATTAAGAATTTACATATTACAAAAATTTCCAGCATTCAATGAGGTAATGACAACCTTTCTTCCATTATGAGTGTAAATCTGACTAAATTGACAAGCCATCCTGGATACCCTATATATATGGTATTTGGATACCTTATATTTGTTTTCATCCATGCATTTCGATATGGGCTTTGTTCGAAACTCCCAAAATATCTAGACAATATTCAATTTTAGTCCATGTGTTTTGCAGCATGTCAGGTGGGACTGAATGGATGGTTTTCTTAATTCTATGTAGGATGTCATAAGCATCACAGATGTAGACCAGACCATATCTTTGTCTTAGACCCACAGAATTCCAGAGGAGTTCTGTCTAGAGATCGTGGTGGTCAAGCTGTGGGTCCATCGTGTCCGATCCATCGCTGTGGAATGGTTTCGTCTAAGGAATCACGAACATCTGAACTCCAATGCGAATACACCATTCTGCTCACAATATTACATTTGGCTGCAAATGAAGTAGCTGTGGAGAAACAAACTGTTTAAGATGTCAAAATATATGGAACCACTTACGGTTTTTCTCTTGAAGAGTTCAATGATTAAGTTACGCATCAGAACACACTACAAATTCACTTTTTCAGTACCCCAGATATTTCCGAACAATATTAAGTTGTTCTGAACTCCAGATACGAACGTTGTGACGATTAACAGGTTCAGATATGGGTAATTTTATGTCGTCACTGGATATCACGTAATCTAGGTAATCATTTTGAGCGTTGTCGATCCAGTCCAGGATCTCATTAGGAAAGTATTTGAGTTTTGGTATATCAAGCAGGCATACAGCGAAAATTATTTTTTTACTTGAAACAATTACAGCCAAATAAACCTGTTATGTTACTATTCATGATGCAACAAATCGCAAATCTCCAGGACTCAGCGTTTCCGTACAATTAACATTTGAAATCAGGGATGTCCATGTGGGCACTCTCTCTAGATATATTGCTTAGCTGTAATTATTTAGTATAATTAGTTTTTTTTAAGTCCTGCAACATTGGATGATGCAGTGTCAATTTAGCCATATCCAGTCTCAATGACAGAAAGGTTGGCATTACCTCAATGGAGGATGGACATTTGTGTACTATGGAAATTCGGAATGAATATCTTAAGGGTAACAGCTGTGAATTCGAATATTCCTTCCTGTTCCTTCTTTTACTCAATCGAAGATTTTTATGAATTTTGGATTTAACGTGGCTTCAACATATCTGCATGGACACTTTCATTCGGCTTCATTAGTGTAATTGTGGAATTGACAATGTTAGCTTCAATGATGTGTTAACCACATTTCTACCATTCTTTGAAATGTATTTAGCTTGAAATTATTTTGAAATTCGTCAATCTATTTCATTTTATAACATAAGTATTTTTCTCATTGTTGATTTGTCTTCTATTCCCAAAAATATCTGGTTGATTTATTATTGAATACTATGTCTTTTTAGGGTTGGTTTCCAAGATTTATTCAATACTTTCCCAACAAAAATACTATGAAATATGTATAGCCAATTTTTATTTTCCAGAAACCACTCAGTTTGTGTAACATATTCATTTTTCTTTAAAAAAAGATTTTTCTATATCACGCAGAAAAACAAAAGCACTCTATTCCATCGCAAGAAACGCAAACGCAATCCAAAATTATTTCAGCTGCAACTCTCATAAATATACAGTGTTCCTATCACACAAAAAAGAAACTTGTGTTTTTTTTACAATCTGTTTAACAACGAGTGCAATACAGCTCAAACACTCCAACAGAACTTCCTGCACCCCTCCGCCATCAGTAAGTAAAGAACAAGATCTTTAAAATGAACTCGCCCGTTCCATGGATGACTCTAGAAAAAGCTATTGCTGGTATTCCTAAAAAGCATAACAGTCACCCAAATTTCTAGAGGCTCATCTATAATTTATAAGATGCTCCAAGCATACAGAAATGTAGAGAAGGGGAAGACAGAAAGATTATATATACTCTTTGCTTTCAATATGAAATTTTGTTATTATTCAATTTTCATTTTATGATGCCAAAGAAGCGTACACGAAAAGTAAAACTCACTGAATTTCGAGCCATTTTTACCATTTATCGTTTTGGAAGAAGTAGTTTTCTCAATCGTTTGAACTAATAGTAAAATGTTTTTTAATTAATGTTTTCATAACTCTTTTTATCTTCCCTATTTTAATGTATCACATCGATAAAATATATATTTTTAGAAATAGAATTATTATCGCTGGTATGAAATTCAAGATAAAAATGTAAATGTTTTTTCTTGCGATGCATTTAATTTTTTTTTATTTAACGACAGCATAATGGAAAGAAACTTTAATTAACAATTTAATTAATTTTAAACAGTTAAATATTGGCTTGTAACCTTTAGTCAGCAATATATTTGGACTGTGACATGGATATGAAACTATAAAAGTATTCATTTTAACTGATTGACTAACAGTGAAAATTTGAGTATATAATTGTTTTTTTTTCATATTATATTTGCAATATGTAATTTTTAAAAGCTATGTAAAGATGGATCACATAAATACTTGTCAATGGCTATCATTGCGTCGAACCATTAATCATCATGTGTTTCCTTAATTGTGATCACTGCTTTCATTAGTTTTGGGTGAAACATGCAGTATGTTAATGATTTAAACTCTGCTATATCATTGTTAATCAGACAGAATAATAGCGACATGCTAAATTCTGTTGTCGATAGTGTTCGTTTGAAAAGGAATATGTCACAACGTATGCACATTTTTAATTAAATTAGATAAAATATACAAAGTTGTAAAAAGTATTTTCTGAATTTTAAAATCAAATGCATTGCAAGTGTAGAAAAATTTATTAAATATAAAAGAGGTAAATATATGTGCTAAAAAAAAATTTATGTACAAATTTCAATAATTCACGTAAAAAATTCTTTTATTTTAGGCGTTTTGCCTATTTTACTGCCCAAAATCAAACTAAAGCGCCACGTTTGACTTCAGTGTCAAAAATGTAAATTAATTTATCCTCTCTTTGTATAAATAGTATGTGTATGAAATGGTATTCCTATTATCCAAGTTCATTTTTTTAATTGAGCTCTAAACACATACGGTAATTAAGGTCAACTTAGATATTATAAATTTTTAAACAGCATTTAATATCAATACAAATTCAATTATTTATGATGACATTGATTTTCATATAAATTACTTCACCTGAGAAGAAAATTGTATATATTCATCATTACTATTTTTCACCATTTAAAATCTTCGCTGGAAATCAATAAATATTAATTCAGTGCTTTAATAACTTGACAATGTTTAACAATGTAGTGTTCCCAATTACATGTAAGATGAATCATTTTAATGAGGAAAAATAGCGTTAATACGTACTTCAAGGCATAATTATTTTCTTAAATTAATTTTATGAAGATAATCTATCGAAATTTAACTTTTAAACATATTTAAGGCAGCCTTGCTTGTCTTGTACGAAATATATATATATATATATGTGTGTGTAATTAAAAGTTCCTTTGAATTGTTAGAAAATGAACGTTATAAACTGTCTCTCTAAATTAATTAAACTACTTTACATTCATCATTGAGTAAGGTGGATAATGTGTAGATTCTTTACCTATGCTAGCTTTACTCGTCAAATCCTCATCTTTTTTTAATCAAGTGCACGGGCGATGCCAATGTTAAAGCTTCGATGAATAATGATGGTACTATTATATTTTTAAAACAGTATCTACGACTTTAAAGTGGTATTTTGATTTAAATTTTTTTAACATTATTTAATCATCGTTAATTGGCGATATCTCAATTTTGAGGATTCTACATCGAATAAACAGTTGACAAACTCAGCCATAGTTTCATCATCTTCATCATCATCAGTGGTGCAACTTCCCCATGGTTTGCCAATGTCGGTCGCCTACTAGTACATTTTGAGACATGAGATATTAGCTTTTTATGGGGTAGGGTTGTTAGCCTTACGCCAAACGCTCATATTAGACCGGACCTACGTCTTAAAGTGGATTCCGAATTACTACAAACATCCATTTAACCACCGGAGCTCGAATTGTCATCATATCAATACTTTATGTCCTTTAAGATTTGTTGAAATAAAATACTGATACTATTTAAAATACTACTAAATACTATGTAATCGCCGGTATTGGAAAATATATCAGTTTAGAAAATTCTATGACAAATAGACAGTTAACAAACTCAACAATAGTTCCATGCATACATATAAATGTTCATACATGAATACTTTAAGTATTGCGAAATTTTTTGAAATAAAATACTGAAAATCGATAAAATGGATTTGAAAATTTCCTAGAAATGTTATTTATAAATTTTTGTGGCACTAGGATTACCGTTGTCTAACCAATAGTCCCATTGTAACGACATCCAATACACTGAATACACTGAAGTGACAAAAGTCATGGGATACCTCTTAATATCGTGTCGGCCCTCCTTTCGCCCGGCGAAGTGCAGCAACTCGTGGCATGCACGACGTGGCATGGACTCAACAAGTCGTTGGAAGTCTTCTGCAGGAATATTGAGCCATGCTGTCACGATAGACGTCCATAATTGTGAAAGTGTTGATGGTGCAGGATTTTGGGCACGAACAGACCTCTCGATGATGTCCCATAAATGCTCGATGGGATTCATGTCGGGCGATCTAGGTGGCCATATCATTCGTTGGAATTGTCCAGAATGTTCTTCAAACCAATCGCGAACAGTTGTGGCCCGGTGACATGGCGCATTGTCATCCATAAAAATCCCATCGTTGTTTGGGTACATGAAGTCCATGAATGGCTGCAAGTGATCTCCAAGTAGCTGAACATACGCATTTCCAGTCAATGTTCAGTCCAGTCGCACCAGAGGACCAAGTCCATACCATGAAAAAACAGCCCAAACCATTACGGAGCCACCACCAGCTTGAACAGTGCCTTGCTGACAGTTTGGTTCCGTGGCTTTGTGGGGTCTGCGCCACACTCGAACCCTACGATCAGCTCTTACCAACTGAAATCGTGACTCATCGGACCAGGCCACGGTTTTCCATTCATCTAGGGACCAACCGATATGCTCACGTGCCCAAGAGAGTCGCTGCAAGTGATGTCGTTCTGTCAGTAAAGGCACTCAAGCCGGTCTTCTGCTGGAATAGCCCAAGAAAGCCAAATTTCTCCGCACAGTTCTAACAGACAAGTCCCTTGTACGTCCCACATTGATTTCTGCGGTTATTTGACGCAGTGTTGCTTATCTGTTAGAATTTACGACTCTTTGCAGACGTCGCCGGTCTCGGTCGTTAAGTGCAGGCGGTCGACCACTGCGCTGTCCATGATGGGATGTTATGCCTGAAATTTCATGCTCTCGGCACACTCTTGACACTGGGAATGTTGAATTCCCTAACGATTTCCGAAATGGCATGACCCATGCGTCTAGCTCCAACTAACATTCCGCGTTCAAAGTCTGTTAATTCCCGTCGTGCGGTCATCATCACGTCAAAACCTCTTCACATGAATAACTTGAACAGAAATGAAAGCTCTGCGAAAGCACTGCGCATTTATACCTGTTCTACTGCCATCTGAAAATTTGCATATTGCTATCCCATGACTTTTGTCACTTCAGTGTAAATTCCGCTTGTATAAGCAGAGAAATATATGCATCATAGAAACAAGTAGTATATATATTTTTTTTTTAAATCAATTCCTACTTTTTTTCACTATATTGCAGAAAAGTCCTTTACAAATAAAGTATAAATTTTCTTCTTACATCTGACGCCATCTATTATTAGATACAATTAAAAAAAAACTGAAAAAAAATTAATTAAATTTAATGAATGAATTAATATTTGAAAAAACTGTGTTAGCATCAAGTGTCATCCACTACAAGTTCAAAGAAATGTATTTGATCTTGAATGAATGAATAACGAGTATCTTATTAATGATTGAAAATTTGAACAAGATATATATAGGGAGTGTATGAACTAAGAGTAGGAAATGAAAAAAGAAAGGCATATAGTATTAATATTGTTTTAAGCATATAGTATCAGTATTGATCATATCAAGATTGCATATAGCATCGATATTGCTTATATAAGCATATACCATTATGGAAAAAAGAAATTTTGCATTTTTCTACAAAGCGTTTTAATCTATACCCTATTTTTTGAAATAATAATAATATTGAAATCTAAATACACGTAATAATAATTATTAAAAATAAAAATTAAAGCAATAAATAGTTATAATATGATAATTTCTTTGATTGTTTGTTTCAGTTCAGAGATAATTGTAATTTAAATTGGTTAAAATTTATTATCCCTAGTGATATTTGTAATTTCAAAGTTTTCCCAAATAATTTAAGCATATATCTGCTTTTATAACTACATAATATAAAGTTATAATTTGTTTTTAAGCATCCCTTTCTTATATTCTTTCTTTTTTTTTTGAACATCTTTTTCTGAAATAAAATACTGAAAATCAATAAAATAGATTTCTTGTGGCATGTGAAATTTTTTGGAAATGTTTGTTATAAATTTTGGGGCCAACGGCCGTACCATGCTGAATATACCGGTTCTCGTTAGATCACCGAAGTCAAGCATCATTGGGCGCGGTCAGTACTTGGGTGGGTGACCACCTGGGAACACCGCGTGCCGTTGGCAAATTTGGGACCTGAATGGGGCCGAGTGTCTAGCGCTCTGGCGCTCGGTGCCACAGGTTTCGGGTTCGAATCCCGGCGGTGCCATGGATGTTTGTAGTGGTTCGGAATCCACTTTATGCCGTAGGTCCCGGTCTCCTATGACTGTAAGAGCGTCGCGGAGCAAAAGTCAGGCTTCTACCTACGGGTGCTCCCTCACAACAGAAGCTGCTTCCTTCCCCTTCAATCATGAGTCCATATGGGCTCGTGGGCTTGGCCAGCCAAGTGGGATAAGAAACAACAATAACAAATTTTGGGGGCGCTAGGATTAGCGCTGTACAACCAGTAATCCAACTGTAACGGCCACCAATAAATCCCGCTTGTATAAGCATATATGCATAACGTAGCATCATAGAAAAAAGAACATTCTCAATATGTACAATTTTTCTGCAAGAGTTTTTAATAGATGACCCCAAGTTTTTAAATAATGATCATAATAATAATATTAAAATATAGATCAGGAATAACAATAATATTTAAAAATAAAAATGAAAGCAATAAATAATTATAATATGATCATTTCTTTGATTGTTTGTTTTTGGCTGAGAGATAATTAGAATTTAAATATAATCAAGTACAACTGGTGAATAATTTAATATTTTTAGCATACATCTGCTTTTATAGCTATATTATATTAATATAAAATTACAACGTTTTTAAAGCACCTCACTGTTTCATCTTCTCTTCTTCATTATTTAAATTCTTTAGGGTTTAGCATACCTGAAGATATTTTAAATTTTAAAGGTTTTATAAATAATGTAAGCATATAACTCTTTTTATTACTACATAATATATGAAACTAAAATTATAATACGTTTTTAAGCATCTCTATATAATTTATCTTAAATAATATTAATAAATCAGGGAAATCAACCAAAACATTTCATTACAAAGTAAAAAGCAATCCCTATTTACATTTTTTAAACTGATGCTGAATCAAATATCTCTTTTTACAAAAAATTAAGAAATGTATCTTGCTCGCTAATTTCTTTAATCCCTATTCAATTTAAACGACACAAAATACGTTTCAAAATCCCTGAACGTAAATAAAAAAAAATAAAGTAAAAAATAATAATAATAAAGCTGAGTCCCCGAATTAATTACAAACACGAAATTCATAATGTAAACTAATTAATAATTAGCAAAAATAGTGCGCAAATCTATTCCTTGAAAAACACTTTTTTAATCTTAATTAATCTTTCGTAGAAAAAAAGTTAAATAAAATATGTTTCCTTAAAAATTTGAACTATAATATATCGCTTTTAGCGAAAATAAATAGCAAAAATTGCTTCGCGCTATTGTTAACGGAATAAACTGTATTAAATCCGCTAATTTTTTGTCTTCCAAATGGGAAATCAGCTATATCCTCCAAAGTAATTAATGTGTTGGTTTTTAAACAAAAACACATAAGCTGCATATTTAAAATGAGCATCATTAGGTACAAATGAGTCGTAATTTTTTTATTGTTATTTTATTCCATCGCGATTTGCAGCAAATGAGTTGATACGTTTTTTTTTTTTTTTTTTTGCTCTTCGTTGATTGCTGCATTTCTCTGAAGATATTTTATATTTAAATTCTACTAAATATTGTAAAGTAACGTTATGTTAGTGAGGTTTTCTTTATATAATTAGAACAAAACATATTTTCAATTCTTCTTAATAGTTTCTTATGAATTCTGGAAGAATGTTTTTCTATCAGTCTAAAAATAAAATTTTTTGTCTGATTGTATACGCTCAGTTAAATATATAATCGTTTTATTAAGTTTTAACAACATATTTAGAATTATTCATTTATATACATGCAATCAATTGAATGCTTAAATTACATGTATCTCGATTACATGGACTAAATAATATCAGACTGATGATATTGTATTCCCTCTAATATAATTTTTATATGTACATAAATAATAAACTGTCTGTTAAATAAGCAATTCCAAAATCTCCAAAGAATAAACACAAGATTCAGTCCAATAAATTCCCAGCATCAAGACATGCCGATCCTTTTCTAAGCTCACTGATTCAGATATTCCTTTCATCTTTTGCGAAAGGGGACACCGATATAAAATTCTAATCATGCAAAAAAAATGAATCGTTGTGCTTAGTTCGAATAATAGGATTATTCCTGCATTCATATGCATGGCCCCCGATGTGATAGCGTCTAGTTTCTGTCAGACAGTTGTTATCTTTATTGTTATTGGAAAGCAGCCATGTTAGTGCATTGAATGATCCTCCGTATTTCACTCCGAAATAATTGAATCCATTAATAATTAATTTTCCTCAATGTATTATCAATGGAGTGGAATTGTGTTTTTCAAGTAGCAACTATATAAGACTGGGGCATTCAGAAATTGCGATTTTCCTTATTTTGGGGTTTATTATTTTCCTTATTTCGGGGTTTTTATTCATTTAGAACCAAATATTTTGTTTGTATCAGTATGTTTAGTTCTATCTATAATTGTTTTAATATTGATTGATTGATAATTGCTTCTAAGCTATAATTGCTAAGAATTGATTCTAATTGATTTTATGTTATAATTGCTTTTGATATCTATAATTGGTTCTAAGCTATAATTGCTTTTGAGCATTATCGATCCAGGATATCAATAGCAAAGTGTTTAATTTTTGGCATATCAAAAATGCATGCCACAAAAATTAACGTTTTCGGGAAAAAACTTTTTACAGCCATATAAATTTATCATGTTACTATCCATGATACCGCAAACAGCAAATCTCTGGGACTATAGTTTCCTTACAATTAGCATTTAAAATCAGGGAGGTTTCATATAGTTACCCTGTATATATATATATATATATATACATATATATACTATATTATTCACATGCAAATTCACATATTTCTTCCTTGTTCTCCATATATTCATCCGAAGAATTTTCTGAATTACGGATTTATCGTGGACTTAAACTTATTTGCATGGAACTTTCATTCGGCTTACGGAAACTGTCGGCATTGATTCGGAACTGTTAGCAATGTAGCCCACGTGAAGAGATGTAACATTTCTGTTCCCAAGGGGGAAATGAATGTATATTCTTTAACAAGTGCATAACAGCAACCCATCACAAAAATCTGACAGCTGATAAGCAGTGTCGTGGATATTTACACAACATTCAATTAGTCTTTTGTTCTATTCAGAATTACCTGTCAATCAAATATGACATGATATAATTAGTATCAGGGATAATGAGACCTCATGAAATTAGCGATTGTCTGTTCGACCTTCACAGATCAAAACATTTACAGAAGGGATATGGAATATGTCATAAGTTACTGCATCGTTATTGGTGATATACAATGGGCTGAGGAAGTGTGCATTTCAATGAAAAGTGAGGGAAGCTGACCCTCTTTGCGGATTTTCATAAAGGAGAATTTTCGGAGAAGGAAAGAGTGTTCTGTGACGAGTCGACAAGAAGTGTTTTTTTTTTTTTTGTTTTCTGTAAAGTGACTGAACTGGCCGGAGATTCCACCTGTTTACAAAGTGAACTCCATTTTGGTTTCGTGCATTTTGGTCTGCCGCAGATTCGAAAAATCTGAAAATCTTCGACTTTCGAGGGAACTGCACCTGTGCATCAAATTGATATCTTTAATTTTCCTTTCTACGTAAATAATAATTTGTAATAACACAGACCTGTGTGTGTGTATATATATATATATAATGCTTGTAAATAAAAATAAAAGTGTTCCCATGAACTTGAAAATGGAGCACTTTTTGTAGCCATTATAGGTCTAGTATAGGCCGAGACATTATATCGTGGTTGTGGAATTGGCAATGTCTGCTTGAAAGTGCAGTGTACCACATTGCTTCCGCTCATTGAAATGCAATTCATTTTAAATATTTTTGAAACTCACCAATCTATTTCATTTTTTAACGTAAATATTGTTCTCGTTCTTGACTTGTCTTCTTTTTCCAAAAATATCTGGTTGATTTATTAATGAATATTATGTCTTTTTCGGGTTGGTTTCCAAGTTAAAATTCCAGGAAAACCAAAATTTATTCAATATTTTACTAACAAAAATACCCTGAAATATGTATAGCCAATTTTTACTTTTCGGAAACCACACAGTTTGTGTGACATATTTATTTTCTTTGAAAGAAAGATTTTTTTTTATACTACGCGAAAAACAAAAGCACTATATTCCATCCCAAGAAACGCAATCGCAACTCCAAAATTATTTCAGCTGCATCTCTCATAAATATACAGTGTTCCTCTCACACAAAAAAGAAACTTTTTTACAATCTGTTTAACAACGAATGCAGCCCAAACACTCCAAGAACACTTCCTGCACCCTTTCGGCATCAGTAAGTAAAGAACAGCATTTTTAAAATGAACTCGCCTGTTTCATGGATGGCTCTGCAAAAGCTATGCTGGGTATTTCTAAAAAGCATAACAGTCAACCCAATTGCTAGAGGCTCATCTATAATTTATAAGAAGCTCCGATCACAGAGGTATTTTGAGGGGGGAAGATAGAAAGTGTATATATATTCTTTGCTTTCAATATGAAATTTTGTTATTACTCAATTTCATTTTATGAGGCCAAACAAGTGTACACGAAAAGTGTTTGTTTTCAATCGTAATCGGGTATTCAGTAACCGCAATATAATAATTAATTAATTTGAGTTGACAGCAAAAAGGTAATTTAATTAATGTTTTATAATAACTTTTATTATCTTTATTATTTTTGTAGCACATCAACAAAACATTTTTAAAAATAAAATTACTATCGCTCGTACGAAATTCAAGATAAAAATTAAAATATTTTTTTCCTGCGATGCATTTAAAATTTTATTTCATTATTTTAATTGCTATTAATTTGTTTTTGATTTTTTTTTAGCAGAGTGAGTTATCAATTCCATACTGTACTATTATTTTTATAGTTTCACTTTTGTATTTTGATTGTAAAGTAACCATTCAAGCAAACAATTTAAAACAACAAATTTTTCTTTATGATTATTGTAATTCCAAATCTATGTAAAAAACTTGTCAAACTTTCTTTTTATTTCTTATACCATTTTCAAAAATTTCTAATTAATTTTTGTGAACTTCATCCAAAATATTTCGATTTTGAATAAGATAATTAAGAATATATATTTTTAAATACAGAATTGTTTAATCTTAATTGTTAATTTTTTTCTTTGTGATTCTTGTTTTCACAAATCTAAGCATCATTTTTAAAAATGTTTAATAATTTTTTGTCAATTTTATGCAAAATATATCGATTTTGAATATAACATTTTAGAATATATTTTTTAAATACAGAATTGCATTACAAAATACACAGTCCAGTCACATTAATGGGACCTCCTGTCAAAAGCCACAATATACACTCTTGTATATTCTGGCTTTAAGTGGAGTGTGGAATGTGGTATTTAAGTGGTATTAAGTGGAATTCTTTATATGCACTCCACTGCAATGTGCGGCCACCTGCCTTTTGTGATGGGTTATTTCACGTTGACGTCGTAAGTAGGTGGTGGTCACATTAATGTTACTGGATTGTGTACATTGCAGGGGCATCAACAACATTCAGTAACCGCAAGTATAAGACAAGCTTTCATTTAAATAGTCCCTGAAGTAGAAATTACAGAAACATAATAAAAAATCCAGATTACGAAATATTTGGAGTAAAAGACAGAAATTGTAAAATAATCACAGTTTTGTATTAACTAAAATCTTATTTATAGCATTAAATAAGTATTTTATTTACAAAGTAATCATTTACACAACAGACGTTAGTTCGTGTTTTACAAACCTCACTTTTATTGTACGTTATGGATATCATACCTTTACAACATTATATTCCCACATGATAAAAATCAAATCAGGCAATAAAAAGTTCTATTATTTTTCTCATTATCAGAAGCAAAACATATGTTTTGACATACTAAAAAAACATATGTTTTGACATACTAAAAAAACATATGTTTTGACATACTAAAAAAACATATGTTTTGACATACTAAAAAAACATATGTTTTGACATACTGTTGAAAATGAATAAAGTGTTTAAATTATAAAATAATAATTTATTTGGCACTTTATTAAACTTCTAGAACTCCATACAATTTTAAAACGAGATTTACAGTATAATAAAAAATTATAACGTGTCACGTGCCATTTTATCTTATCATGAATTTGTATTATTTTCTAATGGCAAGAATTTATTAAGTAAATTTTTTTATTATTAACATCAATTCTTTGTTCAGTCAAAAATAATTTGCGAGCAATATACATCTATGGAATATAGTTCATATTCATTAGTTCATTATTAGTTAGTTTGGGTTTTTAAATTAATAAATAATAATAAGTGTTTGTTAAATCGAAAGGATTAATAATCTCAGGTCATTCCATAATGCATTTTGACATTCTTTTTAAAGAAATAAATAATAAAGAATAAGTACAAAAATAGTGACAAAACAATAATAAGAGACTGCGTAATAAAATAAAAATAAATGTGTATAAAGGGGCTGTATATGTGTATGTTTATGTTTCTTGTTAGTTGGAAATGTAATAAATTCAGAGAAAAAAAATTATGATATTACATTTATTTTAATTGTAATATCATAGGGCATAACTTTTTATGTGAATTTATTACATTTCCAACTAACAAGAAAATACCATTAAATACTTTAGTTCAATAAAAACTGTTGTAAGAAAATGGCTGTTCATTGAAAAAAAGTTACGAAAGTCGTTTTCTTTTACTATTAATCTGCATTAGTATATAGAAATTAAAAATTATAAAACTGAAATCCACTCGAGAATTTCTATCTATAATACGGGAATAAATATTAGGAATTATACTTAAATATAATTACCTACCAATAAACTAATTTATACCAATTCATTATTTTATATGACTTATTTACAATTAGCATAATTTTTAAAAGGCATAGAAATCCTTTCTCAAATTAATTAGTCATTTTATACTTTTTATTTGTTTCAAAGGTTAATAATTTATATATTTGAACAACGTCTACACAAGTTTCTAATATTTACCAATTATATATTTTAACAGAGCATAAACTTCATTAGAAAACTGCTTCATTATCAATTGTTAAAAAATTCCTTTTATGCATATGGAACACAAAATAAAGCAATAACAGAATACTTATTTAAATAAAGACTTTTTTAATAAAATTAATTATAATTACTAGCAAATTATAACCTTTAATTAATTACTTAAACATTATAAGGATTTTAATGATATAAGTATTTGATTTTGCTCATCTTAAAAAGGATAAATTCGTACATAAATAAGGCAAAATGTAATTAAGGAAACGACAATAAAATTTCTAAAATTAATTAAATGTTAAAATTTATTTACTGTAGTGTTAGGGAATTAATTTACATATATTTCTTCTTGAAAAAAAAATAATTTCATGTAGAATTCAATAGTACAACTTGTTAAAAATAATTAAACATTTCATTTAGTAATTGGATTTCAGCAGTGTTATCAATATTTTAAATTTTAATAGCTTCATCATCATAGCAAGATTAACTTTCCTTTTACGTAACGTTTTCCATAAATTGAACCATTTATAAAAAATAGTTTTGTACTGAAAATATAGAAGACATTATTGACTGACATATGGGCCTGATGTCTGCATGGCTAGTGCGCTGACTCTCGGTGCCACGGGTTTCAGGTTCGAGTCCCGGTCGTGCCATAGATGTTTGCAGTGATTCGGAATCCACTTTAAACCGCAGGTCGCCGTCTAACAGCATCGTAGAGCGTTGCGGGAGTAGTGTTACTCCGCGAACGTTGGTTATCTTCAAGTTACACACACCTCCTGGGTAGTGCTAGGTGAGTATCGTCGGTGCAGCGGATGCCTTAAGGCATCGAAGACAACTGTCTAAGTGTTTGCCAGCTGCATTAGAACTAAAAATTGATTAACATATTTGATATTCAAATGGGCCTAAAACACCAGATAATTAATAAATTTAACGCTACTTTAATGAATAATGAAAATAATTTTTATGAATATTTTAACTGTTATTTTCGATGAAAATAAAGTTGGATAAGATAAGAATTAGGTTGGATATAGGATCAGAATTAGGTTTGTTTCCTGTTTGCTAATTGTAACAAACTAATAGGATATGTTGTTCATATTTATTGTTTATCTCATTAATTTGTTTTACTTTAACTTATGCTCTTTTGATCTTTTTACAGGAAACATCTCTGTTAAAAGGAAATATTTTACTTTGTTTTAAGTTGAAGGCTTTTAAGCTATTTTTCTTATTTAGTTTTGTAAATCATTTTTCATGTTTGCAAAATTGAAGGAACGTTTATTATATATTTTCAAACGATCGATTTTTATTTACATTTTTATTACTCTCTCAATAACATATAAGCAATCTTATTTATTTAATTAATTTTTATCATCGTTCTTTACAATGAAACATGTCGTAGGGAAAAATTAAACAAATATTTAATTAAATTTGTATGCTCCCAGAAAATATGAAATTGATTTAACGATAAAATAAGGGAAAGAAATTTTAATTAAACAGATCAATATTTGCTTGTAACCTTTAGTCAGCAAAATATTTGAACAATGACACGGACATGAAAACTACAAAAATATTCATGTTAACTGATTGGCTAACACTGGAAATTTGAGTACAGAATTGGTTTTTTATCATGGTATATTTGCAATGTGCCATTTTCAAAAATGTGTAAAGGCAAATGGCAAATATTTATCAATGGTTATCATTGCTTCGAACCATTAATCATCATGCATTTCCTCAATTTTGATGACTGTTTTCATCAGTTTTGGGTGAAACATGCAATATGTTAATGATTTAAACTGCCTTATACCATTGTTAATCAGACAGAATGATAGCGACCAGTTGAATCCTGCTGTCTATAGTTTTCGTTTGAAAATGAACATCGTAAAACATGTGCATATTTTTAACTAAATTATAAAATTAAAGAAACAAAGTTGTAAAAAAATATTTTCTGAATTTTAAAATCAAATATATTGCAAGTCTAGAAAAATCAGTTAAATATAAAAAAAAAGAAAATCCAGGTGCTAGAAAACATTTGTGTATATATTTCAATAATTAACGTAAAAAATTCTTTTATTTCAGACTTTTTGCCTATTTTACTGCCCAAAATCAAACTAAAGCGCCAAGTTTGACTTCATTGTTAAAAATATATCTATATATGTACTTTTTTGTTCTAATGCAGCTGGCAAACACTTAGACAGCTTGGTCTTGGATGCCTTAAGGCAAGCGCTGCCCATGTGTTACTTTGCATTGCCCAGGGGGCGCGTGTAACTTGAAGATAAGCCACGGACGCGGAGTAACAATGCCCCCGCAACGCTCTACGATCTTATTTGGACCGGGACCTACGGTTTAAAGTGGATTCCGAAACACTACAAACATCCATGGCACAGTCGGGACTCGATCCTGAAACCTGTGGTATCGAGCGCCAGAGCGCCAGCCACTCGGCCATTCAGGCCGTTGTCAAAAATATAAATTATTTTATATTTTCTTTGTTTAAATAGTATGTATATGAAATCGTGTTACTTTTGTTCAAGTTCATTATTTACAATTCAGCTCTATACACAT
Organism: Caerostris darwini; assembly: GCA_021605075.1. Taxonomy (NCBI): domain Eukaryota; kingdom Metazoa; phylum Arthropoda; class Arachnida; order Araneae; family Araneidae; genus Caerostris; species Caerostris darwini. Next base: position 955,531 of record BPLQ01015685.1, read on the forward strand.
ACAATGATTAAGGACATCTTACATACTATAATTTTTTAAAGAGCCTTTAATATTAAAAGAAATTCAATTATTCATGATGCCACCGATTTTTATGTAAATTATTTCTCCTGAGAAGAAAATTATATCTGTTCCTTATTACTATTTTATACCGTTTAAAATCTCCTTTGGAAATCAATCACTATTAATATAGTATTCTAATAACTAACAATGTTTAACAATGCAGTGTTCCCAATTACATGTAAGATAACCATTTTAATGAGGAAAAATAAATTTAATACATACTTCATTAATAATTCTCATCTTAAAATTAATTTTACGGAGATAATCAACCGAAATTTATCTTTTAAACATATTTATGGCTGCTTTGCTTTTCTTGTATGAAATATATGTATATATAACTAAAAGTTCCATTCAGCTAATTTAAAAAGCTAAATTTAGTTAAAGTTCCCTTGAGTTAAATTATTTTTCTAAATAAATTAAAATACCTTACATGAATCATTGATGTAAGGTGGATAGTATGTGGGTTCTTTACCTATGCTAGCTTTACTCGTCAAATCCTCATCTTTTTTTAATCAAAGTGCATGGGCGATGCCAATGTTAAAGTTTCGATGAATAATGACGGTACTATTATATATTTTTAAAGCAGTGTGGACGACTTTAATGTGGTATTTTTATTTAGATTTAAAAAAAAAAATATTTGATCATTGTTAATTGGCAATATCTCAATTTTGAGAATTCTACAACGAACAAATAGTTGACAAATTCAGCCATAGATTCATCATCATCATCATTGCCAACATGGCTTTTTCCTTGGTCCACCATCCCCATGGTGGGATAAGACTGTTTGTCTACTAGCAGATTTTGAGACCGTAGATGTTAGCTTTTTAAGGGTAGGGTTTTCAGCCCTTCGCCAAACGCTCATATTAGATGGGACCTATGTTTTAAAGTGGAATCCGAACCACTACAAATATCTATTTTACCGCCGAGACTCGAATCCAAACCTGTGGTACAAAGAGATACACACTCGGTCATCAGGCCGCAATAGTTTCATGAATACATATAAATGTTCATCACATCAATACTTTATGTTCTTTAAGATTTATTCAAATAAAATACTGATACTATTTAAAATACTACTAAATTCTATTTAATCGTCGGTATATCAGTTTAGAAAATTCTATGACAAACACACAGTTGGCAACCTCAACAATAGTTTCATGCATACATATCAATGCTCATACATGAAATTTGTTGAAATAAAATACTGAAAATCGATAAAATATAATTCTTAGAACATGTGAAAATTTCCTGGAAATGTTCGATAAAAAGTTTGGTGGCTATTGGATTAACGCTGTCCTACCAGTAATCCAACTGTAACAGCATCAATAAATTCCGCTTGTATAGTATAAGCAAAGAAGTATATTGTATCAAGGAAATTCGAAAGGCATATAGCATCAATATTGCTTGTATAAGCAAATAGAATCACGGAAAAAATAAATTTCTCATTTTTTTTGCAAAAATTTTTAATCTATACCCTATGTTTTGAAACAATAGGGTAATATTAAAATATAAACAAATATGATAGTGATAATTAAAATAAAAATTAAGAAGATATAATATGAGATATATGAAGATATAATAAACACTAAGTAGATATAATATGAACATTTCTATAATTATTTGTTTTTGGTTGAGATATAATAGTAATTTTAATTTTTTAGGGTCTAGCATGCCCGCTGATATTTGTAATTTTAAAGGATTTCTAAATAATGGAAGCATATATTTGCTTTTATTACTATATAATGTAAAGTTATATTTTGTTATTAAGTATATCTTTTTTATATACTTTTTCTTTTAAGCAACTCTTTCTTAAAGAAATACTGAAAATCAATAAAATCGATTTTTTATAGCAAATGAAAATTTACTGGAAATGTTCGTCATAAACTTTGGTGGAACTAGGATTATAGCTTTCTAACCAGTGATCCAACCGTAAGTGCATCCAATAAATTCTGCTTGTATAAACATAGAAGAATAACGTAGCATCTTGGAAAAAAGAATTTCTCATTATGTACAATTTTCTGCAAGATTTTTCAATATATACCCCAAGTTTTGTAATAATGATAATAATATTATTATTAAAATATAAATAAATAATAATAATAACAATTAAATTAAAAACTAAAGAAATAAATTGTTATAATATGATAATTTTTTCGTTAGTTTATAGATGAGAGTAATTGGAATTTAAATTAAATCCAGCATACCTGGTGAAATTTGTAATTTCACACATTTCCAAATAATTTAAGCATATATAGGCTTTTATAACTATATTTTATTAATATAAAAATAGAATGTGTTTTTAAGCATAGCTTTCTTATTTATTTTAAATAATATTAATAAATCTTGAAAATCTAAACACAGCCAAAACGTTTCTTTATAAAATAAAAATAAATCTCTATTTAAATGTCTTAACGATTAATGCCGAATCAAACGTGTCTCTAAAAAAAAATTAAGGAATATTTCTTACTCGATAGTTTCTTTAATCCCCATGGAATTTAAACGACACAAATTACATTTCAAAATCCATACACGTAAATAAAAAAATAAAACCATATTTGTTTTTCTGAAAACTGAGTTCTCGAATTAATTACAAACACGAAATACATAATGTAAACACTTTAATAATTAGCAAAAATAGAGCTTAAATCTATTACATGAAAAACACTTTTTTAATCTTCATTACTCTTTCATAAAAAATAAATGAATATTTCCCCTTAAAAATTTGAACATAACAATGTCTCTCTTTATAGCTAAAATAAATAGCAAAAACTGCTTCGCTTGATTGTTAAAGGAATAAACTTTATTAAATCAGCTTTTTTTTTTTTTTTTTTTTTTTTTTGTCTTCCAAATGGGAAATCAGCTAAATCCTACACAGTAATTAACGTATTTTTAATAAAATGCATAAGCTGCATATTTAAAATTAACATCATTAGATACAAATGAGTCTTTATGCCTTTTTTATTGTTATTTTATTCTATCATGATTTGGAGCAGATGAAATGATATGCTTTTTTTCTTCTTTTTTGTTCTTCATTGGTTGGTGCAATCCTCTGAAGATAATTTCTCTTTACATTTTTTTAACTATTGTAAAAGAAGCTTATGTTATTGATTTATATATTTTTCTTTAATTTTAGCGCATAAAATATTTTCGATTCTTCGTTACTTCTTATGAATTCTGGAATGTGTTTTTTTTTTTTCCCCTTCAAAAACCCATTTATATGCTTGTTTTATCTGTATTTTGTTATATCTGTAATTTTTTTTAAGTAAATATTTTTTAATGTTTTATAGAACACGTTAAAACTCCGTTGAATTTTCACCATATACTTAAATATCGTAATAAACCTTATTGTAAGATAGAAAAAAATATGAAACTGTGAATAAAATAATCTTGAAAAATTTTCAAATCACCTGAACCGTGTACGATGAATTCATAGGGAATGCTATTTAAAACTTTTGGTATAATGTACTCTAAAATGGCAGATCCAAACAATCTAGTATTAAATCGTATATTGTGCAAATAAAAAAAAGCACCGCGATCTTAGAAATTTATTTTCTAAATTTTTTTTTCTTTGTTCTGTACGCTTAGTTAAATATATAAATGTCTTTTTTAAATTTAAACAATATATTTAGAATTATCCATTTATATATATGCAATGTATTAAACACTGCAACTACATGGCCTCTTTTACGTGATGTTATTTATTCCCTTACATAACCGATAAATGTTTAAATAAAAATAATACCATCAATTTTTCGTTTATCTTACCTAAAATTCAATTTTTGATTTGGTACTATACACTCGGTTTAATATATAATTGTCTTTATAAAATATTAAGGATATATGCAATCTATGGAATTCTATAACTACGTGGGTCACGCTCTCATTTATTCTTTTACATGTTTGTAAAATTCGTAAATATAAAAACACCGTAGCTCTTTGTACTAAATAATATATCATTGATGATATAATTACTAAAGTTTAACAACATATTTAGAATTATTCATTTCTATATATATATGCAATCTATTGAATGCTGAAACTAAATTAGCGTCGCTTATATGCTCTCATTTATTATTTTACATGTATCTGAAATGTGTAAATATAAGAACATCGTCACTCTTACTACGCACTAAATAACATCTAACTGATGATATTATATTCCCTCTAATATAATTATTATCTGTACATAAATAATAAACTGTCTGTTCAATAAGCAAATCCAAAATCTAAGCAAATCCAACACGAGACGCAGTCAAATAAATTCCCAGCCTCAAGACATACCGATCATTTTCTAATCTCATCGATTCAGATATTCCTTTCATCTTTTGCTGCTAAAAGAGGCCACCGATGTGATATTCTAATCATGTGAAAAAAAATATTCATGCTTAGTTTGAATAACAGGATTATGAATGCATTAATATGAATGACCCCCCGATGTGATAGCGTCTAGTTTCTGTCAGACATTTGTTTTATTTATCATTATTGGAAACCAACCATGTTAGTATATTGAATGATCCTCCGTATTTCGTTCCGAAGTAATTGAATCCATTAATAAATAATTTCACTCAATTTATAATCAATGGAACGAAATTGTGTTTTTCAAGTACCAACTGTATAAGAGTGGTGCATTCAGAAATTGGGATTTTCCTTATTTTTAAGGTTTCTAGTTAGTATAGATTTTTAATCCAATATTTAGGTTGGATCTGTATGTTTAGTTAAATCTGTAATGGTTTTTAAATAAATATTTAAAAAAACAACATTGAATAACTTTTATTGAATTTTCAGTATATACTTAAAATGCCGCAATTAAACCTTTTGCAACTTAGAAAAAAAAATATGAAAACTTAAAGAAAAAAATCTCGAATTATTTTCAAGTTACTGGTATCTTATACGTTAAATACCTTGGGAAGGCATTTTTAAATTTTTGTTTCATAATCTACTCTAAAATAACAGCTCCAAATAATCTAAAATTAAATCGTATAATAAAAAAAAACCCACCTAAAATCTTGAATTACTTTCAAATTAAGTCAATTTTTGGTTGGGAAATTAATGGAAATTAATTTTTGGTTTGTATTTGTATACTTAATTGTACACTTTACTTTATTAATTTTTTTATTAATTTGTAGTCAAATATTTTAGAATTATTCATTTGTATTCATAACAGCAATGTATTTAAATCCATTTTAAACAGCATGTCTCAGTAAATATGACTGTATAACGTTGGACGTAGGGCTGAAAATCCTACAAAGTAAAAAGAAACCATCTTCTGACTCGAAATCTGCCAGTATTCTTACGATTTGGCCCACTATGGGCTGCAGCAATTTTAAAGGACATGGGCGGCGGTACCATGGATTTTTGTCATTTTTCAGAATTTACTTTAAACTGTAAGTACCGGTCTAATTATCCCACGTGAACAACAAACGACCTTAGAAAAACAAATCAGGTGGTGTGCCGTTGGACTAAAAAACTTACACCTTAGAAAGAAAAATTCTCATGTTTAGAAATTTCAGTCAAGAAAACCGGTCAGATCTCATCTTAGATACAAGTGTCAGGATAGGCCTGGTTGGCAGAAATTGACTGAGACAGCCTTGGTCAGGAACCGGCTATAGTTCTTAGTAGAAGAGGAAAGTAGTACTTAGGAATAGATAAATGTTTTCCTCCGATGTAAAAAAGTACAAAAAAATGATGTCACCGTATATAATTGAACTTCATTTAGTATAAATTTTGGTTAATATGCTGACTAATTTTGAGTTTATAAAGTATCCATAATTATTGTATGTGTTCGAAACTTAATTATAAAGAATGAGTTGGAACAAAGGAACGTCATTTCAATGTTACACTATTTAGACAAATAGGGAAGAACCTAGAAACAAACGTAGAGCTTTAGTCTGGTTTTGGGCAATTAAATAGGCAAAAAGTCTGAATTAAAAAAGATTTTTTAAGTGACTTACTATAATTTATGGACATTTTAACGCATAAAAGCTTTTCAGCATCTGTATTTCATTTTTTACATTTAACTGATTTTGAAAATTTGACTACTTGAAAATTTCAAAAATCCTGAAATAATTTTTTACAACATTGTTTCTTTTATTTTATAATTAATTAACGAATGCTATCTACAACAAAATTCAGCATCGCTATCATTCTATCGGATTTAGAATATAGAATAGTTTAAATAGTTATAGAATAGTTTAAATCATTTACACACTAGAAGTTTCACACCAAAACAGATGAAAGCACTGATCACAATTGAGGAAATACATAATGAGTAATGCTTCGAAGAAACGATTTCAAATGACGCTATTTATATAATTCAACTTTTCATAGCTTTTGCGAATGATAAATTGTAAATATATCACGAAAAAAAAATTATTTTTGTGTTAAAATTTCCATTGTTAGTCAATCACATAAAATAAATATTTTTGTACTTTTTATGCCCATATCACTGCCGACACACAATCAATATTCACAATATATTGTTTACTAAAAATTACAAGCAAATATTTAACTGTTTAATTAAAGTTTTTTCCATTATTTTGATGTTAAACAAGTTTCATAAATTCGGAAGAATATAAATTTAATTAAATTTTTATACTTAAATTGATCCCTATATCATATTTACACTGTAAAATAGAATAATAAAAATAAAATAAATAAATAAATGAATAAGGGGTTACAGATATGTTAAATGAAAGAGGGAAAAAATTAAAGGTAAATAAAAATTGATCTTTAAAAAGTTGCATTAAATTTAGATCTGCAAATTTAATGCAACTTCGCTTTAATTTAGCAAAGTTGCATTAAATAAGAAAGTTAAGTTGCTAAATTAAGTAAATTTGCAAAGTTTTAAGCAAAAGTTGCATTAATTTAGCATTGAAGAAATAAAAATGCCTTCAATTTTTAAATATTAAAAATAATTGACAAAAATTAAATAAAAAATTGCTTAAAAGCCTTCAACTTACCGCGAAGATCAATACTTCCTCTTTTCTTTTAAAAGAGATGTTCTCTATAAAAACCATCAAGAGCATAAATGGAAGTAAAACGAATTAATGAGCAAATTAATGAGATAAACAATAAATATGAACAACATAATCTATTTGTTTGCTGCAATTAGGAAACATGAAACCAACCTAATTCTGAATTTTCAACATAAATTAAAGTATGATATTCGCAAAAAGTGCTTACATTCTTCATTAAAATAGCGGCTAATTTACTGATTATATGTAACATGCTGTCTGTTAGTCAATAGTGTCTGGTATATTTTAAATACACAATATATTTTTATTATTGATTCAATTTATGACAATTACGTTACGTAAAATGAAAATTAATCTCGTTATGATAATGAAGCATTTAAAATTTGAAAAATTTATTTCACTGCTGAATTTCAATTAATAAATTAAATGTTTAATTATTTTTAAGGAAGTCATACTGTTGACATCTACATATTATTTTTCACAAAAGTAAATATGTGTAATTAATTAAAAACACCAAAACAAATTAAATAAATTTACATTTAATTAATTTTAAAATCTTTATTGTCTTTTTCTTAATAATATTCCTCCTTATTTATCTGTGCATTTCTTCATTTGAAGATCAGTGAAATCAAACTTAATTATATAATTAAAATCAATATAATGGTTAAATATTTAATTAAAGTTTTTACTTTCTTAGTACATAGAATCAATTTTAGTAAAAAGTTATTATTTAAATAAACATTCTATCATTACTTTATTTTATGTTACATGCGCATAAGATGAATTTCTTAATAATCGGATATGAAATTATTTTCGAATGAAGTCTATGCTACGTTTAAATGTATGGTTGGTAAACATTAGAAATTTGTGTAGGCATTTTTTAAATTTGCAAACTATTATCCTTAGAATCAAATAAAATTATAAAATAACTAATTAATTTGCGAAATGATTTAAATGTCTTTTAAAAATTATGTTAATTGTAAATAAATCATATAAAATAATGAGTTGGTATAAATTATTTTATAGGTAAGTAATTATATTTAAGTATAATTCATAATATTTATTCCCGTATTATAGATAAAAATTCTCGATTGGATTTCAGTTATATAATTTTTAACTTCTATATGTTAATACAGATTCATAATAAGAGAAACGATTTTTGTAATTTTTTTTCCAATGGCCATTTTGTTACAACAGATTTTATTCAACTAAAGTATTTAATGGAATTTTCTTGTTAGTTGGACATCTAATAAATTCAGAGAAAAAATTATGACTTATAATATTACATTTATTTTAATTGTAAGATTGTTTCCATTCTTTACTGATTGTATGTAATATGATGCCTTGCAAATTCCCGATATTCAAATAATTTCTTGCAAATTCTCGGTAAAAAATATTTTTTAGGAATGGTTCAATTTATTGAAAACTTTACGTAAAATGAAATTTAATCTCATTATGATGATGGAGCATTTAAAACTTCAAAAATTTATTTCCCTGCTGAATTTCAATTAATAAATTAAATGTCAATTATTTTTAAGAAATTCATACTGTTTATTTATTCATACTATATTTTTCAAGAGTAAATATATGTAATTAATTAAAAACACCCACACTGATGTAAACAAATTTACATTTAATTAATTTTAAAATCTTTATTTTCAATGCCTTAATTACATTTCTGTTTATTTATCTTGAAATCAAACTTACTTACATCATTAAAATCATTATAGAATCAATTTTAATCAAAAATAAAAAAGTTATCCTTTAAATAATCATTCTATTATTGCTTTATTTTATGTTCTATGTGCATAAAATGAATTTCTTAATAATTGGAAATGAAACTGGTGTCAAATAAATGTGTAGGTGGTAAATATTAGATATTTATGTAGGCGTTTTTCAAATTTATAAATTATTATCCTTAGAAACAAATAAAAATTATAAAATAACTAATTAATTTGTGAAATGATTTCAATGCCTTTTAAAAATTGTGTTAAATGAAAATAAGAAATTTGTTGATAAATGTGTTTATTGGCATTTACTTGTAAGTAATTATATTTAAATATCATTGAATAAATAATTCATAAGATTTATCCACGTATTAAAGATTAAAATTAAAGGGTTTTCAGTTTCATAATTTTTAATTTTTAATTTATAGTTCATAATTTTTAACTTATTATTTTTAATTCATATTTTTTTTATTTCTATATGCTAATACAGATTGATAATAAAATGAAATGATTTTTGACATTTCTTTTTTTCTATGAATTCTATAATATCGCCATTTTGCTACGATAATTTTTATTTAACTAAATTTAATGATATTTTCTTGTTATGTACTGGTTGGAAATGTATTGAATTCAGAGAAAAAATATACCCTGTTTTATTATATTCATTTATATTGTAAGAAGTCCAAATAAAACGCACATGTGCAATTGAGTGTTCATTATATTTAAGTATCATGATTAAATAGTTCATAACATTTATTCACGTAATAAAGATTAAAATTCTCAAGTGGATTTCTGTTTTATAATTTTTATTTCTAACAATTTATGTTAATAGAGACTGATGAAAAAAACAAAAGATTTTTGGAATTTCTTCTTTTTTTTTATGAATCCTAATTTTGAATAATAACGCCATTTTGCTACAAAAGGTTTTATTTAGCTAAAGTAATTGATGATATTCTCTAGTTATGTACCAGTTGGAAATGTAATAAATTCAGAGATAAAATTATGTCCTGTAATGCTATATTTATTTGTATAGTCAGAAGTGAAAATAAATACATTTACAACTTTTATATATAACATCCCCTTTATATACATGTTTGTTCTTTTATTACATACTTTTCCTTGTTCTGTCCCTGTATTTTTATAGTTATTGCTTAAAAAAAGTATGACAAAATACATTATAAAATGACCTCAGACTATTAAACTTTTCAATATAACAAAATTTAAATTTTTTAACTCTAGAACTTGACTATAAAATTATGAACTCATGAATGTGAAACATAATCCATAAATGTAAATCGATCGCCAATCATTTTCAATTGAGCTAAAAAGATGTTAATTGTACAAGAATTTACGTAATAAATTCTAGCCTTTAGTTTCCGCTATAAGCATAGAAACATAACACAATATCTCGTAAAAAATAACTTTTACAATGTATACAACTTTTCTGCAAAAAAATTTTTAGTCTATACCCTTTGTCTTGAGATAACAATAACATTAAAATATAAATAAATATAATAATAATAATTAAAAATAGAAATAAAAACAATATATAGTTATAATAAGATAATTCCTTTAATTTTTTTTTTCAATTCAGGTTAAAGATGATTGTAATTTTAAATTGTTTAGAGATTAGCATACTTAGTGATATTCGCAATTTCAAAGGTTTTCCAAATTAAACATGTAATTGCTTTTATATTATAATATAAAATTATAGTGTGTTCTTAAGCATCTCTTTCTTATTTTGTTTCTTACTCTTTTAAGCATCTCTTTCTTAAGTAAAATACTGAAAATTTATAAGATAGATAACGAATATTTCCTGGAAATATTCGTTATAAATTTTGGGGGCCCTAGGATTAAAGATGTCTAACCAGTAATCCAAGTCTAATGACATCCAATAAATTTTCTTCTATAAACGTAGAAGCATAACTCAGCATCTTGGAAAAATGAATTTCTCATCATGTACAATTTTTTGCAAGAGATTTCAATACATACCAATGTTTTGAAATACTAATAAAATTATTAAAATATGAATAAATATAATAATAATGATTAGAAATAAATATTAAGCAATAAATAGTTATTATACGATAATTTCTTCATTTATTTTCGGCTGAAAGTTAATTGTTATTGAAATTATTCAGAGATTATCATACCTGGTGACATTTGTAATTTTAAAAGTTTTCCAAATGTAAGCATATATATGTTTTTATATTATATCAATATAAAATTATAAGGCGTTTTTAAGCATCTCAGAATTATCGTGCATCTCTGGAATATTGCTTTTTTAACTGTAACTGCATCCAATAAATTCAGCTTGCATAAACATAGAAGCATAACGCTGTATTTTAGAGAAAAGAAATTTCTCATTATGTAAAATATTTCTGCAAAAGTTTTTATTATATATCCTAAATTTTGAAAACTAATAATATTAATATTATATATAAATAAGTATAATAATAATAATTGAAAATAAAACTTAAAATAATAAATCGTTATAATATGACAATTTCTTTGTTTATTTGCGGCTGAGAAATAATTGTAATATTTATAAATAATAATAATTTATTTATATTTTAAATATGATATAATAATAATAATAATTAAAAATAAAAATTAAAACAATAAGAAGTTGTAATATGATAATTCCTTTGGTAGTCTACATTCGGCTGAGAGATAATTAAAATTTAAATGGTTTAGACCTTAGCATACCTGGTGATAATGCAAGTTCAACGGTTTTCAAATAATTTAAGCATACATCTGCTTTTATTACTACATAATATATTAATATAAAATTATAGTATGTTTTTAAGCACCTCTTTTTATTCCTTTTAAATAATACTAATATTTTTTTTAATCTAAACGCCCGTAAAGCTTCTTTAAAAAATAAAAAATCAATGCCTGTTTTCACTTCCGAACGAATATTGCTGGATCAAATATCTCTTTCAGAAAAAAATGAAGAAATATTTCTTTCTCTCTTATTTCTTTAATCCCCATTCAATTTAAATGACACAAAATACATTTCAAAATTCATACATGCAAATAAAAAAATAAACCAAACTTGTTTTTCTGAAACTAATGTCTCGAATTAATTACAAAAACGAAATACCTAATGTAAACAAATTAATAATTAGCAAAAATAGTGCGTAAATCCATTCCTTGAGAAACACTTTTTTAATCTTAATTAATCTTTCATGAAAATAAATAATAAAAAAAAATATTTTCTCTTGAAAATTTGAATAGCAATATATCTCTCTTTATAGCAAAAATAAATAGCCAAAAACTGCTTCGCTTTATTGTTAAAAGGAATAAACCGTATTATATCCGCATTTTTTTTTTTTTTTTTTTTTTTTTTTTTTTTTTTTGTCTTCCGAAGGGGAAATCAGCTAAAACCTCCACAGTAATTATTGTGCTGTTTTTTTATAAAAATACATAAGCTGCATATATAAAATTATCATCATTAGATACAAATGAACAGTGATGTCTTTTTTTTTATTATTGTTATTTTATTCTATCTTGAATTGTAGCAGATGAGTTGATATGCTTTTTTTCTTCTGTTTTGCTCTTCGTTGATTGCTTCTATTCTTTAAATATTTCTTTTGCGTGCATTTTTCTAAATATTGTAAAACAATGTTATGCTGTTGATTTATATATTTTTCTTTAATTTTTAGTGCATAAAAGTTTTTAAATTTTTCTTAACAATTTCTTATGGCTGGTATATTTATTTTTTTTCGGAAACCTTCAGTGTATATTCAGAACATGGATATTGAAAAGAGGAAATCCTTTTCATTAGCTGTTCTAAAATAAATTCGCATTTCAATTGCAAAATGTAAAATAGCCATAGTTCCCGGTCTAATATGATTGCAGAGCATTCGGCGTAATACTGAATACCCAACAACGTAAAAATGAAAACATCTCCTGTCTCGAAATCTGCCAGTAGGGAAACGGCATTGATCCACCATGGTACTATTGCACCTTAAAAAAAGAAGAAAAAAGTCTTTTGGTAATTTACAAAAAAATATATACACATATATGAAAGCGTAAAGATAATTATATTGAAAAATTTCCAAACCACCAGAACCGTGTACGATAAAGACATAGGGAAGACTTTTTAAAAGTTTGGGCACAATCTACTCTAAAAAGCAGATACAAACAATGTAATATTAAATCTTAAATTGTGTAAATAAAAAAAAGCACCCTTCAGTCTTGGAGTTTTATTATCTAAATATTATTTTTTGCTTCATTTTATAAGCTCACTTAAATACATATTTATTTTTATTAAATTTTAACAACATTTTTAGAATTATTAATTTATATATATGCAATCTATTGAGTGCTTCAAATATATGGGCCTTAATTACATACTTTTATTTATTCTCTTACATGTCTGCAAAATGTGTAAATAAAAAATTGTATTAGTTTTTGGTTTGTATTTTATAAAGAATAATTTTTGGTTTGGTTCTATATGATCAGTTAAATATTTAATTGGTTACAAAATTTTAACAACATATATTTATTTTAACAACTTACAGCTCTTATGTTTTTTTCTTACATGGCTATAAAATGTGTAAATAAAAAATACCATCAATTTCTGGTTTACATTATCAAAAACTCAATTTTTGGTTTGGCTTCTATGCATTCATAAAAATATGTAATCGTTTTTATTAAACTATAACAATGTGTATAGAACGATTCATTTGTATATATGGAATCTATTGAATGCTGCAACTACACCGGTATCCCTTACATGCTCTCATTAATTCTCGTACATGTCTGTAAAATGTGCAAATAAAAAAACACCGTCACTGTTTGGACTAAATAATATCCATCTGATGATGCTATATCCCCTTAATAATTCTTATGTGTACATAAGAAAATAAATTGTTAATTAAATAAGCAAATCCCAAATCACTGGAGAATAAATGCAAGATGCAGTCAAATAAATTCCCAGCATCAAGACATGCCGATCCTTTTCTGAACTCACTGATTTAGATATTCCTTTCATCTTTTGCGAAAGGGGACGCCGATGCGATATTCCAATCATGTAAAAAAGAATCGATGTGCTTAGTTCGAATAATAGGATTATTCCCGCATTAATATGAATAGCCCCCGATGCAATAGCGTCTAGTTTCTGTCAGACATGTGTTGTCTTTATTGTTATTGGAAACCAGCCATGTTACTACATTGAACGATCCACCGTGTTTCACTCTGAAATAATTGAATCCATTAATAATTAATTTCAATCAATGCATTATCAATGGAGTGAAATTGTGTTTTTGAAGTAGCAACTGTATAAGAATGGTGCGTGCAAAAATTGTGATTTTCCTTGTTTTGGCGTTTCTGTTTATTATTGGTTTTTAATGCAATATTTGATTCGAATCTGTATGTTTAGTTAAATCGGTAACTGCTTTTAAGTAAATATTTATAAAAAAAACAACATCGAAAAACTTGCATTGATTTTTCACCATATACTTAAAATTTCGTAATTAAATTTTTTGTTATTTAGAAGAAAAAAAAAAGAAAATATGAAAGTAGTCTAGTACGCTAAATATATAGGGAAGGCATTTTTAAAATTTTTCGCACAATCTATTCCAAAATATCAGCTCCAAATAATCTAATATTAAATCGTATTATATGCAAATTAAAAAAAAGCACCTCTAATATTGGAATGTTATTATCTAAAAAATAATTTTTGGTTTGAATTTGTATACTATTTATATAGATAATTTTTTTAAAGAAATAATTGTTATTTCTCTGGAGGAAACTCTATGAAACCCAACCATTTTATTAATTTTTAGTCCTGTAATTATTAAATGTTACGGATATAAATATATTTCATTTTTACATTAATTAATTTCTCAAACTTTCAATATATTTGAGACTTTAAATTTTCTGAAAATCTTTTTTTTACAGCTTGATTCTTTCAATTTTATAATGTAGTTAAAAATGTGTTCAATATGTATTTTTGCACATGCTGAACTATATTCATTTTCAAACGAACACTATCAAAAGCAGAATTTAGCATGTCGCTATCAATCTATCTGACTTACAGTGCTATAAGGTAAAACATTAACACACCTTAAGTGTCACACCAAAACTGATAAAAGCACTGATCACAACAGAGGAAATACACGAAGGCAAATGGTTCAAAGTAACGATTGAAATTGACACATATTTATATAATCCATTTATACATAGCTTTTGTAAACTGCAAATTGTGATTAAGTATACCATAAAAAATTTAAAAATATTTCTGTTCTGAAATTTCCATTGTTAGCCAATCACGTAAAGTAAATATTTTAGTTGCTTTTAGTGCCCTGTCGCTACCCAAATATACTGGTTATTAAAAGTTACAAGCAAATATTTAATTGTTTAATTAAAGTTTATTTCCATTAGCTTGGCCTTAAATCGATTTCATATATTTTCTAAGCATACATATTTAATTAAATTTTTTATACTTAAACTTTATATTAATTTTATATCTACGTCATATTTTCATTGTAAAAAATAATAAAAATAAAAATAAATAAATAAGATGCTCCAGATATGTTAAATGAAAGAGAAAAAAACTAAAACGTTAATGTAAATTGATCGTTTAAAAGTAGATAATAAAAATGACTTCAATTTTCAATACGAACAAATATTGACAAAAACTTTAAAAAAAACCAGCTTAAAAGCCTTCAATTTTCAGCGAATATAAATATTTCACATTTCCTTTCAACCGAGATGTTCTCCATGAAAACATCAAGAGCATAACTGAAAGTAAAACGAATTAATGAGCAAATTAATGAGATAAACAATAAATGTGAACAACATAATCTATTACTTTGTTTTAATTAGGAAACATGAAACCAAACTAATTCTGAATTTACAACGTAAATAAGAGCAAAATATTCACAAAAATTGTTTTCATTATTCATTAAAGTAACTTTACATTTATTTATTATATGTAATATGATGTCTGTTAGTCCATAATGTCTTGCAAATTTTCGGTACAAAATATTTTTTATAAATATTACATAAAATGAAAATTATTCTCGTTCTGATGATGATGAAGCATTTAAAATTTCAAAAATGTATTTCTCTGCTGAATTCCAATTAATAAATAAAATGTTAATTATTTTTAAGAAAGGTGTAGTGTTGACTTCTACATAATGCTACTATTCTCAAGATGAAATATGTGTAATTAATTAAAAACACCCACACTGCAGTAAACAAATTTATATTTAATTAATTTTAAAATCTTTATTGTCATTTCCTTAATTATACTTCTCCTTATTTATAGGTGAAATTCTTCTTTTTAAAATGTAGAGACGTCAAACTTACTTATATCATTAATATCATTATAATGGTTAAGTAATTAATTTAAAGTTATAATTTGTTAGTAATTAGAATCAATTTTAGTAAAAAAGTCATTATGTAAATAAATATTCTATTATTGCTTTATTTTATGTTTCATGGGCGTAAAATGAATTTCTTAAGAATTAAAACTGCAAGAATTTTCGAATGAAGTCTATGCTACTTTTAAATGTGTAGTTGGTAAATATTACAAAATTGTGTAAGCGTTTTTCAAATTTGCCAACTATTATCCTTAAAAGCAAATAAAATTATAAAATAACTAATTAATTTGCGAAATGATTTAAATGTCTTTTAAAAATTATGTTAATTGTAAATAAATCATATAAAATAATGAGTTGGTATAAATTATTATAGGTATTTAAGTATAATTCATACTATTTATTCACGTATTATAAATAGAATTTCTTGAGTGGATTTCAGTTTTATAATTTTTAATTTCTATATGCTAATGAAGATTATAAAAGAAAACGATTTTTGTGACTTTTTTTTCCAATGAATCGCCATTTTGTTTTTATTCAACTAAAGTATTTAATGGTATTTTCTTGTTAGTTGGAAATATAATAAATTCAGAGAAAAAGTTATGTCTTATAATATTACATTTATTTTAATTGTAAGATTGTTTTAATTATTTATTAAAATAGCGGTTAATTTACTAATTATATGAAATATGATGCCTGTTTGTCAATATTGTCTTGTATATTTTCAGAACAAAATATTTTTTATAAATGGTTCAATGTTTTGAAAACGTTACGTCAAATGAAAATTAATCTCGTTATGATGATGAAGTAATTAAAATCAAACCGGTTCTCGTTAGATCACTGAAGTTAAGCATCATTGGGCGCGGTCAGTACTTGGGTGGGTGACCACCTGGGAACACTGCGTGCCGTTGGCAAATTTGGGATTTGAATGGTGGCCGAGTGTCTAGCGCTCTGGCGCTCGGCGCCACAGGTTTCGGGTTCGAATCCCGGCGGTGCCATGGATGTTTGTAGTGGTTCGGAATCCACTTTAAGCCGTAGGTCCCGGTCTTCTATGACTGTAAGAGCGTCACGGAGCAAAAGTCAGGCTTCTACCTACGGGTGCTCCATCACAACAGAAGCTGCTTCCTTCCCCTTCAATCATGAGTCCATATGGGCTCGTGGGCTTGGCCAGCCAAGTGGGATAAGAAACAACAACAACAAACAGTAATTAAAATTTCAAGAATTTATTTCACTTCTGAATTTCAATTAATAAATTGAATGTTAATAAATTTTAAGAATGTAAAACTGTTAACTTCTGCATAAAGTATTTTGTTCAAGAGGAAACATATGCAATTAATTAAAAACACCCACGCTGCGTTTCACAATTTTGCATTTAATTAATTTTAAAAATTTAATTATCGGTTCCTTAATTATGTTTCTCCTTATTTATCTGTGAATTTCTACTTTTGAAATTGTAGTGAAGTCAAACTTAATTATGTAATTAAAATCATTATAATGATTAAGTAATTAATTAGAGGTTATAATTTGTTAGTAATGTAGAATCAATTTTAGTAAAAAAGAAAAATGTCATAATTTAAATAAACATTCAGTTATTGCTTTATTTTATGTTACATATGCATAAAATGAATTTCTTAACAATTGGAAATGAAACAGTTATTGAATGAAGTCTATGCTACGTTAAAATGTATAATTGGTAAATATTAGAAAATTGTGTAGGTGTTTTTCAAATTCGAAAATTTTTATCCTTAGAAACAAATAAAAATCATAAAAAAACTACTTAATTTGTGGAAGGATTTCAATACAATTTAAAAATTATGTTAAAAGTACATAAGTCATATAAAATAAGGAATTGGTATAAATTATTTTATTAGAAAGTAATTATATTTAAGTATATTTCATAATATTTATTCACGTGTTATAGATAGAAATTCTCCAGTGGATTTTATAATTTTTAATTTCAATATGCTAATGCAGATTGATAATAAAAGAAAACGATTCTTTTAACTTTTTTCCCCGATGAACCGCCATTTTGTTACAACAATTTTTATTTAACTAAATTTAATGGCATTTTCTTGTTAGTTGGAAATGTAATAAATTCAGATAAAAAATTTTGCTTTATAATATTACATTTATTTTAATTGTAAGATTGTTTTCATTCTTTAATAATATAGCGGTTAATTTACTTATTATATGTAATATGATGCCTGCTAGTCAATAACGTCTTTTATATTTTCAGTACAAAATATTTTTAAAACTGGTTCAATTTATTGAAAATGTTACGTAACTGGAAAATTAATCTTGTTATGATAATGAAACAATTAAATATCAAAAATGTATTTCCCTGCTGAATTTTCAATTAGTAAATTAAATCCTAATTATTTTTAAGAAAGTCATACTGTTGACTTCTACATAAAATTATTTTTCACAAAAGGAAATACATCTAATTAATTAAAAACACCCATACTGTAGTAAACAGATTTACATTTAATTAATTTTAAAATCTTTATTGACGTTTCCTAAATTATATTTGTTCGTATTTACATGTGAATTTTTTCTTTTTAAAATAAGCGTAATCAAACTTACTTATTAAAATCGTGGTCATAATTGTTAAGTAATTAATTAAAACTTATAATTTGTTAGTAATTAGAATCAATTTTAGTAAAAAAACAATAATTTAAATAAATATTCAATTATTGCTTTATTTTACGTTCCATGAGCATAAAGAAAATTTCTCAA
The DNA here is from genome assembly GCA_021605075.1 of Caerostris darwini. Classification (NCBI taxonomy): domain Eukaryota; kingdom Metazoa; phylum Arthropoda; class Arachnida; order Araneae; family Araneidae; genus Caerostris; species Caerostris darwini. Next base: position 974,362 of record BPLQ01015685.1, read on the forward strand.
TAATTGGTGTCTAATAAAGTCTATGCTACGTTAAAATGCGTAGGTGGTTAATGCTAGAAATTTGTGTAGGCGTTTTTCAAATTTGAAAGTTATTATAATAAGAAACAAATAAAATTATAAAATATTAGAAATGTGTGTAGACGTTTTGCCAATTTATAAATTATTATCCTTAGAAACAAATAGAAATTATAAAATAACTAATTAATTTGCGAAATGATTTCGATGCTTTTAAATATTCTGTTAAATGAAAATAAATTATTTGCTTAGTAAATGTATATATTGGAATTTTATTGTTGAATAATTATATTTAAGTATCCTTCGAAAATAATTCATAATATTTATTCAAGCATTATAGATATAAATTCTCGAGCGGATTTCAATTTTTAATTTATATTTGTTAATGCAGATTGATGATAAAATCAAATGATTTTTGGAATCTTTTTTCAGTGGATTCTAAAATATTGCCATTTGTTAAAACAGTTTTTATTTAACTAATGTAATTAATGGCATTTTCTTGTTATATACTAGTTGGAGATGTAATAAATTCTGAGAAAAATGTTATGTCCTGTAATATTATATTTGTTTTTATAGTAAGAAGCCTAAATAAAATCCACATGTGCAATTAAGTGTTAATTATATTTAAGTATCATTGAATAAATAATTCATAACATTTAATCACGTATTATAGATTGAAATTCTCAAGTAGATTTCAGTTTTATAATTTTTAATTTCTATATGTAAATGCAGATTGATAATAAAATAAAGCGATTTTTGTAACTTTTTTTCAAAATGAACCTCTATTTTGTTTTAACAGTTTTTATTTCAACTAAAGTATTTAATGGAATTTTCTTGTTAGTTGGAAATGTAATAAATTCAGAGAAAAAATTATGCTTTTATAATATTACATTTATTTTAATTGTAAGATTGTTTCCATTCTTTATTAAAATAGCTGTTAATTTACTGATTATATGTAATATGATGCCTGTTAGAAAATAATTTCTTGCAAATTCTCGGTACAAAATATTTTTTATGAAGGTTCAATTTATTTAAAACGTCTTTATTTATTAAAACGTAAAATGTAAAATTAATCTCGTTACGATGATGAAGTAATTAAAATTTCAAAAATTTATTTCACTGCTGAATTTCAATTAATGAATTGAATGTTAATAAATTTTAAGAATCTCAAACTGTTAACTTCTGCATGAAGTATTTTTCCCAAGAGGAAATATATGTAATTAATTAAAAACACTCACACTGCATTTAACAATTTTGCATTTAATTAATTTTAAAAACTTAATTATCGGTTCCTCAATTATGTTTCTCCTTATTTATGTGTGAATAACTTCTTTTTAAAGTAAGCGAAGTCAAAATTACTTACATTATTAAAATTGTGGGCATAATGGTTAACTAATTAATTAACAGTAATAATTTGTCAGTAACTTAGAGTTAATTTTAGTAAAAAAGTCATCATTTAAAGAGACATTCTATTATTTCTCTATTTTATGTTCTATATGCATAAATGAAATTTCTTAACAACTGGATATGAAGTTGTTTTCGAATGAAGTGTATGCTACGTTTAAATATATAGCTGGTAAATATTAGAAATTTGTGTAGGCGTTTCTCAAACTTGTAAATTATTATCTTCAGAAACAAATAAAAATTAAAAAATAACTAATTAATTTATGAAATGATTTTAATGCCTTTTAAAAATTATTTTAAATGTAAGTAAGTCGTATAAAATAATGAATTGGTATAAGTTATTTTATTGGTAGGTAATTATATTTAAGTATAATTCATAATATTTATTCACGCATTATAGATATAAATTCTCGATAGGATTTCAGTTATATAATTTTTAACTTCTATAGGTTAATACAGATTCATAATAAGAGAAAACGATTTTTGTAACTTTTTTTCCAATGGCCATTTTGTTACAATAGTTTTCATTCAATTAAAGTATTTAATGGTATTTTCTTGTTAGTAATGTAATAAATTCAGAAAAAAGTATGTCTTATAATATTATATTTATTGTAAGATTGTTTCCATTCTTTATTAAAATAGCGGTTAATTTACTGATTATATGTAATATGATGCCTGTTAGTAAATAATTTCTTGCAAATTTTAGCTACAAAATATTTTTTATAAATGGTTCAATTCATTGAAAATGTTATTTGAAAGGAAAATTAATCTCGTTATGATAATGAAGCATTTAAAATTTTAGAAATGTATTTCCCTGCTGAATTTTAATTAATAAATTAAGTGTTAATTATTTTTAAGAAAGTCATACTGTTGACTTATACATACTATTTTTCACAAGAGGAAATAAATGTAATTAATTAAAAACACCCACACTGCAGTAAACAAATTTACACCAAATTAATTTTAAAATCTTTATTGCTAGTTCCTTAATTATATTTCTTCTTATTTATCTGTGAGTTTCTTCTTTTAAAATGAGTAAAATCAAACTTAATTATATCATTAATCATGGGAGTAATGGTGAAGTAATTAATTAAAGGTTATAATTTGTTAGTAAATAGAATCAATTTTAGTAAAAAAGCAAAGAGTCTTCATTTAAATAAACATTCAATTATTGCTTTATTTTATGTTCTATGTACATAAAAGGAATTTCTTAACATTTGAATATGAAACTGTTGCCTACTAAAGCATATGCTACGTTAAAATGTGTAGGTGTTAAATATTATAAATGTGCGTATTCGTTTTTCAAATTTGTAAATTATTATCCTTAGAATCAAATAAAATTTATAAAATAACTAATTAATTTGCGAAATGATTTCAATGCCTTTCAGAAATTATATTAAATGATAGTAAATATTTTGTTGATAAATGCGTTTTATTGACATTTTATTGATAAGTAATTATATTTAAGTATAATTGAATAAATAATTCACAAGATATATTCATTTATTGTAGATTGAAATTATCAAATGAATTTAATTTTTAAAATTTATAATTTCTCTATGATATTGCAGATTGAAGATAAAACCAAATGATTTTTGCAACTTCATATTTTCAATGAATTCTATAATATCGCCATATTGCTACAACCGTTTTTATTTAACTAAAGTAATTAATGGTATTTTCTTGTTATGTACTAGATGGAAATGTTTTAAATTCAGATAAAAAATATTCCCTGCATTAATATATTCATTTATATTGTAAGAAGTCCAAATAAAATACACTTGGGCAATTAGATGTTACTTCTATTTAAGTATCATTGAATAAATAATTCATAAGATTTATTCACTGATTATAGATTGCAATTCTGAAGTGGATTTCAGTTTTACAACTTTTAATTTCTATATGCTAATACAGATTGAGGCTAAAAGATTTTTAGTACTTATTTTTTTTTTCAATAAATTCTATAATATTGCCATTTTTCTAAAATAGTTTTAATTTAACTAAAGTAATTATTGGTATTTTCTTGTTATGAACTAATTGGAAATATAATAAATTCAGAGAAATAAATTATGTTCTATAATATTATATTTATTTTTATTCTAAAAAGTCCATACCAAATACACATGTGCAACTTTTACTTATATACAGCCCCTTTATATACAAAATTTTCCATTTATGACATATTTTACTTGTTTTGTCACTTGTATTTTTATATTTATTGCTTATTCATTATTTCTTAAAAATGTATGGGAAAATACATTATAGAATGACCTGAGACTATGATTCATTTCGGTTTAACAAAAACTTAAATTTATTACCTTAAAAAACTCTATAAAATAAAATAAGAATATGAAACATAATGAAAAATATATATGTTTCATATTCATATAAAATATAATGTGGAATCGAGAATATAATGGTTAAGTAATTAATTAAAGGTTATAATTTGTTAGCAATTAGAATCAATTTTAACAAAAAAGTTATCATTAAAATAAACATACCATTATGGCTTTATTTTATGTTACATGTACATAAAAGGAATTTCTTCATAATTTTAGACATGAAAGTGTTGTCGACTGAAGTTTGCCCTACGTTAAAATGTATGGTGGGTGAATATTATAGATTTGTGTAGGCGTTTTTCCAATTTCTAAATTGTTATCCCTAGAAACAAATAAAATTATTAAATATTAGAAACTTGTGTAGGCGTTTTGCGAATTTATAAATTATTATCCTTAGAAATAAATAAAAATTATAACTAATTAATTTTCGAAATGATTTCAATTCCATTTAAAAAATTATGCTAAATTAAAATAAGTTATTTGATAATGCATGTTTGTTGACATTTTATTGTCAAGTACTTATATTTACGTATCATAGAATAAATAATTTATAATATTTATTCACGTATTATATATCGAAATTCTCAAGTAGATTTCAGTTCTATAATTTTTCATTTCTGTGTGCTAACAAAGATTGATAATAAAATGAAACGACTTTTGGAACCTCTTTTTTTTTCAATAATATCACCATTTTGCTACAACAGTTTCGATTTAGTTAAAATTAATGGCATTTTACTGCTATGTACAAATTGGAAATATAATAAATTCAGAGAAAAAAAAGGCCTCTATTATTATATTCATTTATGTTGTAAGAAGTTCAAATAAAATACACGTGTGCAATTAAGTGTTAATTATATTAAAGTATCATTGTATAAATAATTCATAAGATTTATTCACATATTATAGATTGAAATTCACAAGTGGATTCCAGTTTTTAATTTTTACTTTATATATGCTAATACCGTTGATGATAAATGTAAACGATTTTTGCAACTTAGATTTTCAAGGAATTCTATAATATCGTCAATTTGATTCAACATTTGTTATTTAACTAAAAAAAATAATGATATTTTAATATTTTATATGCTAGTTGGAAATGTAATAAATTCAGTGAAAAAAATTATGTCCTGTAATATTATATTTATATTTATTGTAAGAAGTTCAAATAAAATACACATGTGCAACTTTTACATACAGCCCTTTTATATACAACTTTTTTCCCTTTATTACATATTTTTTTGTTTTCTTGTATTTTTATTTTTGTTACTTATTAATTATTTCTTTAATAAGTATGTCAAATGCATTATAAAATGACCTGATACTATTACTCATTTCATAGTAGCAATAAGACTAGCATCATTGAATAAATAATTCATAATATTAATTCAAGTACTATAGATAGAAATTTTTGAGTGGATTCCAGTTTTATAATTTTTAATTTCTATATGTTAAATACATATTGATAATAAAATCAAACGATTTTTTGGAACTTCGTTTTTTAAATGAATTTTGCAATATCTCCATTTTCCTACAACAATTTTTATTAGCTATAGTAATTAATAGCAACATAATTTATTTTTTATAGATGGCTGACTTATATATTAGTTGTAGTTTATAGAGTTTTTTTTCCCATTTCCATATGTGATTTAGACTTTATTTCGCCCATTAGATGGCGTTATGCATATCGGCAATTCTATATGCATTGAAAAAAACATTCTAATTTTTATCATTAATATATTTTATAAGGATACATAAAATAAATTTTTTTAAATATTTTTGTATCATTTTTATTGAAAAAGATGGCGTTAAAAACAGGATACATATTATATATCAATTTTCATTTTGTGTTTTTTATAATTCGCTTATGAGTTTTTATTGAAATTATATTCTCTTCCATTGCAGTTCGCTCGTACACGGTCCTGTACTCCGGAGAACTCCTCATTCACGAAACGCAGGAAAAGGACACCGAGTGGAGCTACAGGTGCCAAACCAGGCACAGGCTCACCGGGGAAATGGTGGTCAGTGTGAGCGCCGGCAAGATTACAGTCACAGGTAAGCTTTCAATTCTGTGTTCATTTTATATACTAACATAGAATAAGAATGACCTGAGTTTGACCTTCAATGGAGACGAGAAGACATATGCCCTTTGTCATTGTTCGACCATCGCGTCTCCCTCTCATCTCATAGATTGTATTGGTGCCTCTGTGAGGCAACTGTTGAATGAGGGGAGGACCGTTTACGATCTATTGATGCAGCATGATCTACTGGACTTGGTTTAGGATTCTAAATCAAGGGGATAAGCAACAACAAGCAGAATGCAATTATAGGTGCTTGTTTCTTCAAAACTTACCTTAACCCATCATTTCTGTACTAGAGTTAGCTCTGTGTCAATGCTCTGGCTGTTGGAATGTATTGTAACGTCTCAGCCTGTATTAGATCTATAACTGCTTCAAGAAGCGGGCCACTTTCAGATTCATCGGAACACTTTTAATTTTATTTAAAAACATATATATATAATATACAAAAAAATGAGCCTTTTTGAGCCTACGACGAATCTAAACTCCTGGTCTGCGGCAGACCTTAATTATTACACGGCGTGATTCATGAATCCCGAAGGGGAGCACTTTGAAAACATGCAGAAAATCTCCGTCCTATTCAGTCACTTCAGAGAAGAAAAGAAAGAAAGTAACAATTCTAGTCGACTCTTCGCAGAACTCGCTCCCTTCTTCACCAAAAATCTCCTTTTAAGGCAATCCGTCAGGAACGAAGGGGGGGTATTTCTCAGCAAAAAAACTAAAATTGCATGCAATATAGTATAACTACCCAAAATAAAGCTCGTCTGGTGTCAAATTTGCGGGATGGTTTTATTATATATTTGTCAAATAGCGTACATTTCTCTCTCCTGAGAATGAAATACCTTAACTCTCCTCCTGAGAAAAAATGCCTAAGTATATTACATGATGAGAAAATTATTTGCGATAACAATACTTCAAATATGACCTCTCCATTTTCTGTAAACTTTAAAGTCTGGAAAACAAATTAAAAAAATAAAAACCTTCAAAATAACTAATTATCTGCATATACACGTTGAAATTTATTTATTATACGTATATTACTATGACAAACTGTACGGAAAATGTAATAAAAGTACAATAAAAAATCAAAAAAGAAATTGGGCGAAGGCATGTTCTGGAATGCAAAACTAGTTTGTATAATAAAGCCATGATATTAGCATTAGATATTCATAAATTCTATGTACATCTTAGTCGATCCCTGAAAATAATGAACAAAAAATGGACAAGAGAATGTTCAGAAATATAATCAGCTGCATATTTCTATTTTATGACTTCATTATACAAATTTATAGCTGCTATATTTATATACATAAAGCCTTAATATTAATATTGAAATATTAGAACTCAGATGCGAAATTGATACAAACAACGCCATGAAAATAGTATTTGTTATATGTAACTTATGCAAAAATTAATGCAAATGGAATGCAAAAATTAAAAATGCAAAATTAAATAGAAAAATTAAGTAAAAATTAATTATTAAATGCAAAAATTAAGTTAAAAAAATAGGAAAAAATGTTAATGAATTTATTCAAGAAACCTACTCCTACAACGTTGCTATGTTTGTAGCGTAATGATTTTTGCCACTGCAACAATCACGCACTTGGCCTCTGTAATACTTTATTTTTATTTTTATATATACTTACATCAATGTTTCGCTATTGTGTAACTGTGTTAAACCAAATTATACTTGTATTTATTTATGTAAGGACTGAATATGAATATTGAAATATTAGAACTGAGTATGAATATTGAGGTATTAAAACTGAGATACGAAATTGATACAAAGAAAGCCCTGAAAATAGCATTTGCTATACATGAGTTTTTTATTTATTTCCGAGTAGTTACATCAAAAATAAAGATATAAAAGCAGAAAAAAATGAAATGAATTTATTCATCTGCTCTTACAATGTTGCTATGTTTGTCATTTTCCTTTTAGGGTGTTTAATGATATTTTGGCCATGCAATTATCGGTCCTTTAATGGCTTTATATTTTTTTCATTGGTAATGGATTATATAAAATTTATATATCCTAATACACTGAAGTGACAAAAGTCATGGGATAGCAATATGCAAATTTTCAGATGGCAGTAGCATCGCGTAGAACAGGTATAAATGCGTAGTGCTTTCGCAGAGCTTTCATTTCTGTTCAAGTTATTCATGTGAAGAGGTTTTGACGTGATGATGACCGCACTTACGGGAATTAACAGACTTTGAACGCGGAATGTTAGTTGGAGCTAGACGCATGGGTCATGCCATTTCGGAAATCGTTAGGGAATTCAACATTCCCAGATCCACTGTGTCAAGAGTGTGCCGAGAGTATGAAATTTCAGGCATAACATCCCACCATGGACAGCGCAGTGGTCGACCGCCTGCACTTAACGACCGAGACCGGCGACGTCTGCAAAGAGTCGTAAATTCTAACAGACAAGCAACACTGCGTCAAATAACCGCAGAAATCAATGTGGGACGTACAAGGGACTTGTCTGTTAGAACTGTGCGGAGAAATTTGACCTTCTTGGGCTATTCCAGCAGAAGACCGACTCGAGTGCCTTTACTGACAGAACGACATCGTTTGCAGCGATTCTCGTGGGCACGTGAGCATATCGGTTGGTCCCTAGATGAATGGAAAACCGTGGCCTGGTCCGATGAGTCACGATTTCAGTTGGTAAGAGCTGATGGTAGGGTTCGAGTGTGGCGCAGACCCCACAAGGCCATGGACCCAAACTGTCAGCAAGGCACTGTTCAAGCTGGTGGTGGCTCCGTAATGGTGTGGGCTGTTTTTTCATAACATGGACTTGGTCCTCTGGTGCGACTGGACCCAACATTGACTGGAAATGCTTATGTTCGGCTACTTGGAGATCACTTACAGCCATTCATGGACTTCATGTACCCAAACAACGATGGGATTTTTATGGATGACAGTGCTCCATGTCACCGGGCCACAACTGTTCGCGATTGGTTTGAAGAACATTCTGGACAATTCCAACGAATGATCTGGCCACCTAGATCGCCCGACATGAATCCCATCGAGCATTTATGGGACATCATCGAGAGGTCTGTTCGTGCCCAAAATCCTGCACCATCAACGCTTTCACAATTATGGACGTCTATCGAGACAGCATAGCTCAATATTCCTGCAGAAGACTTCCAACGACTTGTTGAGTCCATGCCACGTCGAGTTGCTGCACTTCGCCGGGCGAAAGGAGGGCCGACACGATATTAAGAGGTATCCCATGACTTTTGTCACTTCAGTGTATATATGCTTAGTTATCTTAGAACTTTGTTACACAAAATTATAGTTGTTCATATATATATAACTGAATATGAATATTGAAATATTAAAACTGAGATGCGAAACTGATAAAAACAAATAAAATTTATTTTCTACATCGCAAACTGATGACGAAATAACTTATATTTCGTAAACAGGCAGTGATATCATTCGAATATGCTACTGTATATTAAACTTTAAGCAATGGTTTCATTTCAGTGTCGTGTGATATAACACGTAAAAGTGAATCTTACATATGCAGTTTTATTTTTATTCTGTGATATTATATTTTTGTGTTTTTTTTGTCTATCCTAATATCCTATATCTATCCCATAATCTTAATTATATACAGTCCAGGCACATTAATGTGACCACCTGTCAAAAGCCAGAATAACCACCTTTGGCAGAGCGGACCGATTGCAATTCGATCAAGGTAATTAACGATTGAAATGCTTTCCGATGCTCTAGAACATTCTTTATATACACTCCACTGCATTGTGCTGCCACCTGCCTTTTGTGGATTGGTTATTTCACGTTGACGTCAAAAGTGTAGGTGGTGGTCACATTTATGTGACTGGACTGTGTATATATATATATATATATACATAATTAAAAGGTTGAATAGCAAAATTGTACTGGTAGATCGAAAAAGAACATTAAATTTGTACAAAATATGCAATCATTTCTATTCCTTTTTTTAAAATTTAGTTTCCTCCCTTGTAAAATATTATCATTTTTTTTTCTAAAAAAAGTATAAATGCTTTTTTAGTCATTTTTATACCATAATTGTATAATTATTATCTGTTGTATATTATTTTGCTTGATATCAACATTAACAGTCAAAACTATCACAAATTAATATATTTAACAAAAAAAAAATAATATTTTTATTGATTGATCAATAGACTCACACACTGGAACAAATATCAACATCAATATATGAAATGCGTTACTAAATGTGCCTGATTGGATCCAGTAATCTGTGTCATATATATTACTTATTCAGTCATATGTGTTATTTATTTGTTAAAAAGTTAAATTTTTATATTAAAATAAATATCATCAAAAATGAAATAACAATAAATATATTCAGCACAATGCTGTAATATTTATCCTTTAAATCTTATTTTTATACCAGTAAAATATTTTATAAAAACGTAATTTTTTTTATCAAAAATTGAATTCGTAGAAATGGAAAAGACTTTTTAAGATGAAATTTATTGGAGTAAAGATGATTTTATCTCAAATTATCTTGTTTGACATTAGGTTTATTCATTATATTTATCCCATTACCTTTAAAATCATTTCTTTTCGTTTTCTTATAGTTTTCACTCTTCTGAAATAATCTTTTTTTATTTCCAATTTCTTTTCATTGTTTTAAAAAAAGGATGACTGGTTTTTATTCATTTTTATTCAATGTTTGTATGATTATTATCTGCTACGTATTATTTTGAAATTTATATCCCAAAACGTTACTACATTACAAGTCTTAAATTAAAGTAGTTGTTAATATACCGACATAGAAATGGGGCCGTTGGTCTACGTATACTCGCAGGACGGCCAAATGAATTAACATTAATAAAAAGCAATTAAAATAAATACTAGGACAAACAACTAATTTACTTTTACCCTTTAATGAATACGAATAAATACTATTACAATAAAATTTAGGATTTTTAATATTTGGCAGAATAAATAAAATAAAAAAGTTTTATAGAGAATGTTTATAGAGAAATGTTTACAGAGAAGTATTCATAATATTTCGCACGCATACCTCAATCGAAAATATTCCTTTCAGTGTGTGGGCAGTGGGGTATCAGTAGCCTCATATCCTTTTTACCAAAAAAAAACGCTTACCGACCATTCCAAAGATGGACATAACTCTCCATTACCAATTATCCCTGGAGCCATTCTCGCAGCAAAAATTGTGCACCAGGCTCACGCACTATCGTAGATCGTTCGCTCTGCTTTCAACGGGTCTTCCTTTCTGCCCGCAAAAACTCCAAAAAAGAGATGGATCCCACCAAACCGACCGGTTCTTTTGGACCTGACCGTGTGACCGGGATGGGTTATCTACCATTCCTGGATTCATACAAAAAATAAAGGAAATACCCCTTACCCTCACACAACAGGATAATTACCAGTTACAACAGTAGTTATACAAGTTTTGTAATATTTTAGGCCTTAGTTATAGTTTAAAATCGAAACATTATTTTATATTTTATATAAAAGTAAATGTTTAGAAATAGACACAAATAAAAATTTAGTACTTGTAAAATTTAAATATAAACAGAAATGAAACATGTATTTTTACCAGGTGGGTTTTGTACAAGAAAGGAATTTAATACACTAGTTTTGTACATCCTAATTTGAAAAGCTGAAAAATATTTATGATAGAAATTTTGTATTGTCTTAATTGATAGAAATCAATTATTAACTCAGAAATCAATTAAAATAATTTTTGAGACCTGCAATAAAAATAATTTCAAACTTTGTACTAAAAAAAAATTCTATAAATATAAGCTACTTTTATTTAAATCAAATAATCAAAACAACGGTCCAATGAAATGTATTGTTAATGAAAAGATACAAAGGTTGAAAAACAAGAGTAGATAGATTTTTGGTGAAGTATAGTTGTTTTCTTATTATTTAGAAAGTGAAACCTTACATCTACCTACACATTGGCAAGAGCGCTATCTGTGGCGCTCAGGAGAAATGGTCAATAGGCCTCGAGACTCTCATACAAGAGTTAGTACTGCGCAACTTAAGTTCCCGCTGAGAAACGTTTAATTTATAGTATCTCATCCTAAAAGAAAATATATTTAGCCCAAATCTGCATATTAATTGGTTTACAGACTCTCACCTTGAGAGGTCAATGGAACTCTCACCTTGAGAGGAAGTATATTTCACGCATCCTGCGGGTAGCTGAGTATTGGATTTTCGGCTTAGAAGCGGAATCCTTCCATGAATCTATAATTATATGTGTTTAAATATTGTATACGTCTAATTGTATGTGTTTAGTATTTGTGCGTGTATACATGGAGCTGTGAGTTCTCCAACATGTGCCTCAAATGCTCAACTCAGCCACAGCCAATTACTATCTGATTGTCCCCTCTGCACACAATAAAAGTAGTTTTGGGAGGTATGTAAATGGGATAAAAGTAGTTATTTATTTTTAAACCTATAAAAATACCTAATAAAATTTTTCATTTGTAATTAATCTTTATTTGATAAATATAAATAAATAGTTAATCATATTAATAAAGTTTGAAAAATAATGCATTTTACTTTTTTGGGGATTAGTTTTGCCTAAACTGAATTAATTATTCAAGGATTGTATTATAATTTTCTGGTATATTTACTTATCAGTTGTCTGCGAACAATTTATAATCTTCCGATAAACCTAGTATTTAATACGTACTTATAATAAATAATTAAACCTTACTCATCTAACTAACATTTTCGATATAATACTCTTAACATAATACATCTTCAATTAATTAAAGTGCAATATTGTTTACTTAGTAACGCTTTAATTTGTTCTTAAATGTATTTTCTAATCCACTTAACAATATTGATAGTTCCTAGAAAATTGATAGTTTCTTTTTTCCGTTCGAAAGATATTAGTTTCTACAACTAATTAGATTATGGACGTCTTATGGATTAGACGTCTATCTTCCGCGCTTAGCAAATTAATTTAGATATAAATGAAACTTAGTTAAAGCTTTTTGTATACCTTTCATGTACATATTTAACAGATTTAATCATATATTTTATCCTTTTCAGAGACGAGTATTTCAATGTAGCAAAGAATGAAAAATTATTGGGCCTGGATGGCCGAGTGTCAAGTGCTCTGGCGCTCGGTGCCACAGGTTCGGGTTTGAGTCCCGGCGGTGCCATGGATGTTTGTAGTGGTTCGGAATCCACTTTAAGCCGTAGGTCTCGGTCTCCTATGACTGTAAAGAGCGTCACGGAGCCAAAGTCAGACTTCTACCTACGGGTGTTCCATCAGAACAGAAGCTGTCCCCTTCCATCCATCCTTGAGTAGTACTCATGAGATGCCCGTCCCGCACTGCAGGACACTGATGATATGTCAACAATGAAAAATTATTTCTTTGATACGTTTGATGATATTCTTTTTTCTTTTCCCTCTATTTTTGCTGATCCTTGTGTTCCTTTTATGTATAGTCGCAAACAGGAACTCAATGAATAATTTTAGGTTCCACTGTTTGGTGCCTTATGGGAGAGAAGTCGGAAAATTCCCACAAGAAAACCTATTGCCAGTGTGAGAAATTTATACATGATCTTAAAGTCACCATTTAATCTAATGAAATGATTCCAAACGACGAAACTAAAGTATCCGATTTCGAGTCATCAGACCACTTAGTGCGCATGTCACAATGGATGCATAAATAAGGCATATATATATGTGTATATATGTATACATATGTAATAAACAATATACATGACATGTATATATAATATAATTTTAGGGTCTCATGGTCGAGTGACTAGCACTGTGTGCCACATGTGGGTTCGAGTTCCGACCGCGCCATGGATGTTTGTAGTAGTTCAGAATCCACTTTAAGCCGTACGTCCTAGTCTAATATGACTGTAGAGTATTGGGCGTAGGGCTGACAACCCTACCCCTAAAAAATCAGCATCACGGATCCAAGTCAGATTTCTACCTACGGGTGCTATATCACAACAGAAGCTGCCCCTTTTCCCTTCAACCATGAGAGCACACGGGTTCGTGGGCTTGGTCTAGATGTTGCTGTCTAAGAAGTGAAATAAGAAAAACTATTCAACAACATTATAATATTTTTCTTTCTTCTTCATTGGTTCCAGAGCCCCATGGTGGGCCAAACAGGAAATATTTTTTTAGGGGTAGGGTTGTTAGCCCATGGCCAAAACTTTACAGAAATATTAGACCTGTATTTTAAACTGGATTCCCGAAACATCATAAACATATATGGCACTGCGGTGACTCGAACATGAACCTGTGGCCCCGAGAGCCAAAATATATAATACGTAAAATATTATTTGCAATATACGTGTATATATAATATATAATTTATATGCTTTTATACATATATATATATCCATATTTGTGCTTCTTATAGTCCATATATATGCATCACATGCTTATGCAATGTAATATACGTGTATTTACATTGTATAATAATAATTCTTCTTCTTATAATCTTTATAAATTAAAATCATGAAAGCATTACTAAACGTAATAGTTTCCGCATATAATGAATCCAATAATGACGCAAATATATACATTATGCCTTCACATTCCTATTCAAAATTACCTTCAATTATCTTAACGCAAAACTGCCCATTTAATTAGTATTAATGACTATTCATAATAATAAAAATATATTTCATTAAATCTTTTCATGCCTTTGAAAGACCCATCTCCTTTTGACCGAAGATAGTTCTTTACCAGATAAGAAATCACGCACGCTGTGATGATGAATATTATCAATAAGTAGTTCTCACTGTGCTCTGAATATCCAACTTAATCAATTTGTCATACAGGCTTGAGTGCTCCTTTTAGTGTGTAATTCAATACACCAGCTTTGTGGTTTCGCGGTGATTCAATTCAGAGATCTGACTGAGTTATTCCAAGTGGAAAAGCTCCACAAATTTCATGTGGCTTTGGGAAAATGTTAATGTGCTTCAAATGTCATTAGTATTTTGCGCGATATTCGAGATTGCACATAGTTACAACAATGAAAAATGGTTTATGGGGGATTATTGTGAATGAAATGAATTAAATTGTAGGCCTCGTTGCATATTTGTGAATAAAATTGCTTTAAACCTTTAAATAGATAATCCCAAACATATTCATATCTCATAGCTGTGGCTACATGAATAATCATCAAATATCATATCTCAAATTGTATTACTTTTTCGGCGCAATACTAGTTAAGTTGGGTGAATTTAGTTTAATTCGTAATTTAATTAATTTAATTTAGTAATTAATTTAATTTATTTTTTAATTCGTAATTTAATTAATTCTTTTAATTTAGTGAAAAGTTAGTATTTTTGGATACTTTGCAGCATTCTAAAGCAAATACGAGTTCATTATTGATATCTTATAAATGACAAAATCATTTAATTGCAATTCTATGTCGTTTCACAGACATTAGATTTGATGTGTCTTTTCTACATTGGCATAACAGCCCCATGGCGTGCCGAGGCCTTTGGCCAATTGACAGATTTTGAGACAGGAGAGGTTTTGTTTCACGGGTAGGGTTACCAGCTCTATTTTTAACTCTGCATTCTGATGGCCATGTGGCTAGCGCCCTTACCTTTGGTGCCACAAGCGTCACGTTCAAATCCTACCGGTGGCATGTATGTTTCTTTATTGTTAGAAATCACATTAAGGTGTATGTCTTCGTCTAATTAGCCTGAAGTGTGCAAAAATTGACCGTAGACAGACAATAAAACGGAACATAACTCTCTATAGTCATATTAGGCCAGGGACCTAAGGTTTAAAGTTGATTCCGAATCCCTACAAAAATCCATGGCACCGACGGGATTCCCACCCTAAACCTGTGTCATTGAGTTCTAGAATATTTAATACATACAATATTCATTACATCAAATGAATATGCAATGTAATAGTGTATATACAATGTAATTATATATATATATATGTATATATGTGTGTGTGTGTGTGTATATATATATATACCTATATAAGCTTCTTATATTCTTTATAAATTACGATCATATATCCATTACTGAGTGTAAGATAATGAATGCGCTAATGCACTAATGATGCGGGTATATTAATTATGTCTTCATATTCATATTCAAATTTTCGTTAATTATCTTTACACAAAACTGCTCATTTAATTAGTATTAATGACTATTCATGATAATAAAAATGTATCTCAATAAACCGTTTCATGCCTTTGAAAGATCTATCTCCTTTTGACCGAAGATAAGTTCTTATCCAGATAATAAATCGCGCGCACTGTAATCAAAAATATTATAAACAAGTAGTTCTCCCCTTGCACTGATTATCCAAAGCCAATCAATTTGTCATACAAGCTTGAGTGCTCCTTTAGTGTGTAATTCAATGCACCAGCTTTGTGGTTTCGCGGTGATTCAATTCAAAGATTTGATTGAGTTACTTGCATGAAATGAGTTAAGTTGTCTCCCTGGTTGCATATTGTTGAATAAAACGGTTTTAAACCCCTAAAGGGATAGTTCCAAGCATATTCCTATTTTAAAGTTGTGTTATTTCTGTGCAATATTAGTTAATTCGTATCTAAATGTACTTTTGATTCCAATGAAAAATGAATATTTTGGGTTTGCATGCATCATTTTAGTAACGTTAATCAAGTGTCGATTGATCATCGATCAAGTGCCATCCAGTGATTCCATTGTCAATCAATCTAGTATTTCTTTAAGAGTTCATTATTGATGTCCTATAAAGGGCAATAGTCATTTAATCGCTATTCAATGTCGTTTTACAGACATTTGATTGAATGCCCTTCTTATTCATTGGCGCAACAGCCCTATGGTGCATACAGGCCGTCTGCCTATTGGCAGATTTCGAGAAAGGAGATGTTTTATTTTTTCGCATAGGGTTGTTACCTCTCCCCCCATTGCTTTACAGTCATATTCGACCGGGTGACATCTATGGCCCTCTAGTAAATATTTGACCGGGACCTACATTTTAAAGGTGATTGTAAGCAAAATTGCTCATTTAATCAGTATTAATGACTATTCATAATAATAAAAATGTATCTCAATAAACCGTTTCATGCCTTTTAAAATCCATTCTCCTTTTTGGCCAAAGATAGTCCTTATCCAGATAATAAATCACGCACGCTGTGATTATGAATATTATAAACAAGTGGTTCTCACTGGGCACTAAATATCCAACGTAATCAATTTCTCATACAAGCTTGAGTGCTCCTTTAGTGTGTAATTCAATACACCAGCTTTGTGTTTTCGTGGTGATTCAATTCAAAGGTTTGATTGAGTTATTTCAAGTGGAAAAGCTCCACAGATTTCATCAAGCTTTTGGAAAATGTTAATGGGCTTCGAATGTCATTAGTAATTTGCGTGATATGGAGATTGCAAATAGTTGCAAACAATGAAAAATGACTTATGGGGGACTTACCTTGCATGAAATGAGTTAAGTTTTCGCCCTCGCTGCATATTTGTGAATAAAATGGTTTTAAACCCCTAAATGGATAATCATGAGTGTATTTATATCTCATAGTTGTATTTTTTTTGTGCAATATTAGTTCACTCGTGTGTGAATTTACTTTTAATTCCAGAGAAAAATTGTATATTTTTGGGTTATCTAAACACCATTCTTGTGACTTCAATCAAGTGTCGATCGATCATCAATCAAGTATCATGAAGGGATTTAATCGTCAATCAATCCAATCATTGTTGAATTATCTTTCACGTGTTCATTATTGATGTGCTATAAATGGCAACCGTCATTTAATCGCGACTCGATGTCATTTTATAGACATTTTCTTCATTGGTGCAAGAGCCCCATGGTGTGCCAAGTCGTTTGCATTCAGGCAGACTTCGAGACAGAAGATATTTGTTTTTACAGGTTAGTGTTGTCAGCCCAACGCTCTACACACATATTAGGACAGACGGAATATTAACCTACGGTATACAGTACGGTTAAATTTATTTTGCATCAGTCTAATTCGAATACGAATTCGTTATTGACGTCCTATAAATGGAACCGGTTATTTAATCGTGATTCACTGTCGTTTGCAGACATTTGAATTGATGTCATTGTTATTTTTCGTCATTGATGCAACAATACCTTGATAGGCCAAGGCCATCTGCCTACTGGCAGATTTCAAGAGAGGAGGTTGTTTTCTTTTTACGGGTTAGGGTTTCAGTCCTACACCCAACGCTCTCTACAGACAGATTAGACCGTGAACTTTGACTTAACTTGATTCTGAACCATTACAAACATCCATGGTACCACCGAGACTTGAACACGAAACCTGTAGTACCGATCGCCAGAAATACAGTATATACATTATTTATTACATTACATGCGTATGCAATGTAGTATACATGTATATACATTATACAACTAATAAGTTTTTATATGTATCCCTATTTATGCTTCTTATTGTCCTTATAAATTAAAATCTTATATCCGTTACTAAACGTTATAGTTTCAATTGATAATAAACCTTTAAACAATAAATATGCAAATATATTAATTATGCCTTCATATTCATATTCAAATTTCCGTAGATTATTTTTACACAAAACTGCTGATTTAATTAGTATTAATGACTATTCATGATAATAAAAATATATCTCATCAAACCTTTTCATGCCTTTGAAAGATCCATATCCTTTTGGCCAAAGGTAGTTCTTATCCAGATAATAAATCACTCACAGTGTGTTTATGAATATTATAAATAAGCAGTTCTCACCGTACACTTACTATCCAACGTAATCAATTTGTCATACACGCTCGAGTGTTCCATTTTAGTGTAATTCAATACACCAGCTTCGTGGCTATTCGATTCAGAGATTTGATTGAGTTATTCCAAGGGGAAAAGCTCCACAGATTTCGTCTGGCTCTCGGAAAATGTTAATGGGCTTCAAATGTCATTAGTATTTTGTGCCATATCCAGATTGCAAATAGTTACAAACAATGAAAAGTGACTTACGGGGGTTTATCTTGCAGGAAATGAATTAAGTTGTCGCCCTCATTGCACTTTGGTGAATAAAATGGCTTTAAACCAGTAAATGGATAATCCAGATTGCATTCCTGTCTGATAGTTGTATTTTTTTGGTACAATACTAGTTAACTCGTGTGTAAATTGGGTCAACTTGCATCATTCTAGCGACGTCATTCAAGTATCGATCGTTATACAATACTAGTTAACTTTAATGTAAATTTACTTTTAATTCCAGTGAAAAATGAATATTTGGTTTAACTTGTATCATTCTAAGGATAAAGCGAATTCATTATTGATGCCCTATAAATAGCAGCAATCATTGAGTCGTGATTCCATGTCGTTTAACAAACATTTGGCTCGATGTCCTACTTCTTCATTGGTGCAGCAGTCCCATGTTGGGCCAAGACCGTCTGCCTGTTGTCAGATTACAAGAAAGGAAGTGTTTCCTTTTTATTGGGTAGGTTTTTCAGCTCTACGTGCAACGCTCTGCAGTATTACAAGACCACACCTACTGGTTAAGGTGGATTCCGATCCAATACAAATGTCCATGGCATCGCCGGTACTCGAACTCGAAACTTGTATCACCGTGCTCCGTATATCATATAGTGATCTTGAAAGTTCTGGCGAAGAATCAGAGGATTGTATTTCTGATTAATTGGTTAATTAACAATTGGTTAAATTTACAATGTTATTCTATAATAAAATATTTGAAAAAAATTAAAATTGGAATTAATTAGTCATCCTTCTAACAATGTATATTTTCGATTTTATGTTTTAAAAAAAAATCGAAATAAAAGTTTATTTGAATAAAAAAAAAATGAAAAACTATTTATTTGAATTTAACCTGGTACATTTTCAAATCCTGGATAATGCATAATCGTGAAGCTCAATTATGTAGCATTTCCATACAAAAACAAATTATCTGGTCAAAGGTTTTTAATTATCTTAGGTCGAAGTTATTTTAATTATCTTTAATTATTTCTTTTATTTTCTTCTTATAAAGCAGTTTAAGATAATGTTAGTAAAATTAATCATGCTTATCTAATCTTTATCATGCAAAATATTTGATAAAGATTATGAAAACTTTTGCTACATTGTACCTAAATTAAATATAACGAAAGGAACAAAAAATTATTCAACAAAGACTGGAATATATTATTCAATAAAGACTGAAATATATTCTAAAGCTCGTAACAAGAATGTTTATATTTAATCTTCCTTCTTAAGCCTTTTATGTTACATCTTACAATGATTAAAGGGGACTGAAGTCTCTGTTTATCGATTTTTTCGCGAATGATAAGCTTAATTTTATGTATAAAGTAAAGCAGTATTATCCTACATCTTCATAAATGACAACAATCTCATTTCAGAAAGTAATCTTATTTGAGTTCTTCCTTGCAATTATTCACGTTAAAACGTAACATAACTCAAGGATTTGAGAGAAATGGAGAGAAGACATTTTCAGATAGACTATTTATCATTTTGTGCATTTCTTTTTTTTTTATTCTCTAAAGAAGTTTCTGTAATTTTCCTTAATCTTGTTTCATTTTTTTTTTCTTTTTGAGTGCATAAGATGAGTACTAATGTACAACTTCAATTGCATATATTAAATTTTATAAGGGTTTAATAATAAATTATGGATGGGAATTTTAATTAGCTATTATTCAAATTCGAATTATTGTATGAATGATAATTGAGATTGCATTATAAAATGAGAAAATAAAATAAAAATTGTAAATTTAAAATGTTTGTAGAAGGCCTCATAATTTTCTTTTGTTTTCCTATATACACTCATGTCCATAAATTAAGGATAATGAAGTTCATGCAAAGAAAGAGACAGAAGCAAAACAAATTTGACTTATTTGTAAAGTCTACTTGTTAAACAAAAGGTAAAGAGCAAAAAAGATGCTATATGTTTGACATAATTAATAAAAATTGCGATTTTTACTCCCTGGAGCAAATTTCAAAAAAGAACCTATTTACAAAAAACAGTATGACATGGTTAGTATGATGGTTAATATGGAGTATGTCCCCCGGACGATGCAATACAGGCCTTACAACGCCTAGGCATGCTGAGTATCAAATTATCAATGTGATCTTGGGCAATATTACACCACTCATCAAGCAATGCCCTCCAAAGTTCCGGTTGACAGGTGGGAGGGGGTTGACGGGCTGCAATTCGCCGGCCAAGCATATCCCACACATGCTCTATTGGATTCAAGTCCGGTGAGTATGCTGGCCAATCCATACGGGTGATATCCTCCAATTGAAAGAATTCGTCTACAATGTTTGCACGGTGAGGACAGGCGTTGTCATCCATAAACAGAAATTCAGCACCCATGGCGCCCCGAAACAAACGTACATGTTGTTCCAGAATGACATCCCGATAGATGCGGCCTGTCATCTTTACACTCTGAACATGCAGGTCAGTTCTGGAACCAAGAATAATTCCTCCCCAAACGAGCCATCCTGCAGCACCGTAACGGTGTCGTTCAATGGTGTTCTCTTGGTGGTAACGGGTACGTGGCGCTCCCCATATGAAAGTCAGGCGAGAATCAGACTGCAAACTAAACCTGGAATCGCCGGAAAACTTCACACCAAACCACTGTTGCGGTGTTCACAATGCATGCTCTCTACTCCAGGTTAATCGCAGGCGACAGTGAGTTGCGTTAAGTGGAACACATCTGACAGGCCTACGAGCATATAGACCAATGTGCCCTAAGCGTCTGTACGCGGTCTGACTTGAAACTGTCGTACCGGTAGCTGAAGAGAGCTGACGAGACAGGTCTGATGCTGTGCTCCGTCTGTTTCTTTTGGCAGTAACTGCTAAATACCGGTCCTCATTCATCGTTGTAACTCGGGGGCGACCTGTGCTGTAACATCTACTCACATTACCATCATCTTGGAATCGTTGCCAAAGCCGGGAGATGACACTTCGGGCGATTCCAAGTTCATCGGATACTTCCAGCTGGGAACGTCCACATTCCAGTCGTCCGATAATTCTACCATGTAAAAAATCATCCAAATGCTTCCTTTGTGCCATAACTACGCGGTTATTGCACTGAAAGGCTTTTAAAGCGCTTGTGAACAATTTTACTTCTTTGCCACCATTCCTTATGTACTCCTCTCTTACACTCTCGTCATTGTGACGTACTATCCGTGCCATCTGGTGGTTTCCTGTAATTTGCATATTCTTCTTCAAGATGTGTGTGATAATTCTACAGGTGGAATTTTTATTTTAGAGTTCAATTTCTGTGTGATTTTGAATTATCCTTAATTTATGGACATGTGTGTATATCTATTTAAGTGAAAAAGCCATAATGATTCAATAACAAGGATTCTGATTATGCTGTGCAATCCAATTGCGATTCCATGTCTTTCTACACAGTGTTGCCTCGATATCCTTCACTAAATAAAAATTATTTAAAAGTTGACTTTTATTTAATGCTTATGAACCTCTTATATTTACTTTCTGCTATTTTTTGCCACCGATTTTCAGTAATAACAGCAGCGATGAATAACATAGTAATCTTGAATGTTCAGGCGAGAAATCAGAGGATTATAGTTCTGATTCTACTTTGCCATCGAATTCGTTAAATTTATAATGGAATTCTCATAATAAAAAAATTTTAAAAATAAGAATGAAAGTTATTGGTCATCATTCTACTAATGCATGTTTTCAATTTTAGTTTTTAAAAAATCTTCTAAAATAAAAGTTAATTTGAATAAAAAAATAATTATCTTTGGTTAAATCTTAGAACAATTATTTTTCATTATGTTAGATTAAATCTTAGGTCAAAGTTTTTTAATTATCTTTAATTATCTTTTTTATTATCTTCTTATAAGCCTTTATGTTGCATCTTACAATGATTAAAAGTATAATGAAGACCCTTTTATCGATTTTTTTAGCGAATAATAACCTTAATTTTATGCATAAACTAAAGCAGCATTATCCTACATCTTCATAAATGACAACAATCTCATTTCAGAAAGTAATCTTATTTAAGTTCTCTTCCATATAATTATTCATGTAAAATATTAACATAACTCAAGGATTTGAGAGAAATGGAGAGAAGACATTATTCAGATAGACTATTTGTCATTTTGTGTTTTTTTTTTTTTTTTTTTTTTTTTTTTTTTTTTTTTTTTTGTCAATTCTGTAAAGAGGTTTCTCTAATTTTTCTTAATCTTGTTTCATTTTTCTACTTTTTTTCAGAACATCAGATGCGTACTAATGTATAGCTTCATTGTTGTATATATTAAATTACATACAATGTTTTATAATAAATCATAAATGTAATTTGAATTAGCTAGACGGTATGAAGGAAAATTTCATTATAAAAGGCAGAGAAAATAAAATAAAAATTTTAATTTAAAATGTTTTTAGAAGGCTTCTTAATTTTCTTTTGTTTTCCGATATACATGTATTTAAGTGAACAACCATAATGATTCAATAACAAGGATTCTAATTCTACTGTGCAATCCAATTGTGATTCCATGTCTTTCTACAGACTTTTGCCTCAATATCCTTCACTAAATAAAAAATTATTTAGAAGTGATGTTTTATTTAATGCTTATGAACCTCTTATATTTACTTTCTGCTATTTTTTGCCACAGATTTTCAATAATAATAGCAGCGATGTATCACATAGTGATCTTGAAAGTTCAGGCGAGAAATCAGAGGATTATAGTTCTGATTCTACTTTGCCACCGAATTCGTTAAATTTATTATGTAATTCTTATAATAAAAATTAAAAAATAAAATTGAAAGTTATTGATCATCATTCTAATAATGCATATTTTCGATTTTATTTCAAAAATTGTTCTAAAATAAAATTTATTTGAATATAAAAAACTGATTCTTTAAGAATTTAATCTAATATATTACCAATCATAGCACTCTCAAACAAAAACAATTTATTTGGTCAAAGTCTTTTAATTATCTAAATTAAATATAACGAAATAATAAAGTTCTAATGTAAAATATTTCCAAAAGACAGGAATATATTCTAAAACTCATATCAAGAATGTTTATATTTAATCTTCCTTCTTAAGCCTTTTATGTTACATCTTACAACGATTAAATGTGGAATGGAGTCAGCTTTTATCGATTTTTTCGCGAATGATAAGCTTTATTTATGCATAAAGTAAAGCAGTATTATCCTACATCTTCATAAATGACAACAATCTCATTTCAGAAAGTAATCTTATTTAAGTTATCTTCCATACAATTATCCACCTAAAACGTTAACATAACTCAAGGATTTGAGAGAAATGTAGAGAAAACATTTTTCAGATGAACTATTTGTCATTTTGTGCTTTTCTTCTTTTATACTCTAAAGGAGTTTCTGTAATTTTCCTTAATCTGGTTTAATTATTTTTTTCTTTTTTCTGTAAATAATATGATTAATAATTCACAACTTCAATTGTATATATTAAGTTTTATACAGGGTTTTATAATAAATCATAAATTCGTATTTGAATTAGCTAGATTGTATGAATGAAAATTGTGTTATAAAATTAATGAGAAAATTTTGAATTCATTTTGATTTGAATTGTTTTGTAGAAAGCTTCTAAATTTCTTGTGTTTTCTGATTTATATATGTATTTAAATAAAAAATCACAATGTTTGCAAAAATAAGGATTTTACAAGTTATTGCTTGGAATTGTATAATTTATGAGTTTTCGATAATCTAACAAATTATTTTATGTAAGAAACTAACTTGTAAATTTATTTACAAATGACAAGCAAAGGTCAAAGGTAATTCACTAATTTAAGTTCTTTTAATAGAGAACTTAAATGATATCAGATCATTAAATTTTTTTTTTTACGTTTTAAACTATTCTTTGGTATTTCGAATCACTATTATCAATCATGTATTGCCTAAGGCACTTACACTTTTGAATCTGTAATTAGTTTTAAATACTTAGGATCAGAAATTAATTATCATAATAGTATCTTACCTGAAATAAAAACATTATTGTGTCTGTCAATAAGGCCTTTTTTGGTTTAAAGCAACTGTTTAAATCACACTTCATATGCATAAAAACTAAATTCTTGTAATATAAAAGCTTATTGGACCTATTTTGTTCTATGGCTCTGAAACTTGAACTTTGGCAAGGTCTGAGGCAAGGCTCATTTGGGTACAGTTGAGCGGAAGACTTTAAGGGCCATTCTAAGAGTTAGGAAAATGATTGCTGGAGAAGAAATTTATAAATGCTATAAAGACTTAGATATTATAAAATTTATTAAGATCAATAGATTAAACTGGGCTGTCCATGTATTTAGAATGAATGACTTAAACCACAGGGACAAAAATGTAGAGGGATGGCTAGAGTTCTCATGGATGGGCGCAGTTGAAAAAGATTTTGTTGTACTGAAGGGTAAAAATCGGAAGATTATTGTCACCCATAGGAATGCATTGAAATCTCTTCAAGGAAAAGTTTGGCCCATTCTGGGCTATCGTGCTATTGATGATGATGATGGTGATCAATAATCATGAGAATTTCTAGATAACTGCTTTCATTAATATCAGTGAACTTTACAAGGGGCTTGGTGGCCGAGTGGCCAGCGCTCTGACGCTTGGTGACATGGATGTTTGTAGTGGTTCAGAATACACTTTCCCGGTCTCATATGACTGTCAAAGTATCACGTAGCCTAGTCAGATTTTTCACCCACATCATTCCCAAACTGTATAGGGAGACTCAGATTAAGGCATAATAGTGTGGTGTGGCGTAGTAGTAGTAGTAGTAAACTTAATTAATTTTAGTGAAAACATATTTTATTAAACAATACATTATTCAGTACCACCCAATGTAAAATGTATATTCTCAATAATAATGTTATGAAAATTCCATAATAATTCAAGAAGATTGTTTGGATAAGTTTTATATTAAATGAATCTTTCTTGCCTTAATTTAAAGTTGTCTGCTCTATTTTAATTTATTTGTTTCAACAATTTGTGTCAAAGTATAATTTATCTTTTCAGAATAAGTTAAAAATGTTTTTTTAGTTGCATACTTTTAATCTCTTGTTCAAAAATAAGATTTTTTAACAGTATTCAATTTTTACTATACATAAACTATATTTAAACTTTTTTCACTCGATTAGTGATCTAAACCTATCTCTTATGAGATTTAAAACATACCAAATACTTTTTGATAGCATAATAAACCAAAAATCAAGCAACTAAACTCCGGCTTCGAAGATTTAAGCTGGGAGAAAACAACACCAGGGAATAGCACAATTTGTGGAAACCAAATTGAAAGTCACCATTAAGTCCAGAGGCGTAAATCCTTTTCTCCCCAGAGAACTGTGTCTTACGGAAACGTGACACATTGGAAATATATGGCTGCCATTTCTACACCGCCTTTCTTACGACATCGCCACTTTTATGTCAAGATCTGAAATGTCTTCACTTTAATTATTTGTGCACTTGTGTTAAAGAAATAAAATATGATAATCATTAAAATAAATCATCAAGTCAAGCTGATTTTATTTTTTTTAACTAAATTGTTTAACTTTTTTTAATCTGTTGTATTAAGACTTCTTTTTTGGGGCTTCTATTTAATTTTTTATAAATCCAAGATAAAAGAAAATTTTCCTGTGTACTAAACTGTGTTACTTAAACTTTTCGCAGCAGTACACTAAATGTTCAGAAAGATTATTGTCTTTGACGTAAAATTAGCTACACCAATGCCTTCTTGGAATAATCATTTACGAAAATGTCCCAACGATCATACTTTTCGAAATTTTAAGTATTACTTATCAATTGCGAATTCCTTTTGGTGAAATATCTACGCTCATAATTCTTTGTTAATGTTTAATTAAAGTTGTTTTGTTTGAATGTACTGTGCATATTTGTTCATAACATCGACGTCACATGGATCCAAATCGTACAGACTGTGCCATTATGTTGGATGTACATATAACTTAACTTTACTAAAAAGAGAATTAAACATTAAAAAAGTATGTTTTTCATCAAGATCTCGAGTAACACAATAGGCACGAAAAGTAAACATATTTTTATAATATTTATAGGTTATTATATTATATTAACTAGATATGAATTTAATATGGTCAATTTCAACTTACATTGGCAGTTAAGCTGGCACAGTTTCAATAGATTTATGAACTGAAACTTTTGATTTGGAACTAATTGCAATTAGATTTTTTGTTTTTTTCAGAATTGTTCCAATAAGTTTGAAATTGAGAAAAAAAGGAAAATTACAAAATTGGAAATAACTATAGATTGATATTACCTTTTGAGCGTGATATTTTTTGATAATTTGTACTAGTAAAATACAATTTACTACTGCAATCACTTGTCGTCGTCGGAGGAAAGATACAGATAAATAATAATGTTTCTTAGTTTTGCCGTGTTGAAATGCGCCATCGAAACATCCTTCTATAACCACGAAAATTGTGTTTTCTTCATATAAATCATTTCATATGTTCATTTTTTTTTGTTTCTTAGTATAAATCAAAAAAAAAATTTTTTTATTTATTTCCAATGGCAGATTATGAACAGTTACAGCAAAAAAAAGAACAAAAAAATAAAAAAAAAAAAAAAATACATCACAACATGCTTAAACAGAGTTCATTAATCTAACAATAATGCCAAGTTGCAGGTCTTTGAGCCACTGTAAAATGTTACCAGGTGCACCACGGGGAGGTAGATCTTCTGCGCACCCGCACACAAAAAGGTTATTCTACTAAAAAGAGCATAAATGTCCAAAATAAATTAACACACATCTAAAATATACAATAATTTATGCAGCATTTTATTCACATAAAAATTCAGATTCCTGTAAAAATAATTTGTTTGCATTAGCTCTTGTATTAATTATTGTAATGCCACAGTGCCATCAATCAAGTACATTTCACTTTGGCATGACAATCTGTCTCTCAATTTGCATTGATTATAGTCGTTCAATTGGAAAAGGATTTTAGTACATGCCACCAGGGGAATTAAACCACCGTTATCTTCCATTCAACTACCATACACTGCAACAATGTCATGCTAAAATAACAAATCACATATTCTAATGGCATTATTAGCAAAAACCCTAATTCGAAACTTTGCATCGTTTGCTTAATTACGGAGCAAATAATTCTATTTTTAACGACCTATTCCCCCCGCCCTTACAATTTATACCTTTTTTTAATTTCCTTAATTTTCCCATTTATGTTTGAACGAATTATATCCTTACAACTATGACAATTTTATTGATTTCTTCTCCCATACATCCACAGATTCACTTTCCCTTCTCTAAACAAAAAATAAATAAATAAATGAAAAATTGAAGGAACTAAAAGACCAATAAGTTAGGAACGCGAGTAACTTTTCAGCCCGCACCATAAAGCTGAATTAATGTTCAGCTCATTTTTATTCAAACTCCCACAATAGGCCGACGCCTCGCTGCCAAAAAGCGCTTTTTCAACAAGCCGAAAGAGCAATATTCGAAGCCGAGATTTTTATGGTTTTCAGAACAGTTTCTTTCAATTTATAAACCTCTTTTTATGGCTTTCGAAGCTCTGTTGTTAATTAAAATAAATATTCGTGGCTGTTTTCGTTTTTGAGCCCAGCATGCTTTAAGGGCTCCAAAGAAACTGGAAATAAAAACGGTTTCGGGTAGTAAAGCAGAAAAAACAATACTTAAGTTTAGAGATATTATTTATGGAACTATTAAACTTTGAAACCAGAGACTGTCGAAATGGATAGTGGTGATAGATGGTGTAGGTTAAGTTTGAACTGTTCGTAGTAAAAAGAAAGATGCCCTGAAGATGACTCGCTTTTATTATTTGTAATCATAATTTTCTCAAAGAAAGCTTTCAAGTTTATCGCGTAGAAATAACTGTTTTCTGGACGCTAAATGATTATAAAGATTTATTTCAAAGGAAAGGTAATATTAGATTTTTTTTATCAATGCTAATTTTCACTTTCCTACTTCAATTCATCAACATATCAATCATTTGTTGGACAATTAATACTAAACTCCAGTGGATACGCGTTAGCTGATACCATAGAGAAAACATCAAAGTAACTTAATCTGACGAATTCAAACCTGCTGTGTCAAATCCTCATTGCCCTGCATTGTGAACGTTACTCCTCTATGGAGGGATATGATGCAGCTTCTGTTGTGATGGAGCACCCGTAGGTAGAAGTCTGACTTGGTTCTGAATCGTTGAAAAGGCGGCCAGTGGCTTCCAAAAATACTTTTAGGGTCACTTCCCCGCATTTGCGTATCGTATGGAGAAAACCCGTAAAACTTCCACCAGGTAGTCTGTCTAACGAGGCAAGATTTCAAACATTACAAACGCCATAAAATATCAACGTTTTTGAAACATTGTCTACCACAATGCTGCCACCGGATTGAACCTTAGCGCTAATGTTCACCAGAGCCAAGAGTTGGACGCTTCGTCTTCTTTCTCCCACTGAAACCGAACGGACTACGGATTTACTATGTTAAGTTGTAAGTATGCATGATACTATAACTATTGGTTCGGTTCATTTATCCAGGTTTGATCTTAAAAAGAACGATGAAAAATCAGATCTGTTACATGTCAAATAATTCCAGTACATTTCTAAATGAGACATTCTTACAGTTTTTTTTTATTGCGACATGTATTTTATAAGTTTAATGATCTCTTAATAATGAAGACATAACTTAAATCATTGTCATCCTCTTGAACGACAGAGAAACATAACTATCAGGAAACTTTAAATGTAACGAATTTATGTGTAACGTAGAAGAAAGAACCCCAAATGACCGATTCATTGCTCAGTGGCAACGTACTCCTCTAGTGAGCATTAGGGTTAAGGCTCAACTCGCTATTTCAAAGACACTGCTTCAAAAAAACGAGCAGACTCGAAGGCGTTTGTGATATTTAGCATCTCGCCTCGTTAGTCAGACTATCTGATAAGAGTTTTCTGGGTTTTTCTTCCATACGTTATGCATATACGTAGTTTTTTCCCCTAAAAGCCCTCATGGAAAGCACTGTCCCCCTTCTTCAGCGACTCGGAGGCCAATCAGATTTTTACCTACTGATGGTCCATAACAACAGCAGCTTCCGCTTCACCTATACCCGACCAGACTACACAAGGGGTGTTCGTCCCCAATACAAGCCACAGACGATGAATCACAGCAATACCAGACACGGCCAGTGGAATCGAACCTGAGACGATCAGCATGTTAGCTACTCACATTACCATTGTGCCATCTTTCAGGTCAATTTGACTTTGTCGTGAAAGTATGTTCTCGCAATTTGCATTGGTTACAATAGTTTAATGAGTAAGGGACTTAAGTGCATGAATGGGGGGATAGATCCTCATTATCTTCTAAGATCGAGTATCCCGGTTTGTGGAAAGAGTGACATTACAAAACACGAGTATCCTCGACTTACAGCATTATAGCTAGGCACATTACCAATGTATCATCATTATTGGCGCTACAGCCCCAAAAAGGAACCACGGTCGTCTGCCTACTGATATATTTTGAGACATGAGATGTTTTCTTTTTTTACGGAGTAAGGGTGTGAGCGCACAGTCATATTAAACCAGAGCCTGCGGCTCAAAGTGGATTTCGAACAATTAAAAACATTTTGGCACAGCCAAAACGCGTATCCAAAGCCCATAGCACAAGTCACTCCCCATAAGGCCCCACTGTACCATCTATCACTCCAATTTGTGTTTGAAGTAAAAATATGTCTTTCAATTTGCATTTATTATAGTCTTTTAACGAGAAAGGGACTTCAGTGCATGCCACCAGGGAGAATAAAAATCATCATTACCTTTAATTCTAACAACCATGCACTGCCACTGTGCCATGCTAAAATAAAAAAAGCAAATATTATAATGCCATTATTAGCAAAATTCCCAATTCGAAACTTGTATTGCTCACTTCAATATGCCTCGAATCTACACCTTCCATTTTTAACGACCTCTTCACCACTAGTCTTCTCTCCTTACAATTTCTAACATTTACTTATTTCCCTTAAATTTCCCATTTATATTTGAGCGAATTCTATCCCTACAACCACGACTGATTCACTGATTTCTTTTCCCATACATCCACAGATTCACTGTCTCTTTCTTTAAAACCAAAAAAAGAAGAAAAAATTAAGGAAATAAAAGACCAAATAGTCAGGAATGCGAGTCGCTTTTCAACCCACCTCACAATTCTCAACCCGCACCATAAAACTGAATTTATGTTGAGCTCATTTGTATTCAAACTCCCATAATGGGCCGACGACTCGCTGCCAAAAAGCCCTTTTTCAACAAGCCCAATGGGCAGTATTGGAAGCCGAGATTTTGATGGTTTTCCGAACAGTTTCTTTCGATTTACAAACCTCTTTTTATGGCTTTCGAAGCTTCGTTGTTAATTTAAATAAATATTCGGGGCTGTTTGCCTTTTTGAGCTCAGCATGCGTTAAGGCTTTCAAAGAAACTGGAAATAAAAACGGTTTCGGGTAGTGAAACAGAAAAAACAATACTTAAGTTTAGAGATATTATTTATCGCACTATTAAACATTGAAACCAGAAACTTTCGAGATGGATAGTGGTGATAGAGAGTGTAGTTTGGCTGTTCGTAGAAAAAAGAAAGATGCCCTAAAGAGGACTCGCCTTTACTTCTGTAAACATAACTTTTTCACAAAGTGATCTTTCAAGTTTATCGCATAGTAGTAACTGCTTCCTGTATTTTAACTGATTATAAAGATATATTTCGAAAAAAGGTAAGAGTGGATTTTTTATCAACGATAATATTCACTTATACTACCTCCACTGATAAACATATTAGTTAGTTGTTTGATCATTAATACTAAACACCAGTGGATAAACATTAGCTAATATCGTGAAGAAAAATCAAAGTAACTTAATCTGGCGAGTTGAAAAACCTTTTGTTGTCGTGTATAATCCTCAGTGTCTTGCAGAGTTGGACGATCATCGCATGAATAGTATATTCATGGATGGAGGGAAGAATGGCAACTTCTGTTTGATGCAGCACATGTAGGTAGAAGTCTGATTTCAATCCAAGTCGCTCAAAGAGGGAAGTGTCTTACGGGAGAACTTTAACGGTAAACAATCCCACATTTGCGCATCGTATGGAAGAAAACCCATAAAACTCCCACCAGGTGGCATCATTGTCGATGCGAGACACATTACACATGTTGTCACAATCGCCATTGAATATCCTCGTTTGTGTAAGAAGTGACGATAACAGGGACGACCAGTGCGGATTGAATCCGAGACGTTCAACATAATAGCATTACCACTTACCACATTACCATTAATCATTACCACTGTTCCATCATAATTGGCGTCACAGTACCATGATATGTCACGGCCGTCTGCCTAATGGCAGATTTCGAGACAGAAGATGATTTCTTGTTTTACGGAGTAAGGTCAGCCCTACACTCAACGCTCCGCAGTCTTTTTAAACTAGGACCTACGGTTCAAAGAGATTCCAAATTACTATAAACATTTAGGGTCCAGCCGGGATTAAAATCCGAAACCTGAGGCACCGTGCTCTTCAGTGTAAGTCACTCCGTCGTCAGGTCCAATTGTGCCATCAATCAGGTAAATTTATTTTTCACGTGAAAATCTGTCTTGCATTTTGTATTGATTATAGTTGTTTAACGAGAAAGGGATTTTAGTGCATGCCACCACGGGGAAGGAAATCTGATTATATCCCATGCTAACTACTATGCACTATCACTGTGCTCTGCTAAAATAACAAAGCACATATTCTAATGCCATTATTAGCAAAAAAAATTATTCCAAACTTTTCCAGTTCGCTTCATTATAGCGCATACCTACTCCTTCTATTTTTAACGACCTATTCATAGCCAGCCTTCCCACCTTACAATTTATAACTTTTATTTACTTTCCTTAATTTTCCAATTTATAGTTGAGCGAATTATATCATCACAAATACGACTGATTTATTGATTTATTTTCCCATACATCAACCGATTCTCTTTCTCTTTCTTTCAAACCAAAAACAGAAAGAAATAAAAATGAAGTAATAAAACACCAAAAACTTAGCAATGCGAGCCGCTTTTCAACCCACCTCATAATTCTCAACCCGCACCATAAAGCTGAATTTATATTGAGCTCATTTTTATTTAAACTACCATAATGGACTGACGCCTCGCTGCCAAAAAGCCCTTTCTCAACAAGACCAAAGAGCAGCAATTGAAGCCGAGATTTTTATGGTTTTCTGAACAATTTCTTATCATTTATAAACCTCCTTTTACGGCTTTCGAAGCTCTGTTGTTAATTAAAATAAATATTCGTGGCTGTTTTCCTTTTTGGGCACAGCATGCATTAAGTACTCCAAAGAAACTGGAAATGAAAACGGTTTCGGGTACTAAAGCAGAGAAAAATATACTTCAGTTTGGATATTATTTATTGCACTATTAAAAGTTGAAACCAGAAACTATCGAAATGGATACGGGTGATAGATAGCGTAGGTTAAGTTCGAGTGTTCCTAGAAAAAAGAAAGATGCCCTAAAGATAACTCGCTTTTATTTCTTGTAAACATAATTTTTCACCCAGTAAGATTTCAAGTTTATCGCATAGAAATAATTGTTTTCTGGGCGTTAAATGATTATAAAGATTCATTTCGAAGAACTTAAGGGTGCATTTTTTTATCGATACTAATATTAATTTATACTACTTCAATTGATCATAATATCTGTTATTTGTTCGGCGGTTAATATTAAACACCAGTAGATAAACATTAGCTGATATTGTAGAGAAATAATCAAAGTAACTTCATCTGGAGTGTTCAAAACCTGTTGGTATTGTGAGTAATCCTCAATATCCTGCAGCGTGGGACGGTCACCCCTTAAGTAGTCTACTCATGGAAGAAGGGATGGGGGGGGTAGCTATTGTTGTGATGAAACCCAGTAGGTAGAATTCTCACTTTGCTCCGAGTGGTTGAATGAAGCGGGTAGTACCTACGGGGAGGACTTTTAAAGGGAACTACTCCAAATTTGCGCATCGCATGAGAGAAAATCCAGAAACCCCCACCAGAAAGTCTCATTGTCAATGAGAGACACATAAGACACATTGTTGCAATCGTCCTCAAGTATCTCTTATTGTGGATAGAGGAGTAATAACAGACACGGATATTGATAATCGAATATGAGACGTTCAGTATGCTAGTTGGCACATTACAACTGTGCTACTTCTTTTCTTTTTTATTGGCGCAACATCCCCATAATGGGCCAAGTCCGACTGCCAGATTTCGAGACATGAGAAGTTTTCTCTTTACGGGATAGGGTTTTAAGCAGTATACCCAATCTTCCACAGTCATATTAGAAAGGCACCTACCGTTTAAAGTGGATTCCAAACCAGTAAAAACATTTATTGCACCCCTAAGATTTGAATCCGAAAGCTGTGGAACCTGAGTGTTACAGAGCTAGTTACTCTACCATCAGCTCTCACTGTATCATCAATCAGGTAAATTTGTCTTTGGACTGAAAATCTGTCTCGCAGTATGTGTTCATTATAGTATTTTTAACGAAAAAGGGACTTCAGTGCATGCCACCAGGATGAATGAAATCCGCATTATCTTCCATGCTAACAACCATACATGGCCACTACGAAATGCTAAAATAACAAAGCATATATTTTTATGACATTATTACCCAAAACCAAAATTCGAAACTTGCGTCGTTCGCCTCATTATGGTGTAAATCTACACCTTCCCGTTTTAAGGACCTATTTACCAGCAGCCTTCTCCCTTACAATTCATGAATTTTATTTATTTTCCTTAATTTTCCCATTTATATTTAAGCGAATTAATGTCCTTATAACTACGACTGATTTATTGATTTCTTTTCACATACAACCACAGATTCACTTTCTCTCTCTTTAAAACAAAAAAAATAATAAATTAAAGAAATAAAGGACAAAAAAGTTAGGAATGCGAGTGGCTTTTCAACTCGCTTCATAAATCTTAACCCGCACCATAAAGCTGAATTTATGTTGAGCTCATTTTTATTTAAACTCCCATCATAGTCCGGCATCTAAACTGTCAAAAAGCCATCTTACAACAAGACGAAAGAGCAGTATTGGAAGCCGAAATTTTTATGGTTTTCCGAACAGTTTCTTTTCATTTATAAAATTCTTTTTTATGGCTTTCGATGCTTTGTTGTTAATTGAAATAAATATTCGTGGCTGTTTTCGTTTTGAGCCCAGCATGCTTTAAGGGTTCCAAAGAAACAGGAAATAAAAACGGTTTCGGGTATTAAAACTGAAAAAAAAATACTTAAGTTTGGATATTATTTATCGCACTAATAAACGGTGAGACCAGAGACTGTCGAAATGGATAGGGGTGATAGACAGTGTAGGGTAAGTTCGATTGTTCGTAGAAAAAGAAAGATGCTCTAAAGTTTGTCCGTTTTTATTTCTTATAAACATAATTTTTCACAAAGGAAGCTTTCAAATTTATCGTATAGAAATAACAGTTTTCTGGACGCTAGATGATTATAAAGATTTATTTTGAAGAAAGTTAAAGGTGGATATTTTTAATGATGCTAATATTTATTTTATTACTTCAAT
This sequence comes from Caerostris darwini, assembly GCA_021605075.1. NCBI lineage: Eukaryota > Metazoa > Arthropoda > Arachnida > Araneae > Araneidae > Caerostris > Caerostris darwini. Next base: position 1,009,750 of record BPLQ01015685.1, read on the forward strand.
TGATCAACGTATCTATTAGTTGCTGGGCAATTAATACTAAACATCAATGGATAATCATTAGCTGATACCATAGAGAAAAATCAAAGTAATTTAATATGTCTACTTTAAAACCTGTTGATGTTGTAACTAATCCTCAATCTCATGTAGCGTGGGAAGGCCACCCCATGAATTGTCTACTCTTGGATGGAAGGAAAGGGGGTAGCTTCTGTTGCAATGGATGTATCTTAGGTAGAAGTGTGACTTAGCAACGAGTCGCTGAAGAAAACGAGCAGTACTTTCTGAACGAACGTTTAGGAGGATCTACCCTGAATTTGCGTATCATATGTGAGAAACTCGGAAAACTACAACCATGTAGTCGAACTGAAGGGGCTAGATGCTAAATATCATAAATACCATCGAATCTTCTCATTTTTTGAAACTATGTCTACAACAATGTTGCCAGCGGATTGTCTCTCAACCCTAATGCTCACCAGCTGCGCGCGTTACCTCTGAGCCACGAATCGGGCCTTTTTTCTATCACTTAAATCGAATAATGGGACATTACAGATTACGGATTTACTATGTTAAGTTGTAAGTATGCATGATAACTATTGGTTCGGTTCATTTATTACGGTTTGACCTAGGAAATAAAGATGAAAAATCAGATGTGTTACCTGTCCAGTCAATTTTTAAAAGTATCTTTCTAACCCGTTTTCTAATTTTCGCATCAATCTTCTAAGTTTTAATAACCTCTTAATAATGGCGACATAATTTAAATAAACGTCATCCCCTTCAATCATAGAGAAACATAACTTTCGGGAAACTTTAAATGTAAAAGTCTCGCAATTATGTGTTACATAGAAAAACGAAACAATTCCCGACTCGTGACTCTTGTAAACTGTGCCGCTAGTGAGCATTAGGGCTCACATTCATTCCGCTGGCGGCATTGTTGTAGACAATGTTTCAAAAAATGAGGACACTCGATGGCGTTTCTGATATTTCGCATCTGGCCTTGTTAGACAGACTACCTGACAGGAGTTTTCTGAGTATTGTTCTTTACGTTATGCATATACGGGTTATTTTACCTTAAATGTCCTCCCGGAAGGCACTTCCCTCCTTTTTCAGCGACTCGGAGGCAAATCAAAATTCACCTACTGGTGCTACAACAGCTAGAACGACATCACAACAGAAGCTGGACCTTCGCCCATCAATGAGCAGACTACTTTTTTGGATGTTCATCCTCATTGCAGGTCACAAAAGAATGTCACAACAATAGCATACAAGGCCAATGGAATCGAACCTGAGACGTGAAGCATGTTACCAATGCACATAACCATTGTGCTATTTATCAGTTAAATTAGACTTTGGCGTGAAAATCTGTTCTCTCAATTTGCGTTCATTATAGCCGTTTAACGAGAAAGGGACTTCAGTGCATGCCACCAGGGGGAATGAAATCCTCATATTTTTTCATCCTCTTTATCTTCCAAGATAATTAACATGCACTGCCACTGTGCTGTGCTAAAATAACAAAGCGTATATTCTAATGGCATTATTATCGAAAATCCCAATTCGAAACTTGTATCGTCTACTTCATTATGGGGCAAATCTACTCTTCCATTTTTAACGACCTATTCGCCACCAGGCTTTTCGCCTTACGATTTATAACTTTTATTTATTTTCCTTAATTTTCCCGTTTATATTTGAGCGAATTATATCCTCACAACTACGACTGATTTAAGGTTTTCTTTTCCCATACATCCACAGATTCACTTTCTCTTTCTTTAAAATCAAAAAAAAGAAAAAAACTGAAAGAAATGAAAGACGAAAAAGTTAGAAATGCGAGTAGCTTTTCAAACTCACCTCATAATTCACAACCCGCACCATAAATCTGAATTTATGTTGAGCTAATCTTTATTTAAACTCCCATAATGGGCTGACGCCTCGCCAAAAAGCCCTTTTTCAACAAGCCGAAAGAGCAGTATTTGAAGCCGAGATTTGTATGGTTTTCCGAACAGTTTCTTTCGATTTATAAACCTCTTTTTTATGGCTTTCGAAGCTGTGTTGTTAATTAAAATAAATATTCGTGGCTGTTTTCCTTTTTGAGCCCAGCATGCTTTGACGGCTGGAAGGAAACTGGAAATAAAAATGGTTTCGGGTACTAAACCAGAAAAAAAAATACTTAAGTTTTGAGATATTATTTATCGCACTATTAAATGTTGAAATCAGAAACTGTCGAAATGAATAGTGGTGATAGATGGTGTAGGTTGAGTTCGACTTTGTAGAAAAAAGAAAGATGCCCTCAAGATGACTCGCTTTTATGTCTTGTAAACGTAGTTTTTCACAAAGGAAACTTTCAAGTTTATCGCATAGAAATAACTGTTTTCTGGACGCTAGATGATTAGAAAAATTTATTGCGACAAAAGTTAAGAGGATTTTTAATCAATGCAATCTTTTTTTTTTTTTATTATTACAAATTTTTAACTATAAATGAACCAAACCAATTGTTATACTGTAATAGTTTAATAGTTAACTTTCGGGAATCTTTAAATGTAATGGTCTAATAGTTAGGAATCACAAACGAAGGCGCTTGTGATGTTCAGCATCTTGCCTCGTTAGTCGGACTACCCATTGGGAGTTTTCCGGGTTTTCTCGGGTATAATACTCTGGCCTTTGATACCGCAGCTTTCAGGTTCGAATCCTGGCGGAGGCATGGATATTTGTTAAATATTCGGAATCCATGTTAAAGTTTACGTGCTGGTCTAATTAGCATAAAATGACTGTGGAGGACAAATCAAACAAAACAAAACCCGTACCATATGCAAATGCGGGTTATTTCTCCCTAAAAGTAATCCCGGAAAGCACTACCCTCCTCTTTCAGCGACTCGGAGTCAAGTCAGACTTATACCTACGAGTGCTCAACAGAAGCTGACCCCCTACACCTCCATCCTTGAGTAGACTACTCTTGGTATGTCAGTCCGCGTTTCAGGACACTGAAGATGAATCACTAAATTTTCAATTAGAAGAAAACCAGAAAAACTCACTAAATTCTCAATGGAAGACGCTGTTTCTTAATTAAAATTGACTTGCAAAAAGCCACCAAAAACGAGGAGTCTCGTTGGCGCTTTTGATATTCAGCATCTTTTCTCATTAGTTAGACTACTAAGCAAGAATTTTATGGGTTTGTTTTCTCCCATACGATACGCAATTGCTGGCATGTTCCCCTAAATGTATCTCTGGGAGGCAATATCCTCTTTCCTCAGCGATTCGGAGCCATATCAGACTTCTACCTACAATTTCTCCGTAACAACAGTAGCTTCTCTCTTTCCCTCCATCCATATGTAGACTACTCATGGGATGTCCATCTACGCTGCACGATATCAGCATATAAGAAAACCAGAAAAACTCACTAAATTTTCAATTAAATACATTATTTCATGATTAAAATTGATTCGACCCATTGTTAAATGTTACTACTGTAATTAGTAATGTAAAATCAAAATATCCCCCTATACTTAAAAATAATGAACAATGTATTTTTAAACATTTTAATTTTTGTTAAATAATTAATACTATTAAAAAATAATTCATTAATATTAAGCTCCGTAATGAATATTAAATAATGCAATTTATTTAATAATAATAAATTTAATTTATTAATTAAATTATGTTACTTAATATAACATTAATTAATTTAATTATTTAATATTGTTCCTTATTTTAATATTTCATCAAAATATAAAAATCTTTTAAAGTAAACTGAAAGTATTATAAGACAGCACACGAAATACGTTCTATGTATCTCTAGTATACGGCAATCAATACTAAATTCAGAAAATGTAGCATTATTAACACGTTATTCAATTTCAGAAGACGCTGGAAAGATCCAACAATTAATTTTTGATTGACAGCAGCTTGAAAATCGATATAACATCTTAATCGACCTTGAAGCGTTTTAAAGTGTTGCCTATATTAAATCACTTTTAATAAATTTTGACAACCTGTCAGCATATTAAATTGCACTAACTCTTTTCAATTTGTATTGCCTTCATTTGACCTACTTAGCATGATTAAAAGTGTCATTGCTTATGCATAAGTATGAGATGGTCATTAGGGAAACTCTCTGAACTCATAAGCATCAAATGATGAATAACAAAAAACTGAATTAATGTAAAGGGACTTGAAGAGGATAAGATTTTATGGTAAATATGATCTTGCATTAGTCTGTTTCTGTAAATATTTTTTGAAAAATTATTAGAACGGAAAAAAATCAGTACTGCATGTTTTCTATTTGGATCGATCAACCATGATGTACAGTGCGGTAGATTTTTAAACATTATTTTACTCCCCATATCCTCCCTGTGTCCAATACTGCAACTTCCTACAAGTAAAATAAGGAAGGTTGGCAAATTTAATGAGAAAAAACTTTCAATTATCAATCATTTATAATTAGAATTATGAAAACTTTCATTTCAATATCATTTTTAAGCAAAGATCACCATACAAAAATATAAATTATATATTATATATTTTTGCTTGTTGCATTATAAACTCATGATTGCGAAAATTGCAACACCATGAAGGACTTACGCGAGTGAGCTGAAATTTTCAGGAAATGCAAATTAGCGCATGATATGCAAATGATTAGAATTTCAAATCCGTAGCCTATGCGTATGCTGAGCAGCGCCCTCTGAACAGCGGATGGATCCGAATAAATAGACGGCTGTAGCGAGGCGTTTATGGTTATCGGTGGTTATCTGCTAGTGGTAAACTTTAGCTCAATCATTACTTATGCCTCTTCGACGAAAGAGAGTGAGATTTGAACATCTTACAGAGTTTGAACGGGGAGAATCATCGGCCTTCGTGACGCTGGATTGTCTTATCGTGCGGAAGCCGCTCGTGTGCAGCGTAACAGCAGCATAGTGGTGCGTCTTTGGAAGCAGTGGACGGACGAGTGTCGGACAACTCGGAAATCTGGGAGTGGACCCCGAAATGTGACGTCAGCTCGCGATGATGGACACCTGGTCCGCATGGCGCTGACGGACCGTACAGCTTCTTCTAGACAATTGGCAGCACAGTGGTCAATAGCTACAGGTGTTTCATTGTGTGCTTCATCAATTCGTAGACGTCTGCTGCAGCGTAGACTGCGCGCAAGGACTCCTTTATACAGGATCCCTCTCACGCTAAACCATTGCCGCCTGCTGCTACAATGGGCCGCTCAGCATAGAGACTGGCGTGCTGATTGGCAGCATGTCGTGTTTTCTGACGAATCCCGCTTTAATTTGTGGTACATTCGTGGCAGACATTCAAAATTTGTTTGACTCCATGCCACGTTGTGTAGCAACACTTATTGCGGCGCGTGGTGGCTACACAAAATACTGATTCCGATCTCTTGTTATTGTTTGTTTGCTTTGAAAATTTAATCATTTATTTGTATCACTACCACTCAACTGTGTATTAAATTTCATTCAATTAAGACGATTCCTTCATGGTGTTGCAATTTTCACAAACATGAGTTTATTTAAAATTGTGATTTTTTTACATCATTAAATGTTTGGCAAAACTTTTTTTCTCGCAAAATGCTTCAGTCAGTACTGATAAATAAAAAACGAATCATTTAAAATTCTTTTAAGATACTTTATGGTTTATAAAGAATAATAGAAAAAAAAAAGCGAAGCTTTAATATAAACTCAAAATATGTCTATATATAATCATAATATAAAAAAGGCAATGTTATAATAAACTGTTTGAACTGAGACTATTTTTTATAATCAATTTTTAATTAAAATTATAATTTATATGTTTTGTTTATTGTATTTTATATAAAATTGTAATTATTTTTTACTTCATTCAATTGTTGAAAAAAAACATTTTCTTGTAAAATGCTTCAGTCATTTCTGATAAATAAAATACGATCCTTTTTAAACTCTTTTAAGAAACATTATGGTTTTACAATGGTTTTATGGTTTACATTATGGTTATTCTGTAAAAGAAAGCAAAGCTTTAATATAAACTTAAAAAATGTCAACTTATAATACTAATATAAAAATGGCAATGTTACAATAAACTGTTCGACTTGAGACTTTTTTTAGATGATTTACAAAATGTTTTCAACTTTTTTGAATAATCTACATTAATTTAAATTTAGAAAGAAAACTTTATAGGAAACTGTATAGGAATAAAACACAATGGTATATTTATCTCTACAACAAAAATAGCTTTTTATCATAAAATAAATATAAATAATAGAGCAAAAAAGTATATGTCTATACAAAAATAAAAATTCAATTTTTGGAGAAAATAAGAATAAAAGGAAAGCACGTTATTCGCATTTTATAACCCCCCCCCCACCCCCCAAAAATAATAACATTGAAAAAAAAAAGATATGAATACAAGTTTCGTAAACACTTTTCATCCCTGTATTGAAAGTTTGACAAGATTGTTTATTCTTGGATGGTTTTAAAGGAAGAAAGTATATTTGATTCAAAGCCTTCGTTCGAGGTATTTATTGATCTATAAAGATACTTGAGGCGAAACCAACAACAAATTGGTGTAAATATGAAAAAAAAAAACTTTTTTATGCAATTTCAATGCCATAAATTTGAAAGAAAAAAGATTTATCTGTACAATAAGTTATATTTTTATAAATAGCTTTTTATAGTCTTTTTTGAGTGTGGACTTTTTATAAGAGACTTTTCAATATCTTAAAAACCATAGTAACAAAAATGAAATTCTTTGTCAAAAATGGATAATTTTAAAGATTTGTTTTAAATAAGCAATGCGTTTTTTTTATACAAAACAATAATATCCATTCTATATTATTTATACAAATATTTATACAAGGATAAAGGAACGATGAATTATAATGAACTAGGATATTTATTCTATATTATTCATACAAGGATAAAGGAACGGTGAGTTACAATGAACAATGCTATTTATATATTATTCATACAAGGATAAAAGATTTATTAATTTCAATGAATAATGATATTTATTCTATGTTATTCATGTAAGAATATGATATTCATGTAAGGATAAATGAACGCAGAATTACAATGGACAATGATATGTATTCTATAATATTCATAGAAAGATAAATTAACGATGAATTACAATGAACAATGATATTTATTATATATTATTCATACCAGGATAAAGAAACGATGAATTATAATGAACTAGGATATTTATTCTATATTATTCATACAAGGATAAAGGAACGGTGAGTTACAATGAACAATGCTATTTATATATTATTCATACAAGGATAAAAGGTTTATTAATTTGAATGAATAATGATATTTATTCTATGTTATTCATGTAAGGATAAATGAACGCAGAATTACAATGGACAATGATATGTATTCTATAATATTCATAGAAAGATAAATTAACGATGAATTACAATGAACAATGATATTTATTATATATTATTCATACCAGGATAAAGAAACGATGAATTACAATTAATAATAATGTTAATTCTATATTATTCTTATAAGGATAAATGAACAATGAATTCTACAAATTAACATTAAATTAATTACAATTCTACATTAAAAGTCCTTTAAATGATTGTGAATGAACATTTAGAATATTTTATGAAAACAAATTTATTATACTTGCAATATACTGTTTGAATGGAGACTTTTTTTTTTTAATTAATTTGCAAATTGTTATGCCATTTTGAATAATCCACTTTTATTTAAATTTAATACGAAACATAAAGTATATTTATTTCTACATAAAAAACATATTGCAAAATATAGAGAATAAAGCAAAATAGTGTATGTCTGTACAAAAATGAAAAAAAGTTCAATTTTTTGAAGAAAATAAGAATAAAGAAAAAAACGTTATTTACATTTTGCAGTCCCCCACCCCTCCCCCAAAAAATAATAATATTGAAAAAAAAAAAAGATATTAATGCAAGTTTCGTAAACACTTCTCAGACCTGCATTGAAAGTTTGACAAGATAGTTCATTCTTGGACGGTTTTTAAAAGGAAGAAAGTATATTTTGATTCAAAGGTTTCGTTTGAGGTATTTATTCATCTATAAAATACTTGAGGCGAAACCAACAACAAATTGGTGTAAAGTATGGGACAAAAAATTTTCATTTTAAACAATGTTACTTTTTTATAAATAGTTTTTTATAATCTTTTTAGAGTGTAGAGACTTTTTAAAGAGAATTTTCAATGTCTAAAAACCATAGTAACGAAAGAGGAATTGTTTGCCTCACATCAATACTTTTAAGGATCTGTTTTAAATAAGCAATGCGGATATTTATACAAAACCATGATATTTATTCTATATTATTCATACAAGGAATAAAAGAACAATGAAGCACAATGTTCGAGCCCCGGCAGTTCAATAATTGTTGTTTGTAGTGGTTCGCAATCCAATTTCAATCGTAGGTCCCAGTCTAATATGAGTGTAGAACGTTTGGCATAGGACTATAAAATTACATGTAAAAGATTAATTATTAATCCACTGTTAATATCACAATGTCCTTTTTTATTAAATATCACAATGCAAAGTTGTAAATTATATTGTACAAGTTTTGTTTGTTGTATTATATATAAAATTGTGTTTATTTTTTTACTTCCCTAAATTATTTAAAGAAAGCGAGATTTGAATATAAATTACAAAACTGTCTACTTATAATACTGATGCAAAAATGTTACAATAAACTGTTTGAGTTGAGACTTTTTTTATAGGTAATTAACAAATTATAAATTTAGAAAGAAATCTTTTAGATCACCGAAGTTAAGCATCATTGGGCGCGGTCAGTACTTGGGTAGGTGACCACCTGGGAACACTGCGTGCCGTTGGCAAATTTGGGACCTGAATGGCCGAGTGTCTAGCGCTCTGGCGCTCGGTGCCACAGGTTTCGGGTTCGAATCCCGGCGGTGCCATGGATGTTTATAGTGGTTCGGAATCCACTTTAAGCCGTAGGTCCCGGTCTTCTATGACTGTAAGAGCGTCACGGAGCAAAAGTCAGGCTTCTACCTACGGGTGCTCCATCACAACAGAAGCTGCTTCCTTCCCCTTCAATCATGAGTCCATATGGGCTCGTGGGCTTGGCCAGCCAAGTGGGATAAGAAACAACAATTTCTACAACAAAATTATATTTTTTATATTAAAATAAATATAGAGAATAAAGCAAAAAAGTATGTGACTATACCAAATATAAAGAGAGTTCAATTCTTTGGAGAAAATAAGCATAAAAAAGAAAAGCATGTTATTCACATTTTGTAACCCCGAAAAAAAAAAAATAATATTAAAAAAAAAGATATTAATACAAGTTTCGTAATCACTTTTCACCCCTGTATTGAAAGTTTCACAAGATAGTTTATGCTTGGACGGTTTTTAAAGGAAGAAAGTATATTTTGATTCAAAGCCTTCGTTTGAGGTATTTATTGATCTATGAGGATACCCGAGGCGAAATTCACAACAAATTGGTGTAAAGTATGAACTTTTTTTTTTGCAAATTTCAATGCCATAAATTTTAAAGGGAAAAATATATATCCGGACAATAAGTTACATTTTTATAAACAGTTTTTTTGTAGTATTTCTAGAGTGTAAATACTTTTTTAAAGAGAATTTTCCATATCTAAAAAAACATAGTAACGAAAAAGGAATTGTTTGTCACACATCGATAATTTTAAGGATTTATTTTAAATAAACAATACGCGTTTTAAACAAAACAATAACATTCATTCTCTATTATTTAAACAAATATTTATACAAGCATAAAGGAACGAGGAATTTCAATGAACAAAGATACTTATTCTATCATTATATCATACAAGGATAAAGGAGCAATGAATTACATAGAACAAGGATATTTATTGTATAATATTCATATAAGGCCATAAATTTGAAAAAAAAAAAAAAAGATATATCTGTGCAATAAGTTACATTTTTACGAATAGATTTTTATAGTCTTTTTATAGATTTTTATAGTATTTTTAGAGTGTACATTTTTTAAAGAGAATTTTCAATATCTTAAAAACCATAGTTAAGATAAAGTTATTGCTGTTCTCACATAATTTTAAGGATAATTTTAAGGATTTGTTTTAAATAAACAGTGCGTTTGTTTTGTGTAAAACAATGATATTTATTCTATATTATTCATATAAGGATAAAGGAACGATGAATTAATTCAGCAATGATGTATAGTACAGTAATAGAACAATGTTTATAATGATGACATGGAAATACGTTATGGTATGTTATGTATGGGGCCTTATGGTTGAGTGGCTAGCTTTCTGGCGCCAGGTGCCACAGGTTTTAGTTCAAACCCCGGCAGTGCTATGGTTGTTAGGAATCCAATTTAAACCGTAGGTCCCAGTATAATATGACTGTAGTGTGTTAGGCGTAGGGCTATAAAATTATGTGTAAAATAAGTATTAATAATAATTTCTTAATATCACTATATCCTTTCTAAATTAAATATCACAATACAAAGTGTAAATTATATTGTATAAGTTTTGTTTGTTGTATTACGTATAAAAATGTGTTTATTTTTTTACTTAATTAAATTGTAGAAAGGAAAAACGCTTTAATATAAATTTAAAACAAAATGTCTACTTATAATACTAATGTAAAAATGGCTCTGTTTAAGTTGAGACTTTTTTTATAAATAACTTACAAACTGTTGTAACGTTTTTGAATAATTTACTTTCATTTAAATTTAGAAAGAAAACTTTAGGTAAAAACACAATGGTAGATTTATTTCTACAACAAAACTATGTTTTCTATACCAAAATAGAAATATAGAGAATAAAGCAAAATAGTGTATGTCTATACATAAATAAATATAGTTCAATTTTTTGAAGAAAATAAGAATAAAGAGAAGCACGTTATTCACATTCTGTAGTTCCCCCACCCACAAAAATAATAATATTGAAAAAAAGATATAAATACAAGTTTCGTAAACACTTTTCATCCCCGCATTGAAAGTTTGACAAGATAGTTTATCCTTGGACGGTTTTAAAGGAAGAAAGTGTATTTTGATTCAAAACCTTTGTTCGAGGTATTTATTGATCTATAAAAATACTTGAGGTGAAACCTACAACAAATTGGTGTAAAGTATGGAAAAAAACTTCGTTTTTTGCAATTTCAATACCATAAATTTGAACGAAGAAGAGATATAACTGAACAATAAGTTGCATTCTAATAAATAATTTTTTATAGTTCTTTAAAAGTGTAGACTTTTTATAAAAGAATTTTCAATATCTTAAAAACTATAGTAACGAAAAGGAATTATTTGTTTCACATCGATAATTTTAAGGATTTGTTTGAAATAAACAATGAGTTTTTTATACAAACGAAATATTATGTCTTCTATATTATTCATACAAGGATAAAGCAACGAGGAATTACAATGAACAATGATATTTTTTCCATATTATTCATACAAGGATAACGGAACGTTGAATTATACATTTAAAAATCTTTTAAATACATTTGAGTGAACATTTAAAATATTTCATGAAAAAATTAGTAAAATATTGTGTTACTTTTTTTTATGTTACGAAAGGATTTGTAGCCTTTTGTAATTATTTCAATTTATTAATTTATTGTTTCACTATATTATTTACTATTTCAATATATTATTTATTTGTAAATATTTAAATTATTTATTTAAGAAGAAAACAAAACCATCTAAATTAAAGAGATTTTTCTTAGATTAACTAATTTAATCGTTTTATTTTAGTTTCAATTTCTAATAAAAACACATTAAATATAAAGAAAACCATACTTCCTCATTCATGAAAAAGCCATTTATTATCAAATGTAGTTGATGTCAAAGTAGAAATTTGTTTGCAATGTGCTTTAGGTATTATTTGGTATTTCATAATGAAATATTGTAAAGGTATAACCATGGCAACTATCAGGCGATTGCTTTGATTCAAAATATTTGCACATAAATCTCATCCATGCTCTTCAATTGCCATAGAAATGGAATCCAGAATACCAGCCAATTACTGATTATCCTGCTGCCGATTTGTATTTTACAGATTTACATCCATTGTAAAGGATTGTTTCATTCAATGAAACAATCCTTTATAAAATGTTGCAAAGCAAGTTGTTTTATGCTCAAGTTGTATTTATCTAGTATGATACTAATTAAATAAACATATTTTTAACCAATTCAATAAAAGAATATCGTCCTATTAATTTCTATTATGACATATTTAAAAAAAGTAAAAAAGATTCTTGCGTTGAGTTGTATAAGAAGTAGTAGCTAATTTGTATTTTAACATATATACAGACATTGTAAAGTATTGTTCCCTTTCAGTAGTATAAAATGCCACAAATCAACAGTTGTTTTGTGTTTAAGTTGTATTTAGCTAGTATAATACTAATTAAATAAGCATATTTTTAACCAATTCAATAAATGAATATCGTCCTGTTAGTTTATATAATGACAGATTTACAAAAAGTACAAATGATTCTTTTGTTCAGTAGTAAGAAAACAAATTGATCTAATTGGTGATAATTGTTCTAATTAATCATACAAATTGATCATAATGTTCACAACATATTTTTTATACAACATGGACCACATGATAACATCCAACCCCACATAATCATAATATAACTAGCTTAAATTTCCCAATGATGGAAAAAAATAGAACGAAGAATTAATGAATATTATAAAGTTATGTATTATTTCGAAAAAAAGTATTATTCTAAAATATTATAAATATCGTAGATAAAATTTTTTATATTATTAAATATTTTATAGATTTTTTCAATATATATATATATAGATAGATAGATAGATAGATAGACATAATATACATCCGTTACGCACTTTCTGAATTTCCAACAAATCAAAATATTTAGATGTTGAACTAACCACTACTACCTTTAAATTCCGCATTTTCTCGTATTCTATTTTATTCTATTATTTATCTCTGTCATAAAATTTCTTGCTGTCTCGAACATTTTTTCTTAGCCCCTGTACGTTGTTAACCAGACGTCTTTTGGTGATGTGAGATGTTTATGATTTCATTCGCTCAGACTGCTTTAAATTTTCAGATGTTTTATTGCTCAGATGCTTATTTATTTAGATATTTTATTGCTGTAAATTTTTCACAGTTCCTGGATATGTGTGTGAATTTCGATATTCAGTGGTTTCCAAGAGCTGTAATCAAACTCTTCAATTTTCTCAAACAGCCATTTTAATAAACTAAGTAAAATTACTAGTGACTTTTGGTGGAATGGACCTTCCCGGGGAATCCCAATGGATTTTCAATTTATTGAATTGGTTCCATCCATACTTCTATACCAATGAATTTTCAGTTCTTTGAAATTGTTCCATCAATGGATTGGATCTATCAATTCCAATGGATTTTCAATTCATTGTAATGGTTCCTTACATCCATTTATACCAATGGATTTTAAATGTCTTGTATTGGTTCAATCAATCCATCTATGCATGGAATGTGTACCATCCATGCATCAATTCCAATCAATTTCCAATTTAAAGAATATTAAATAAAATTTCATGCCATTAATAAGAAAACGCTTACATATAACCATGCAACCCATATAACGCAAACATGTTTATATACACTGAAGTGACAAAAGTCATGGGATGTCTCTTTATATCGTGTCGGCCCTCCTTTCGCCCGGCGAAGTGCAGCAACTCGACGTGGCATGGACTCAACAAGTCGTTGGAAGTCTTCTGCAGGAATATTGAGCCATGCTGTCTCGATAGACGTCCATAATTGTGAAAGCGTTGATGGTGCAGGATTTTGGGCACGAACAGACCTCTCGATGATGTCCCATAAATGCTCGATGGGATTCATGTCGGGTGATCTAGGTGGCCAGATCATTCTTTGGAATTGTCCAGAATGTTCTTCAAACCAATCGCGAACAGTTGTGGCCTGGTGACATGGCGCATTGTCATCCATAAAAATCCCATCGTTGTTTGGGTACATGAAGTCCATGACTGGCTGCAAGTGATCTCCAAGTAGCTGAACATAAGCATTTCCAATCAATGTTCGGTCCAGTCGCACCAGAGGACCAAGTCCATGCCATGAAAAAACAGCCCACACCATTACGGAGCCACCACCAGCTTGAACAGTGCCTTGCTGACAGTTTGGGTCCGTGGCTTCGTGGGGTCTGCGCCACACTCGAACCCTACCATCAGCTTTTACCAACTGAAATCGTGACTCATCGGACCAGGCCACGGTTTTCCATTCATCTAGGGACCGACCGATATGCTCACGTGCCCACGAGAGTCGCTGCAAGCGATGTCGTTCTGTCAGTAAAGGCACTCGAGTCGGTCTTCTGCTGGAATAGCCCAAGAAAGCCAAATTTCTCCGCACAGTTCTAGCAGACAAGTCCCTTGTACGTCCCACATTGATTTCTGCGGTTATTTGACGCAGTGTTGCTTGTCTGTTAGAATTTACGACTCTTTGCAGACGTCGCCGGTCTCGGTCGTTAAGTGCAGGCGGTCGACCACTGCGCTGTCCATGGTGGGATGTTATGCCTGAAATTTCATACTCTCGGCACACTCTTGACACAGTGGATCTGGGAATGTTGAATTCCCTAACGATTTCTGAAATGGCATGACCCATGCGTCTAGCTCCAACTAACATTCCGCGTTCAAAGTCTGTTAATTCCCGTCGTGCGGTCATCATCACGTCAAAACTTTTTCACATGAATAACTTGAACAGAAATGAAAGCACTGCGCATTTATACCTGTTCTACGCGATGCTACTGCCATCTGAAAATTAGCATATTGCTATCCCATGATTTTTGTCACTTCAGTGTATAATAATATAAAATAATACGCTTATAAAACATCATAAAAAACAAACACCCATAAGAATTCTAATACACATAATTAAATTTACCCAATTTCAATGCAGATTTAATCCAATGAATTTTCAATTCCATGCATCTATTTTGATTGATTTCCGTTTTCCTTTATAAGCCTCAAATGCAATTTCATTATGCAAATTAAAAACGTTTATATGTAATCACTTTAAAATAAAATAAGTTCAAAGATTAAGTTATATCAATATTCACTAAGCATTCTAATTCAGTACGAAAAGCATTAAATATATAACATAATACCATATAAAACAAACATGTATATATCAAAATATTAAAAAATACGATTATACGAGTATAACATCATACAAAGCAAACACTCATACACCTTCTAATCTACCATAGATAAATTTATCTATAACATAAAGTATTATTGCTTGAATTTTTCTAGAGCATTAAAAACAATGCAGATTCATTTATATCTCTTGAGGATTACACTTACATGAAATTTGCAATTACAATTCTGTTTGCTATCAATTAGAAATCTTAAGCTTTTTCAAATAACAAATAATCTTAATGTTTCTGGTTCTAACAAGTGGAATTCTCACAACATAATGAAAAATCCTTTTACTTCGGAAGCTTTCAAACTCATTAAAATTCAGTTTGATGTCTTGGATCAGTTTGTTGTTTGATCACATAGATGAGTTGCTTTACCATTTCTTTTCTTTTACCGAGATTGCTTCTATTCATCTATGCGTTTGTATACTGTCGAGAAAATTACCATTAAACCATCGCTCCTTGTAATAAAATAAATAGATTAAGTCTGGCAAAATATTTACTAGATTTTATCTAAGATACCTGAATATAAGGAAAGAGTTTACCAATAGTTGTACGATTTTATGAGATCCCAATGTTTTGTACAATATAGGAATTTAAGATTAGATAAACCAATCATATAATTGATTTTTGAAGAATGGTTTACAGAAGGAACAATACATGTCTACGCAGAATCTTTTATTTTAAGAAGATTGAATTTTAATGAGATTCAACTTCCAAAAGTTTTATTATGTTGGCTCTATATATTATATATAAATATATATGCATATATATTACACTGAAGTGACAAAAGTCATGGGATAGCAATATGCAAATTTTCAGATGGCAGTAGCATCGCGTAGAACAGGTATAAATGCGCAGTGCTTTCGCAGAGCTTTCATTTCTGTTCAAGTTATTCATGTGAAGAGATTTTGACGTATGATGACCGCACAACGGAAATTAACAGACTTTGAACGCGGAATGTTAGTTGAAGCATGGGTCATGACAAATTCCCAGATCCAGTATCATGAGATAGCACTTAACGACCGAGACCGGCGACGTCTGCAAAGAGTCGTAAATATGTGGGACGTACAAGGGACTTGTCTGTTAGAACTGTGCGGAGAAATTTGGCTTTCTTGGCTATTCCAGCAGAAGACAGACTCAAGTGCCTTTACTGACAGAACGACATCGCTTGCAGCGACTGCACGTGAGATCGGTTGGTCCCTAGATGAATGGAAAACCGTGGCCTGGTCCATCACGATTTCAGTTGGTAAGAGAACAGGTGGCGCAGACCCCACGAAGCCATGGACCCAAACTGTCAGCAAGGCATCAAGCTGGTGGTGGCTGCAACTGCGTGATTGGTTTTGAAGTGGACAATTCCAACGAATGATTTTCGACCAGAGCATTTATGGGACATTCGAGAGGTCTGTTCGTGCCCAAAATCCTGCACCATCAACGCTTTCACAATTATGGACGTCATCGAGACAGCATAGCTCAATATTGAAGACTTCCAACGGTTTTGACGTCGATGACTTGACCGACACTATATTAAGGGTACATGACTTTTGTCACTTCAGTGACTGAAGTGGAATTAACAATATGATTTTTCAGATGGCAGTAGCATCGCGTAGAACAGGTTAAATGAACGCAGGAATGTTTCAGTTATTCATGTTGATGATGACCGCACTAACAGACTTTGAACGCGGAATGTTAGTTGAGCTAGGCATGGGTCATGCCATTTCGGAAATCGTTAGGGAATTCAACATTCCCAGATCCACTGTGTCAACAGTGTGCCGAGAGTATGAAATTTCAGGCATAACATCCCACCATGGACAGCGCAGTGGTCGACCGCCTGCACTTAACGACCGAGACCGGCGACGTCTGCAAAGAGTCGTAAAGTCTAACAGACAAGCAACACTGCGTCAAATAACAGCAGAAATCAATGTGGGACGTACAAGGGGCTTGTCTGTTAGAACTGTGCGGAGAAATTTGGCTTTCTTGGGCTATTCCAGCAGAAGACCGACTCGAGTGCCTTTACTGACAGAACGACATCGCTTGCAGCGACTCTCGTGGGCACGTGAGCATATCGGTTGGTCCCTAGATGAATGGAAAACCGTGGCCTGGTCCGATGAGTCACGATTTCAGTTGGTAAGGTTCGAGTGTGTCGCAGACCCCACGAAGCCATGGACCCAAACTGTCAGCAAGGCACTGTTCAAGCTGGTGGTGGCTCCGTAATGGTGTGGGCTGTTTTTTCATGGCATGGACTTGGTCCTCTGGTGCGACTGGACCGAACATTGACCTGAAATGCTTATGTTCAGCTACTTGGAGATCAATTTTAGCTATTCATGGACTTCATGTACCCAAACAACGATGTGATTTTTATGGATGGCAATGCGCCATGTCACCGGGCCACAACTGTTCGCGATTGATTTGAAGAACATTGTGGACAATTCCAACGAATGATCTGGCTACCTAGATCGCCCGACATGAATACCATCGAGCATTTATGGGACATCATCGAGAGGTCTATTCGTGCCCAAAATCCTGCACCATCAACGCTTTCACAATTATGGACGTCTATCGAGACAGCATGGCTCAATATTCCTGCAGAAGACTTCCAACGACTTGTTGAGTCCATGCCACGTCGTGTTTCTGCACTTCGCCGAGCGAAAGGAGGGCCGACACGATATTAAGAGGTATCCCATGACTTTTGTCACTTCAGTGTATATATATAGATATATTGCAACGTCTCGGTCTATACTAGACCTGTAACGACTTCAAGATTAGCGCCACTTTCACGTTCATGGGAACACTTTAATTTTTTTTACAAGTACTATATATATATATATATATATATATATATACATGAGATCTGGGTTATTATACAAAGAAATGAAAAATTAAAAATAAAATTTGATCACAATGCACGACTAAAGACAATCCTTCAGTAGGTGTGTCAGCTTCCCTCACTTCTCTATAGTAGATCTTTCTCAGCTCGTGATCTATAGCTCCTCACGATGGGATAACTCATACTTTAGTTCATATTCAATCTGTAGTTGTTTCGACTTGTGAAGGTCGCACATACATTCACTGAGACCCATTATGCATGATGCCGAATATCTGCTGTTATCTTTGAGTGACAGACTGTTCTCATTAGAACCAGAAACAAATTGCAATGTAGTATAAATATCCACAACAATGGTTATCTGCTTTCAAAATTGAGTGGTGGATTGTTATTAAGTCAAATTATATACATTCCTTTCTTCTAGGAATTCAATGCCAAAACTCTTCCCGTGGGAAAAAAATGCTACAATATTGCAAATATATATTTATTTATCATGTATTGACCGATTGCGCTTTTAAAGTTTTTCACAGGATACATATTTAGGTTTAATTTATCTCTTGAAACTTAAAATCTACATAGAATTGATGTAAATACAGTCATTATTTAGAAAATGGATTTCTTAAAGAATGATTAATGTTTCATAAAATTATTGATCTTCTGGGATTAACTTTCAGACAGATTGATCGTCATAAATTGACCATCACCCAAAACTATTTTGAAATACTTATAAATCAAATTTTTTTTAAGGTACTGAATGTCCAGTACAAAACGACCTATAGTAAAATTCCTTTCCACAATTCATGTCAGGTGTTTGTTAACATGGTTGAAAGGACAGTTACCGGATTCTTTACATTTAAAATTGAATTTGTAATTCGTCATGGCAATGAAATCAAGAATTTTGAGTTTTAGAGTAGTTCCTTTATAAGGGTTTCATTTTCGCTTTAGACAAATCCTGTTATATGTAGTATTTTAAACAACATTTGAGATAAAGTAGCATCTGTGAGCATACATCTCAATGCACCAAGTCAAGTAAAGTCCAAACAGTTACCGGAATTATTTCTTTTAAAATATAATTTGTAATCCGTCAAAGGCAATGAATTCTAGAATTTCGAGTTTTAGAATAGTTCCTTTATAAATATTTCACTTTCGTCAAATTTTGTTATCTATAGTATTTTAAACAGAATTTAAATAAATTAAGATATAGTATCATCAGAGAACATAATCTCAAAGTACCAAATCAAGTCAAGACAGTTACTGAAATAAATTTAAAAATATTTTGGTATTAATATAGAAACTAATTTGATTAAATAAATTATTAATGCAAATATAATATTATTAAAATAATTAAAATTTGTTTCGTTAGAACCGTTGTATTTATGATCCTATAAAATAATTCTTATATACTGCTTAAAATCTTTCAAAATGTTTGGGTTCATCTGATATATTTTTAAAATATGTATTATAAATTTCTTAAATATAGGACAAAAAATATGAATAATATAACAATAAATTTTATATTTTTTTAAAAAGAGAATTTGTCTGTTTAAAAATATAGGATTCTGAAAATTGCTAAAACAATGCCTTTGTATTTTATATTTAGAAACTATAAGGTTAAAAAAAGTCAAATTCAGTTTCTCAGAATTTGTTTTTTTATCTGAAGAGGGAGTAGCCAATTAAATTATTAAGTCAATAATCAATTAAATTATTAAAGCTTTTATATAATTAGCAAATAACTAATCATATTTTGTAAAAGTTCGATTTCCAATTATTTGGTTAAAGGATCATTTGTAAAAGTATTTAAAATGGGTAATGACGTCATAAAGTCTATCTAATTGTAACATTGTATCTAATTGCCTGATTCTAACATCTAACATTGTATTTAGCATCTATATTAATGTCGATTTTATATTTATTTAAACTAATACCTATATATATATATATATATATATATATATATATAACTCGATATTAACATCTTTATTACAATTTGTATTTGTATATTTTGGCATTTGTAATCCAGTTAAAATAATCTTCTATTACCATCTATAATTTCAGTATATTTTTGTTATATAAATTCGCTCAAAAGATTCGGATTTCTTTTGAGGTATTTATAAGAAGAAGAGTCAAAAAGAATTAAATGCTTTTTTAAAATATGAATTCAATTCTGTAAGTAAAAGAAAACAAATTTATTGATAAAATTTCCAGTTCTTCCACAATATATCACAACATCTACTTCAGCAAATAGTACCATGTATTCATACTGAAACCTCACGTATTGAATCAAGATTTTGTTGCAAAACCGCAAGTCAATAAAATAGCAAAAACATTACCCTGAAGCAACCTATTCAATTCTATCTTTATTTGGTTTAAATTCGAATGTTCTTAAAACTTTTATGAATTTTGCTGATAGAAAAATTCCTAGAAGGACTTACATGATGGTGAAGGACGATGTCGAAACAGCTTTTGTTCAATCCAAAATTCTGAACAGATTTACCAATATTTTATTATTTTTCTATTTATTCTTGAAAGAATTAGAAATATTTATTGAACTCTGATTTTTTACTTCAAATGGAATGAAGAATTTAATAGATGTTTATTTACGCAGCATAAATCATGTAAAATATATGTATAGATGTAAAAGGTTTTTTGTGATTAGTTTTCTTTTTTTTATATTTAATTGGAAATTTTTTTTTAAAACATGTATGAGCTTCATTTGAAAAAAAAAAAAAATATTTTATTTACATTTTTAGATGTCTTCTTTTCATATGTAATAATGATACAGTCGATTGTGCATAATGTTTATAGATATATATCATTATTTCACTATTCATTATTTCATATATGAATTCATTTTCTCTGAATTTAATTTTTCATCTGTGATTAGCTAATAATCAAGTAAATTATTAAAATCTTTATTTAATTACAAAGAATTAATGATTTTTTTATTGCAAAATTGAGATTTCAAATTATTTAGTTCAAGTATCATTTGTAAAAAGTAGTTTGAATGGTAAATGACACCATAACATTCTATATAATATCTATATTAACATCCATATTAATATCTATATTAATCTAATATATAATATCAATATTTATATCTATATAAATATATATCTCTCTATATTAAAATCTTCATTCCAATCTATATTTGTATATTTTGACATTTGCATTCCAGATAAAATAATCTTTTACTACTATCTATAATTTTATTATATTTTTGTTATTTAAATTCTTTCAAAAGATTCGGATTTCTTTTGATGTATTCATAAGAAGAAGTTTCAAAAGAGAAGTAAATATATATATTTTTAAATATGATTTCAATTATATAATAAGTAAAAGGGAAAATTTTATCGAAAAAATTTCCGTTTCTTCCACAATGTATCAAAATATCTGCTTCAACAAATAGCACTATGTATTCATAATCAAGACCTCACATATTGATACAAGATTTTGCTTCTAAACTGCAAGACACAATATAGTAGCAAAAACAATACCCAGAAGCAGCGTATTCAATTCAGTACAATTCTATCTTTGTTACGTCTTAAATTCGAATACTCCTAAAAAATGGTGGAAAACAATTCTTCGAAGGATCTACAAACAATGTTGAAACAGCTTATGTTCTACTTATGTTATATTCAAAAGCTCTGAACAGATTTTCCAATATATTGTTATTTTTCTATTGATTCATGAAAGAATTGGAAATATTTATTGTACACTGATTTTTCGCTGAAAATGGATTGAAGAGTTTGATAGATGGTCATTTAAGGAGCATAAATCATATAAAAGATATGTAAAGATGTAAAAGGTGGGGTTTTTTATGAATAGTTATTTTTTAAATTTAAATGGAAAGCTTTCTTTAAAAATATATGAACTACATTTAAAAAAAAAAATGAGTTAGTAATTATTTTATTTATATTTTTAGACGTCTTTTTTCAGATGTGATACTAAGACACTCCATTGTGTATAGTGTTTGTATTTATATAAAAAAAGATAATTTTGTATTAAGGTGTCTGTCTTGCCTGCATCTTGTATAATTACTACTAATGTTAAAAAAAAGTTCGTTTTATTTCTCTGAATCTATTTTCTTTCATTTGATCAGTAGCCTATAAATAAGTAAATTATTAATGCTTTTGTTTAATTAACAAATAATTATTATTATTTTTTATTTTAAAAATTGCGATTTCCAATTATTTAATTCAAGGATCATTTTTAAAAATATTTTGAATTGGAAAGGATGCCGTAACATTCTATATAGCTTCTATAATAATATCTATATATATTTTTATCTATATTATATGTATTTCCTGAAATACCTAATATCTATACCTATCTAAATCTATATTAAGATCTTCATTTCAATCAATATTTGTAAATTTTAGCACTTGCAGTCCAGTTAAAATAATCTTCTATTACCATCTATTTTTGCTGTTTATTTGCCGAAAGGTTCGGATTTCTTTTGAGGTATTTATAAGAAGAAGAATAAAAAAAAAAGAAGTAAATATATTTTTATAAATATAAATTCAAATCTGTAAGTAAAAGGGAAACTTTTATCCATTTTAAAATTTTATATTTCTTTCACAATGTATCAAAATATATGCTTCAACAAATAGTACCATGTATTCATACTCAATACCTCACATATCGAAACAAGAATCTGCTACAAAACTGCAAGAAACAATAAAGTAACAAAAACATTACCCAGAAGCAGTAAATTCAATTCAGTACAATTCTTTGTTATGGCTTAAATTCGAATGCTTCTAAAAATTGGTGGAAAAAAATTCTTCGAAGAATCTACGAAAAAGACAATGTCGAAACAGCTTATGTTCTACTTACGTTCGATCCAAAAGCTCTGAATAGATTTTTCAATATATTGTTATTTTCTATTTATTCTTGAAAGAATTACAAATATTTATTGAGCACTGCAACTCTTTACTGCATATGGATTGAAGAATTTGATAGATATTCATTTAAGGAGCATAAATCATGTAAAATGTATGTAAAGATATAGAAGTTTTTCTTTTTTTTAAAATTTAAATGAAAAGTTTTGCTTAAAAATATAAAAAAAGAGTAAATAATTGTTTTATTTATATTTTTAGAAGTCTTCTATTTATGTGTAAATAATAAGACGATTGCGTATTGTATCTTTGTGTGTATAGAACGAGAACTTTGTATTGAAGTGTTTGTTTTGCCTGTGTTTGTTTTGCCTCTTTTAATGTTACAGTTTTTAAATATAAAATAAGTTAAATTGATTTTATCTGAATTTATTTTTTTTTACCTGAGGAGTAGCCAGTATTCAAGCAAATTAATAAAGCTTTTATTTAATTAACAAAAAAAACTAATTTTTTTTTTGTAAAATTGCGATTTCAAATTATTTAGTTCAATTATCATTTGTAAAATTATTTTGAATGGGAAATGACACCATAGCATTCTATATAACATATTTATTAATATTATTATATCTATTTTATCTAATATCTATATGTATTAATATATATATTATAGCTAATTAATATAAAATCTATAGGTATTAATATCTATATTTTATCTATTTGATCTAATCTCCATAATTATATCTATATTAATTTATATCTAACTCTTTATTAACATAGATAATTTCATTATAATTTTGTTATTTAAATTCTTTCAAAAGATTCGGATTTCTTTTGATGTATTTATAAGAAGAATAAAAAAAATGAAGTAAATATATTTTTATAAATATAAATTCAAATCTGAAATAAAAGGGAAACTTCTATCTATTTTATTAAAATTTATATTTATTTCACAATGTATCAAAATATCTGCTTCAAGTCCTCACTTATCGAAACAAGAATTTGCTACAAAACTACAAGAAACAATAAAACTTAAAAAACATTACCCAGAAGCAGTAAATTCAATTCAGTACAATTCTGTCTTTGTTATGTCTTAAATTCGAATGCTCCTAAAAATTGGTGGAAAAAAAATTCCTCGAAGGATCTACAAAAAGGACAATGTCGAAACAGCTTATGTTCTACTTACGTTCTATCCAAAAGTTCTGCACAGATTTTCCAATATATTGTTATTTTTCTATTGATTCATGTCAATTGAATCATGTCAATTAGCAATATGTGTTGAACACTGATTCTTTGTTGTAAATGGATTGAGGAATATTATAGATGTCAATTTAAGCAGTATAAATCATTTAAAATGTTTGTAAAGTTGCAGAAGTTTTTTGTGGATAATTTTTTTTAAAAAATTTAAATGGAAAGTTTTGTTTAAAAATATCTTAACTCTCCATTTGAAAAAAAATAAACGAATTAATATTTCTTTGATTTATATTTTTAGATGTCTCTTCTTTTTATATGTAATAATAATACAGTCAATTATGTGTACTAATTATATATACATATATATATAGCTAGAAAATTTTGTATTAAGGTGTCTGTTTTGGCTGTATCTTTTACATTTAAAAATATAAGGTTAAAAAAAATTATTTCATTTTATCTGAATTTATTTTTTTCATCTTAGGATAGCCAATAATCAAGTAAATTATTAAAGTTTTTTTTTAATTAACAAAGAACTTATAGGTTTTTTTATTGTAAAATTGCAATTTCAAATTATTTAGTTCAAATATCATTTGTAAAAGTATTTTGAATGCGAAATAACACACTAACATTCTATATAACATCTGTATTGTATATATTTAATCTAATACGTACCTAATATCTATATTTATATCCATATTAATATCTATCTAACTCTATATTAGCAAATACATCCCAATCTATGTTTGCATATTTTGTCACTTGCATTCCAGTTAAAAGCAACCTTCTATTTCCATCTATAATTTCAATGTATTTTTCTCATTTAAATTCCTTCAAAAGGTTTCGGATTTCTTTTGAGGTTTTTATAAGAAGAAGACTCAAAAGAGAAATAAATATTTTTCTTTAAATATGAATTCAATTCTGAGAGTAAAAGGGAAAAATTTCATCGCGTTTATTGAAATTTCCAGTTTTTTCACAATACATCAAAATATCTGTTTCAACAAATAGTACCATACATTCATTCTCAAGCCTTAAACCTATTGAAACGAGATTTCGCATCAAACCTGCAAGACACAATAAAGTAGCAATAAACATTGCCCAGAAGGAACGTATTCAATTCGGTACGATTCTATGCTTGTTGTGGCTTAAATTCGAATGGTCTTGAAATTTCTGTGAATTGTGTTGTTGGAAAAATTTTTTTATGGAACTACATAAAAGACATTGTGGAAACAGTTTATGTTCTAATGTTCCATCTAAAGTTCTGAACAGATTTACCAACAGTTTGTTAGTTTTCTATTGATTCGTCAAAGATTTAGTAATATTTATTGAACGTTGATTGTTCACTACAAATATATTGATGAATTTGATAGATATTTATTTAAGGAGTTTAAATCATGTAAAATATATGTAAAGATGTAGAAGTTTTTTTGCGGATAGTTTTTATTTTAATTTAAATGGAAAATTTTGTTTAAAAATCTATATTGCATTTGAATGTTTAAAAATCTATACTGAATTTGAAAAAAAATGAGTTAAAAGTTTTTTAATTTATATTTTTAGATGTCTTCTTTTTAGATGTAATAATAAGACACTCGATTGTGTATAGTGGTTTTATATGTATTGAACAAGAAAATTTTACATTAAAGTGTCTGTCTTGACTGCATCTTTTATGTTTAAAAACTATAGGGTTAAAAAACGTTAAATTCATTTTCTCTGAATTTATTTTATTTTCATCTAAGGCGTAGCCAATAATTAAGAAAATGTTTAAAGCCTTTATTTGATTAACACAGAACTGATGATTGGCTATAGTAAAATTGCGGTTTCAAAATATTTATTTTAAGGACCATTTGCAGAAATATTTTGAATGGGAAATGACTCCATATTCTATACGCCCTTTTCACACTTGGATTCATTTATTTAATATAATTTGTTTTGCTTAATATTTATTTATTAATAATGATCAAGAACTAAACATTTGAGTGAACAAGATTAAGAATTCTTTTTTTTTTTTTTGAAATCACAATAATGTGAATGTGTTCTTTTTCTAGTTTATTGTTTGTATGTTTTAAGTGTTCGTTTGCACTTAACATTTCTTAATGTATAAAATTCTTTAAATTCTATTAATATTTTTCTTTTATTTCGAAAAAGCAAAATAAATGTTGGTTCCACCATAACATTCTATATAACAACTATATTAACAACTATATTAATATCTATATTATATGTATTTAATATAAAAACTAATATCTATATAAATATATATCTAACTCTATATTAAATCTTCATTCAATCTATATTTTTATATTTTGGCACTTGTATTCTTTCAAAATGTACTGATTTCTTTTGCTTTATTTATAAGAAGAAGATTAAAAAAAATAAATAAATACTTTTTTAAAATATGAATTCAATTCTGTTAGTCCAAGAGAAAATTTTAGATTTTTTTTTACATATCCAGTTCTTTTACAATGTATTAAAATATCTACTTCAACAAATAGTACTACGTAGTATTCATACCCAATGCCTTACATATTGAAACAAGATTTTGCTACAAATTTGCAGGAGACAATAAACTAAAACCATCACCCAGAAGCAGGGCATTCAATTCAATACAATTCTATCTTTGCTATGATTTAAATTGGAGTGTTCTTAAAATTTCTACGAATTTTGTTGGTGGAAAAATTCGTAGAACGACATACAAAGAAGACGATGTAGAAACAGCTTATGAGATTTTGCAATATATTGTTGCTTTTCTATTGATTCATGAAAGAATTGGAAATATTTATTGAATACTGATTCTTCGCTAAATATGGATTCAAGAATTTGATAGATGTTCATTGAAGAAGCATAAATCATGTAAAATATATGTAAAAATGTAAAGGTTTTTCATGAACATTTTTTTTCTAAATTTAAATGGAAGTTTAAAAAAATATATATATGAACTCCATTTGAAATAAAAGGAGCTTATAATTCTTTTATTTATATATTAGATATCTTGTTTTCATATATAATAACAAGACAGGTCGATTGCGTATGACGATTTTATATTATAAATAAAGAAAATTTTGTATTAAGGTGTCTGCCTTGCCTGTATCTTTTATATTTAAAAAACTACAAGGTTAAAAAAAGTTAAATTCTTTTTCTCTGAATTTATTTTTTTCATCTGAGGAGTTATCAATAATCAAGTAAATTATTAAAGTTTTTATTTAATTAACAAGGAATTAATATTTTTTAATTTTAAAATTGCGTTTTAAAATTATTTATTTCTAAGGTTATTTGTAAAATCATTTTGAATGGGAAATGACGCCATAAAATTCTATACGTCCCTGTTACATTTGGATAATAATAATAGAGAGTTTTTGCATACCGTACGTTAGTTACCGTAGGACGTCCGTTAGCTTTTTTCCCTAGCGCGCATGCTCATAGGAAACTGAGCATGCGCGCTGGGGAGAAAAAGCTAACGGACGTCCTACGGTATGCAAAAACTCTCTAATATCACGAGCATTTTTTTAATCATATTTCTCCCTTTTTGAGCTTTTTTTTTTAATTATTTTTTTTTATATTGACTCTTTTTAACATTTATTATTATTTTTATAAAATCGTTTGGGAATTCCACGTTTTTTAATTTTGTATTTAATCTTTTTTCAGCATTGAGCGAAAACTGATGAACGTAATTTATTGCCTGACTAGGATTTATCGATAACTTTTGTATTTCTTTATTTGATTAGAATTGCTGTTAAGCGTTTTGTTCTTACCTTTAATTCTAAGTTATATTAATAATCTGTATATCAGCCCATCCGATTAAGTTTTTATTACAAAAAATATTGCATTTTAGACGATTTAGTTTTATTTATTATTTTTTTAAATACTCCAACTGAAAAATTTATTCAGTAATGTATGATTTTTTTTTAATATTTAAGTAAAAAAAAGCAGACCTATGTCACCTGTACTACATAAAGATTCGTTTTCTTATTTTTACTCTTACTATATATTTTTCTAACTAGCGCTCAGTGCCACAGGTTTCGGATTCGAGTGCCGGCGGTGCAATGGATGTTTGTAGTGGTTCGGAATCCACTTTGAACCGCAGGTCCCGATCTAATATGGCTGTAGAGAGATGGGAGTAGTGCTGACAATGCTAACCCATAAAATTAAAAAAAAATATCCTGCCTAGAAATCTGCCAGCAAGCAGATGAACTTGCAGATGGCTCACCAAAGGGCTATTGCACCTCTGAGTATGATATATTTTTTTACTTTAAATTAGGTAAAAAATGTTCTAAATGCATTTTTGAAGCACTATTTATTTTTTACCGAGTTGTAATGAAAGTTATATCCTTTTAAGGATAATTATAAAATTAAAGTTCCGATTCAATTTATAACTATTTATGATAAATAACTTTATCATTTATATAAACTTTAACAATTGACAGTGCCTTAGCTCATCCAACAGTCTCGAAATTTTCAGTCTCCAAAGAATATTCTTTTGAATGCATTGTGATATGTGAAGAGAATAATTTATTATGAGATGTTACGTGACATTCAAAATAATCACTGAATTTACTCTCATCAGTTATAACACTTAAAAGTTTTTTATCCTTGAAAAATCTCTTCGTCGATAAAAAAAATGGGTTAAAATCTAGGATACTGTACCCCTGAGGAAGTCGCCAATCCTGCAACCCTGAATATTTCGCCAATTTCTTTAGGGTTGCAATACTATAATTAGAGGAATTCGTACCTTCATTTTCCAAGCAATATAATGACTATTTATTGTTATTGTGATTATATTATTGTTTGCAGAATACTTATTTGCAGTAAATAAGAACAGAAATATATATTCTTTTAAATTAGTATTCCAATAAATTACTGATTATTCCGAATTTATTCTTACAACGTACGTCGGTCACTGATTCAGAACATAAACAATATTTATGAAGTTGCCACTCAGGAAAGTAAGAAACAAACAAGAAAAACGATTTTTTTATTTATTAATAACTTATATTTTATTTTTAAATAATTAATTTCCTTTTTAAAGATGTTCGTTTAGTTAGGATTTTGTGACAACCGTAATTAGAATTCGCTCGGAATATTTGAAGCTTTAGCTTTTAAGAACGTTAGTTAACATTACAATTTAAATTTTTAATAATTAAAAAATTAATATTAATAAAATAATGTGTCCGGAACATTTGATAATTATCTGGCAGAGTGTGGCGGCGCCAGCACAAATGCCACATCTGCAAACTAATTTATGATTTCACCGATGGAATAAAATGTTTGTTTCCACCACATAGGAAAGACATACCACAATAAAAGGTAAGTTATTCTCTAGTTTTTTCTTCTTTTTTATCTTTTGTTAATATTAATTTATCATTTGAATTCGGCTTCGTAAAGAACATGACTTATTTATGACATTACAAAAAAAAAAAAAAAAGAATTGGCGAATAACTTTGGTGAAATTTTATCGTATCGAAATTTTATCAATTAACAGCGATTATTATCTTTGTTTAAACGATACTTTTTTGTGATGTAGCAAAATAAAATTCCACATAATAATTTGGCGATAAAGCGATTTAATTTGGTGTGAAAGCAATTTAGGAATCAAATGTTGACAAAATAATGATATATTTTGGCGTTAAAGCGGCAATATGTGGCGTAAAAAGAAAACATTAAAAAGTTGACATAATAGGGGTTTGGCGATAAAGCGATATAAATTGGCGTAAAAAGGCATTTTAGATATAATTTTCTTGGCATAATAGCGCCAAATTTTGGCGTAAAAGCGGTTTCATTTGGCGCAAAAATATTCCAGAGATAAAAAATTTGGCGATAAAACATCAACTTTTGGCGTAAAAGCGCCTCAAAAAACAAGATTCACAGTGAAAAATGTGGCTATAAAGTGATAAATATTGGCGATGAAGCATAAACTTTTGGCGTAAAAGCGCCTAAAAAACAAGATTCACTTAGTGAAAAATTTGGCTATAAAGCGATAAATATTGGCGATAAAGCATTTTTGGCTTAAAAAGTTATATAACAAAATTTGCTTAGTGAAAATGGCTATAAAGCGATAAATGTTGGCTTCAAAGCCTTTTCAGGAATAAACTTTGACGTAATAGCTATTTGGCTGCTAATGTTGGCGTAAAAGCACTGTTTGGCTATAAATTTTGGCGAAATAACACTTTACAATGACACCGAACAGCAACCTTTTTTGTCTGTTTACTTGGCGATTTACCAACACAGTAAAAGGATTTTTTCACATCATTTTCACCGCGCAAACTACCTGGCCCATTCATTTCTATGCTTACTTACCGACTTCTTGGCGATGTGTTTGGCACAAAGGGTACAGGATCCTAGATTTTAACCAAAAAAATGAATCATTCTGGAAAAAGACAGTAGAAATATATATCACACTGCAAGGGTGAATTAAAGTCTCATAGAAGAATTTAGTTGGCCAATTATGCTTCACCCACTCAATTTTCTCGAACTTACTCCAGCAGATTTTCACCTTTTCAGAAACTTCTCGAATCATTTTATAATTCCTAAACTTATTCCAAGAGAAAATAAATTAAAATGAAGTTCGATTATCATTTTAAGCAAATCCAAATGAATTTTATAAGATTGCATCGAAAACTTAACGGGAAGATTTCAGACAGTGGAAACGTTCATGATTAAATAAATATATTCTGGTATTCTGTTTATTTTTATTTTAGTTGGAAAAACATATAAAACTTTATTTATATGTTTGCCTCAATGCTGTTTTTTTTCAATGACGCCACAGCCGTATGGTTGGCAAAGCCGTCTGCCAACTGGCAGATTCCGAATCATGAAATGTTTACTTTTTATAGGATAAGGTTGTCAGCCTTACGCCCAGCAGTCATATTAAACAGGGCCTACGGTTCGAAGTGGATTTCGAATCAATACAAGCATCCATATTACCGCCGGTATTCGAACCCGTTTTTTTGCAGGAATCAGCGCCAGAATCAACCGTTAGGTCCCATAAATAACACAAGAACTATGAATTAATTTTGAGAGATTTACAATAGATGATGTAACGTATGATATTTCGTATCAAACACTTCTGTAACCGAATTCATGTCAAAACTCTATCAATAGGCTTTACTTTTTATTAGGTGCCATTTTGTTGAAGTGTAAACAAGATATTTTTCTCACCTACCACTATGTCGAATTACGAGCCAATAAGGCGTCATTTACGAATAATTTTTCTTTTCCTGTTTAATTTAAAGAAAATTATAGACCTAAGGTTTAAAAGTGGATTCCTAACCACTACATTCTTCCATGGTACCGCCCGCACTCGAATCCGAAGCCTGTGCTAATCATTCGGCCACTAGGCGCCCAGAATGTTTTAGTCTATTAAAATAAAGTACATTATTTTTTTCTAACCATTTGAACAATGACTTGACGTCAATCAGTACTATTTTGTTCTCCTAATAATGAATGTTTATTATTTATCTTTTCAGAGCCTCATGCCTCTACTTTGCCCAGAGTCACCTTTAACCAGGCACAGATACGTGCAGAAGAAGGTTCATTGGTTCAACTACCTTGCGTTGCCCAAGGGAACCCACCTCCCACCTACAGGTTAGTCAATTTAAATACAACTTATAAGCACATTCGTGCAGTGTATTTGTATACCACATTTCATCTTTTGTTGAAATTTTTTAGATTGTGAAGTACTCGTTTTCTAACTTCCAGTGTGTCCTTCTACCTTTTAAATATTAGCACACATAGCATGGCGAAACATAGCATGGCGAACATAGCATGTTACACATAGCATGGCGAAAAATCTGTCAACTGCGTTTTCTGCTTTCGACTTGGATGAAGGTTTTACAAGGTTTTGCAGCGAGAAATATAGAGCGGCATTTAAATTGAAATAGAAAGTTAAGAGAGTTTTTGCATACCGTACGTTAGTTACCGTAGGACGTCCGTTAGCTTTTTCTCCCTAGCGCGCATGCTCATAGGAAATTTTGTTTCCTATGAGCATGCGCGCTAGGGAGAAAAAGCTAACGGACTTCTTACAGTAACTAACGTACGTTATGCAAAAACTCTTTATTATTCAAAAGTTTGTTTGAGGATTATAATTTTTTTAAATGGAATGAAAAATAAATAACGATGATTGTTTTCAGATTAAGAAAATTAATAATTAAAATGGTAATTGAAGTGTTCAGAATTTTTTTATTTCAATTTATTGGTAACTTCAATAATTATTTATAATTTAAACTGGGTTTTTTTTAAAGTTAGTCGTAGAAGTGGCTATTGTTTATTAATGTGCCAATTATTAATTGTTCTAAACAGAAAATTAAAAATATTATCTTGATCTAAATTTGTTAGTTTTCTAAAAAAATATAGTGATCCCAATAGAATAAATGAAAAACTAGTTTTACCATCTGCGCCTTCCACTTTTGAAAGAAATCCACAGTCAGTTTTGGAAAATAACTATACAATCAGTTGAATTGCCAGTACACTAAATTCCCAATGTATTTGAATCGTTGGTCATTAGTTTAGTTAAGCCAGTAAATATAAGAAACATTGTCAAAACGTTTATCTATTTCTTAGCACTAATATAAGCTCTAAGAGAAAATACCTAGTAAGAGTTTTATCTGATTATAAATAAAAATTCAGTACACAAAAAATTCCAAACCAATATGCAAATGATTTACTTATTGCGGCCAATGAATGAGTAGCTGAAATTTCATAGCATTACAGCCAGTTACCAAGCATAAAAAGCAGAAATTCAAATTATAAGGTATAATTTCTATTCTAATTATATTCCGTCGATTCATGTTGCCTAAGTTAAAACCGTTTTGAGCATAATGGGAGATTATTTAAGTGAGGTTGAGTAATTAAGTCAAATTGATGGATCATTTGACATTTGTATAGAAGTGATACCACAGATTGAGGGTTATTGAAAATACATCTAAACAGAACGATCAGAAAGTAGATATTGATCTAGAGCAGTGGTTCTCAAACATTTTGAAGTCGGTGCCCATTTAAAATTCTACAAAGAACGATATTCGCACTATATGGAAATTTCTGAGAATATTATAGTTAAATCAAATATTAAAAAAAATATATGATAAAAAATAAAATTAAAAGCATCCCAAATATATTTATTCTTGTGTTTATGAGGAACATAAGACTTATGTACCCATATAATGTGATTAATAATACATCAGTTAGAAAGATGTCACGCCCATTCATCAAATTTTCATAATACTGGCATGACATAAGACGAAACGTGTCTTACAGAAAAAGGTACTCATTGTACAATTTTTATATAAATTTTAAAAGTTACTCATAAAGGGTTTAGCCCAACAGTTCTAAAATTTGGCGTTAAAGTGATAACATTTGACGAAAAAACATTTTAGGAATAAAATTTCTCATAGTGATAAAATTTGGCAATACAACTATAAAATTGACGTAAAATCAATTTATCGATAGTGATAATAAATTTTGGTACGAATAAATTTTGGTACGAAAGTGATAATATTTGGCGTTAGAGTGATAAAATTTGACGTAAAAGCAATTTAATGAGAAAAAAGTGGATGTAATAATTTACCTACTAATTGTTGGCGTAACTGCGTCTTACAACGATACCGAACTTCTGCAGCTATTTGGTTTATTTCCTTATCATCTTAGTGATGGATGTTGGCGTAATATCGTTTTAACGAGAAAATTAACTGCAGCATTCATTATTATATTTACTTGGCACCCTGGTAATACATTTGGCACAAAGGGAACATGATTCAATATTTTTATCAAAACTTATACTTAGAAAATTCGCTCCTGCAGTGGAGAAATTCTTTTAGATCTGCAGATTTAAAAAGTAACAGAAGAAGGACATTTTTGCAGCTCATATTGACTTATTAGATACGATCTAAATTTTTTTTTTAAATAAAAGAAAGAAATATTTTGCTATATTTTTATGAATTGTTGCGATTTTAAAACCTTATTTGGAAACAGATCATCTGTCCATTATAGCTATGTAAACATTATTTTTTTATTGTATTATTGGAATATGCAGCTTTATTTTAGGGAATTCATTGAGGGATAAGCCTCTGCATACAATATTTATGTTGATGTAATAGCGACATTTGGCAATGAATGTTGGCGAAAAAGACACCAAACTGTTTACAACGACACCATTCGGCAGCCATTTTGTTTGTTTATTTGGCGACTTGGCATCCTAGTGTTGAATTTTGGTGTGATATCGTTTTACCGAGAAAACTAACTGTGGCATTCATTATTATGTTTACTTGGCGACTTGGCATCCTGGCGATATATTTGACACATAGGCTAAAGTATTCTAGATTTTTACCGCCGTCTCTTTTAAAATATATATTTAATCCTATACTACTACATTGTGATATCATTTGTAGAATACAGAATAATACAAGAAATTTGTAAAATTTGAAATTGCATAAAATTATTTTTTTTAAAAACCCATATGCACTAACATGTAAATGTAGGATTGTAATTGACAAAATGATTGAGAATCAAATTTTTTTTATTATGTATTTATTACATATTCGCACATTATATATACAAATGTACGTTTAAAAACGTAAGTGTTCAGTGATATTTACAAAGAACATTTACAATAGTGAAGACTATGAAAATGAAATATACACATGTAAAAAGAAATATGAAATATGTACAATGAATATATAAAAAGAAATAAATATTTACATGGAATATTTTCAATGAAGCAAACAATGAATATTATATAAAATTTTAAAACATAAAAGCATAAAATATTTAAACATGTAAAAACATATAAAACATATAACATATAAACATATATAACATATAACATATAAACACATATAACATATAAAAACATATATATAATTCCAAATTTAGGCCCTCCTTTTTCTTATTGTTGCTATTGTTCAATTTCACTCTCTTTCTTAAGTTATTAGTACAGTTGGTATGTCATCTAATTCTCTGGCTATTGTTTGGAAAGTTCAGTTGCTTCATTTGTTAGATTTATTGTCAAATGAATGGTTTGAAAATGTTCTGTAATCTGTAAGCTCTTTTTCCGTTAATATGTTCTAAATATATTTTCCGAAGAGATAGTTTTCAAAATGGCAGCTGATAGATTGGTGACATAAGAATTATATTATCTTTAATGGATGAATGTCTTAGATGCTGTCTTCATATTGATATTTTTCTAAAGTTGGAAAGATATTATGTCATCTGTTGTCGCATAGTTTGGAACTATTGTTATTGTTGTAATCATTTCAAATGTTGCAGAGTGGCTGGAATTATTGTTCGTTTTGGAAATATTTCTTGCTTAATTGATGACTTGAAAAGATTGGTTTCTTCTTTTTGTTCTAAATTATCTGATATGGTGGTTTTTCTTGTATGGTTGTCCACTTATACTATTTTTATATAGGAAATAGAGAGCGATGCATCTGTTTATACGTAGAATAATAATGACATATACTAGATGGTTGCCTAACAGATTTTGTCTTTGCACCTAAAATGTCCTTTTGGTGACATAGTAATTCGTTTATTGAATGAATTTTCATTTATGATGTCAATCATGGAATAAATTAGATAATTCTGAATGATTGCACGAATTTTTTTTTTGAACAGTAGAAAAGCTGTTAGTTATTTTTCCATTATCTATGATGAATTCGTTTAGAAGGTTGATATTGGAATATTGTTGAAGATTAAAAAATTCTGAATGATTTCTGAGGATTTTTTGAAGAGTAGAAAAGCTATTAGTTAAGTTGTTGTTTCACCGGCATCTATTATGAATTATTTTTAAGGAAACTTTCAAGTTCTATTATTATTATTATTATTATTATTATTATTATTATATGGGAGGGATCTGCCAAGCCTAGATATCACCATCTCTGTTGATGGATCTGTTTATAAGAAGTATGATGAAATATTTACATGGCGATGGGTTTTAAAATATTATGTTTTAGCAGAAATTGTTCAATGGTTGGGTATGTGATTAATTCATCGACTGTTGGTTGTCTGAGTTCTATTGTAATATCTGGAATTATTTGAGTGGGTGTGTGGTTGATAGGATCGTGAAAAGTGACAGTGGGTTTGAGGCAAGTATCGATAGTATTTTTTTGTTCTGTAGTGGGGTATACTAATAAATGGTCAATTGTTGGTTCTCCGGTATTTATTACAATTACATGAATAGTTTTGAGTGATGGCTGTTTATTGATTCTATTTTTAATGCGTTCAGAGTTGGTGATATCCAGTGACATGTTGAAGAAAAAACCTACGGTGCAAATCAAAATAAAACTGTACGAGGGAAGGGCGAAAGAAAGGATGAAACACAACCAAGCTAATAACATTTTTACTTGATAATCCATTTTTAAATTATAAAAGAACGTATAAATAAGATCAGAAAAATTACTCACCAATATCAATCAATGTAAACTACGTTCAGAATCATTTTCATTCTTGGATTCCAACAGTGCATAATTTCAACAATCGATACCTGTACTAACAGTGAAATCCATTATTGTTTTGTAAAAGAAATGTTTTTTATTATTATTGTTCCAAGACTTTTAAAATTTGAGACGAGTTTTTTTATTTTAAATTGTTTCTTTGTAATTAGCTTGATAAGCAACAATGTCTCAAAAAAACATTTTATAGAAATTTAAGTGGGATGTATGTTGCATTGAATGAATACATTATTTTTACAATATATCTATTAAAATTGAGAATATTTGTGTGACAACAATATTTTCATTGATATACGTAATATATTTATACCCAATAAAACATTAATAAAATCACCACTTCTTTAAGATAAATTAATTGTTATAACGATATTATTACAAAACTATTACATTTGTCTCTTATTTCACTTTAATTTCACAATTACTCATTTTACTCTCCTATTTTAGATATTTTCACAACTTTGTAAAATAACTTGCAGCAATGAAAAAGTGCTATATATAGCAAAAAAAAAATATTTCATCACAGTTTTTTTAAGTATGATAATTTCAATAACATCTTGTTTAGAACAAATTATTTTTAATAGACATCATGACATCATTTTTTTGTCACGGTAGACATTTTTTGAGGGGTCTGATGGCCAAGTGACTAGCGCTTCGAAGCTCAGTGCCCCACGTTTCGGGTTCGAGCTTCGAGTGGTGCCACGGATGATTGTAGTGATTACGAAATGACTTTAATCTGTATTATGTTTGCCGTGGTTTGTAATCCACTTTAAACTGTATGTATCGATCTACTATGACAACTGCTACTACACCACATCACTGTGAGTAGAGCTGAGTTACCCCTTTACAGTTTGGGAATGACAGGGGTGAGAAGTTTTATTGAGCTCTGTGATGTTCTACGGTCATATGAGCCCGGGACCTACGGCTTAAAGTGGATTCCGAACCACTTCAACGATACACAGTACCTCGGGGATTCGAAACCTATGTTACGGAGAACCAGAGTGCTAACCACTCGACCATCACGGTCCAGGTCTACTATGATTGTAATAGCATTGGAAGTTGGGCTGATAATCCTTCCACGTAAAAAAATAATATCACCTGTCTCGATATCTGCCAGTACGCAGACGGCCTTGGCCCACCATGGGGATGTTGCGCAATTGATGATGATGAATATTTTTTGAAGTATGCAAGATTATGAATTGGCAGGTCTTCGGTACCATATAACGTTGTCTTTTAATAAAGAAAGTTGTGTATCCTAGTTAAAGTGCCAAAAACCACCTTTGTAAATCCTAGCAAAGGTGCCGAAACACTTGCGCATAGTTATTATATTATTTATCAGTGTAACAAAAACAAACAATTTAACAA
Source organism: Caerostris darwini (assembly GCA_021605075.1). NCBI lineage: Eukaryota > Metazoa > Arthropoda > Arachnida > Araneae > Araneidae > Caerostris > Caerostris darwini. Next base: position 1,047,502 of record BPLQ01015685.1, read on the forward strand.
TTAACAAACAAACAACATCCCATTATTTTATGTGCTTGAACAAGTAGTTTAGGAGCGCAGGCTTCTGCATATTTAAAAAGTATTATGCTGTCATATGTATTTAAACTAGCATAAATAACAAATCCAAATAAATTGAAATTAAAATAAACAAATCTAAATTATGTTATTTTTCTCATCATACAGACAATTATTTACAGTGGTGTACAAAATTTAGGCTAAGATATAAGTTTTTTCGATACAGATATATAATTTTAGAAATGCTCTTTTATGGACACTACCGTAAACATCTAGTTTTATCGAAGTATGTTTATGAAAATATCAGAAACAAGACGCATCATGAAAGAAGGGCACGTAAAGTTCTTATAGTCAGTGCACTCCTTGCATGTCCACAATAAAAAAATAGATGAAAGACACTACTTAAGATATCCACATAAGATACAAGTGTGTTAATATTTGAAACATATGTAGAAGAAATCACATGGGCTGGGTTGAATGTAGTAATATGATCGCATAATGTGATAAACATACCCGAAGAATTTTGAATCTTCAAATATATCGTTTCTCGAACTTGAAAAGTCTTCTAAATCGCACTTAAATGAAACTTTAATCGTGGTTAGGTAAGAATAAATCGATATACCTTCCTGCTGGTGAAAGAAAGATCGATTCCACTCAAAGAGCAATATCGCTGTGCTGCTGCTTGCAGCAAACCTGACAACAAGTGTCACTTTTTACCGTATGCACACCTCACAGTAAAAATTACTTATTCTCCCGCTGTCTTGACAGTTACCTTAACCTAGTTTAAGGAACACCAAGATTGGAATCACATCAAAAGTGTCATTTTCTCTGTAAGGATGGATGGAAAATTTTTGGTGGAGACATTTTTTCTGTTATCTCTATTATCAGGATGTAATTCTCTCCTACGTAAATTTCTTCTGTTAGGTGATATTGGTCTAGAGTACATTTTTATGGGTGGCAACGCCACGCCCCATCGAACTTATGCTGTTGAGCAGCTTATAGAAAATTAAAATATTATCAGATTTTGTAGATTTGCTTTTCCCCCTGATGTATACATGCTGGATGCTTTAGTGAAATGCCTTTTCGCACGAATATGTCTGCCAAACAACGCCCATCAACAACAAAGGAAAATATTAAGGAAAGGGTATTTATGCTTTAACAAGTGCTAAATATCCAGGTGTTGAATATGGAGAGGCGGTGACAAAAACATCGCTGTTAAGGAAGGACATATCTCGTTACGGAGCATCTGTCTGCTGTTCTTTAAAACAAGCATTTGTATCAACAACAATTTGTATGCAACAACAATTTGTATGCATGCAACAAAACAACAATTTGTATGCAATTTTTGATAAAACAGTTATTTGTTCCATATTTTACTTTAGTTTACCCCGTCCGTCAAGACTGTATTCAGAACTATGTAGCCCCTAAGCAATTAAAAAGATTATGGTGGAAAAATAATAATATTGAAAATAAGAAAACTCCATACATAATACATGAGTATAATGAATTTTAAAGCAAAAATGGAACAAATAAGCTATTAATTATATATTTTTATTCCTTCCACATTGTGTACTTCTCGTTTCACGTTTGCTTATGTTAATTATATAGTTACAAATTACACTGTTATGCTATAGTAACTAACACAATACTATGAGGCTAGCATATAAGCATAAGTGAAGAGAGAAGCATACAACGTGGAAGGAATAAATAATGGTGACAAGCATGCGTAAAAAAGTATGACACGGGATATAAAATATTTTGACAGCTTTCATTCTATAAAGAATGAAGTACTTTTGTAGGATTATAGAATGGGTACAGAAAATTCAATTTGTATTTCAAAAGCAATGGTTTCTTGGGATGATTAATTGTTTATTTTCTTCTACAAAGTTCATTAATTTGATTTTCCATCTTATCCATGGGTTACAAATTATATTTTTGATGCAGCGAATATAAAAAAAGCTGAAAAGCGATTGTAGGATGATATAATTTTGTAAGAGGACAAGTAGTTGTATAGTGGAATGGTTCTCCACAGAAATCATCTTCTAAGAGGTTGTATTTTTAGGGTATTTTGGGAATGGAGTTTGATTCCATAGTGTAAGTGATGCACTCATCTTGTTTAGTATGCTTTCTAATTCCATTAAATATAATTATTTTATCTGAATTGTATATTTCATTTCTCCGAAGTGTTTTACTTATTTCTTTTTTATTTTCGACGCAAAAAGTCCTCTATTCATTTCAGCTAAGCATTGCAGATGTTAAACTATCAAACGTATAACAATATAACGTATCAAGCCGATAATAGAGAGTTTTTGCATACCGTACGTTAGTTACCGTAGGACGTCCGTTAGCTTTTTCTCCCTAGCGCGCATGCTCATAGAAAACTGCGCATGCGCGCTAGGGAGAAAAAGCTAACGGACGTCCTACGGTAACTAACGTACGGTATGCAAAAACTCTCTAACAGTTAATCTTTTCACCTAGAAAAAAGACTTTCAATACATAAGAATAAAAAAAATATTAAATGAATAAAAATTCCTAAAATTGAAAATTATTCTTAATTCTAATCGATATTTAAAAATTATAATATTCATCTTATATTAGTAAATAGATTAGTTTCTTTCATACACAATATTTTATAAAAGTATATATGGTAATTTTCATTAAATTTTTTTAATTAATAAATATTAGCAGTCAATATGGAGTATCTTATAAATTAAGATACTAAATTAATTTTGTAAGACTATAATAAGAACTGTTCTAAAGAGTATTTTCGATTCCAGTATAAAATAAAAACAGTTTTATTTAAATAAATGTTTAATCTCACGTTCATAATAATTTGAAATAATTATTCTATATTTTAAATCGCATAATGCCCCTAATTCTTTTAAATGTTCTCAATTACAATATCTAATTTTGAAATTAAATTTATTATTTTAGGACAAATTATTTTAAAATTAATCTCTAATAATGGAACATAACAAAATAAATATTTATATAAAACTTTTCACGATAATTATTTGGGTACAAAGAAATTGGTAAAAATTAATAATTATCTGAGAAATATTATAAAATGTATAATATTTTAAGATTCTAATTATAAGAATGTAATATTTTAGAAAGAATTTGAGTCAGGATTTTTGTGATATTTGCATATATTAAGTAATTTAATATAATTGATAACTGGTAAGTAATTTATTTTGTAAATTAATTGAACGTATATATATATATGAAGAAAATAAAGTTTTCCGGAAAATACTCCAACCTAATAATATTAAAATTAAAATTTCATTCATTATTCCAGACGATTTAAAGCTCCTTATATTACTTTCTAGTGAACGATTTAGCCTAGTGATATCATAATGTAAATAAAGATGACAGTTTTAATATTGTAACCTAACTAAAATATAAAAAAATCATAAAATTAAAGGGAAAAAAACGATAGGGGAACATTTAAAAATAAAACGCTTTATAGTATCTTGTGTTAGTTAGATTGGAGGAATATTATATTTGTATTTATAATGCAAATGTGACACATGGAGCCTATATTTGAATCGTTTGGTTTCTAAATTTGGTTGATAATTTTTAATCAGGGAAATTTCAAGTGATTTTATTTATAATTATGATTTTACTAATAAAAAAATTAATATTAATTTGACTGTAAATGTTTAACATACTGAATAAAATATTAAATGTAATCCTTAATCTAAAATCAAATATTCATTTCAAATTTTGTAACAAATGTCGGTTGTAATTTTTCTATTTAAAATAATTGCATTTTTCTATCGATTTCTGATTAATCACATCAATAAAAAAAAATGGATAACAGAAATTACTTTTACCTCACCAAAACCATCCGCCAAAAAACTAGAAGGTTTCATACTAAATTTCTCTTACCTTTCCAGTTCCCCGAAATATTAATAATGAGATATCCAAAATGTCCGGGAGTAGTGAGTCAATTCAAATATATATTTACAATACTTTTATTAAACATATTATAATGACGAGATGACACAAACAAATACTGGACATACAGACACAAACACGGCTAAATTAATTCAGATGACGCATTCTAACACAGCTAACTACTAACAAGGAAGTTCCAAAGTTCAGAGCGCGAAAAAAGTTCTTAAACCCAAGCGCGGTTACAATTAAGAGAGGTAAAGTGTTCACGTGACAAACAAATCAAAAGTTCCAAATCGATATCATTTTCGACAATTACATTTACAACTAATTTATTTATCATGATTTGGCAAAATGAATTGATTGTATATATTAAAGAAGATAATTTAGAATGTCAACCATGAAAGTTTTTTAATTTGAATAATAATAAGTCCATCTTGTAAATTTGTAATAAGTAAATTTGAAGTGTTACAAATATAATTTTATTTCCCTCTAATCAAATATTGCAGTTTTATTCAATAAAATAAACATTGTTGACAATTCTTTCATGTTTTTTTTTATGTAGCCGATAAAAAAAAGAAAAAAGAAAAATTTGACTGCTTAATAATTTATTTCTCACCACATGAACTTAAAATTATTTCAAATTTAAATAATGTTCACTTCATTTTTATTTAAATACTATGTAAACACTTTAGAAAGCACAAAAAATTCACACTAATAAATTAAAAGCAATTTGGTTTTATATTCTTTTTTGTACTCTTTCGTAGTTTATGACCATGACCTATTTAAAAAAAAACAATTTCTAATATATTAATTTTAATTATTTATAACACACGTTATGACATCCACTTTTTAGCAAAACATTTTGTGATAAACTTTTACAAAAAAAATCGCACCGTAAATCATGAAAAACGCAGTTAATATTTTTCCAAATCAAACATAATAAATCTGCTTTCATAAATGTGTTAATTAGCTGTATTTTTTTAATTTAAACGAAATTATTTATGCAATTTTAGTATAAACACATTGATTTGTTTACTCTTGGGAATAAGTATTTTAAAATAATTTATTGTGTTATTAAATGAGAATCACTGCTTAAATTTTGATGACGATTGCATTTTATGAAAATAAAGCTGACTGGACGGGAGTTTACTGATGAGTTAAGAGTTTTTAATTTTTTAATACTTTTATTGTTAATCAGCATTTTTTACAATTTGTTATCACATGGATGCATGGATTTTTAAATGTGATATTATTAAGTGGCTTACTATTTTTATGGAAGGAACTTTGAAATTGTTGCTTATTAATGAGGAGGTAATTTTTCGATTCGTATGGATAAATTCCTTTGAAGTTATAAGAGAAATTTGCTTGTATTTAGCAATTTAAAAATTACTTCTATATTTATTCTGTAAATTTCGACGAAAACGATTTGTAGGTTGACGGAGCTCCTTGGTTGCTAGGTAACCATTAGCTCCTTCTTTGCATGTGAAAGGGAAGTTACTTTAGCTTTAAGCCCATTGCATGGAAAATAAACTATTAAAATAGAGATAATAATAAATGGAGAAGAGAAGATTTGTTTTCTCAATAAAGTATTTAATAATTAAAAAAAGAGTAAGAAGAGGATTTTGAAGAATTACAAACTGACTGTAAATGAATATAATGTCAATAGCATTTATTACAAAGCCATTTTTAAATAAAAAGTGGTATTATTAATTAAAATAATGTTATCAATTTATTCATACATTGCGATAATTTAAGACGTAAGATTCTCGTATCAATTTGTGATAACAAAATCTTTCAAAAAATTTAATTTCTCTAAATTTTATCAAATTATCAAATATAAAAATTAAAAAAAACTATATTCTACATACGATTCAAAAGTTTACATGGTGCATACGAATTTAATATTGACATAGTGAAAAACTATAATAATTGTTTGACTTAATTCATTACTCATCAGTAATGCTCCTGACACGAATTGACTTTGCTAAAACATTTTGTATGTAAAAATATGAGTTTCATATATAAATAAAAATAGACATTGAATATGTTTATTTTCTTAAGGAAGAGTATTTAATTAGTATTATAGTATTAATAATAAATTGAAACTAATGTATTCATTTAATAATATTAAATTGATGTCAGCCAAAGCAATTAATATTAACAGAAAACTAACGCATTGCATAAAAACATTTATCTATTGTCTCAAAAAAAGTCTGACAAAGTTATGCTTCCTTTTTATTTATTGATCCGTCTATAAAATGCGATGCATGCATAAAAATATAAAATCTATATCGTAAAAATCAATTAAATGAATAAATATATGTCATTAAATTAAGTATTTTAAAACAAAACAAACAATAAATGAATATCTATAACGTAAGCAAAAAATAAGCCAAGAACTTGAATAAGAACATCGTAAAAAATATGGCAACTATTTCCTATTTATCGTTTATTTACTATCAGGAAAAAAAATATTTTTTATTAAAACTTAATTAATTAGAATTTTTCTCGTAATATTGGATTATTCGTCAAATAAGAAATAATACATCGAGGAAAAAAATGCTATTTAACTTGCATGATGATGTATGCATTAAAACAATAGCACCACAGGCTTCGGGTTTTAATCCTGGCTGTGGCATGGATGTTTTTTAGTGTTTGGGAATCCACGTTAAACTGCATGTCATGGTCTAATTAGCCCTAGTGTGCAAAAAAAATAAATAGAATGGCCGTAGAGCGACAAACCAAACCACACTTAAACATTAATATGAAGAGATACGTTGCTTCTGGCTTTATTTATTTATTTTCAATACCTTTTCACCTACTTGACCTACTTATGAAATCTATTTGACGTTCTTTTTTCTTATTTATTTATTTTGAACATATTGCGATTCGCTAATGTATGTGATGGACAGTCACCGATGAACAATGAGGGGAGGACATTGCCTTTTGCGAAGATTCTTTGGAGTAATTGCCCACCTTTTGCATATCGCTTGAGAAGAATCATGAAACCTGACCACCAAGCAACCTATGTGAGGTGTTTTATACATATTGTCATAATAACGACAATATGAATCCTTTTGTTCTAATTGCAGTAACAACAATGATATCGAAAGAGGATGTGGACCATGCCCTCCTACGCACTAGTAGTACTGGTTCTCGAGTTGTGCTTATTCGATGTTAAAATGTCTTCCTCAAAGAAGCGAATAAAATAAGTATCTTACCTTTCATAGTTATGTTGACTTTATCGTTGACATGAGATTTCTTCATAATTAACATGCGGAAGAAAACTTAACAAATTTCTTATTAACCTTAGTCAATGTATAAGTTTATTTCCCTAAAACAGTTTTAAAACTCTGAGACTTTGAAACTGTGTGAAAGAAGTTTTCACCAATGATCTGAAAACATGCATCATATACGTTAACAGAAAATTTGATGATACTTCCTATTAATAATTTAACTCATACCAAGAAATTTCTTACAATAGGTTTTTTTTTAATAACAGTTGTGAATAATAGAAACATAAAAAAATATTTCACACGGGAGGTGTTTATTTGCAGAATAAATTTATGTTTCCTTAACAATTTCAAGTATATCAAAAGTGGAGGAACTCCATCGCATTTATTTCTTTATAATATTTTCCCAGTCAATGAGTAAAATATACTACCCGTGCTAATATAGGCATTATCATTTTAACAATGGGTACTTTAAGCACTTACTAGAAACAATTACAAATTAAGGATTCAAATTGGAATAACTTAAATATATTTATTGCTATAATAGTGATTTTTTCAATTTCTTCTATTAGTTCACACTCTCCCTATATATATCTTGTTCAAATTTGTAATCGTTCATAAAATACTTTTTATTCATCCACTCAAGTTCAAATACATTTTTTTGAACTTGTAGTGGATGACACTTGATGTTAATACAGTTGTTTTTCAAATATTAATTCAGTAATTAAATTTAATTAATGAATTTTAGTTTTTTTTTAGGTTTAAGTTACATGCATCTACCAATAGATGGCGCCCAGATAAACTTTAAAAAATGCATCAAAAATATTTATAAAGGACTTTCTGGAATATAGTGAAAAAAAAGTAGGAATTAACTTTATTTTTTTTTTTATATTACTTGTTAACGATTAAAATATATGTTAAATAAAATCACGTGCAAATTGATTTCAGAAACTATTTTAACTTAAGGACAACTTAAAGTAGTATTAAAATAATAATCATTTGTAATCGGATATGTCTGTTTCGAATTATCTAATATCAAACAACTAGTTGGTAAATTTAAAAGAATTCAAGTCCATGAATTCCTTTAAACTATTAGAAAGATTCAATACATAATTTATTATAAAATATAATAAAACGTAAGGTTATATATTTTATAAACATATATTTCACACAAATATAATATTTCAAAGCTTAAATTTCATACATGATTTTGCTATGACAATATTCAATCTCTCTCTATATAAATGAATTCTTGTATGAGTGTATTGTATTCCAATGCAAGACTTTGCGTTCTTGTTTTTCCTCTTAAGTTTGTCATTAGCTTTGTATTAAGTCCATTAACAGTTCAAAAAGAATTCAGAACAGGGCGCATTGAAATTGTGATAATAATAGTAATTATATAAAATATAATTTAAAAAAAACGTATATTACATTATATTTTACAGAACTTTCATTCAAGTATTTTTGTATTATTTAAAAAAGAAAAAAAATATATTTATTCTAAAGATCTAAATAAATCAGTATTTCGCACTTTTAAATTTTCCAAATCCCTTTTTATATCTGCTTTTTTAATACAAATGATCATTTTTTGCGAATTTTTTTTTTCTTTTTTTGTACTTCATTATTCACTGTGAAAAACCAACGATAAAAAAAGCGATTTTTCAGTAATAGTATGCTAATTATACCATTCTCCTTACAATTTAAATTCCAAATTAGAGATTCTGGCTTAACTTTTCTTCAAGGCTTTTACTAATATATCGTGATTTAGGCCCAGAAGTCAAACCCTGAACCGAGATAGGAAATTTTCAATTGATAAGACTCTCCTGGTATATTTTAATGGCTAGTTCCAAAACAAAATATTATACATTGTTTAAAATAATCCATTACTTTCAACAGCGGCAATATTTGTTGAGCCATGAAGTACACAAAATCCAACAATCAAACATATCCTTTTATGCAACAAATTATAAAGACTTTATATTTGCCATACCATAACAGATTGTTTCTAAATTACCACGCAGAATGTTTCAATATTTTACATTACCATTTACATTACCAACAGAATACTTCAATGCTGTATGTGTCAAATTTTGCTTAAGGGCCTCTGTTTTGCATGATCTACGATATAATGATATTCAATTTTAACTTTCAATTTCCTGCCAGTAGCAATATTGAAGCAAGGAAAAGATCTATTAACTGCAATTTCGGCTTCTTACTCGGATGAGTGAACGAGAAAGTGTTTATACGGGATAATAAGTTGCAAAATGGAATATTTAGGGCGCCGTCGAAAAACGGTAAAATATTTAGATAGGTCTGTAGGATAACAATTTTCATTAATATTTTGAAGTGAAAGGAGGGCTGAATATATATGATGATTTTAGGAATAAAAATATTAAACTAGTAAATGTTTGAGTTTTTCTTATAAATTATTGAGTAGATTTTATAGTTATCCATAGTTTCTCTTACTGTGAAAGAATTACACTCTCTGGGAATTATATATCAGAAATAAGTTCTACTATAAAGTTATCTCTGATGAGCAGTGAAGATGTTTCTGAGGATGTCTATTAAAACGGTAGGATTTTAATCTGATTATCGCCAGAAGTGATGGCTTAGGATGCTGATTATTTTGATATAATCGGTTATAAGCACTTCTTTACCCGGCTGGATCGTCTGATTTTTTTATACCTGTTTGATGTTTGAGGAGTTCTGCGATCTGATAAACTGGTATTTCGAAATGTTCCAGCATTTTACTAGTCTAATCTAAGATTTGGAGAGTTTGGAATAAAACTGCTAAGGGACACTCGCCAACTCTTTAGAATCAATGCCAAGTCGAATAACAATTTCTATACAGTCTAAATTCTGGCCAGTGTATTATAGGTTAGTTTACTAAACGCAGTTCCTAAATAAAACGCTCAATTTTTCTGATGTTTAATCGTTTCTTTTTGTACATATTCATAACATCTACATACTCATTTTCATAACTATGGTGTTGCGGAAAAAAAATTAAGTTAACTAAATCGATATTATTAATACAAACTCTCTAAAAATTTGCCATCACTTGCGAAAATGATCCACATTAACAAACTAACAAATTATCCCATCAAATGAGCCCCGTCCAAACTTAATTAAATACTTATACCATGTGTTTCGCAATAACTCAGAAAATTCCACATCAATAAAACACCATAATAGCATAGATTATCTGATAGATTCGCTTAAGCTCCAAAATATTACGAGAAATTGATGAAAACATACCCGTAAAATAACAATAGCATAGCAATATAATATAAATAAAAATAAAAATATTAAAAACGTATAAGAGACAAAAGTATATCATATATAATAAAAAATATTAATAGTATTAAATAATAAAGGGGGTCCTGATATTAAGACAATGAATTTTGATAATAAATAAACAAGTTACAATATCAATTGCTAATCGGCATCAAGCAAGTAAATTTTAGGACATATTAACTACATAAAAGATAATAAATAATTCAATAAGCAATACAATACTATATTAAAATTTACCAGGCAATTCAATAATCATTACAATAATAAAATTTACTAGGCATTTCAATAACAATACAATTAACTCAACAATTCATTCGCTGTAATAATAGTTCTCTGAACATTACCACAAAACCAGTTAAATTTATTCTCAGTTCTAAACGCATCCACATCTAGATGAATCATGCAAGATATCACAGGAGTCACGGGCAAAGCACTGAAGTCCACCAAGTAAATAACGACCTACAATCTAAGTTTTCAAATGAATATACTGCATGAAGAATTATATGAACTCGAGAGAAATTCCGCATCCTATGAATTCGATGCTTGGTTGCAGTGAAATCAGTCGAAGTGTTTAAATGTTTTTTTTTTCGTTCTAATGCAGCTGGCAACCCCTTAGACAATTGTCTTTGATGCCTTGTGGGCAAGTGCTGCACAGACGTTACTCACTTTGCATTACCCAGGGGGCGCGATTAACTAGAAGCTAAGCCACGGACGCGGAGTAACAATGCCCCCGCAACGCTCTCCGATCCTATTCGACAAGGACCTACGGTTTAAAGTGGATTCCGAACCACTACAAACACCCATGGGCAAGCCGGGATTCGAACCCGATACCTATAGTACCGAGCGCCAGAGCGCTAGCCACTCGACCACTCAGGCCCCAGTGTCTAAATGTTGTTCGGCTAATCTTTCCGTAAAAAGAACATCTTGCAGGAAATTGATTATTAGGGACAAAATGCTATATGCCTTTCTATCCCTCGTCTCTTTCTGAAGTAACTTCTATTCGAAAATGCTGGCTATTTCATATAGACAGGTATCACCGCAAACGCCTTTCAACACATTTTTTTCCTCACTTCGATCTGACCACTTCAAAGACTGAACTCGTCTCTTTCCTGGTCTTCTTCCATCTCTCAATTCATTTCATTGCAATTCCTTCTATTAGGTCACACTCTCCCTATATATATCTTGTTCAAATTTTCAATCGTTCATAAAAATGCTTTTGATTCATCCACTCAAGTTCAAATAATTTTTTTTTCAACTTGTAGTGGATCACACTGAATGCTAATACAGTTTTTTCGAACATTCATTCAGTAATTAAATTTAATTAATTAATTTTAGGTGCTTTAAAATTTAAGTTGCTTGTATCTACCAATAGATGGCGCCAGATAAACTTAAAAAAAGTGAATGAAAATTATTTATAAAGGACTTTCTGCAATATAGAGGAAAAAAAGTAGGAATTAACTTTAAAAGAAAATATTTTATATTACTTGTTATACCCACTTTAATACCTTTTCATTGGTTGGATTCTGAATCCATGAAACCACCTTAAAGCAATTGATTTGATGGATAAATCTTTGCACTAGTCTCAGGTGGGTAGTTCCCTGACTCTATGCCCCCAGACTGAAACGTCAGTCTGTGCAAACAAATGCTGCTGTATATAACCATGAGTTTTTATCAATCTTGATTTTTACTGCTTCTATAAAGCAGCGACCATTGTGAAACATCTTTTCATTCACAAAGAAGAATCAGACAGAGGAATGGTAATTGTAACCATAAAATACAGAATGGAGAGATTGAATAGTGCCTATTACATCGTGTGTGATGCAAACCACATAGAAAGATATAATATATATATATATATATAATACAGCCAATATATATCTATATAGATACATAATGTCTGTATTATGTCTGTCTATATTATATATATATATATATATATATATATACATAGTGTGTGTGTATTTAAGGATGTTAAGATTTAATTTGGGAAATAATAAATAGTGATTGAAATACTGGTAAACTTTTATGCAAAGTGATAAATAAAAATCATGTGCATTTTGCAACTATAAACCTTATTTTTAAAAGAAATTCATAATTTAATTATGTTGAGAAAACATTGCATATGAAATATTAATAAATATGAATATAAAATATGAAACATTATAGCAAATATGTGTTTAAAATTATGTATTTACATTATTATAAAAGATTAAAATGTGACAAATTCAATTATTTCATAATAATTTTCATAATATTCCTTAACTATATCAATGCATAAAGTAGATTATGGTTAGAATAATTTAAATTTATAAACGTTGTCAACTTTCTTTCTAAAAAAAAGTATTGTTTGTTATAATAATGAGTTAAACGTTAAAAGATTTCAAATAATCTAAAATAAAGGATTAACCAAGTTACAAATTCATTTCCCTAAATAAAATCTACTAAATTCATATATTAACTATTCAAAATTTTGTTATATCTTTAGTAGTTACAATGGCTTGCAACTTTGTATAATTTTATTCATTGGGATTATGATTTCGAAACATCATACTTATTTTATAAAGAATAAAGTAAATCCTACTTAATACTTTCACATCATAATAATTTTGAATTTAATATAATAAAAAATGTTTAATTTTATATGTTGAAATATCTCGCGTTATTCAACAGTACTCACATAAATCTAGTAAAGTAAACGTACGAGTTGAATTTAAAAATTACAATAACTGGCATTACATGCTTTAAATAATTTAAGGCATTTTCCAAAATAAAACATCAGGTAATTAAGCTACATACAGTTTTAATATTAAAATTTGTTTCGACGGAAAACAATAAATTTCATTCCATCTGCTATTAGTCTAATAAATATTCTCACATAAAATGAATTGAAAAGGTAAATGACAAATGTATTTATTTAATCCGTCATTTTATATTCAATTACAAATGCCTACTCTAATCAAGTACTAAAATAGTCAAATAAATCTTTACTTTATTTAGTAAGGAATTTAATTAAACTTGTTTTACAAAATGTTCCTTGTTGGTTTACTAAAATTGTATGCGAAGAATTTAAAATATTGACTAAAATAATTAATTATATTAATCTGTTTTCTATAAATAACACAAAATTCTTTTAAACAGAAATTATAATACTTGATATTCTATTAAATTATTTTCATTGTTTTTGCACTAAAATATTTTGCAATAAAGTATCATTTTTTCTACATAATTTAAAATAATTATTAAATAAATTTCAGCAATCGTTGCAATTAACAACTTACAAACTTAATGCATCTTTATCCAATTTAAAAGTTCAAAACTTTCAAAATGTAGCCTTTTGATTCTAATTTTTAGCTGCTTAATACCATTTTTTTATTTACTATTATCCTTAATATTAATTTGTTATACATTTACCATTATCAGACTAATATTACTAAAATATATAACATAAAATTAAATAAATCAATTACAGTAAAACAACATGATGTACTAAATATATGACTTTACATTAAATATCATAGTGTTTTCTGGCCCATTAAATAATACAATATATTTTGCAGCAATGTAGGTTTAAAATTTAAATCATGCCAGTTCAAAAGTTGCTTATTTTGAAAAAAATTTTCATACGATAAAAATTTTCTTATTTACATTGTTAATTACATAACATACGTCTATAATAGTTTATTGCATATATTTATATCAAAAGGTTAAATTAATTTTTAGGTTAATGCAAATAAAGGTAATGGTTTTACCATGCCGCACAACAGGAGCTAAGCGCTTGGACTTTTGATTAACGTAAATGAAAAATACATCGGAAAGTTTAGAGAAATCCCCACTTATTCATAAAATGAGCCAAAAAATTGCCAACACAAAATTTTCAATGACGAAAAGTGTCTTAGAGAAGAATGTTCCCAGCATAAATTTTTATGCATATATAATGAAAGTTACTACTTTTTTCGTTCCATATTAAAACCTAGTATCAATTTGGTGCACATTTTATATTTAAATTTTGTAAATTAAGATGTAAAAGAATGTATGAAGAGAAAATTATTCTTCAAATTGGCCATATTTATAAAAATGTATGTTTAATCTTAAAATTCTGCATTACAATATCGTTTTCAGAAGTTTAAAATTTTTTTTTTAATTATTTTCCTAAAATATGTGCACAATCATGTAAATGTATGATTGTAATGGTCAAAATAAGTGAGAAGCAAATTTTTGGAATTATGTATTTATTACATATTCTCAAAATTTATATACAAGTGTACGTTATGACAGCGTACGTGTTCCTGATATTTACAATGAATATATACAATAAGGAAGATGTTGAAAATAATGTATAAAAATAAAAAATGAAATGCGAAATATGTACAATGAATATATACAATGAAATAAATATTTACATTTTTTTTTGGTGAAGCAAGTAACGAATATTATTAAAAATTTAAAACATGAAAACATAAAATATTTTAACATGTAAAATACATAACATAAAAACATGTGACATAAAACATATAACATGAAAACATTTATAACATAGAACATAGAACACATATAAACATAAAACATATAAACATATAAAAACATATACGCAATTCCACATTTCGGTTCTTCTTTTCTGTGGGTGTTATTGCTCGATTTCACACTCTTTCTTCAGTTATTAGCAATATTGGTACGTCATCTATTTCGCTGGCTATTGTTCGGAAAGTTCATTTACAACTTGATTTGTTAGATTTATTGTCAAATGAATGGTTTCAAAATGTTCTGTAATCTGTAAGCTCTTTTTTCAGTAATAAGTTCTAAATATATTTTCCGATGAGATGGTTTTCCAAAGGGCAGCTGATAGATCGGTGACATAATAATGATATATTTAATGGATGAATATCTTTGATATTGTCTTCATGTTGATATTTTTCTGCAGTTGGAAAGATATTATTTCATCTGTTGTCGCATTGTTTGGTTCTATTGTTATTGCTGTAATCATTTCATATGTTGCAGAGTGTCTGGAATTATTGTTCGTTTTGGAAATATTTCTTGCTTAATTGAGGACTTGAAGATATTGGTTTCTTCTTTTTGTTCTAAATTATCTGATATAGTGGTTTTTCTTGTATGGTTTTCCATGTTCTACTATTGGTATATAGGAAATAACAAGCGATGCATGTGTTTATACGTAGAAGAATTATGACATATAGGTGATCGTTGTCTACAAGATTTTGTATTTGCACTTAAAAAGTCCTTATGATAAGATAATAATTCGTTTATTGTAGGAATTTTCATTTATGCTGTCAATCGTGGAATCAATTAGAGAATTCTGAATAATTCCAAGGATTTTTTTGAAGACTAGAAAAGCTATTGGTTATTTCTACTCTTAGCTTATAGTTCTTTGTTAGTTATTTCTCCAGTATCTATATTGAATTCTTTCAGATGGTTGATATTGAAATATAGTTGAAGATTAAAGAATATTGAATGATTGCTTGGAATATTTTGAGGAGTAGAGAAGCTATTAGTTTTTCTTTAGTTATTTCTCCAGTATCTGTAATGAATTCTTTCAGATGGTTGATATTGAAATATTGTAGAAGATTAAAGAATTCTGATTGATTGCTTGGAATATTTTGAAGAGTAGAAAAGCTATTAATTATTTCTCCATTATTTATGATGAATTCGTTCAGAAGGTTGATATTGGAATATTGTTGAAGGTTAAAGAATTCTGAATGATTTCTGAGGATTTTTTGAAGAGTAGAAAAGCTATTAGTTAAGTTGTTGTTTCACCAGTATCTATTATGAATTATTTTTAAGGAAGTTTTCAAGTTCTATTATTATTATTACTATTATTATTATTATTATTATTATTATTATTATTATTATTATTATTATTATTATTATTATATGGTAGGGATCTGTCAAACCTAGATATCACCATCTCTGCTGATGGATCTGTTTATACAAAGAGGAATGATGAAATATTTACATGGTGATAGGTTTTAAAATATTATGTTTGTGTAGATATTGTTCAATGGTGGGATATGTGATTAATTCATCTATGGTTGGCTGTCTGAGTTCTATTGTAATGTCTGGAATTGTTTGAGTGTGTGTGTGTTTGATGGGGGCATGATAAGTGACAGTGGGTGTGAGGCAATTGTGAAGAATGTTCTTTTGTTCTTTTGTGGGATATACTAATAATTGGTCGACAGTGGGTTCTCCAGTATTTATTACAATTACATGAATATTTTTAAGTGATTGCTGTTTATTGTTTCTATTGTTATGGAGGGTAGAGTTGGTGATATCCAGTGACATGTTGAAGATAAAAACTATGGTGCAAATCATAATAAAACTGTATGCGGGAATGGCTAAAGAAAGGATGAAACACAACCAAGCTAATAACATTTTTACTCGATGATCCATAATTATAACTTACGAAACGAGCGTAGAAATATAAACAAAAAATTACTCACAGATATCAATCACTGCAAATTACATTGTGACTTATTTTCATTCTGTATTGACTTTTTTTCATTTGTGATTGTTTTTAACAATCCATTCTTATTCTAACAGTGAGATGCATTGTTGTACTGTAAAAGAACAATGAACTTAATGTTTATATGTTGATTGTTCCATGTCTTTTTAAATTAGAGCAAATTCTATATTTGTAATTTAACTAATTCATTGTTATGATTGATTGGCGACAATTATTGTGAATTACTAACGGCAGTTGGCGACAATTATTAAATGAATATTTGCTGGGGCAAATAAATAAATTATATTTACGAATTATCATTTCAATAAATACAATTTGTTGGGCTGCAATATTTTTATTATTCTTTGCATTATTTTTACATCCCATATTATATTAATAATAAAATCACTACTTTATTAAATCAAAATAATTATTTTCGTCACATTATTATTACTCATATTGTATTTTTTTACTCACTTTTATTTTGCAAATATGCATTATTCTAGATAAGTTCAGTACTTTATTGAAATACCGAGCTGCAATGAAAAAATTTCTAAATATAAAAGATTTTTTCCATCCCTTGTTTTGCATAATTTTATATTTTGAAAAACATCTTATTTTAGCACAAAACATTTTCAGATATATATTATGGAGAAAGTGTCCTAAAACTCTCTACTTCTCAGTATACCCAGTGTACTCACCCTAATCTTAATAAGATCTGACAGCAAGCTTCACTTGCTGGCAGGTCTTCTTCAGCTAGCATCTTCTGATCTAGCTGAAGAATCATTTTTTCATTGTTTTAATTAAAATTTCCTATTTTTTTACTTACACATATATTCGTATATGCGCCTATTCTTCTTCTTACTTAAAATTTTTTTATTAATATTAAAAAAAGGCATTAAAAATCAATGGACGTAAACCAAAGGCTTTGCTTTCAACAATCCAGGACAGTAAGCTTGTGGCTGCTTCGTAGACAAGAGTTTTGATCCTCCTTCAATTGATCATATATATATTGGGATTTTTTCAATTCCTACTATTAGTTCACACTGCCCTATATATATCTTGTTCAAATTTTCAATCGTTAATAAAATACATTTTATTCAACCATTCAAGTTCAAATACATTTTTTTTTACTTGTAGTGGATGACACTTGATGTTGATACAGTTTTTTCAAATATTAATTCATTCCGCAAATTTAATTAATTAATTTAAGTTTTTTTTTAGATTTAAGTTGCATGTATCTACCAATAGATGGCTCCAGAGGTAAGAGGAAAATTAAAATGCAGGAATTGACTTTAATTTTTTTTTATATTACTCTTTTTTTATTCCTCTATATCAGGGTGTATATTATTAGAATTATGTAAGAGTCAAACTTGGTTTCTTTCAGCACCATATAATCCTTACCTTTCAAAAGCAAAGTACAACAATAGTAGATCCTTACATAAACCCAAAAAATTTTAAACATATCAGCTGTAAACTCAGTGTAACATATGCAAACCTGTATACAAAGGTTTGAAATGTTTGTGCCAATGGATAACAGTAATATACTCCTGCGCATGAAAGGAGATCGGTACAGTACAATAGTATTCCGAAACATCTGCGAATGGCAAATCGGACAAGTGTCTCCTTTTACTGTTGAATGCTGCCTAGCTTTTAAAACTCTCCATCGGTTGCACCATTTAGATTATTGTAAGGCTCACAAAGGCTGGACATTTCATCAATAATCGCGCCCCCTTCACATATAAGAATTGTTTCAGTATTGTAAGGTATTCTCACAGCCATTTGATGTGAAGAGAGACAGATGTCACTTACACCAGGGAAAATTACCATTATCGTGGTTTTGGAATGCTTGTATGGTGAATCATTATATTGAATGGGTGGAGTGAACTTCAAATTTTCGACTGATGCACTATTAACGGCGATGGTCATTCTCTGCCATCTGCCACTGAGTAACTTCTGGAAATTGAATATATCATTACAATGGACTGTTATTACAATAGCATGCTCCTGTGATTTTAATCTGATAGAGATCATGCCTGTTGCTTTGGAAACCCCTTTTAACAAGATTATATCCGCCAAAGAACACCAACCACTAAAATAAATGCTTATTGAGGATATGATTGGCACTATTGCTCATAATCTCATGTTAAGTATGAAAAGATGTCACCAAATCATTGTAGTTAAGACACTTCATATCCCTTGCATAGGGACATTTTTTTGTTGTCATCCCTCTTAAGAAAAAATTGTGTTAACGATGCTCGTTTGATAGACCATCACTTTTTGTTTGATTCCCTGCTGTATGCATTACATTCATTGTTGCCTTAATTATGCTTTCATTAAATGCATTATACTGTCTGTAAATTCTGCATTTCATATCTAACAAGTGATTTCTTTCGTAATTGCTACAAAAATAATCGTTGCTTTATTTCTGCAGACCAGTGCATATGTAAAACTACAAATACAAGTTTTACAAATTCGTTACATATGAATTTAAAAATAATAAAAAAGATTAAATGTCTATGTAAATCTAAATAAAATTTTGTAAATCTAATTCATTTTTAAAACCTTTAATATTCATCCCATATAAGTAAATACATTATTTTCTTTCATATATGAATATTTTTGTAAAAAGAACATATTCACGAATTTCGTTTTAAAAATAATATTAACAATCCAGATAGAATATTTTTTAAATTGAATGCTTCTAATATTTTATGCAAGACTACAATAAGAATTATTCCAATGAATATTTCTAGTTCCAATGAAAAAAAATAACAAAACTTTTACTCGTATAAAAAACTTTATTTTAAGCTCAAAAAGATTTCGAATAATTATTTTATATTTTAATTCACATAATGTTCTTTATTAATTGAATAAGTTTCCAATTTTAATTGGATTACAGCTTAAAATTTTCATTTATTTTTCTAATGGGTCTTATTTTAAAATTAAAACATTAGTAATCGATAATAACAAAATTAATATTTGAATGATTTATTTATTTGTAATTATTTCAATTTAATGAAACACTTAAAATTTATTAATATGAAAAATATTATAAAAAAGTGTTTAAGATCTCTAAATAACTTTAAGAATAGAATATTTAAGAAAGAATTTAACTTCGTTTCATATAATACTAGCTGGTATTACCTAGAATTTCCTAATGCATAATTTGTTTTGAGGTTTAATTGCAATATATAAACGAAGATTGTTGAGATTTCAGAAAAATATACCAACCTAATAACATTAAATATAAAATTTCATCATTCGAGATAATGAAAATCTTCAATTAATTCTAAGCTTATTTAAACTGTGGTGTAATGATTATAATGTCACCAGAGAAGACAGTTTCAATATTTCAACTAAATAAAATATAAAAAGCACAAAATGAACGGAAATTACTGACAGGTGAAAATAAACTAACATGTCTTTCTTTCGCCGGAATGCCAACATATTATATTTATTTGTAATATGTTTAATTCATTTGGTTGGTACTTGAGTTTGGCAGACGATTTTTAACTATTAATATTTCTATTTTTATTTTACTAAATAAATATGCTTTTAATAATTCAAAAATTAATATTAATTTGAATGTAAATGCTAAGCATACAAAATAAAAATTAAAATAATAATAATTGTTAATCTGAAGTCAACTATTCGTGTAAAAATTCAAAAAAAATGGTATTTGCAATTTTTCATTAAAAATAATGTATTTCATTAATCGATGTCTACTTGATAAGCCTTATAGAAAACGATTATTGGAATGACACATAAATATTTATTTTTTTAAGTCATGACTAAATAAAATAATTGTACATAATAAGAAAAATTATTTAGAATGACAAAAAAATATTTTATATTTTTTTAATTTTTAATTAGTCATAAAATTTAATTTAATTCAACAAGGATGAATTAGTTGCAATGAAATTTTATAAATATTCTTAAAATTAAAAAAAAAAATATATTTTTAGTTTGCATTTTTATTATTTTATAAAATAAGTATATTTTTTTATATTTAAAAATAAAAATAAGCGAAATTTAAATATTTAATTTTACTGAAGTTTAAATTTTATTTTACTGCTTATCAATTAATTATCAATGATAATTTTATTCAATTAAAAAGAATGGTACAAATTTTTCATAATGCAGTCGGTAAAAAAGAAGAAATGGAGCCTGCACTCTCATTTACTTAACATCTAAATATTTTTATTTTATTTTTATTCAAATATTATCAATACTGTTTAAAATATGTAGTTAAAATTTAACTTTCAAATGTCACAATTTTTATTGAAGTGGAAAAAAACAATTAAGAGGATTTTTTTTAAATTTCGGACTATGAACAAGATAAAACTAATGAAACGCATGTATAACTTTTAAAATATAACAAACAAAAATAAATAAATAAATGAAATAAAATTCAATATTCTTTTTGTTAATCCAAGTTCATTCAAAAGCTGTCACATTTGTGTTTTTTATGAGAGAGGTCTCAGTACAATTGGGGCCCAGAACTTACAATTTTATAAACTCTGTCGAGTCTTTTTGTTTCCGAAAACATAGGCTAAAATGGATACCACTAATGGTTTCACACCTGAATCCTAATGAATTAAACTAAATCCTATTCTGAGTCATTCTTAATCCTATTGAACTGCCCATGTTAACATGAATTAGTAACTTTTACAAATTAAAAAAAAAAAAAAAAACGATGTAACTTTAATCGATGTCTTAATTAAATATAACGAAGGAAACGTTAACCGCATGGATTTTTCCACTGTTAATAAATATTGAAACTTGGATGTAACAATTAACATCAGCGACGTATTAACATTCATCATAAAGAGATCCTTTAACTTGTATCTTCATAAAATCATTTCGTTTATAAGAACAAATTTAAAATTTAGTAGTTAGTTAATAAATCACATAAAACTTATAAGAAAAAACTGTTACAAAATAATTCGAAATGTGTCTATCTATAATACCATTCCCCAAACTGCATTTGGGAGAAATAAATTCAAATATAGATAATAATTCCAACTTAACTTTTGAATAATAATTTTAAATGTCATCCAACAGAAGAACATTTTCATGACATTCTTTTATTTGTGTTTAAACCTATGCAAATTCTGTATAACCATACATTCACTAATAAAATTTCTTTTTTCATACTTGCATTCATTTAAGTTTTTTTAGAAACCTTTTGTAGTAATGTTTTTGTGATTCGTCATCACATAAATACGTAGGTTCATTTTTGTGACATTTGCAAAAGAATCACACGCCAAACATTATTGCAAAATAAATATTAGTAAAAGAATCCTCTCGAAAACCGATGAAATTGTGTTATTTATTTTATCAAGCAAATATCAAGCCTTAAATATTGCGATAATTAACTGTAAATATTTAATCTTAAGGGAATTAATTATGAGGTTTTAGCACAAAATTTTAACTGGCTTACGTACGGAGATGGAGTTCATTAATCACTTCATTATGTTATTCCTGAGAATCAGTGCTCAATATGTTGTAGAGCGTGCATAACAAGTGCGCGTGCAAAAGTAGTCCAACACAAGAGCATTTTGATAAAATTCTTTTATTTGTATTTAAGCATATGTAACTTCAGTAATTTAGTAAATTTAAATATTTTTCACGAATAAAGAATTCAATTTAATTCATGCATCCCGATGTTTTTTTAAAAACATTTTGTGACAAAGATTTTTATTATTCGTCATCACATAAATGCATACCTTTTTTCTGACATTTGCAAAAGAATCAAACGCCTAACAATATTTCAAAAGAATCAAACTCCTAACCACATTGCAAGAGAATAAAACATCTAACAACATTGCAAAATAAATATTTTCAAAAGATTCCTCTCAAAAAACCAAGGAATTTCTACTAATTATTTTTTTTTATCCAAATCAAATATAAAGCATTATGTAAAATAAAGGAATACTGAAATTGCCTTAAGGAATGCGATAATTAACTGTAAATGTTTAATATTAAGGGAATTAATTATGGCATTTTAACGCAGAAACTTCACATATGAAGATACGTTTCATGAATCGCTTTATTGTCGTACTAATGAGAGCCATTGCTTAATATTCGGTAGCGCGTACTTCCAAAATATTTCCAAACATTGCGAACTGAACTAATTGAAACATTCATTGAAGTAATGGTAATAACAAGTAATGTAAAAAAAAAAATTAAGTCAATTCCTACTTTTTTTTCAATATATTGCAGAAAGTCCTTTATAAATAATTTTCATTCATTTTTTAAAGTTTATCTGGCGCCATCTATTGGTACATATATGCAACTTAAATCTAAAAAAAAATCTAAAATTAATTAATTAAATTGAATTACTGAATTAATATGTGAAAAAACTGTATTAACATCCAGTGTCATTCACTACAAGTTCAAAAAAATGTATTTCAACTTCAGTGGAAGAATAAAAAGTATTTTAGGAACGATTAAAAATTTGAACAAGATATATATATAGGAGAGTGAGAGCTAATTGAAGGAATTGAAAAATGAATTTTAATTCATTTTTATTATTGTTATTACTTAACTTTGATAAGGTTATATTAGTATGCTGATGTATACATATATTATATATTTATATATAATTTAAGATGTTAAGCGTTAAAAGTTATACTGACTTATATGCTAAAACGTTAGCACAAAGAGATGATTATCTGGTAATCTATTTTATATATTTATATTATAACATATGTTATATATATATATATAATATATAAGCTGTATAACATGTATAATTTCAATCATAATGAAAGATAGAAAGCGTTATAAGTTATACTAACGTATTTGCTGAAACGTTGACACAAAGAGATGATTCTCAGGGTTTTATACCCTATCTTTTCAATTCATTCGCCTGTGTCTGAAACATATTTGATGTCTCATTTTCTGTAACATCAATGGGTTCGTGTTCCAATATATATATATTGGAACACGATCCCATCGATATATATACATATATATGCACATTCCAGTCACATTAATGTGACCACCACCTACTTTCGACGTCAACGTGAAATAACCAATCACAAAAGGCAGGTGGCAGCACATTGCAGTGGAGTGTATTTAAAGTATGTCCTAGGGCATCGGAAAGCATTTCAATCGTTGGCGTAATGCAGAAACGCAGCGTAGGTCCGCTCTGCCAAAGGTGGTTATTCTGACTTTTGACAGGGGGTCACATTAATGTGATTAGACTGTGTATTTATAGATATATGTGTGCGTGTCGAAACAGCCAACCGATTGCTATGATCGCTAGATACGACTGAACATATTGATTAAAAAGATTTCGTGAATGATTCATTAAAGACAATCATCTTATTTTCTTATTTAAGTTGATTTTATTACATTTATATGAAATTTCTTCAGTTTAACATGTATATAAACTAACACATTTATTATTGACTTAAATCTACAAATAATTTCATATTCTTAAAACGTTCTTTAAATTCAAAAACTTTCTGAACTGTATATGAAATTATTTTGTTTCCGATAGTCTGAAAAAAATATAACACAGTAAAATTTCATTATGTTTTTTATTCAATAAATGTCTTCACGCATACAGAGAAAATTCTTACAATATGTCTTCTTGGAACAGCCATGAATAATGGAAATATACAAATTAAATTATTTCCTACCGGAGGTGTTTCTTTTCAGATAAATTTTTGTTTTCTCAACCATTTTAACATAGGTGAATGATTTTAATTGCATTTATTTCTTTAAAACATTTCCCTATTCGACACGTGCAATATACTTTCTATGATAATATAGATGGGATCAAATTAATCATGTGTTACTTTACGTATTCAATGAGAATCTCTTACAATTTTGGGATCCTACTTTGAAAACATTATAGTGCAGTTGTAAGTATTTTATAAAACTAGTAATATAAAAAAAAAATTAAAGTCAATTCCTTCTTTTATTTCACTATATTACAGTAAGTCCTTTATAAATAATTTTCATTCCTTTTTTTTTATTTTTATCTGGAGACATCTATTGGTAGATATATGCAACTTACATCTAAAAAAAACTAAAATTAATTAATTAAATTGAATTACTGAATTAATATTTGAAAAACCTATATTAACATCAAGTGTCATCCACTACAAGTTTAAAAAAAAATGTATTCGAATTTGAGTTTATGAGTAAGAAGTGTTTTATGAACGATTGAAAATTTGAACAAGATATATATAGGCAGAGTGTGAGCTAATAGAATGAATTGGAATATAATAATTAAATAAAATGCGGGTAATTTAATTGG
Organism: Caerostris darwini; assembly: GCA_021605075.1. Taxonomy (NCBI): domain Eukaryota; kingdom Metazoa; phylum Arthropoda; class Arachnida; order Araneae; family Araneidae; genus Caerostris; species Caerostris darwini. The sequence goes on from BPLQ01015685.1 coordinate 1,072,673, forward strand.
TTTTTTAACTTTACTGGGAAAGGGGATCATTGTTTTTTTGCTTGTCAACTTTCAGAGCACTTTTCGAAAACTAATTTACCTCAATTACAATCTAAAGTGACCTCAAAATATCAATTGCATGTGTCAACGTATTGAAATTAAAAAAAAAAAAATAATAATAATAATAATAATTTTCATAAATACGAAGAAAAGTGGAGGACAAGCGTATTTCCTGTTCATTTAAGGAGCATGACGGCCAATTGGCTGCCCCCTGGCCGTTCATATCTCAGGCATCAGGTTCGAATCCTGACGGAGGCATAGATGTTTGTGCAATGTTAGTTATGCAAAAAAAAATTACCGCAGAACGACAAACCAAAAACTATGGGAATATATGCTATACGTAATTTTCAGTATTAGAAAAAAATATTATTTTTAAAATAAATTAAAATTTAAGCAATTATATTTTATATAACTTAAATGTAGAATTATAGTATCGAATTTTATAATTATAATATTTTAGTTGTTAAATTTTTTCCATCATTTTATTGTAACGATTTCAAATAATTCTAAAAGATGTTAAACAAAATATCATAAAATTAGACTAATAATATTTAATTTTGCTGTATATATATATATATATATAATGGCCAATTGGCTTTCGCACCGGGCTTTCGGCTACAGGCTTCAGGTTCAAATCTTGGGGGTAGCATGGATGTTTGGTAGTAATTCGGAATCCACGTTAAACTGTAGGTCGTGGTCTTATTATCCTAAAGTGCGCATAAAATAACCTTCGTGAGACAAGCGAAACATTTTGTAGTATTTCATCTTCACTGCAAATAGGCCGTTCATGTCAATTTCTTATTATAATAAAATTGCGGAAAAAACAAAGAAGAAAAAGTCATTTTTCAGTCAGAGGATGTTGTTCTCTATGTACTTTTTCATGTTTTAATTTCCTAACCTAATGAGTTGGCATGTCTTTTGGTCACGGTTTATACAAAAATATTGTTATTAAAGTACAAGTGACCTAGCCGGAACTGACTTATAAAATTGCAATTGCTAATAAGACACTTCTGATATTTTGAAAAGTATTTAGGAAATGATATCTTATATGCGTTATTAAAAAAAAAAAAAATTCTGAGAGGCAATGTTTCCAAAACTATGAACTACACAAAGACCCACTGTCGCAAGTATACTTTTGTTCAACAAATAATACACAATTTACATTAACCATAGAAGGTGAGAGTTGTTATTACGAACAATTCCATAGCGAAATATTTCAGTGTCGTGTGTATTAGATTCTGCTGAAATTCTTTTCTATTTCGCAAGACGGTTATTTTCACTGTATTGGTATTATTACACATAACATGGGGAAAAATCCCTCAGCCGCGTTCTCGACTTTCGACTTATATGAATGCTTTACAAGTTTTTGTGCGGAGAAATATGTTGTTGTTGTTTCTTATCCCACTTGGTAGACATCTAGGCCAAACCCACGAGCCCATATGTACTGATGGTTGAAGGGAAGGAAGCAGCTTCTGTTGTGATGGAGCACCCGTAGGTAGAAGTCTGACTTTGGCTCCGTGACGCTCTTACAGTCCTATGAGACAGGGGCCTACCGCTTAAAGTGGATTCCGAACCACTACAAACATCCATGCCACCATCAGGACTCGAACCCGAAACCTGTGGCAGCGAGCGCCAGAGCGCTAAAAACTTGGCCATTCAGGCCCGCGGAGAAATATTTTATATATAAGAGGGGAATAAATTACATAATTACATATAAATATTGTGCATAATAATATTATGATTTTTACAAAATTATTATTATATTCTATTATAAAGATTATAATTATAATATAAGAGCGGAATGTAAATCGGAAATAGAAAACTAAAATTAAAAGGTTTGTTTGGGGATAATAATATTTGGAAATGGAATGTGAAATAAATAACTATATATTGTTCTAAGATTAAAAAAACAATTTATTAACGGGTAATTGTAATGCTCAGAAAATTTCTCATATTTTTTTTATTTTATATTAATTTATTGATAGTTTTTATGATTATTTAAAGGTTAAACTGTGATATTTTTTTTTTTAATTTGTTGTAAAAGAGTATTTTTTATAAGAGAGTAAAAAAAATCGATGTAAAGTTATATAAATTAATATTATATTATAATATAAAAATAGAATTATAATATAAGAGCTGAATTTAAATCGAAAAAGAAAGCTAAGTCTGAAAGATTTATTTAGGGATATTAATATTTATAAGTGGTATGAAAAATAAATGATCCAGAATGTTCTGAGTTTAAGAAAAAAATAATTAAAGTGATATTTGTAGTGTTCCAAACAATTTTTTTATTTTAATTTATTGATAGTTTTTATAATTATCTGAAGTTTAAACTGTGAATTTTTTAGTAGGTTGTAGAAGAGGCTATTGTTTATTAATTTGTCAATCATTCATTGTTATAAACTAACATATAGATTTATTTTCTATTAAGATAATGGATTTATATAGATTTATTTTATTTATTCTAGATCTAAATTTGATAGTTTTCTAAAAAAATATAATGAAATCAATAAAATAAATGAAAAAAGTAATTTTATCACCTACATCTCCGTTTTTGAATGAGGTCTACAGTCATTTTTTGAAAATAGCTAGACATCCTCTTGAATTGCCAATACATTAAATTTTCAACATACTTGAATCATTGCAAACAGCGATTATTTAACTATTTAAGACCGGTTGAGTAATTAAGTGAAATTGGAGGATCTCTCAAAGTTTGTATAGGAGCGATAGCACCAATTGGGGGTTTTTGGCAGATGCATCTAAACAGAACAATGTCGGGGCCTATTTAAAATTCTAAAGATAATTGTAGACTCACCATATACGAATGTCTGAGATACTGAATATTAAAAAATGAGATAAAAAATGAAGTTAAACGCACCCCTGGTTTATTTATGTTGTTGTTGTTTCTTATCCCACTTGGCTGGCCAAGCCCACGAGCCCATATGGACTCATGATTGAAGGGGAATGAAGCAGCTTCTGTTGTGATGGAGCACCCGTAGGTAGAAGCCTGACTTTTGCTCCGTGACGCTCTTACAGTCATAGAAGACAGGGACCTACGGCTTAAAGTGGATTCCGAACCACTACAAACATCCATGGCACCGCCGGGATTCGAACCCGAAACCTGTGGCACCGAGCGCCAGAGCGCTAGACACTCGGCCATTCAGGTCCCAAATTTGCCAACGGCACGCAGTGTTCCCAGGTGGTCACCCACCCAAGTACTGACCGCGCCCAATGATGATAACTTCGGTGATCTAACGAGAACCGGTATATTCAGCATGGTACGGCCGTTGACAGGTTTATTTATTTGGGGTTTATAATAAACATAAGCCTGATAGGCCCATAGACCCTGATTAAAATTTGCATCGTACTTATTGGCGCCAATGAATAAAGGCTCGTTCCCACCAAGACGAGAGACGTGAAGATTCAAGAGGCAAGCGACAAAATTTTTTCGCCCCCTTCACAGTGAAACGTCAGAAATAGCATTACGCCTAGTGAAAAACCGCTTCGAGTTGAAAGTTGGGCAACTCCAAGCGGCGAACTGCAAACCGGTTTCAGGTGACCGCGGTGAGGCTAGTGATTGGTCAAATTTTTTCGCTTGCATCTTGTCGCCTTAGCACGAGCTTGTGAGCACGAGCCTTAAGTAATTGAATCTGTATAGTATTAAAACCAAACACCAAGTATAAAAAATCAGAAATTCAAATTATAGTACAAATTTTCCATTCTAATTAGATTTTTTCGATTCATTTTGTCTTAATGCTTCGCTCATAGTTTCGTGCAGTATGGAAGATTATTTAAGCCAGGTTGAAAAATTCAATCAAATTCATCATCGACATTTGTACAGAAGTACATTTGTACATTTGTATTAGCACAGATTGAAGGATGGTGGAAGATACATTTAAACAGAACCATCATAAAGTAGATATTGATCTCGAACAGTGGTTCTCAAACTGAAGTCGGAGCAAATTTAAAATTCTATAAATAACTATAGGCGTACGATATTAATATTTCTGCGAAATATATAGCGAAATAGTTAAATCAAATATTAGAAGTATGAGATAAAAAATAAAATTAGACGCACCTAAAATATATTTATTCTTGTGTTTATGAGAAACACAAGACTTATGTGCATGTAGACCATGATTAATAATCGCATCAGTTAGAAAGATGTAACACCCATTCATGAAATTTTCAGAAGACTAGAATCACTTAATGCTAGAGAACGAAATGCGTCATACAGAAAAATTCACTCACTGAGAACTATTATATAAATCCTAAAAGTCACGCATAAAAGTTTTGCCATAACACTGCAAAAATTTGGCGTTAAAGCGATAATGTTTGACGAAAAAGCATTTTAGGAACAAAATTTCCCTTAGTTATAAAATTTGGAGAAACCAATAGCATTTGACGAAACAGAATTTTAGGAATAAAATTTCTCCTAGTGACAAAATTTGGCGATAAAGTAATAAATTTTGGCTTAAAAGCAATTTAAAAATAAAATTTAGTTAAGTGAATAAATTAGGCGATAAAGCAATGCATTTTTACGTAAAATAATTTCAGAAATACAATTTTGGGAGGATATTGGTAATATTTGGCGTTAAAGAGATAAAATGTGCTTAAATATAATTTAAGGAGCAGATGTTGACGTAGTAGTTGTTTGGCAACTAATATTGGCGTAATAGCGATTTTCGGCGAAGAATTTTGATGAAATAGCATTTTACAACAACATCAAAATTTGACAGCCATTTTGTTTATTTACTTGGCGCCTCGCCGCTCTAGTGATGAAATTTGGTGCGATATCATTTTAACTCGGAAACTAATTACGGTATTTATTATTATTTGTACTTGGCGGCTTGGCATTCTGACGATGTATTTGACACAAACGGTACATATTCTAGATTTTTACCGCTGTCTTATTAAAAATATTTATTTAATCCTAAAATTCTGCATTCCAATATTCTTTGCAGAATACAGAATATCACGAGAAATTTTCAAAATTTGATGTTGCCTAAAATTATTTTTTAAATATATCCACAAACATTGTAATTGACAAAAAGATGGAGAAGCAAATTTTTGGAATTATGTATTTATTACATATTCTCACAATATATATATACAAGTGTACGTTATAACAACGTACGTGTTCCTGATATTTACAATGAATATATACAATAATGAAGATGTTGAAATTAATATATACAAATGAAAAATTTAATGCGAAATCTGTACAATGAATGTATACAATGAAATAAATGTTTACATTTTTTTTTGGTTAAACAAGTAACGAATATTATTAAAAATTTAAAAGAAGAAAACATAAAATATTTTAACATTTAAAACACATAACATAAAAACATGTAACATAAAACACATAACATGAAAACGTTTATAACATAGAACATAGAAAACATATAAACATAAAACATATAAACATATAAAAACATAAAAACAAATAAAAACATATACGCAATTCCACATTTAGGTTCTTCTTCTCTGTGGAAGTATTGCTCGATTTCCCTCTCTTTCTTCAGTTATTAGCAAAGTTGGTATGTCATCTATTTCTCTGGCTGTTCGGAGAGTTCAGTTACATGATTTGTTAGATTTATTGTCAAATGAATGGTTTCAAAATGTTCTGTAATATGTAAGCTCTTTTTCTGGTAATATGTTCTAAATATATTTTCCGAGGAAAAGGTTTTCCAAATGGCAGTTGATATATCGGTGACATAATATTGATATTATATTTAATGGCTGAACGTCTTTCATAGTGTTCATGTTGATATTTTTCTGCAGTTGGAAAGATATTAATTCATCTGTTGTTGCATTGTTTGGTTCTATTGCTGTTGTTGTAATCATTTCAATTGTTGCAGAGTGGCTGGAATTATTGTTCGTTTTGGAAATATTTCTTGCTTAATTGATGACTTGAAAATATTGGTTTCTTCTTTTTGTTCTAACTTATCTGATATGGTGGTTTTTCTTGTATGGTAATATGTATACTATTATGTATACTATTTTTATATAGGAAATAGAGAGCTATGCATCTGTTTATAAGTAGAATAATAGCGACATATACTTGATGATTGACTACAAGATTTTGTCTTTGCACCTAAAATGTCCTTCTGATGAGATAATAATTAGTTTGTTTTAGGAATTTTCATTTACAATGTCAAACGTGGAATCAATTAGAGAATTCTGAATAATTGCAAGGATTTTTTTGAAGACTAGAAAAGCTATTGGTTATTTCTACTCTTAGCTTATAGTTCTTTGTTAGTTATTTCTCCAGTATCTGTATTCAATTCTTTCAGAAGGTTGATATTGAAATATTGTTGAAGATTAAAGAATACTGGATGATTGCTTGGAATATTTTGAAGAGTAGAAAAGCTATTAGTTATTTCTCCATTATCTATGATGAATTCGTTCAGAAGGTTGATATTGGAATATTGTTGAAGATTAAAGAATTCTGAAGGATTTCTGAGGATTTTTTGAATAGTAAAAAGCTATTAGTTAAGCTGTTGTTTCACCAGTATCTATTATGAATTATTTTTAAGGAAGTTTTCAAGTTATTATTATTATTATTATTATTATTATTATTATTATAGGGGAGGTATATGTCAAGCCTGGATATCACCATCTCTGCTGATGGGTATGTTTATACAAAGAGGAATGATGAAATATTTACATGGTGATAGGTTTTAAAATATTATGTTTGTGTAGATATTGTTCAATGGTTGGGTATGTGATTAATTCATCGACGGTTGGCTGTCTGAGTTCTATTGTAATATCTGGAATTATTGGAGTGGGTGTGTGGTTGATAGGTGTGAGGCAGTTGTGAAGAATGTTCTTTTGTTCTTTTGTGGGATATACTAATAATTGGTCGACAGTAGGTTCTCCGGTATTTATTACAATTACATGAATATTTTTAAGTGATGTCTGTTTATTGATTCTATTGTTATTAAGGGTAGAGTTGGTGATATCCAGTGACATGTTGAAGAAAAAAACTACGGTGCAAATTAAAATAAAACTGTACGAGGGAAGGGCGAAAGAAAGGAGGAAACACAACCAAGCTAATAACATTTTTACTCGATAATCCATTTTTAAATTATTATAGAACGTATAAATATGATCAGAAAAATAACTCACCAATATCAATCAATGTAAAATACGTTCTGAATCATTTTCATTCTTGGATTGCAACAGTGCATAATTGCAAAAATCGATGCTTATGCTAATAGTGAAGTCCATTGTTGTTACGTAAAAGAAATGTTTTATTATCATTGTTCCAAGGCTTTTAAAATTTGAAACAATTATAATATATTTTAAACTGTTGTGTTATAATTAGAGTGATTAGCAACAATGTTTTAAGATTTGCTTCATAGAAATATAAGTAGGGTGTATGCACAATTATTTATTTTATTCGCTTATTTTAAATATTTCCTCAAATTTGTAAATAAAGTGCAGCAATGAAAAATTGCTATATAAAAAAAATTTCATTCATCACTGTTTTTTTTACTATTAGAATTTGAAAAATATATTATTTAGTGAAAAATATTTATAATAGATATTATTTTTTTTTTTTAATCGTTGTAGATATTTTTGAAGTATTTAAGAATAGGAACTGCCCGGATTTTAGTTCTATATAACCCAGTCGTTTAGAAAGCAAAGTTCGGTCGTTGTAGATTTTGGTAAAATCTCTAACAATCTTGCGCATATCGACAGCATTTATCAACACAGTGTAAAAAAAACCAAACATATTTACTTGCCTTCATATTATGTTAAACTATGGATGAGTAATTTCAGCTTATTAGATATTTAAATACTTTTATGCTGTTATATATTTACACTATTAAAATTTTTTTGTAATTTATAAACTACTTATTTGCTGCAAAAAAAGTATGCTTTGTTGTTGATAATTCAAATAATAACGAATTCAAACTACACTATTTCCCCCATCATGTAGACATTTATTGACAGTGATATAAATTTTCATATACATATATATAATTATAGGAAGCCTTTCTTATGATTACTGCAATTAACATCCAGTTTTATAGAAATAATATTAGTGTGAAAATGTCAGGAACAAGACCTCACAGATGATTGCAGTGTACGTGAAGTACTTATTATAAGTCCACACATTGCATTACAATCAAAAAATGTTGAAAGTCACTATTAATTACATTATAATTAGATACCAGTGTCTAGAAGGAACCATCCGTACGACTATGCGTGTAGTAGAATGGTTGCTAAGCTTGTGAAGGAGCATAGTATGCAAGCATAAGGCAAGAGTTTGGCAGGGATAGAAAAATATATTGTTTCTCGAACTCAAAAGCCTTTTAAATCACAACTAAATGAAAGTTTGTGGTCAAAATGATCGATATATCTTCCTCCTAGAGAAAAAAAAGGTTGATTTCAGTCAATGAGCAATATTGCTGTGCTGCTGCTAGCAGCAAACCTGACAACAAGTGACCCTTTTTACTGTAGGCAGACATCATAGTAAAGGTAACTTATTCTTTCGCTGTCCTGAACAGGGCATCCCGATGACAGTTACCATAATCTAGTGTAAGGAACACCAAGATTCGAATCACATCAAAAGTGTCATTTTCTCCGTAAAATTGACACTTTTTGTGGGTATTATCAGAAAACAATTCTCACCCTCGTGCAATTGTTCTGAGGTTATATTGGTCTAGAGTTAATTTCTATGTGTGGTAGCGCTAGACCCCATCTGTTATGCAGCATCTAGAATATTAAGATATTATTAGACTGGACTAATTTCTTTTCATTCCTGATTTATATCTCATATCAAAAGCTGCAGCTGCATATATCGCCCTGCGCCTGCGTGCAGCAAACCTGACAACATGTGTCCCTCTTTACCGTAGGCAGACGTCATATTAAAGGTAACTTATTATCCCGCCATCCTGAATGATGAATCATGTTCACAGCTACCGTAAACATGTTTAAGGAACACCAGAATTGGCTCATCAAAAGTGTCATTTTCGCTATAAGGTTGATTGCCAAATTTTTGACGGAGTCATTTTTACCTGTGTTGGCTATTATCAGGTAGTAATTTTCTCTCACGTGGGTTTCTTCCGAGGTGATATTGGTGTAGACTTCACTTTCATGGACAGATTTACTCACTCCCTTGATTTAAATCTCATAGAACCCATGCTGGAGGTTTTAGTGAAATGCCTTTCAGCACAATTATTTCCGCCAAAAAATTCCCAACAACCGAAACAATTTTATTAAGAAATGGTCATTTCCTACAAAAAAAAGGTATTATCTGTAGTTGATAGTTAAAATATAAAAAAATAACTGCATTATTTTCTTCATCAAATAGAAAATTATATGCAGAGTCGTGCTCATATGTGAACAACTGTTGGATATCCTCATGTTGAATATGGAGAGACTAGGGCAAGTAACTATTGTAGTTAAGGAAGATCATACCTATCGTTAAGAAGAATCTGTTTTTTGTTCTTCTTTTCGTAAGAAAAACATTTGTACCAACACATGTTTTTTGATAAAACAATTCTTTGTTTCCACACTTTTCTTTACTTTACTTCCCCCACTCCTCACCCCTGTACCCAGGACTGGACTATGTAGCCCCTCACCGGTTAAAACGGTAATGGTGGAAAAATGATAATATAGAAAATAATAAAAATTCATAATTCCAAAAATACATAACTACAATGCATTATAAAGCAAGAATGAAAAATTACTCTATTAATTATATATTTTTATTCCTTCTACGTAGTATACTTTTCGTTTCACTGTGTTTATTATTGTTATGCTACAGTAGCTAACCTAATACTATGCAACTAACATACGCATAAGTGAAACGAGATGTATACAATGTAAAATAAATAAATAATGGTAATAAACCTACGAATAAAAAAAGAATGACATGACATACAAAATATTATGACGGATTTCATTCTAAAACGAATGTAGTACCTTTGTTGAGAATGGTAGAATGGGAGCAGAGAATTCAATTTGTATTTCAAGAGTAATGGTTTCTTGGGATGATTAAATGTTTATTTCTGGAAGGTTCATTAATTTGATTTTCCATTTGACCCATGAGTTGCAAATATTTTTTTTGTGCCACTGAATATAAAAAAGCTGAGAAGCGATTTTAGAATGATATGATTTTGTAAGACGGCAAGCAGTTGTACAGTGGAATAGTTCTGCAAATTTTCGACAGAGATAGAAATCATATGTAAGAGGTTGTATTTTAGAGATACGTTTGGAATGGAGTTTGATTCCATACTGTAAATGTTGTAGTCATCTTTGTGTTAGTATGTTTTCCTTATAAATTAAGCATAATTACTTTCTCAACTATAAATTTCATGTCTCCGAAGTGTTTTATTCATTTATTTTTTTTCAAAATTACGCCGTGAAAGGTCTCCTATTCAGTTCAGCAAGACATTGTAGATGTTAAATTACAAAACAATTTTCCTCAAAGACAAAACTAACAAATGAGATTCATAAAAATGCACTACATGAGAATGTAGAATAATAAAAGGAGAAAATAATATTTGTAATTCTAACTGAAGAGAATAATATTTGTAATTATAACTGATTTTTAAAACATATAATACTCATCTTATATAATTTATAAGCTTATTTTCTTTCATACATAAATCTTTTTATAAAAGTAAATACGCTATATTTTCATTTTAAAAACTTTTAATTTATTAAAGGATTTTAGCAATAAAAATGGAGTATATTGAGTTTTAAAATTTTGCTAGACTACAACAAGAACTGTTCCAGTAAATATGTTCTATTCCAGTACAAAATTTAAAACGTTTCATTCACATAAAAGTTTAATCATTATAATGATTTGAAATAATTATTTTAGATTTTAAGTCGCACAATGTCCCTTATTCTTTGAAAAATATTTTAATATAATATCTTGAAATTATATTTGTTTTGTAGGACAACTTATAATTGATTATAGTAGACAACTTCAGAATTGATTATATATATATATATATATATATATATATATATATATATGTCATATGACGAAATTTTAATATTTGTGTTATTAGGTTGGAGTATTCAGAAAATATTTCAACCTAATAACACTAATATTAAAATTTCGTTATATGACATGATTTAAAGGTTCTTTTAATACTTTTCTAATGTATGCTTTGGCCTAGTGATATCTAGTTATCATGTCAAAAGAGATGACAGTTTTATTACGGCATCTTTACTAAAATATAAAAAAACGTAAAATTAAAGGAAATAAACGATAGAACGGTGAACATTTAAAACTGAAATAATTTTCGTGTGCCAGATTGTAGGAATATTATATTTCTGTTTACCTTACAAATGTGACACATGAAACCAATATTTGAGTTGATTGGTTTTTAAATTTGCTTAGTAATTTTTATTATTGAAGTTTCAAATAATTTTATTTTATTTATAAATATACCTTTAATAATGAAAAAATTAATTTTTAATTGACGATAAATGCTTATTAAGCTGAATAAAATATGAAATGTAATTGCCATTTATAATTTTTTATGAAAAACAATTGTAATTTTATCGATTTCTGTTAAATCACATTCATAGAAAAATGAACTGCAGACATTTAATGGATAATTGCAAATAATGTATTTATTATGTTTTGGCTAGATGAAATGGTTGCATATGTTAAGAAAGATAATATAGAATGTTAAACTTTTGAAATTTAAAAAAATTATTTGAAAATAAGTCAAACTCGTTAAATGAAAATATTTGCAACTAATTTTAATTTTAAAAGAATATCAAAAATAATATTGAAGTTTCTCAAATTTAAATTTTATTTTTCTTCTCGTCAAATATTGCAGTTTTTTTCAATAAAAAAAGTGTTGCAAATTTTTTCATGATTTTTTTTATGCAGCTGGTAAAAAAATAGTGAAAACCAGGAAAAATTTGACTTCCCAGTAATTTAGTTCTTACTACGTGAATTTGTATTTAAATTATAAGCAAATACTTTAACAATTCTTCACAGTACTAATTTAAAAGTAAATATTTTACTTCTAAAAGCATAGATTTTTTTTTCTTTTACTAAAAAAAAAGTAATAGTTTTTCTAAGTTTCTGATTATGAACTATTAAAAAAAATTCTAAATGTTTTAGTTTTGATTATTTAAGACATATATTATTCCGTTCACTTTTTATCAAAAATGTGATAAAAGAATCCTATTGCAAACCACGTAAATTGCAATTTACATCCAAATCAAATGTAAAGTATTATGCAAAATAAAAAAATGAAGAATCTGCTTTCGAAAATGCGATAATTAGCTGTTATCCGTTACAGCCTTAAAATAATTCATTATCACATGGATGTATTGAATTTGTAATGTGATATTTTATTGAGTACTTTGATATTTTTATGAAAAGACCTTTGAAAAGATTGTTTATTAGTGAGTGGGAAGTTTTCCGACGGATAAAATCCTTTGAGATTATAAGAGAAAATAGCTTTTATTTAAAAATTTAAATAATGTTTCTGTATATATTATGTAAATGAATATGAATTGAATAGTATTTATTACCAAGGCTTTTTTTTTATTATAAAGCGGTATCATTAATAAACTAATAATAATAATAATAATTTAGTCATACATTGTGATCATTAAGATGTACAGTTCTCGTATGAATTTACTACAGCAAAATATTTCATATAAATATAATTTCTCCAAATTTTATCAAATTATTGGGAATAAAAAAAACTATATTCTATTAGAAATTTATATGATTCAAAAGTTTATATGGAGCATACGAATTTAATATTGTTTGACTTATTTCATTACTCAAGTATAATTAATATTAACACCATGAATTGACTTGCTAAGATATTTAAATATTTTAAGCTATTTAAATATTTTATTAATATGAAAAAAAACACGACCAGAAAAGCGATTTTTCAGGATGCAAATCTTAGAATTCTCTTTTACAATTTAAATTCTACATTAAAAACGGGGCACATAAAACGCTTATATTTAATACACACATTGTATGACTACAATAAAAAATATTAAAGGCATTACCTACACATAGATACAAGATATTGATATGTGTCTAGAAGAAACTATATGAACGGTATTGCTTTTATATTGTTATTATATTGATCTCATAGTATGTTAAACATATCCCAAATATTTTGAATCGACAAGCATATCGTTTCTCAAACTTGAAAATCCTTCTAAATCACAGCTAAATGAAAATGTAATCGTAGTCGGCTAAGAAACAATCGATATATCTTCCTACTGGAATGAGAAAGATCGATTTCATTCAAAGAGCAATATCGCTCTGCTGGTCACAGCAAACCTAACAAGTGTCACTTTTTACGGTGGGCAGACGTACGGTACGGTACGGTAAAGACGTCATAGTAAATATAACTTATTATCCCGTTATCCTGAATGTGGCATCTCGTTTACAGTTACCTCTAACTAATTTAAGCTAGTTTAAGGAACACCAAGATTGGAATCTCATCAAAAGTGTCATTTCCTCTGTAATGATGAATGCCGCATTTTTGATGAAGTGATTTTTACATGCGATAGCTATTATCAGGAAGTAATTCTCCCACGTGCTGGGGATTCTCAGGTGATATTGGTGAGAACATGTATGGTGGTGTTGAGAGAAACATCGGCCACATCGGACCCATGGGAATGTTCGAGACACTATTCTAGAAAATTAAAATATTATTTGATTGGATTGGCTTGCTTTCTCTCCAGATTTAAATCTCAATAGAACAGATGCTGGATGCTTTAATGAAATGCCTTTCTAAATGATTATGACAGCCAGAAAACGTCTAATAACAAAACAAAATTATTAAGGAGAGCAGACTCAAACCTGAACAATTGCCTGATATCCTGGTGTTGTATATAGGCGGTGACAAGTAACCATTACTGTTAAAGGAGGCCATATATTTCGCTAATAGTACTCTGTCTGCTGTTCTTCTTGGAGGGCAAGCGATTTTACCCAATTTATTTGTTTCCATACTACTTTACTTTGCCCCACCCCTTCACCCCGCTACTCAGGCCTTTATAGCCTCTTACTTATAATGGTGACGTAAAAAAAATAATTATAAGAAAAACTCATAATTGCAAATATAAATTAGTATAATTAATTATAAAGCCAAAGATGTAAAAACTGCACTATTAATTACATATTTAATTCCTTCTACATTGTATAATTTTCGCTTCGCTTATGTTTATACAAGTTTCATAGTTATTGTTATGTAATAATACTATGTGACTTGCTACTTGTTAGTTATAATACTATGTGAATTACTATGTTAGTTATAGTAACTAATACTACAACTAACATAATAAATCTAAATAATATGTTAGTTATAGTAACTAACATAATACTCGCTTCACTTATGACTAACGCGTGCATATGTGAAGTGAGACGTATACAATGTAGAAAGAATGAATAATGATGATAAACCTGCAAAAAAAAACAGTATGACATGACATACAAAATATTATGAGGTCTTTCATTCTATAAAGTATGAAGTATGTTGAGAATGATAGAATGGGAGCAAAGGATTCTATTTGTATTTTGAGAGTAATGGTTTCGTGGGATGAATAATTGTTTATTTTCTTCTACAAAGTTCATTAATTTTATTTTCCATTTGATCCATGGATTGTAAATTATACTATGCCGTTGAATATAAAAAAGCTCAGAAGCGATTGGGATATGATTTGATTTCGTAAGAGGTCAAGTAGTTGTATAATGGAATAGTTCTCCAGATACTCCTCAAAAATAGAAATAATCTTCTGAGAGATTGTGTTTATTGAAGAATGTTGGGAATGGTGTTTGATTCCATACTAGAATTGTTGTATTCATTTTTGTATGAGTATGCATTATTCATCCATTTAGTACAATTACTCCCTCTGAATTTAAGGTTGAATGTTTCCGAAGTATTTTTCTAAATTTCGAAATTACGATGAAATAGTCATCTCTTCAATTCAGCAAAATATAGATTATAATCTGTAAAAAAAATTTGTATTTGTCTAATATCCTACAAATAGATAATTCTCAATGATTCACATATAAATCATTCACTAACAAATGCTAATCACAAAAATTCACTATATAAAAATAATAAGTAAAAAAGTAGAAAAATTGTTTTGTTGTTCCTAGAGTTGCTTTTAAAACCCATAATATTCCTCTTATATAAGCAAATAGCTTATTTTCTTTCATATACAAATATTTTTATAAAATCAAATATCCTCGATTTTCAATTTAAGAAGTTTTAGTTTAAAAAAGGATTTTAGTAATTAAAACCTTATAAATTCAGTTATATAATGTTTGCTAGACTACAATAGAAACTGTTCTGGTGAATATTTTCAATTTCAGTACAAAAATAAAAAAGTTTTAGTAGCGTAAAAATTTATTCTCATGCTCATATCGATAAGAAATAAATATGTTAGATTTTAAATCGCATAATATGCCTTATTTATTGAATAATTTCTCAATTACAATATAAAATT
Source organism: Caerostris darwini (assembly GCA_021605075.1). Classification (NCBI taxonomy): domain Eukaryota; kingdom Metazoa; phylum Arthropoda; class Arachnida; order Araneae; family Araneidae; genus Caerostris; species Caerostris darwini. The sequence continues at coordinate 1,088,189 of BPLQ01015685.1, forward strand.
TTGAAATTAAATTTATTATTTTAATAGAATTTATTTTTGTACTGATCTCTAAAAATTTGAAAATAACAAAAGAAAATAAGAATTATTTGGGTATACAGAAATTAGTAAAAATTAGTAATTAACTGAGAAGTAAAAATCAATATATCTCGTTAAGTGAAAAATTTACAAATGATATTTTTAGTATCAAAAAATATAATAACGAAAAAATTATTGGAGTTACTCCAATTTAAATTTTATTTTTCCTCTAATCGAATATTGTAGTTTCATTCGATAAAAAAAAGTGTTGAATATTTTTTCATGATTTACAGATATGTAGCCGGTAAAAAAAATAGTAAAAACAAGAAAAATTTTACCTTTTATTAATTTAATTCTCCTCGTATGAACTTTCATTTACTTAAAATCTAGAAAATTTATATTTAATTTTTAATTATATACTAAGCAAATACTTTGGAAAGCATGTAAAATTCCTCACAATAATAATTTAAAAGCGATGATATTTTTAATATTTTTTTTAAAACTAAAAAATAACAAATAAGATTTTTTTTCTTAGTTTCTGACTATGAACTATTTAAAAATAAAAATAAAATTATATTATTTCAATTATAATTATTTATGACACATATTATTCCATTCTCTTTTTATCGAAACATTTTGTAACAAACTTATAAATAAGATCACATCACAAACAAAGTAAATGGCAGTTTTTTTTCAAATCAAACATAAAGTATTATGCAAAATAAATATATAATGAATCTGCTTTCATAAATGCGTTGGTTAGATGTAATTTCGTAATTTGAACGGAATTATTTATGCAATTTTAGTATAAATACATTGTTAGTTTAATCTTGGGAATAAATATGTTGAGTTTATTTATTGTGTTATTAAATGAGAGTCACTGCTTAAATTTTGACTGCGCATGCATTTTATCAAAACAAAGATGACTGAATGGGAGATTACCATTTATTTGACAGTTTTTAATATTTTATAACTATTACTGTTTATCTTTGATCAGTATGCATACATTCACCATAAACATTTCTAAAATATCCGTTACAGTATTTAATAATTCTTTATCTCATGGATGTATAAAATTGTTGATGTAATACATTATTAAAGGGTTTGCTATTTTTATGGAAGGATCTTTGAAATTAGTGTTTATTAATACGGTGGAAGTATTTCGATTGCAATGGGTCATAGCATTTATTATTAAACTTTGATAACATAAAAGAATTATCGTTCATTGAACTATTTAAAAATGTTTCTATATTTATTCTGTAAAGGAATACAAATTTAATCCAATTTATCAATAAACCATGTTTTTAATAAAAAGTGGTAATATTAATTAAATTAAGAATACCAATCTCTTCATATATGGCGATAATAAAAATGTACACTTTTCATTTGAATTTGTTACAAAAAAATCTTTCAAAAAATTTTATTTGTTCACATTTTATCAAATTATTGTTAAAAAACAAAAACTATATTCTAATAGAAAATTAAATAATATAAATACGTATAAAAATGTTAATATGTATTGCAAATATATTTTCTAAATTTATTTATGAATTTTGTAAGTATATTATAGGTATTACGCAAATATATAATAAATTTTTTGTATCTTCTTCTGTGTTTTCATTCACTAGTTATGTGTATAATTTATGTGTATAGCGTTATAATATAATTAATAATGTTTCTTCTTCAATGGCGCTTTGGCCATTGGTATCACAGGCTTCAGGTTCGAATTAGTGGTGCCATGGATATCTGTTAGTGGTTCGGAATCCAAGTTCAATTATAGGTCCCTGTCTGATTAGTGGCAAATCAGTGTTCGTACAGCGTCAAATCAGACCAGTGTCAGAAACATAGAATGCGTTTACAATTTTTATTTTAAATTCTTCCCTGTCAACGCTATTTTAATTAAATTTTTAATATTTTAAAATTTTTGAATTCATTACGCGCAAAAAGAATTTTGAACATTATGCATTAAAATTGTGATAAATAACAAGCACTATGATATAACATATAACATATGATGTATAATAAAAACACATATAACTTTATTTACAGATCATTAGTGCAAGTATTTTTAAATAATTTAAAAAAGGAAAAAGTATTCTTCATTCCATATATTTTATCAAATCCGTATTTCGCATTTTTAAATTCCTTTTATAGTATCCGAATTTTAATACAAATAACCATTCCTTGCGATTTTTTTTTTTTTTTAACTTTATTATTTAATGTGAAAAACCCACTACCAGAAAAGCGATTTTTCAGGATGCAAATCTTGGAATTCTCTTCTACAATTTAAATAAATCGTGAATTAAGCGCTGAAGTTAAACAAGGAACCAACTTAGGAAATTTTCAGTTGATAAGACACTAGTGGTATATTTAAATTGATATCGCTAGTTCAAAAAGCAAATATCACACATTGTTTAAAAAATTTCATTACCTTCAACAGCAGCAATGTTTGTTGAACCATGAATGCAACAATTTATAAACAATTTACATTTTCCAAACTATAATAGATTGTTTTTACATTATCACACAAAATATTTCAGTATTTTTTATTACCATTTACATTACCCCAAAATATTGCTTCTATACTTTATATGTTAAATTTTGCTTAAAGACCTCTTTTTGCAAGATGTACCATATAATGATATTCAATTTCTTACCTGTAGCAATATTTCAGCAATGAAAAAATCTATTAACTGCTTTTTCTACTTTTTACTTGGATGAATAATCTGCAAAGTTGTTTTTGCGGGGTAATAAGTTAAAAAAATAGAATATTTAGAATGACGTCGAAAAACGTAAAAAGAATTTGGATAGGTTTGTTTGAGGCAAACCATTTTCATTAATATTTGGAAGTGAAAGGAGGAAGAAATAAATATGATTTTTTGGGGATTAAAAATATTAAACTAGTGAATGTTTAAGATTTTTATCTTATTTTTTTATTTAAATTTATTGAATAGTTTTATAGATATGCGCAGTTTCTCTAATTATAAAAAAATTGCTTTCAGAGATAAGTTCCAATATAAAGTTATCTCCGATGGCCAGTTAAGACGTTTCTGAGGATGTCCATTAAAATAGTAGTTTTTATGTTGATTATCACCAGATGTAACTGCTTGGGATGCTGCTTATTCTGATAATTTTAAAATCAGAATGGGGTTATTTTTTTACGTACGTGCTGTTGTTGTAATGATTTCACAACACAATCACTTCTACTAATTACTTTTTTGCTTATAAAAATTTCTTTGCCTTGCTAGATCGTCTGGATTTTTGCTTCTTTTTGGTGTCTAATGAGTTATTTGGTATGATGAGCTGGCAATTCCAAATGTTCCAGCACCTCACTGGACTAAATCGACATTTGGAGAGTTTGGATTTAAAATTCTAAGGAACGTCGCCAAATCTTGAGAATAGCTATCCGTCAAGTTGGATAGCAATTTGCATAAAGGCTAGAGGTGGCCCAGTGTCTTATTGGTTAGTTTGCTAAATATAGCTCATGAATAAAGCGCTCATATAATTATTATCACGCTGATATCAAACTTTCCAATAAATATCTTCCAATAAACATTTAAACAAAAGCATCGTTTGCTAAAATTGCTATTGCTATTATTGCTCTCTATCTATATACTTTAGATAATAAATAATCAAGTTAAAATATCAATTGTCCATCGGCATCCAACAAGTACATTTTAGAACAAATTAACTATATATTTGTCTTAAAATGCGAATATAATTACTAAAATATGCTAAATGATTCAATAAGCAATACAATACAATAATATAATTTATTAAACTATTCAATCTCTGTAATAAGAGACTTTGAACATTAGAGTTAAATTAGTTCACAGTTCTAAGACCATCTCCACCTTCCCCATGACAAAACATTATATGCAATATTTCACAGCAGCCACTGGCAAAGCAGTGACGATCCACCAAATAAATAATGGTATCTACTTACAAGTTAAGCTGTATGCCATTTTCATATAAATAACCTGCATGAAACTATATTAATGACAGGGAAACTTCAAGCCCCTATGAATTCGATGCTTTGTTACAGATAAATCAGCACAAGGGTCTGAATGCTGTTCAATCTAATGTTTCCGGGAAGAACCTCTTTCAGGTGAGTTCATATTTGACGAAATGTCCATATGCAGTCCGGTCCATCGTTTACCTCTGTTGAAAAGTGCTGTCTAGTTTATATTGACAGGTACGGCCATAACCCCCTTCCATCACATTTTTTCTCCCCCCCTCATCTTTATATATCAGAGGATAAACTCGTATCTTCCGTGTGTCTTCTTCCGTCCTTCAAATTATTTTCATACCAAACTTCGATATCGCCTCATTGTCTAGATTCCGCATACGAGAAATCACCTTAGCGTAACTTTTGATTTGAACGGGAAATTCAAATCACTTTTGTAAAGCTCCATTTTAGGACATTTAAGTTCTTCACCAGTCAGGGCTTTAGATACCATTTTCAAAGCTACAACTAATTTGAAACAAAATTTCGTCCACAAAGAGGAATACTAATTGGTAATTGGCTAACCATAAATACCAAGCAGAGTGGAGCTGTTGAATAATGTAGCGCCAACTACATTATTTGTGATGTAGACTACACGGACAGAATTATTCGAAGAATTTACTTTACTTTCTAATGTTACAAGCATAAACTATAGAAAATTTATTTACTATATATATATTATATATATATAGGATAAATTACTAATTAAACACATTAAATATTCATACAATTCTGAACAAACGAAAAATTATAATTCAACAGTATACAATTTTAATTTTAATAATAGATTGAACTCTGTACGATATGTCGACATGACATAATTCCTTTTTGCTATGTTATTTTATACCGTCTTACAAAACATCTTTAATGCAATCATTTACTTGTGGATTTAAAAATGAAATAAATATTATTTATCTAAAAGAGTATTATTTAAAAGCAGGAAAATTCATTTTTACACTTAAATTATTTTTTTCTATTAAATAAATCCCTTTGGCGATATATTTCATGTAGATATTTATATTTTCATTTTTTTTTTTTTTTCATAATTTCATAAAGAAATTTTGTTCGGGAAATAATAAATAATGACTGGTATACTTGTAAACAGATATGCAAAATGGCAAATAAATATCGTACATTTTACAAATATAAGCATTATTTTTTGAAAATAAATCATAATTTAATTATATTGAGAAAACATTGCACATCAAATTTGAATGAATATGAATCTGAAATATGAAAAATTATATAAATATCTGTTTAAAATATATATTTCCATTATTATATAAGATTAAAATGTAAAAAAATTCATTTTTTTTCAAATAATTTGCGTAATATACCTTAACTATGTCAAAGAGAAAAACAGCTTATGATTAGAATAATTTAAATTTAGAAATACGGTTAAGCTTCTTCCTAAAACAAATACATTGTTTGAAAGAATATTTCTTTAAATTTTATATGTTTCTGGTTAAAATATTTTAAATAATCTAAAATAATTCACATTTTTGCTATATCTTTAGAAGTTACAATTGCTTGCAACTTTGTATAATTTTATCCCTTGGGATTAGGATGTTGAAAGATCCTACTTATTTTATAAAGAATGCATTAAATTCTACTTAATACCTTCACATCATAATAATTTTGAATTTAAAATAATAAAAAACATTTAATTTTATGCGTTAAAATATCTCGTGTAGTTTAATCGTATTCATATAAATCTAGTAAATAAAGAAAACATTTAAGTGAATAACGAATTTAAAAATTCAAATAACTGAAATTACATGCTTTAAATATTTTAAGGCGCTTTTAATGAAATAAAACATCAGGTAATTAAACTACAATTTTAATATTACAGTTTGTTTAACTACAGAACACAACAAATTTCATTTCATCTGTTATTAGTCTAATAAATATTCTCAAGTAAAAGGAATTAAAAGGTAAATGACAAGTGTATTTATTCAATCTATCATTTTATATTTAATTACAAATGTCTCGTGTAATTAAATTCTAAAATAGTCAAATAATTATTTACTTTATTAAAAATAGAAATTAATTTTGTTTTATCAATGTTCCTTGTTGGATTACTTAAATTGTATATGAAGAGATTAAAATATTCGCAAGAGATTGATTGAGATTATATTAATTAATTATATTAATATGTTTTCCATCAATAATTCCTCGTTCAAAATACATTTAAACAAGCGATATATTTATTTATTAGTGCAATACAAATATGACACATAAAACCAATGGTTGATTCATTTGGTTGTTTCTTGAGTTGAGCAGCGAAATTTTATCTATCGATGCTTCTAATATTATTTTACCACGTAAATATGCTTTTACTAATTTAAAAATTAATATTAAATTGAATGTAAATGCTAAATATATTATATATATAACTTAAAATAATAATAGTTGGAAATCTGAAATCAGCTATTCGTGTAAAAAATTCATAAAAAATGGTATTTGCGACTTTTATTTAAAATAATGTATTTCTTTAATCGATGTCAACTTGATAAACCTCATAAAAAACGATTATTAGAATAACACATAAATATTTATTTTTTTAAGTTATGACTAAATAAAATAATTGTAAACATTAAGAAAAATAATTTAGAATGTCAAAAAAAAATTGTAATTTTTTAATTCTAATTTTTGGAATATTTTATACAATCTATTTGAAACCTATTCATTCTTGTGAGATAAATATAGTTATACAGGTTTTTTTTATTTATTTTTTTTAACTTTTTGCGTTCAAAAAATAAAAGTAAGTGAAATTTAAATGTTGAAGTTCTTTAAATTTAAATTTTATTTTAGCGTTCATCAATTAATTATTGATTATAATTATTAATTAATTATTAATTATTGAACAAATTTTTCAACACGCAGACGATGAAAAATTAATAAAATCTAAGAAGACGAATTGAATTTATTTTAGTTATTACCGCATGAACAATCATTTATATAACATCTGAATATTTTTAATTTATTTTCATTCAAATATCAAACAAATAATGCCTAAAGCATGCAATTCTTCACGATAAAAGTTTAAATAAAATTTAAACTTTTACTTTAATTTAAACTTTTAAAAAAATAAAATTTTACATTTTAAAAATACGACTTTTATTGAATTTAAAAGAAATAATACGGTGTTTTTTTTTTCTTTTTTCTAACTATTAAGCTGATAAAACTAATGAAATTCATGCCCAAAATTTTAAAATGTAAGAGAAATAAAAATCAATAAAATATAAGGAAATAAAAATCAAAATACTTTGGTTAAACCAAGTTCATTTAAATGCAGTCACATTTGCGTTATTTATGAAAGAGCTCAGAATTAATGGAACACAGAACTTACACTTTTATAAATGTTATCGAGTCTTCTTGTTTCTGAAAACAGTGACTGAAACGAACACCATCAATGGTTTCAAACCTGAGTCCTAATGAATTATGTGCCCTATTAAACTGACAATCTTTTAAGTAGACAACCTATTAACTACTAAAACTAAAGAACAAATATATATAACCGAGTCTTAATTAATGATAGCGAAATAGACATTAGCTGCATGGATTTTTCCACTGTTAATAAATAATGAAACTTGAATTTAACAATTATCCACATCAGCAATTTATTAACATGTGTCATAAAGAAATGTTTTTACTTGTGTCTTCATAAAGTCAATACTTTTAAAACAAAAAATTTTAAAATACAGAAACCAGTCAATGAAGCAAATGAAACATATTTGAAAAAATGTTAAAAAATAATTCAAAATTTATCTATCTATAATAGCCTTCCTCAAACTTCATTTGGGAGCAGTAACTTCAAATATAGATAATACATCCAACTTTATATTTGAATAACAATTTTCAGAACAACAGAGGAGAATATTCATAACATTCTTTTATTTGTAATTTCACAAAAATAAAGAATTTCCACTAATAAAGAATTCATTTTTCATGCTCGCTTTACATTCATATTTTTAAAAACATTTTGTGGCAAAGATTTTTATGATTGGTCATCACATAAATTCATAGCTTTTTTTTGTGGTATTTGCGAAAGATTTGAGAAAATTGCAAAAAAATTCCTTCCCAAAACTAAGGAAAATGTAATGTTTACATTTTCAATTCAAATATTAAGCGGTATGTAAGATAACTGAATACTGAATTTACCTTAAAGGATGGGATAATTAACTGTAAATGTTTAATCTTAAGGGAATTAATTATGGCGTTTTAGCACAGAAATTTTAACTGGTTTACATACGGTGATAAGTTTCATCAATTGCTTTAGTGTCTTATAAATGAGAGTGCTTAATATTCGGTAGCGCATGCATTTCAAAACCAGTTCACCAATTTAATGATGTAAAATTTCTAATTATTTATTTGATAGGATGCTAATTATACATATGTGGAACAATACAATTTTAAAAAAATACTAATAATTTTTGTAGTATTTTTTCTTTTGAGATTGTGTAATTAAAAAAATTTAAATTGTTATCATTGTAATTATAACCTTTCCGAAGTTATCTTTATCCCCTATTACACCACTATGTTTAATCCGTTTTGACTTCGTATCTAAACAATTTTCTAAGCTATAGCTTGACTGATATAGTTGTTAATAACGCACACGTAATGAAATGGCCTGATTTCCGAATCACTGACGCGTAATGTTACCGATTTAGGGCTCGAGTCCTGTTGGTGCCATGGATGTGTGTAGGGTTTTGAATACTCTTGTTTGACTCCAGGTCTAATATGACTGTTGGGCGTAGGGATGACAGCCCTACCCCATAAAATATCAACGTCATGGAACCAAGTCAGACATCTATTTACGGAAGACATATCACAACAGAAGCTGCTCCCCCCTTTTCCATCCTTTCATGATACCACATGGGTTCTTGCGCTTGATCCAGATGCTCATGGATAAGAAACAACAACAATGTAAATGTAAATGCTAAACAAACTAAATAAAAATTAAAATAATAATCATTGTTAATCTAAAATCAACCATTCGTGAAAAAATTCATAAAAAAATGGTATTTACAATATTTTATTAAATATAATGTATTTCATTAATCGATGTCTACTTGATAAACCTTATAAGAAACGGAAGACATATCACAACAGAAGCGCCCCCCCTTTCCGTCTTTTCATGAGACCCCGTGGGTTCTTGGGCTTGATCCAGATGCTGATGGATAGGAAACAACAACAATGTAAGGAAACTTTTCTAACATTGATATATTTAATATTCGTTACTCAATACTATAACTATTACTCAATATTATTATTAATGCCATGAACTGCCTTGTTAATGATTTCGACATTATAACAGAAGGTTTAAATATTTAAACAAATAAAAAAACCATTACTTTAATACATATAAACGTATAGCATTAATAAAGCAAAACAGACATAGATTGCTTTATGCTTTCAAGGGAGAGATTTTTCTTTAATTATACTAATATAGAGTACTAATTATTTAGCATATAAATTCATAGCGTTTGTAACCCGACACAATATTAAGAGCTTTGATTTGCATGAGGCAAAGTATTTATAGATGCTTTGGAATTTTCTTGATTACAGCGGATAAATTCATTAGGGAATACAAGGAATAAAAGGTTTTCTTTGGAAATTCAAATGAAATTGGACTTGCGACTGATCTCGAAAAATGTTTATGTATTTATTCTATGTATTAATGAATGTGCATTGCACATCATTTACGAGTAAACCCTTTTTTATTTAAAAAAAAAAAGGTATAATCCAATTCATTCTTGTATTGAAATAACAAAGATTTTGGGTTCGTGTTTCAGTGTGGAACTAATAATAAATGCATGTGAAAGAAATTCCTTTTTCTCCTTTTTTTTTAATTTATGATCATTAAAGCAGTTATTTATACATATCAGAAGATCAAACTATTCAAAACTGGGCATTTCCCGTGAATTTGATATTGACATAACGTATTTATAGCAACTATTTGGCAGCGAGGTAAACATTGGATTTAATGGTGTAAAAGCTCGAATCCATTATTTGATAGATGTGCTAATTATATACATGTGGTACAAAACAATTTTGGAAGAAAAAAATTTTATTGTGTAGATTATTTTTATTCTGATTTCATATAATTGAATTTATTTTTATTACTATCATAACCCCTCTGAAATTATCTTTATACCCTATTACACAGCTTTGTTGGAAATCCGTTTGGGGCAGTAAAAACTTTTTCACGCTATAGCCTAGTTGTATTATATAGTTGTTAACAACAAACACGTATTGAACTTTTTCTACCATTTATACATTTTTTTATTCATTATTCAAGTATAATTTTTGTTAATGATTTTGTACAATTTTTGCTCATGGCTTTGTTAATACATTACTAACATTAATAAAGCAAAATATACCTAGAATGCTTTACGTTTTTAAGAGATATCTTTTTTCTTGTACTAATACAAAGTTACAAATGAATTAAAATTGTATTATTTTAATGATAAATAATTGATATGAATGAAAAAACTTTAACGTTAACAGAAAACTGACGACATATATATAAAATTTGAAACAATTCCAATAAAATAAAGTCAGTTTCTGCTTTATTATAATCAGTGTATCTGTCTTAAGAAATACTCTACATTGAAGTACATAAAATCACTTTGGTAAAAATAAATTGAATGATTAATTAAAAAGCAAGAATTGCATTAAAATAGAGCCGTAAACGACTAACTAATACGCATGAGAACATTAACATTAACATGAACATGAACATTAACAAACTTGAAGTGACACATTACATAAAATAGGACAATTCATTTACTTATCAGGTTTATTTGCTATTATTTTTTTTTAATTTAATTAAAAGAAATATTTAAAATTCTGTTTGTATTTTTATTTATTCACCTGTTAACATACACACACACACATACACACATATATATACACGCACATACACTGGAGTGATAAAAGTCATGGGATAGCAATATGCAAATTTTCAGATGACAGTAGTATCGCGTAGAACAGGTATAAATGCGCAGTGCTTTCGCAGAGCTTTCATTTCTGTTCAAGTTATTCATGTGAAGAGGTTTTGACGTGATGATGACCGCACGACGTGAATTAACAGACTTTGAACGCGGAATGTTAGTTGGAGCTAGACGCATGGGTCATGCCATTTCGGAAATCGTTAGGGAATTCAACATTCCCAGATCCACTGTGTCAAGAGTGTGCCGAGAGTATGAAATTTCAGGCATAACATCCCACCATGGACAGCGCAGTGGCCGACCGCCTGCACTTAACGACCAAGACCGGCGACGTCTGCAAAGAGTCGTAAATTCTAACAGACAAGCAACACTGCGTCAAATAACCGCAGAAATCAATGTGGGACGTACAAGGGACTTGTCTGTTAGAACTGTGCGGAGAAATTTGGCTTTCTTGGGCTATTCCAGCAGAAGACCGACTCGAGTGCCTTTACTGACAGAACGACATCGCTTGCAGCGACTCTCGTGGGCACGTGAGCATATCGGTTGATCCCTAGATGAATGGAAAACTGTGGCCTGGTCCGATGAGTCACGATTTCAGTTGGTAAGAGCTGATGGTAGGGTTCGAGTGTGGCGCAGACCCCACGAAGCCATGGACCCAAACTGTCAGCAAGGCACTGTTCAAGCTGGTGGTGGCTCCGTAAGGGTGTGGGCTGTTTTTTCATGGCATGGACTTGGTCCTCTGGTGCGACTGGACCGAAAATCGACTGGAAATGCTTATGTTCAGCTACTTCGAGATCACTTGCAGCCATTCATGGACTTCATGTACCCAAACAACGATGGGATTTTTATGGATGACAATGCGCCATGTCACCGGGCCACAACTGTTCGCGATTGGTTTGAAGAACATTCTGGACAATTCCAACGAATGATCTGGCCACCTAGATCGCCCGACATGAATCCCTTCGAGCATTTATGGGACATTATCGAGAGGTCTGTTCGTGCCCAAAATCCTGCACCATCAGTGCTTTCACAATTATGGACGTCTATCGAGACAGCATGGCTCAATATTCCTGCAGAAGTCTTCCAACGACTTGTTGAGTCCATCCCACGTCGAGTTGCTGCACTTCGCCGGGCGAAAGGAGGGCCGACACGATATTAAGAGGTATCCCATGACTTTTATCACTTCAGTGTGTATATATATATATATATATATATGTGTGTGTGTGTGTGTGTGTGTATTACGCACGATGGAAAGTAAATTTTATGTAGTACGTCAGTGGTGGAAACGGCGATGAAAACTCATTTCAGGTATTCATTCATAACTCTTATAAGAACTTTTGATATAATTTATTACAATATTTTATAATAGACATAAACATAACTATTATTAATGTTCTTGTTCTTTTATTAATTAGATAAATAGTTGGACAAACAAAGGGTAGCTATCATTAAAATGTTACAACAGGTTTGCTTCATTTGTTATAAAAACCGCTGAGGCCATATTGTTTGCTGACTTGGCGATTTGGCGCATATTTGGCAGAAGGGGAACATGATTATTGAACTTTACTATCAAATCAGATCTGAATGACGGTTTGTAATGGGTTATTTTGAATGAAATGCATTATGAAAAATAATAACGAAAAATGAGCGGACGACAACTGCAACTAATGGAAGCCATCATTATTCTGTCAAAACTGATCTATTCTCTGTCTATCAGTGTAAACAGGAATTATTGACATACGTTTATAAATGCGTACGAAATGAGCAGAATAATTCTACTCTTTCATTAACAAGAAAGTTTACAGAACTTACTGTCTCGATAAGATGTTTAACTTGTTATATATGTATAATCTGACATATGTTATATATATATATATATATATAATATACAATATATAAGATGTTAAATTTCAATAATAAGAAAAAAAGAAAGCCTTATAAGCTAAGCGTTATTTGCTAACACGTTAGCACAAATAGATGATTTTCTGGGCTTTATCCGCTAGCTTTTCAAATGGTTTATCTATCTATGAAGCTTATTCAATGTTTCTTTTTCTTTAACATCGAAGGATGTGAGTGCGGGAAATATAAGAGAGGAATTTAAATCGAAAATAGAAAACTGCATTTGAAAGGTTTAATTGGAGATAATAATATTTGAAAGTAGAATGAAAAATAAATAACTATGATTTTTTTGAGATTAAGAAAAAAAAATCATCAAAATAAAAACTGTAATGTTCAGAATTTTCACTTAATTTCTTTTTACTTTAATTTATTGGTAGTTTTTATAATAATTTACAGTTTAAAAGGTGATTTTTTAAAATTTGTTATAGAATAGACTATTGCTTATTAATTTACTAATTATTCATGTTTCCAAACGGAAAATTAAAACATTATCTAGATCTAAATTTGATATTTTTCTAGAAAATATAGTGATATCAATAAAAGGATTGAAGATCTAATTTTACAATCTGAACCTCCGTTATTGAAAGAAATCCACAGTCATTTTTTTTAAATAACTATCGATCCACTAGAATTGATAGTACGTTAAATTTTCAAGATTCTTGTATCAGTGCAAACACTGATCATTAGTTTAATATAAAATATAAAGAAAATATAATATTTTAAATATAAAACATTAATAAGGAACGATATACTTAAAAATAAGACATCAATAAACAACAACATAAAAATAATTTTACCATACTTAAACATTATCAAAATATTTATCTGCTTCTTAGTACGCATATTTTTTTTCTAATGCAGCTGGCAAACAGACATGGACGTCTTGGATGCCTTAAGGCAAGCGCTGCACAGATGTTACTCACTTTGCATTACCCAGGGGGCGCGTGTAACTTGAAGATACGGACGCGGAGTAACAATGCCCCCGCAACGCTCTACGATCCTATTAGGACCGGGACCTACGGTTTAAAGTGGATTCCGAACCACTACAAACATCCATGGCACCGCCGGGACTCGAACCCGAAACCTGTGGTACCGAGCGCCAGAGCGCTAGCCACTCGGCCATTCGGGCCCCTAGTACGCATATATGCTCTAAGAAAAAATATCTACTAAAAGAATTATCTCATAAAGAAATTCTACATACACACAAAAAAAAAAATTGAAAAAACATGATTTACAACAATGTTTACTTATTGCAGCCAATTGCTTCGTAGCAACACAACCAAGCACACAAACCAAGTGTAACAAAAACAGAAATTCCACTTATAAGACATACTTTCCATTCTAATTAGATTCCGTGGATTCATTTTATATGAGTGCTTTGCTCACAGTTAGCGCAAAATAAGAGATTCCTTTTAACTGTTTAAGAGAAACTCTGCAACTAAGTCAAATTTAAGGATCACTCGACATTTTTACAGCAGGGATGGCACCCATTGATATTGCTGATAGATACAACTAAACAGAATGATCATATTTATCTAAAACAGTGGTTCTCAAATTTTGTGATGTCGAGACCCATTTAAAATTCTACAAATAACTGTGTTGTTGTTTGTTGTTGTTTCTTATCCCATTTGGCTGACCAAGCCCACGAGCCCATACGTACTCATGATTGAAGGGGAAGGAAGCAGCTTCTGTTGTGAGGGAGCACCCGTAGGTAGAAGCCTGACTTTGGCTCCGTGACGCTCTTACAGTCATAGGAGACCGGGACCTACGGCTTAAAGTGGATTCCGAACCACTACAAACATCCATGGCACCGCCGGGATTCGAACCCCGCTAGACACTCTGCCATTCAGGTCCCAAATTTGCCAACGGCACGCGGTGTTCCCAGGTGGTCACCCACCCAAGTACTGACCGCGCCCAATGATGCTTGACTTCGGTGATCTAACGAGAACACAAATACTGTTCGCGCACTATATGTACATTTCTTTGAATTATATTATAATAGTTAAATCAAATTTAAAAAAAATGCAATATTTAGATACACCCCAAGTTTATTTATTCTTGTGTTTATGAGAAACATGTCCCATAGACACTGATTAAAATTGCATCAATTAGAAAGATCTGACACCCATTCATCCAATGTTTAGTCAAATTTCCATCACACAATGTTCCATCACACAGGACGAAACTTTTACAGAAAATTAATCGTTTGGCATAACAGTGCTAAAATGTGGCGTTAAAGCTAAAACATTTGGCGAAAAAGCATTTCAGGATTAAAACATCTCTCAGTGAGTGTTTGCCAGCTGCATTAAAAAGAAAAAAAAAACATCTCTCAGTGATAAAATTTGGCCATAAAGCAATACATATTGGCGTGAAAACAATTTAAAAATAAAATTTCGCTAAGTGAATAAATTTGGTAATAAAGCGGCTAATTTTGGCGTAAAACCATTTGAGGAATAAAGGTTTGGCAGGACAGGGATAATATTTGGCGGTAAAGTGACGTAAAAGCAATTTAAGGAATAATATTAGACGTAATAGTTGTTTAGTTACTAATGTGTGTGTAATAGCGACTTTTAGCGAAATGTCCTTTTACAACGACACCACACTTCGGCAGAAATTTTTTTGTTTACTTGGCAATTCGGCATCCTGGTGATGAATTTTAGTGTGATATCGTTTTACCACGAAAAATAACTGTGGTATTCATTATTAATTGAGACTTGGCATCTTGTCGGTGTACTTGACGCAAAGGCTACATGATTCTAGATTTTTAACACGTTCTTTTTAAAAAGCATATATCTAATCCTAATATTCTGCATTGCAATGTAGAATACTATAAGAAATTTGTAAATTTGAAGTTGTTCAAAATTATTATTTTTTTTAAATGTAAATGTAGGGTTGTAATTTGCAAAATGATTGAGAACTTTTTTTTTTGGAATTATGTATTTATTACATATTCTCGCAATATATATACAAGTGTACGTTTAAAAACGTGAGTAGTGAGTGACATTTACAAGGAATATATACAATAATGAAGATGTTGAAAATGTTATATACATATGAAAAATGAAATACGAAATTATGTACAATGAATATATACAATGAGATAAATATTTACATTTCTTTTTTTGTGAAGCAAGCAACGAATATTATTAAAAATTTAAAACATGAAAACATAAAATAGTTTAACGTATAAAACACATAACATAAGAACGTGTAACATAAAACATATAACAGGAAAACATGTATAACATAGAACATAGAAAACATATAAACATAAAACATATAAACATATAAAAACATGTACGCAATTCCACATTTAGGTTCTTCTTTTCTGTGGGTGTTATTGCTCGATTTCACACTCTTTCTTCAGTTATTAGCAATATTGGTACGTCATCTATTTCTCTGGCTATTGTTCGGAAAGTTCAGTTACAACTTGATTTGTTAGATTTATTGTCAAATGAATGGTTTCAAAATGTTCTGTAATCTGTAAGCTCTTTTTCCAGTAATAAGTTCCAAATATATTTTCCTATGAGATGTTTTTCCAAATGGCAACTGATAGATTTGTGACATAATAATGATATTATCTTTAATGGATGAATGTCTTTGATATTGTGTTCATGCTCATAATATTCTGCAGTTGGAAAGATATTAATTCATCTGTTGTCGCATTGTTTGGTTCTATTGTTATTGCTGTAATCATTTCAAATGTTGCAGAGTGGCTGGAATTATTGTTCATTTTGGAAATATTTCTTGCTTAATTGATGACTTGAAAAGATTGGTTTCTTCTTTTTGTTCTAAATTATCTGATATGATGGTTTTTCTTGTAGGTTGTCCATGTTATACTATTGGCATATAGGAAATAAAGAACGATGCATCTGTTTATACGTAGAAAAATAATAACATATACTTGATGGCTGCCTACAAGATTTTGTCTTTGCACATAAAATGTCCTTTTCATGAGATAGTAATTCGTTTATTGTAGGAATTTTCAGTTATGATGTCAATCGTGGAATCAATTAGAGAATTCTGAATGATTGCAAGCACTCTTTTTGAAAGGTAGAAAAGCTATTAGTTATTTCTCCATTATCTATGATGAATTCGTTCAGAAGGTTGATATTGGAATATTGTTGAAGATTAAAAGAATTCTGAACGATTTCTGAGGACTTTTTGAAGAGTAGAAAAGCTATTAGTTAAGTTGTTGTTTCACCAGTATCTATTATGAATTATTATTAAGGAAGATTTTAAGTTATATTATTATTATTATTATTATTATACGGGAGGGATCCGTCAAGCCTGGATATCACCATCTCTGCTGATAGATCTGTTTATAAGAAGAAGTATGATGAAATTATTACATGGTGATGGGTTTTAAAATATTTTGTTTGTGCAGAAATTGTTCAATGGTGGGATATGTGATTAATTCATCGATGGTTGGCTGTCTGAGTTCTATTGTAATATCTGGAATTATTTGAGTGGATGTGTGCTTGACAGAAGCATGAAAAGTGACAGTGGGTGTGAGGCAGTTGTGAAGAATGTTCTTTTGTTCTGTAGTGGGATATACTAATAAATGGTCAACTGTTGGTTCTCCGGTATTAATTACAATTACATGAATATTTTTAAGAGATGTTTGTTTATTGATTCTATTGTTATTGAGGGTAGAGTTGGTGATATCCAGTGACATGTTGAAGATAAAAACTACGGTGCAAATCATAATAAAACTGTACGAGGGAAGGGCGAAAGAAAGTATGAAACACAACCAAGCTAATAACATTTTTACTGGAAAATCCATTTTTAAATTATAATAGAACGTATAAATATGATCAGAAAAATAACTCACCAATATCAATCAATGTAAAGTACGTTCTGAATCATTTTCATTCTTGGATTGCAACAGTGCATAGTTTCAACAATCGATACTTATGCTAATAGTGAAATCCATCATTGTTTTGTAAAATAAATGTTTTTATTATCATTGTTCCAAGGCTTTTAAAATTTGAGTCAATTATAATACATTTTATACTGTTGTGTTTTAATTAGATTGATTAGCTACAATGTTTTAAAATTTAATTCATAGAAATATAACAAGGTATATGCTGTATGATATAAGTAATTTATATTTACAATTTATCAATGCAAATAAAGAAAAAGCGGGATAATAATAAAACTTTTATTTATATAAGTAATATATTTACACCCAATTTAACATAATTAATAAAATCAACCCCTTTTTAAGTCAAAATATTTGCTATCGTAACAATATTATTGCATAGCTGTTGCATTTATCTCTTTTTTAACTTATATTTTACAATTATTCATTTTACTCGTTATTTCAAATATTTCCGCAGCTTTGTGAAATAACATGCAGCAATGAAAAAGAGCTGTATATCAAAAAATTTCTTTCATCATTATTTTTTAAATATTGTTGTTTGAAGAACGTCTTATTTAGTACAAATTATTTTTAATAGATAGTATGAAATGTTTTAACTCTATCGTTTTTTTTTTATCATGATGGATATTTTTTGAAGTATGTAATACTACGAACTGGCAGACCTTCATTACCACATAATCCTGTCTCTTAGAAAACAAAGGTGTAGATTATTGTTAAAGGGCTAAAACAACGTTGTAGATCCTAGTAAAAGCGCCGAAACTCTGGCGCATATCACCAGCATTTATCGATGTATTATTATATAATTTATCAGTGCGATAAAACTAAACATGTTTACTTATCGTCTCATTATGTTTGTACTTTTACAAGTAGATAATCAATTTGACCTTAGTTGGTATTTAAAAAGCATTATGCTGTTATATATTTAAAATAGCATTTTTTTTGTAATTAGAAACTTTTTATTTGCTATAGAAATATAGAAATGGTATGCCTTTTAGCAAAGAATTACAATAAAAAAATCAAACTATATTATTTTTCTCATCATACAGTAGTTTCTCATTATTTACAGTGGTGCACAAACACAGACGATATAATTTTTCACACGCAGATATGTAATAGCAGGAACTTCTATGAGCACTGAAATGAACATCCAGTTTTATGGAAAAGATATTTTTGGGAAAGGAACACGACGTCTTATGAAGTAGAACCCGTAAAAGGCTTATAATAAGCGCACACATTGCATTACTGCAATAAAAAAAGATTAAAGGCTCTACTTCTCTACTTAAGATATTCTCATTAGATACAAGCACGTTAATACTTACAATGGTCTAAAAGAAAACAATATGTACGGTGTCGCGTATAGAAGAATGATAGCATAGTGTTTGATAAACAAACACCAAGTGATTCCAATTGACAAATATTCATTTCTCGAACTTGAAAAGCCTCAAAATCACAACTAAATGAAAGATTAATTGTGGTGTCTACGAAAGGATCGATGTATCTTCCTGCTGGAGAAAAAAGATAGATTCAAGGAGCGATATCGCTCTGCAACTACATGCCGCAAACGGGACCAATGTCACATTTTACTGAAGGCAGACATCATAGTAAAAATAACTTATACTCCCGCTGTCCTGAAAAGGACTTCCCGTTGACAGTTACCTTAAACTAGTCTAAACTAGTTTATGGAACAACAAGATTGGAATCATATGAAAAGTGCCATTTCCTCTGTAAGGATGAATGAAAAATATTTGGTGGAGACATTTTTTCTGCGATGACTATTATAAGTATAAGCTAGATTAAGCTAGTATAAGGAACTCCAAGATTGGAATCACATGAAAAGTGTCATTTCCTCTGTAAGGATGAATGAAAAATATTTGGTGGAGACATTTTTTCTGCGATGACTATTATAAGTATAAGCTAGATTAAGCTAGTATAAGGAACTCCAAGATTGGAATCACATGAAAAGTGTCATTTCCTCTGTAAGGATGAATGAAAAATATTTGGTGGAGACATTTTTTTCTGCGATGACTATTATAAGTATAAGCTAGATTAAGCTAGTATAAGGAACTCCAAGATTGGAATCACATGAAAAGTGTCATTTCCTCTGTAAGGATGAATGAAAAATATTTGGTGGAGACATTTTTCTGCGATGACTATTATAAGTATAAGCTAGATTAAGCTAGTATAAGGAACTCCAAGATTGGAATCACATGAAAAGTGTCATTTCCTCTGTAAGGATGAATGAAAAATATTTGGTGGAGACATTTTTTCTGCGATGACTATTATAAGTATAAGCTAGATTAAGCTAGTATAAGGAACTCCAAGATTGGAATCACATGAAAAGTGTCATTTCCTCTGTAAGGATGAATGAAAAATATTTGGTGGAGACATTTTTTCTGCGATGACTATTATAAGTATAAGCTAGATTAAGCTAGTATAAGGAACTCCAAGATTGGAATCACATGAAAAGTGTCATTTCCTCTGTAAGGATGAATGAAAAATATTTGGTGGAGACATTTTTTCTGCGATGACTATTATAAGTATAAGCTAGATTAAGCTAGTATAAGGAACTCCAAGATTGGAATCACATGAAAAGTGTCATTTCCTCTGTAAGGATGAATGAAAAATATTTGGTGGAGACATTTTTTCTGCGATGACTATTATAAGTATAAGCTAGATTAAGCTAGTATAAGGAACTCCAAGATTGGAATCACATGAAAAGTGTCATTTCCTCTGTAAGGATGAATGAAAAATATTTGGTGGAGACATTTTTTCTGCGATGACTATTATAAGTATAAGCTAGATTAAGCTAGTATAAGGAACTCCAAGATTGGAATCACATGAAAAGTGTCATTTCCTCTGTAAGGATGAATGAAAAATATTTGGTGGAGACATTTTTCTGCGATGACTATTATAAGTATAAGCTAGATTAAGCTAGTATAAGGAACTCCAAGATTGGAATCACATGAAAAGTGTCATTTCCTCTGTAAGGATGAATGAAAAATATTTGGTGGAGACATTTTTTCTGCGATGACTATTATAAGTATAAGCTAGATTAAGCTAGTATAAGGAACTCCAAGATTGGAATCACATGAAAAGTGTCATTTCCTCTGTAAGGATGAATGAAAAATATTTGGTGGAGACATTTTTTCTGCGATGACTATTATAAGTATAAGCTAGATTAAGCTAGTATAAGGAACTCCAAGATTGGAATCACATGAAAAGTGTCATTTCCTCTGTAAGGATGAATGAAAAATATTTGGTGGAGACATTTTTCTGCGATGACTATTATAAGTATAAGCTAGATTAAGCTAGTATAAGGAACTCCAAGATTGGAATCACATGAAAAGTGTCATTTCCTCAGTAAGGATGAATGAAAAATATTTGGTGGAGACATTTTTCTGCGATGACTATTATAAGTATAAGCTAGATTAAGCTAGTATAAGGAACTCCAAGATTGGAATCACATGAAAAGTGTCATTTCCTCTGTAAGGATGAATGAAAAATATTTGGTGGAGACATTTTTTCTGCGATGACTATTATAAGTATAAGCTAGATTAAGCTAGTATAAGGAACTCCAAGATTGGAATCACATGAAAAGTGTCATTTCCTCTGTAAGGATGAATGAAAAATATTTGGTGGAGACATTTTTCTGCGATGACTATTATAAGTATAAGCTAGATTAAGCTAGTATAAGGAACTCCAAGATTGGAATCACATGAAAAGTGTCATTTCCTCTGTAAGGATGAATGAAAAAATATTTGGTGGAGACATTTTTCTGCGATGACTATTATAAGTATAAGCTAGATTAAGCTAGTATAAGGAACTCCAAGATTGGAATCACATGAAAAGTGTCATTTCCTCTGTAAGGATGAATGAAAAATATTTGGTGGAGACATTTTTTCTGCGATGACTATTATAAGTATAAGCTAGATTAAGCTAGTATAAGGAACTCCAAGATTGGAATCACATGAAAAGTGTCATTTCCTCTGTAAGGATGAATGAAAAATATTTGGTGGAGACATTTTTTCTGCGATGACTATTATAAGTATAAGCTAGATTAAGCTAGTATAAGGAACTCCAAGATTGGAATCACATGAAAAGTGTCATTTCCTCTGTAAGGATGAATGAAAAATATTTGGTGGAGACATTTTTTCTGCGATGACTATTATAAGTATAAGCTAGATTAAGCTAGTATAAGGAACTCCAAGATTGGAATCACATGAAAAGTGTCATTTCCTCTGTAAGGATGAATGAAAAATATTTGGTGGAGACATTTTTCTGCGATGACTATTATAAGTATAAGCTAGATTAAGCTAGTATAAGGAACTCCAAGATTGGAATCACATGAAAAGTGTCATTTCCTCTGTAAGGATGAATGAAAAATATTTGGTGGAGACATTTTTTCTGCGATGACTATTATAAGTATAAGCTAGATTAAGCTAGTATAAGGAACTCCAAGATTGGAATCACATGAAAAGTGTCATTTCCTCTGTAAGGATGAATGAAAAATATTTGGTGGAGACATTTTTTTCTGCGATGACTATTATAAGTATAAGCTAGATTAAGCTAGTATAAGGAACTCCAAGATTGGAATCACATGAAAAGTGTCATTTCCTCTGTAAGGATGAATGAAAAATATTTGGTGGAGACATTTTTTCTGCGATGACTATTATAAGTATAAGCTAGATTAAGCTAGTATAAGGAACTCCAAGATTGGAATCACATGAAAAGTGTCATTTCCTCAGTAAGGATGAATGAAAAATATTTGGTTCTGGAGACATTTTTTCTGCGATGACTATTATAAGTATAAGCTAGATTAAGCTAGTATAAGGAACTCCAAGATTGGAATCACATGAAAAGTGTCATTTCCTCTGTAAGGATGAATGAAAAATATTTGGTGGAGACATTTTTTCTGCGATGACTATTATAAGTATAAGCTAGATTAAGCTAGTATAAGGAACTCCAAGATTGGAATCACATGAAAAGTGTCATTTCCTCAGTAAGGATGAATGAAAAATATTTGGTGGAGACATTTTTCTGCGATGACTATTATAAGTATAAGCTAGATTAAGCTAGTATAAGGAACTCCAAGATTGGAATCACATGAAAAGTGTCATTTCCTCTGTAAGGATGAATGAAAAATATTTGGTGGAGACATTTTTCTGCGATGACTATTATAAGTATAAGCTAGATTAAGCTAGTATAAGGAACTCCAAGATTGGAATCACATGAAAAGTGTCATTTCCTCTGTAAGGATGAATGAAAAATGGAAATTTTTCTGCGATGACTATTATAAGTATGCTAGATTAAGCTAGTATAAGGAACTCCAAGATTGGAATCACATTTCATTTCCTCTGTAAGGATGAATGAAAAATATTTGGTGGAGACATTTTTCTGCGATGACTATTATAAGTATAAGCTAGATTAAAATATTTGGTGGAGACATTTTTTCTGCGATGACTATTATAAGTATAAGCTAGATTAAGCTAGTATAAGGAACTCCAAGATTGGAATCACATGAAAAGTGTCATTTCCTCAGTAAGGATGAATGAAAAATATTTGGTGGAGACATTTTTTCTGCGATGACTATTATAAGTATAAGCTAGATTAAGCTAGTATAAGGAACTCCAAGATTGGAATCACATGAAAAGTGTCATTTCCTCTGTAAGGATGAATGAAAAATATTTGGTGGAGACATTTTTTCTGCGATGACTATTATAAGTATAAGCTAGATTAAGCTAGTATAAGGAACTCCAAGATTGGAATCACATGAAAAGTGTCATTTCCTCTGTAAGGATGAATGAAAAAATATTTGGTGGAGACATTTTTTCTGCGATGACTATTATAAGTATAAGCTAGATTAAGCTAGTATAAGGAACTCCAAGATTGGAATCACATGAAAAGTGTCATTTCCTCTGTAAGGATGAATGAAAAATATTTGGTGGAGACATTTTTTCTGCGATGACTATTATAAGTATAAGCTAGATTAAGCTAGTATAAGGAACTCCAAGATTGGAATCACATGAAAAGTGTCATTTCCTCAGTAAGGATGAATGAAAAATATTTGGTGGAGACATTTTTTCTGCGATGACTATTATAAGTATAAGCTAGATTAAGCTAGTATAAGGAACTCCAAGATTGGAATCACATGAAAAGTGTCATTTCCTCTGTAAGGATGAATGAAAAATATTTGGTGGAGACATTTTTTCTGCGATGACTATTATAAGTATAAGCTAGATTAAGCTAGTATAAGGAACTCCAAGATTGGAATCACATGAAAAGTGTCATTTCCTCTGTAAGGATGAATGAAAAATATTTGGTGGAGACATTTTTTCTGCGATGACTATTATAAGTATAAGCTAGATTAAGCTAGTATAAGGAACTCCAAGATTGGAATCACATGAAAAGTGTCATTTCCTCAGTAAGGATGAATGAAAAATATTTGGTGGAGACATTTTTCTGCGATGACTATTATAAGTATAAGCTAGATTAAGCTAGTATAAGGAACTCCAAGATTGGAATCACATGAAAAGTGTCATTTCCTCAGTAAGGATGAATGAAAAATATTTGGTGGAGACATTTTTTCTGCGATGACTATTATAAGTATAAGCTAGATTAAGCTAGTATAAGGAACTCCAAGATTGGAATCACATGAAAAGTGTCATTTCCTCTGTAAGGATGAATGAAAAATATTTGGTGGAGACATTTTTTCTGCGATGACTATTATAAGTATAAGCTAGATTAAGCTAGTATAAGGAACTCCAAGATTGGAATCACATGAAAAGTGTCATTTCCTCTGTAAGGATGAATGAAAAATATTTGGTGGAGACATTTTTTCTGCGATGACTATTATAAGTATAAGCTAGATTAAGCTAGTATAAGGAACTCCAAGATTGGAATCACATGAAAAGTGTCATTTCCTCTGTAAGGATGAATGAAAAATATTTGGTGGAGACATTTTTTCTGCGATGACTATTATAAGTATAAGCTAGATTAAGCTAGTATAAGGAACTCCAAGATTGGAATCACATGAAAAGTGTCATTTCCTCAGTAAGGATGAATGAAAAATATTTGGTGGAGACATTTTTTCTGCGATGACTATTATAAGTATAAGCTAGATTAAGCTAGTATAAGGAACTCCAAGATTGGAATCACATGAAAAGTGTCATTTCCTCTGTAAGGATGAATGAAAAATATTTGGTGGAGACATTTTTTCTGCGATGACTATTATAAGTATAAGCTAGATTAAGCTAGTATAAGGAACTCCAAGATTGGAATCACATGAAAAGTGTCATTTCCTCTGTAAGGATGAATGAAAAATATTTGGTGGAGACATTTTTCTGCGATGACTATTATAAGTATAAGCTAGATTAAGCTAGTATAAGGAACTCCAAGATTGGAATCACATGAAAAGAAAAGTGTCATTTCCTCTGTAAGGATGAATGAAAAATATTTGGTGGAGACATTTTTTCTGCGATGACTATTATAAGTATAAGCTAGATTAAGCTAGTATAAGGAACTCCAAGATTGGAATCACATGAAAAGTGTCATTTCCTCTGTAAGGATGAATGAAAAATATTTGGTGGAGACATTTTTTCTGCGATGACTATTATAAGTATAAGCTAGATTAAGCTAGTATAAGGAACTCCAAGATTGGAATCACATGAAAAGTGTCATTTCCTCAGTAAGGATGAATGAAAAATATTTGGTGGAGACATTTTTTCTGCGATGACTATTATAAGTATAAGCTAGATTAAGCTAGTATAAGGAACTCCAAGATTGGAATCACATGAAAAGTGTCATTTCCTCAGTAAGGATGAATGAAAAATATTTGGTGGAGACATTTTTTCTGCGATGACTATTATAAGTATAAGCTAGATTAAGCTAGTATAAGAACTCCAAGATTGGAATCACATGAAAAGTGTCATTTCCTCTGTAAGGATGAATGAAAAATATTTGGTGGAGACATTTTTTCTGCGATGACTATTATAAGTATAAGCTAGATTAAGCTAGTATAAGGAACTCCAAGATTGGAATCACATGAAAAGTGTCATTTCCTCTGTAAGGATGAATGAAAAATATTTGGTGGAGACATTTTTTCTGCGATGACTATTATAAGTATAAGCTAGATTAAGCTAGTATAAGGAACTCCAAGATTGGAATCACATGAAAAGTGTCATTTCCTCTGTAAGGATGAATGAAAAATATTTGGTGGAGACATTTTTTCTGCGATGACTATTATCAGGTTGTAATTCTCAACCAGTGCAATTGCTCAGAGGTGATATTGGTCTAGAGTTCATTTATAGGGGTAGCAATGCCAGACCCCATCAGACTCATGCTGTTGAGCAGCATTTAGAATATTAGAATATTATTGGACTGGACGTGTTTGCTGTCTACTGTGTTTTAAATCTCTATCGGACCCATACTTATGTAGAGAAAAGCGTTTCGGCACTATTATGTCCGTAGGAGAAACACCCAACAGCAACAAAAATTTTATCAAGGAAAGGTTTTTTCTACATGAAAGTTATGATTATTAGTTGATAATTAAAATAAAAAATGTTACCTTATATAATTTTCCTCATCATATAGAAAGTTATTTACAGTGGCATGCAAAATTATTTATAGACTCATACCTGAATAATTGCTGGAATTTTGGTGTTGAATATGAACAGGATGTGATAAGTAACCATTGCAGTTAAGGGAGGTCATATATCTTGTTAATGCGAATCTGTTTGTTGTTGTTCTTCTTAGACAAGCAATTGTACTAACTCTTTGTTTTTGATAAAGCAATCCCCTACTTTACTTTAGTAAAGTAGAATAAAGTAGTACCTCATACCTGATCCATGTACCCAGAACTATGTAGCCCCTAACGTATAGAAAAGGTGATGATGGAAAAATAATAATTTTAAAAATTAGAAAAACTGATAATTACAAAAATACAATGAACTATAAAGCAAAAATTGAAAAATACGTAATTATGTATATATTTTTAATTCCTTCTGCGTTGTATACTTCCCGTTTCATTTATTCTTATATCTGTTAAATAGTTAATGTTATGCTACAGTAACTAACCTAATACTACGCGGCTACCATAAGCATAAGTGAAACGAGAAGTATACAAAGTAGAAAGAATAAACAATGATCATAATCTGCTAAAAACATTATCAAGTATGGCATGGCATACAAAATAGTATGACGGCTTTCATTCTATAAAGAATGAAATACGTTTGTTGAGAGTGATAGAATGGGGGCAGAAAATTCAATTTGTATTTCAAGAATAATGGTTTCTTGAGATGATTAAATGTTTATTTCTATAAGGTTCAATACTTTGCTTTTCCATCTGATCCATGAGTTGTAAATCATATTTCTGTGCCACTGAATATAAAAAAGTTCAGAAGCGGGTTTGGTATGATATGATCTTGTAAGAAGACAAGTAGTTGTATAATGGAATAGTTTTCAATATTATCCACAGAAATATAAATTATCTTCTGAAAGGTTATATTTTTGGGGTAAGTTGGGTCTGGAAATATATTCCCATACTGCTGTACATTATGTATAATTCTTGCATTATCTATGCATAATTCATACATTCGAATTTATTTTCATTTTCTTTACTTATTTATATATTTAAATTATGACCAAAGAGGTCATCTCTTCAGTTCAGCAAAACATTGTAGATGCTAAATTGTAGAAATACTTTCTAATTTCCTAATTTCCTTTGGTCACCAAATAGGTAATTCTCAATTTTTTCAGATAGGAAAGCAGCAAATGCGAAACAAAAAAACTCACTACATAAAATTGTAAAAATAATAAATGAAGGAAAATTTATAAATTTGAAAAATATTCATAATCGTAATTGATGTTTAAATTCTATAGTATTCACCTTATAAAAGTAAGTAGCTTAGTTTCTTTCATACACAAATCTTTTTATAAAAGTAAATAAAGTCGATTTTCAATTACCTTTTTTTAATTAATAAAGGATTTTAGCAATCAAAATGGAGTGCCTAATAAATTAAGTTTTATAATTTTTGCAAGACTATAATAAGAACTGTTCTAATGAATATTTTCGATTCTAGTATAAAACAAAAACCGTTTTAGTTCAATAAATATTTAATCTCATGTTCACAATCATTTGAAATAACTAATTATTCTATATTTTAAATCGCATAGTGTCCCTACTTCTTTTAAATATTCTCAATTATAATATCTAATTTTGAAATTAAATTTATTATTTTAAGACAAATTATTTTTAAATTGATCTCAAATAATGGAACATAACAAAATTAATGTGTATATAAATGCTTTTATGGTAATTATATGGGTATAAAGAAATTGTAAAAAATTAATAATTATCTGAAAAGTATTATAAAAAAGTGTAATAATTTAAGAACATAATTTTAAGAATATAATATTTTATAAATAAATTAACTCCGATTTTAAGTATTATTAACATATATTACTTGGTAAGCAGTTTATTTTGATATTTAATTGAATACATATATATAAAAAATACACAGTTTTCTGGAAAATGCTCCAAACTAATAACATTAAAATTAAAATTTCATCTTTCGAGACTATTTAAAGCTCCTTTTATAACTTTTTTAAGGGACTCTTTGGACTAGTGTTATTATAATGTCAGTGGAGGTGACAGTTATATTATGACAACTGAATTAAATAGAAAAAAAAAACCCCATAAGATTAATGGAAATATACGACTGGTGAAAATTAACAATAAAATGCTTCTCTTTCGCCAGATTGTAGGAATATTTTAATGATATTTAATTATAAATGCGACACATGAAACAGATAATTGAGTAGTTATGGTTTGTAAATTAAGTTGATAATTTTTAACTAATGAAATTTCAAACAATTTAATTTTTTTTTATCAATATGCTTTTAAGAATGCAAACGTTACTATTAATTTGACTGTAAATGCTTAGTATGCTGAATAAAAAATTAAATGTGATCATTTATCTAAAATCGAATATTTATATAAAATTTCGTAACTTCCATTTGTAATTTTTTTATCAAAAGTAGTCGTGTTTTCATTCGATTTCAGATTAATCACATTCGTGGAAAAAAAATTTATAACAGTAATGACATTTACAAATAATTTATTTATTATGCTTTTACTAAATGAAATGATGATAAATGTTTGAATTATAAGGAAGATAATTTAGATTGTTAAATTATTAAAAAATTTAAAAATAAGGGATTTTTAAATGAATAATAATAATAACGAATGTACAAATGAATAACAATAACAAAAAAATAATATTGGAGTTTCACACATTTAAATAATTTTTCTCTAATGAAATATTTTAGATTTATTCAATAAAAAAAATTTTTTTTGAAATTGTTTTCATGATTTTCAATTACGCAGAAGGTTAAAAAAAATAAAAAAACAGGCAAAATTGGACTTATAATTTTTATAGTTTTTACCTCGTTAAATTTCATTTATTTCACATCTAAATAATGTTTATTTTATTTTTATTTAAATAATTTGGAAATATTTTACAAAGCATACAATTCTTCTCTATAATAATCCAAACCAATGATTTTTTTTTTTAACTAATAAAAATAATAAGAGTATTTTCGTAGTTTCCGACTAATACCCATTTAAAAATTTAAAAAAAAATAAATGTTTTAGTTTTAATTATTTAAGACATGTTCCTTTCATTTTTTAACAAATTATTTTGTGACAAATTTATACAAAATAATCCTATTGGAAATGAAGTAAATTGCAATTCATATTTTCAAAATCAAACAAAAAGTGTTAGGATAATACATGAATAATGAACCTGCTTTCATAAATACGTTAATTTGCTGTAATTTTGTAATCTTAGCAGAATTATTTATGCAGTTTTAACTTAAATACATTGAGTAGTTTAGTCTTGGGAATAAATATTTTAAGATGCTTTATTGTGCTATTAAATGAGACACTGCTTAAATTTTGATGACGCTTGTATTTTATTAAAACAAAGCTGTCTGAATGGGAGTTCACCATTTATTTGACAATTTTTTATTTTTTATTACGATTAATGTTTATCTTTGATCAGAATGCATACATTCACCATAACCACTTGTAAAATATCTTTTACAGCATTTAACGAATTTGTCATCAGATGGATGCATAAATTTTTCAATGTGATACATTATTAAGTGGTTTGCTATTTTTATGGAAGGAGCTTTGAAATTAGTCTTTATTAAAGCTGATGAAATTTTTGGATTCCGTCGGATAAATTCCTTTGAGATTATAAGAAAAAGAGCTTTTATTTAGCAATTTAAAATATGTTTCGGTATTAATTCTGTGAATGAATGTGAATCGGAGCACGTGAACGGAGTGCCTTGGTCGCGCAGCGACCAAACCTCCAAATAGCAAGATGAGATACAATGGCAGTCGGTCAAAGCCCATTACCAATTTAAAATCCTTACAGTTTAAATCAAAAAAGTTAAATAAAAAAATTTCAATAGCAGAATTAAAAAACAAGAGGAAAATAAAAGAAAAAAGAAAAAGAAAATAATCCTAACAAAATCAGAGCACCAAATCAGAAGCATAAAAATAACAAACTACGGTGCAAACGCGAGTATAAACAAAACCATTAACCAGACATCGGCGCGAAGTCCAATGTGACCTTGGAACGGAGAAAGCGTGGGTGAAAGCTGTGAATGAATAAGAATTTAATAGCATTTAACGTTAAGACATTTTTAAATAAAAAGTGGTATTATTAATTAAAATAAATATATGCAATGCGATAATTAAAATGTACGGTTCTCGTATGAATTTTTTATCACAAAATCCTTCAAAAAACTTAATTTCTCCACATTTAATCAAATAATTGTGTATAAAAAAATGACTCCATTCCACTAGACAATTAAACGATTCAAAAGTTGACATGGTGTATGCAAATGTAATGTTGCCAAAGTGTAAAAATTAAAGGGGCCTAATTGCCGAGCTAGCGCTGGGTACAGCAGGTTTTCATTTCGAGTACCGGAGGTGTCAGGAATGTTTGTAGTGGTTAGGAATCCACTTTAATCGGTAGGTCCCTGTCAAATATGAATGTAGAGCGTTGGGAATAGCAATTGATCCGTCAATCGAGTTTTATGTTAAAAAAATATCAAATCTATATAGAAATAATAAATTAAATGAATAAATATCTGTCATTAAATTAATCATTAAGTATGTTAAAACAGAACTGGAAATGAATAGCTATAACATAAGTAAAAAAAGAGCCATAGACTTGAATAAAAACATTCTAGAAAATATGGCAACCCTTTTCTATTTATCGTTTATTTGTTATCAGAAATAAAACTTTTTATTTATTTAAAAAAGAACTAATTATATTTTTTTTTCGTGATTTTGGATTATTCGCCAGATAAAATAATGCATTGAGATGAAAAAAATATATATATATATTATTATTGCTATTATAACTTGTAATCATCATATGATGTACAAAAGCATATTGAGCATATAAAGCATTGTTTCCTACATATCACCACAATGGTCATCGAATGTCTTTGTTTCCAATAACAATTACAACAATGAATTCACCTAGGGATTTGAACCCGTGCCGTCCAGCACGCTTCTACTACGCCCTATTATTCTTTGAAGTATTCTATGGAGTAAACCATTTTGTTCATTTTTGGGGAAGTATTTTATTCTGAAAGAGAAATCCAAACTTGATATAATATATCTACAAAAAATTAATGTGTCATTTATATTCCTTTCGTAAAATTCTATACGTAGATGATTTAATATTCAATATTTTGTTCAAACTGTTTTAAATTGCGGTCTATACACTGAAGTGACAAAAGTCATGGGATAGCAATATGCAAATTTTCAGATGGCAGTAGCATCGCGTAGAACAGGTATAAATGCGCAGTGCTTTCGCAGAGCTTTCATTTATCTTCAAGTTATTCATGTGAAGAGGTTTTGACGTGATGATGACCGCACGACGGGAATTAACAGACTTTGAACGCGGAATGTTAGTTGGAGCTAGACGCATGGGTCATGCCATTTCGGAAATCGTTAGGGAATTCAACATTCCCAGATCCACTGTGTCAAGAGTGTGCCGAGAGTATGAAATTTCAGGCATAACATCCCACCATGGATAGCGCAGTGGTCGACCGCCTGCACTTAACGACCGAGACCGGCGACGTCTGCAAAGAGTCGTAAATTCTAACAGACAAGCAACATTGCCTCAAATAACCGCAGAAATCAATGTGGGACGTACAAGGGACTTGTCTGTTAGAACTGTGCGGAGAAGTTTGGCTTTCTTCGGCTATTCCAGCAGAAGACCGACTCGAGTGCCTTTACTGACAGAACGACATCGCTTGCAGCGACTCTCGTGGGCACATGAGCATATCGGTTTGTCTCTAGATGAATGGAAAACCGTGGCCTCGTCCGATGAGTCACGATTTCAGTTGGTAAGAGCTGATGGTAGGGTTCGAGTGTGGGGCAGACCCCACAAAGCCATGGACCCAAACTGTCAGCAAGGCACTGTTCAAGCTGGTGGTGGCTCCGTAATGGTGTGGGCTGTTTTTTCATGGCATGGACTTGGTCCTCTGGTGCGACTGAACCGAACATTGACTGGAAATGCTTATGTTCAGCTACTTGGAGATCACTTGCAGCCATTCATGGACTTCATGTACCCAAACAATGATGGGATTTTTATGGATGACAATGCGCCATGTCACCGGGCCACAACTGTTCACGATTGGTTTGAAGAACATTCTGGATAATTCCAACGAATGATCTGGCCACCTAGATCGCCCGACATGAATCCCATCGAGCATTTATGGGACATCATCGAGAGGTCTGTTCGTGCCCAAAATCCTGCACCATCAACGCTTTCACAGTTATGGACGTCTATCGAGACAGCATGGCTCAATATTCCTGCAGAAGACTTCCAACGACTTCTTGAGTCCATGCCACGTCGAGTTACTGTACTTCGCCGGGCGAAAGGAGGGCCGACACGATATTAAGAGGTATCCCATGACTTTTGTCACTTCAGTGTATAACATTTAAATGTTTCAGATCGACAATTATAGATTAAAATTTTTTGGTGTATCAAAATTCTCTTAACAAAGGAACCTAACAAATCTGAAATGTTGGAAGAAGCTGGCAATCTTTCATGTATAAAGGTAATGCCAGACATTGGCGAAGCCTAACTGATGTGCAGGCAATAAATAATTATTTCTCTAAAGCGTGAAAGTATTATGGAAAATATTAGTGATCAAGAATAACATTAATAATGCTGTATCCTGTTAATATATCATAGAATATATATTTACTGCGAAAAAAGTTTCAAAATCAACGCCTTTAACCTATTGATTTCCCTAAGAAGCTAAACACTTTTCTAGACACGAACCACAGGAACAGAAAATTTCCACAATTTTTATGGTAAATTCTTCTCTGTCAACGCTATTTCTTTCAATTTTTCATATTTTCAAATTTTAAATTTCATAACTAGTACATGGATTCAGAACAGGATGCATTAAAATTATGATAAATAACAAACATTATATGGTATAGAATAACTGCACTTATTATATATTTTACAGAACTTTCGTGCAAATATTTTTCAATAATTCAAAAGAAATGAAAAATAATTCTTCATTCCATAGATCTAGCCAAATCAGTATTTCGTTCTTTTAAATTTTAAAATCACTGTTATAATATCTGATTTTAAATAACACAAGCTTTCTTTGCGAATTGTTTTTTTCTACTCCTTTTTTTGTTTTAATGCAGCTGACAAACACTTCGACAGTTGTCTGCGAGGCTTTAAGGCAAGCTCTGCTCCGACGTTACTCACTCAGCACTACCCAGGAGGTGCGTGTAGCTTGAAGATAAGCTACGGACACGGAGTAACACTATCCCCTTAACGCTCTACGATCCTGTTAGACCGTGAGCTACGGTTTAAAGTGGATTCAGAACTATTACAAACATCCATGGCACCGCCGGGACCCGAACCCGAAACCTGTGGTACCCAGCGCCAGAACGCTAGCCACTCGGCCATTCAGGTCCAAATACGTAGTTTAAGTAGTTTAAAATAATAGAATAATTTAAAAAAGGATAAATAATACTTCATTCCAAAGATCCAAACAAATCAGTATTTCGCACTTTAAAATTTTTTTAAATTCATTTTTTTTGTATCTGATTTTTAATATAAATAATCATTCTTTGCGATTTTTTGTACTACATTATTCAATGTGAAAAAACGAGAAAAACCAGCTATTTTTCAGTAATAGGATTTTAATCTTGACATCCTCTTTTACAATTTAAATTGCAAATTAAAGACGCTGGTGTAATTTTCCTTCAAGGCTTTTACAAATATATCATGATTTAGGTCCAGAAGTCAAACCAGGAACCAACTTACGAAATTTTCAGTTGATAAAGCTCTAGTGATATATTTAGATTGATATCGCTGGTTCAAAAAGAAAATATTGTGCATTGTTTAAAATAATCCACTTCCTTAAACAGCGGCAATGTTTTCTGAACCATGAAGAACACAAATTACAACAATAGAAAATTTACTTTTATGCAGCAAATTATAAAAAATTTACATTTCCCATACAATAACAAAATGCTTTTACATTAACTTCAGCAAGGAAAAATCTGTTAAATATTGTTTCGATTTTTGACTTGGATGAATAATTTACAAGAATATTGCGGAGAAATCTGAAAGTAGAAAGAAAATTTAGCAAAAAAAAAAAAAAATTAGATCGATTCATTTGAGTATAATACCTTTCATTAATATTTGGAAGGGAAAATAGGAATCAATAAATAGGATAGTTTAGGGATTCAAAAAAATAATTATACTGGTAAAGGCTAAAGATTTTTCCTTTTTTTTTTATTTTAATTACTTGTGTAGTTTTTATAGTTATTCATAGTTTTCTAATTACGAAAAAGAAAGTTAACATAACTTGTACTATAAAGTTAACTGCAATGAGCAGTGATGACATTTCTAGAAACATCGATTAAAATGGTAAGACGTAATTCTGATTATCGTCAGAAGTAATAATTTAGGGTGCTCCTTTTTTTTTCCTTCTTTTTGATGACCAGACTCTTTTTTTGTTGTTGTTGTTATCCATCCGTTCTTGTAATGACTTCACACTTCAATCCCTTCTACAAATTGCCTTTGTGCTTATATGAATTATTTGCCCTACTAAATCGTCTGGGTTTTTTGCACCTGTTTAGTGACTGATAAATTTTGAAGTCTGAAGATTTGACACCTCCAAATGTTCCAGCATCACGTTGGTTTAATCCGGCATTTAGAGAGTTTGGAATAAAATTTCTAAAGAACACCAATCATTTCCTTATAATAAATGGGAAGTCGGATAACAATTTGTATAAAGGCTGGATGTGACCAAGTGTCTTAATGGTTAGATTGCTAAATATAGCTCCTGAATAAAACGCTCATATTATTATTATTACTCTGATATCATAAATATTTAAATTTTCCATAATACACAAATATCATCCAATAAATTTTTAAACAAAGCATCACTTGCGACAATGATCCGAATTAACCAACTCTTCGATTCTTCCACAAAACTAGCCCCTTTAAAACTGAACTTAATACTTGTGCATTGTGTATTTGAATCTCATAAAATCCCACATCAATAAAATAATACAACATTATATGTTATCCCACAGATTTGCTTAAAATTCAGAATTATGTGGGATAAGTGATAACAACATACCCCTAAAACAGAGAACACAATATAGATAAAAATATATGCATATAAAAGAACCGTTTACACAAAAACATATAAAATGCAATAAAAAATAATAATAGTACTAAATAATAAAGGGGGACCTAATAAGTACCTAATAATCAAGTTAAAATATTCATTTCCCATCAGCAAGTAAATTTTAAAACATATAAACTTTATAAAATATACTAAACAATTCTATAAATAATGCAATAGGATAATACGATTGACTAAGCAATTCAATAGCTGTAATAGCAGTCTCTTAACATTAAGAACGAAACCAGTTAAATTTATTCACATTTCTAAAACCATTCTCTTCTAGACGAAACATTCTATGAAAAGGTTTCCCAGGAGCCACAGACAAAGCACTGAGGGTCCACAAAGTAAATAATGCTAACTAATTACAAACTAAGCTGCATGTCATTTTCAGATGAATAGCTTACATGGAGAACGATATTAATGCGAGGGAAACATAATACCCTATGAATTTGAAGCTTGGTCACAGGAAATTTAGCAGAAGTGCCTAAATGTTGTTCAGTATAATGCTTCAGTACAGAACCTCTTTTCTGGTATTTGATTGTTAGTTCATATTAGACAAAAATGTCTGTAAGTAGTTCGGTGCATTGTTTACTTACTGAGGGAAACTCCATTGAAAAATGCAGGCTAGTGTATATAAACAGGTACCACCGTAAACTCCTACCTATACATTTTGTTTCTCACATTCTATCTCTCCATTTTAAAGGCTTAACTCATCTCTTCCCTGTGTCTTCTTCCATGTTTTAATTCATTTTTATACCCCATTTCAATATCGCCTCATTGGCTATATTCTGAATCTGGGGGGACCGCCTTAAGACAACTATTGATTTGAAGGAGAACTCTTTGCATAAGTCTCAGGAGGGTAACTTCCTACCCTTCCTTCCTCCCAGACTGACACTCCAGAGCGTGCAAAAAACCCTTGCTGTAAAGAGCCTTGACTTTTACTACTTTTTCAAGCTGCGACCAATATGCCACGCTTTTTCGTTCAGAAAGATGATTTAGATAGACGTATGCTAATTGGTAATTGATACCATAAGACCCCCAGAGCGTGAATCTGTTGAATAGCGCATATCGCATTATTTGCAGATGTAACCACACTGGCATACTCTTTCATAGAATTTCATTACTTCCTCCAGTGACAAAAATAAGCTCTAGGTAATTTTATTTACTTTTTTTTATATATGTATAGGATAAATTACAGACTGAAACACATCATACATTTATAAATAATTTTAATGCAACAATGTAAAATTTTAATAATAATTCATTTAACTCTGAGCAATATGTCGACACGACATATTTTCTTCTGTGTATGTCATTTTATTCCGTCTTAGTAAACATCTTAAATACAATAATTTATTTATGAGTTTAAAAACTGAATAAAATATATGATAGTTCTTTAATATACGAGGAATTCCTTCTTACAGATTGTTCCAAAAATTGACGAGGCATTTTATACAGAGATTTTGTTGTGGAAAATTTGAAATAATGACTTCAATACAATAATTTTTATTCCAAATGGCAAATAAAAATCATGTGCATTTTACAACTGTTTACATTACTTTAAAAAATTATTGATAATTTAATTATGTTCAGAAAGCATTACGTATGAAAAAAAATGAATACCAATATGAAATATGATACATTATAGTAAATATCTGTTTAAAATTATATATTTACATTATGATATAATATTAAAATGAAATAAATTCATTTATTTTCTAATAATTTGCATAATATGTTTCCGTACCAAAGATAAAAAAGCTTATGTTTAGAATATTTAAAATTTATAAATATTGTCAACTTTTTTTCTAAAACAAAAATATAGTTTGAAAGAATATTGTGTTAAAATGTATATGTTTCACGTTAAAATATTTCAAATAATCTAAAATAAAGGATTAACCAAGTTATAAATTCATTTCCTTAGATAAAATCTACTAAATCCATATATATATATTAACTATTCAAATTTTTGTTACAACTTTAGAAAGTACAATTGCCTGTTATTTTGTATAATTTTATCTTTTGGGATTAGGATTTCGAAATATCATACTTACTTTATAAAGAATAAATTAAATCCTACGTAATTCCTTCATATCATAATAATTTTGAATTTAAAATAATAACAAAATATTTAATTTTATACTTTGAAATGTATTGTGTTGTTCAACAGTACTTACATATATCTAGTAAAGGAAAACATACAAGTGAATAACGGATTAAAAAATTAAAATAATTTCACATAATTTGCTTTAAATATTTTAAGGCACTTTTATGAAATTAAACATTAGACAATTAAACCTAGCATTTTTAAAATTACAATTTGTTTAATTTGCAGAACACAACAAACTTCATTTCAACATTAATCTAAGAAATATTTTCACGTAAAACGAAGCTAAAAGGTAAATGACAAGTGCATTTATTTAATTTGTCACTTTATATTTAATTACAAATGTCTCCTGTAATTAATTTCTAAAATAGTCAAATAAGTATTTACTTTATTATAAATGGAATTAAACAAAATGTGTTTTACGAAATGTTCCTTGTTGGATTATTTAAATTGCGTTTGCCAAGATTAAAATAGCGACAGATTAAAATAATTAAAATAATTAATTATATTAATCTGTTTTCCTTAAATAATTCATCATTTGTAATTCATTTAAACAAAAGTTCTAATACTAGATATTTTATTAAATTATTTCCATTGGTTTTGTACAAACATATTTTGCAATATAGCATCATTTTTCAACATAAATTAAAATAGTTATTAAATAAATTATAGCGATCATTATATTTGACAATTCACAATCGTAATTCATCTTAATACAATATAAGAGCTGAAAACTGTCAAAATGCAAAATTTTTGATCAACTTTTCTCTGATTAATACCCTTTTTTTATCCACTATTATATTAATTTGTTCTATATTAATCATTCTCAGACTAATATTAATAGAAATATAGCATAAAATTAAATAAAATTACACTAAAACAACGTGGTGTACTAATTAAATGGCTTTACAATAAATATTAATGACATGGCACATTAAATAATATAATATAATATGCAATGCGGCATGTTTAAAATTTAAATTATGCTGCCACGAAAGCTGTTGTTTAGTTTGAAAAAAAATTTTATACGATAAAAAAGATTTTTATTTTTTTTTTATTTTTATATTGATAATTTATATATTGATTTCTATATGATATTTTCTTTGTTATTTATATTTATAATCACATATGCTGTAACACTATTATAGTTTGTTGCATAAATTTAAATCAGCAATGTTAAATTTAATTTGAGGTCAAAGAAGAGAAATGTAATAGCCTTTTCATACCCAACGCTCGGAGCTAAGCCTTTGGACTTGTTTTAACATAAATAACTGTAATTGAAGCAAATTCATTTTGTGCAAATTCTTTAATTAACTTAAGATGTGGCGGTATTGTGGTTCTTAAAACCACCTAGGAACTCCGTAACCGGTACGCCCGTTGCCCGTTGCCCTTAACATGAATAACTAAAGACATCTGGAAGTTTAGAAAGATCTCCCACTCATTCATAAAATTCGCCAGAAAACTGCCATCACATAATGTTCAATGACGAAACTTGTCGTACAGAAAAATGTGTCCGACATAATCTTTTATGTATATATATAAATTGCTATTTTTTTTTCTTCCGTATTACAGTCTATCAATTTGATACACATTTTATGTGGAAATTTTGTAAATTAAAATGTAAAAAAATAAAAAAAGAGACAAATTATTCTTCGAATTAGCCATACTACTCCTGAAACTCTGTATTAGAATATCCTTTTTAAAATGCAGAATAATACAGACAAATAAAATAAATAAATGCAAAATTTGAAATTCAAAATAATTTTTCTAAACTATGCACAAACATGTAAGTGTAAGATTGTAATTGGCAAAATGATTAAGAAGCAAATTTTTTGCATTTATGTATTGATTACATATTGCCACAATATACATGTATGCAAGTTTACGTTTTAAAAACGTATATGCTAGTGATATTTACAATGAAAATATACAAATATGAAGATGAAAATGAAATATAGTAATAATACACTCATGTCCATAAATTAAGGATAATGAAGTTTAGGCAAAGAA
The DNA here is from genome assembly GCA_021605075.1 of Caerostris darwini. NCBI lineage: Eukaryota > Metazoa > Arthropoda > Arachnida > Araneae > Araneidae > Caerostris > Caerostris darwini. The sequence goes on from BPLQ01015685.1 coordinate 1,127,827, forward strand.
AGAGACATAAGCAAAACAAATTTGACTTATTTGTAAAGTCTATTTATTAAACAAAAGGTAAAGAGCAAAAAAGATGCTATATGTTTGACATAATTAATAAAAATTGCGATTTTTACTCCCTGGAGCAAATTTCAAAAAAGAACCTAATTACAAAAAACAGTATAACATGGTTAGTATGATGGTTAATATGGAGTACGTCTCCCGGACGATGCAATACAGGCCTTACATCGCCTAGGCATGCTGAGTATCAAATTAGCAATCTGATCTTGGGGAATATTACACCACTCATCAAAAAATGCCCTCCGAAGTTCCGGTTGACAAGTGGAGTCCGCGCCATCTGGTGGTTTCCTGTAATTTGCATATTCTTCTTCAAGATGTGTGTGATAATTCTACAGGTGAAATGTTTATTTTAGAGTACAATTTCTGTGTGATTCTGAATTATCCTTAATTTATGGACATGAGTGTATTTGATGTTAAAGTGATAAAATTTGCCGTAAAAACAAATTTAGGAATAAAAGTGGAAGCAATAGCTTTGGCTACTAATGATGATGTAATCGCAATTTTTGGCGAAATAGCGTATAACAACGACGCCAAACTACTACAGCCATTTTGTTTGATTACTAAACGACTCTGCATCCTAATGATTTATTTTGGCGTGGTATAGTTTTACCGCGAAAACTAACTGCGGCATTCATTATTATGTTTAATAAGCGACTTGGCATCCTGGCGATGTATTTGACACGAAGGGTACATAATTCTAGATTATGACCGCCGTCATGTTAAAAATATATATTTAATCCTAAAATTTTGCATTGCAATATCCTTTGTAGAATACAGAATAATACAAGGATTTGTAAAATTTAAAATTACACAAAGTTATTATTTTTAAATATATGCACAAATATGTAAATGTAGGATTGTAATTGATAAAATAATTGAGAAGCAATTTTTTGGAATTATGTATTTATTACATATCCTTACAATATATATACAAGTGTACGTTTTATAAACGTAAGTGTTCAGTGATATTTACAGTGAATATATAGAATGAAGAAGACGGTGTAAATGAAATATACAGATGAAAAATGAAATATCAAATATGTTCAATGAAATATATACAATGGAATAAGTATTGCAATTGATTTTTTTTTCTATAGCATATAAACATAAAACATATAATAATATATAAATATGAAACATAAAACATATAACATATAAAATTGAAACATAAAACATATAATAACATAAACATGAAACATGAAAGATAAACATATAAACATATAATAACATATACACATTTCCACATTTATGCACTTCCTTTTTTTTATTGTTGTTGTTGTTTTATTCCTTAAGTTATTAGCAAAGTTGATATGTCATCTATTTCTATCGATATTGATTGGAAAGTTCAGTCATATAATTTGACAGATTGTCAAATGAATGATTTGAAAATATTATTGTTTGTAATCTGTTCTAATATATTATTCGATGAGATGGTGTTCCAAATTGCTTATTATAATTGAGGGTGACTAATAAATCTTTTTATAGATAGAATAATGATATGATCTTTAATGGATGATTGCTTTTGATGTTGTTTTCATATAGATATTTTTCTGCAGTTGAAAAGATATTAATTCGCCTATTGTCGCTTTACACAGTTCTGTTGTAATTATGGTGTTGCTGCAGAATGGCTGGAATTATTGTTCTTTTTGGAAAGATTCATTGCTTAATCGATGATTTGAAAATATTATTTTCTTCTTTCTGTTTTAAATTATCTGATATAGTGGTTTTTCTTGTATGATTGTCCATGTTCTGCTATTGTTATATAGGAAATAGTGGCTGACACATCTGTTTATACGTAGAAGAATGATGATATATAAGATGGTTGACTTGTTTTCTGTAAACTGTTCTATTTATACTGTCCGATAAGATGGTTTTCCAAATTGTTTATTAAAAGTTATGGCTGCTGGTAGATATTTTTATAGATGGGTTAATGTCATTATCTTTAGTGGATGACAGTGCTTGATGCTGTCTTCATGTTGATAGGTTTCGAAAGTTGGAAAGATATTAAGGTTAAAATCTAGGATCCTGTACTCTTTTTGCCAAACGCATCGCCAAGTTGCCAAGTCGGTAAGTAAGCATAGAAATGAATGGGCCAGGTAGTTTGCGCGGTAAAATGATATTTCGCCAACATCCTTTACTGTGTTGCCAAATCGCCAAGTAAACAGACAAAATGGTTGCCGAAGTTAGGTGCCATTGTAAAATTCTGTTTCGCCAAAATTTATAGCCAAACAGTGCTTTTACGCCAACATTAGCAGCCAAATAGCTATTACGTCAAAGTTTAATCCTGAAAAGGCTTTGAAGCCAAAGTTTATCGCTTTAACGCCAAATATTATCACTATCCTTTATCGCTAACATTTATCGCTTTATAGCCATTTTTCACTAAGCAAATTTTGTTATATAACTTCTTTTAAGCCAAAAAATGCTTTATCGCCAATATTTATCGCTTTATAACCACATTTTTTCACTAAGTGAATCTTGTTTTTTGAGGCGCTTTTACGCCAAAAGTTGATGCTTTATCGCCAATATTTATCACTTTATAGCCACATTTTTTCACTAAGTGAATCTTGTTTTTTGGGGCGCTTTTACGTCAAAAGTTGATGCTTTATCGCCGAATTTTTATCACTGGAATACTTCGCCAAATGAAACCGCTTTTACGCCGAAATTTAGCGCTATTATGCCAAGAAAATTATATCTAAAATGCCTTTACGCCAATTCATATCGCTTTATCACGAAATGTTTACCACTATTATGTCAACTTTTTAATGTTTTCTTTTTACGCCACATATTGCCGCTTTAACGCCAAAATATATCATTATTTGGTCAACATTTTATTCCTAAATTGCTTTCACACCAAATTAAATCGCTTTATCGCCAAATTATTATGTGGAATTTTATTTTTCTAAGTCACAAAAATGTATCGTTTAAACAAAGATAATAATCGCTGTTAATTGATAAAATTTCGATACGATAAAAGATAAAATTTAGCCAAAGTTATTCACTAATTCGCCACTTTTTTTTTTTTTTTTTTTTATGTAAAAAAATAAGTTATGTTCTTTAAGAAGCCGAATTCGAATGATAAATTAATATTAACAAAAGATAAGAAAGAAGAAAAAACTAGAGAATAACTTACCTTTTATTCTGGTATGTCCTTCCTCTGTGGTGGAAACAAGCATTTTATTCCATCGGTGAAATGATAAAATATTTTGCGAATGTCACATTTGTGCTGGCGCCGCCACATGCACTCTGCCAGATAATTATCAAATGTTCCGGACACATTATTTTATTAATATTAATTTATTTTAATTATTATAAATTTAAATTGTAGCGTTAACTAACATTCTAAAAAGCTAAAGCCTGAAATATTTCGAGCGAATTCCTAAGCGAACTTCTTTAAAAAGGAAATTAATTATTTAAGAATAAAATATAAGTTATTAATAAATAAAAAAAATCGTTTCTTGTTTGTTTCTTACTTTCCTAAGTGGCAACTTCATAAAAATTTTTTATGTTCTGAATCAGTGACCGACGTACGTTGTAAGAATAAGTTCTTAATAATCAATAATTTATTGGAATACTTATTTAAAAGAATATATATTTCTGTTCTTTTTTACCGCAAATAAGAATTCTGCAAATAATAATATAATCACAATAACAATAAATAGTCATTATATTGTTTAGAAAATAAAGCTACGAATTCCTCTAATTATAGTATTGCAACCCTAAAGAAATTGGCGAAATATTCAGGGTTGCAAGATTGGCGACTTCCTCAGGGGTACAGTATCCTAGATTTTAACCGATATTAATTCTTCTGTTGTCGCTTTGAACAGTTCTATTGCTATTGCTGGAATCATTTCAGATGTTGCTGATCGGCTGGAATTATTATTCGCTTTTGAAAGATTTATTGATTAAACGATGATTTGAAAGGATTGTTTTTTTATTTTAATTCAAAATTATCTGATATGGTGTTTTTCTTGTGGGGTTGTCCATGTTCTACTATTGTCACATACGAAATAGCCAGTGATATATCTGTTTTTAAGTAGAAGAATGAGGATATATAGTATATGGTAGACTACAGGATTTTGTCTTTGCATCTAATGTCCTTTTTAGTATTTCGTTTATGGTTGGAACTTTCAGTTATAATGCCACATATGGTATCAATTAAAGAATTCTGAATTAATGATAGGAGTCAATTCTTTAAAAAGTAGAAAAGCTATTAGTTCTTCGATGTTGTTTCTCCAGTGTCTATAATGAATTAGTTCAGAAGGTTGATATTGAAATATTGTTGAAGATTAAAGAAAATCTGAATGATTGTTGCGGATTTTTTGAAAAGTAGAAAAGCTATTAGTTTTTGGTTAGTTGTTGTTTCATCATTATCTATTATTATTATTATTATTATTATTATTATTATACGTGATGGATCTGTCAAGCCTGGATATCACCATCTCTGCTGATGGATATGCTTATACAAAGATGAAGGGTGAAATATTTACATGGTGATAGGTTTTAAAATATTATGTTTGTGTAGATATTGTTCAATGGTTGGGTATGTGATTAATTCATCGATGGTTGGCTGTCTGAGTTCTATTGTAATATCTGGAATTATTTGAGTGGGTGTGTGGTTGATAGAAGCATGAAAGGTGACAGAGGGTGTGAGGCAAGTATCAATAATATTCTTTTGTTCTGTAGTGAGAGGATATTCTAATAAATGGTCAACTGTTGGTTCTCCGGTATTTATTACAATTATTTTAATATTTTTAAGAGATGCCTGTTTATTGATTCTATTTTTAATGCGTTCAGAGTTGGTGATATCCAGTGACATGTTGAAGAAAAAACTATGGTGCAAATCAAAATAAAACTGTATGAGGGAAGGGCAAAAGAAAGGATGAAACACAACCAAGCTAATAACATTTTTACTCGATAATCCATATCTATAACATATGAAACAAGTCTAAATATACGATAAGAAAAATACGTACCGCTATCTATCAATACAAACTACATTCTAATTATTTTCTTTCTTGCATTGCAACAGTGAACTGTTTTGAACAACCCATACTTATTCTAACAGTGATATGCATTATTGTATTGTGTTGTTGTTGTTGTTTCTTATCCCACTTGGCTGGCCAAGCCCACAAGCCCATATGGACTCATGATTGAAGGGGAAGGAAGCAGCTTCTGTTGTGATGGAGCACCCGTAGGTAGAAGCCTGACTTTTGCTCCGTGACGCTCTTACAGTCATAGAAGACCGGGACCTACGGCTTAAAGTGGATTCCGAACCACTACAAACATACATCCATGGCACCGCCGGGATTCGAACCCGAAACCTGTGGCACCGAGTGCCAGAGAGCCAGACGCTCGGCCATTCAGGTCCCAAATTTTGCCAACGGCACGCAGTGTTCCCAGGTGGTCACCCACCCAAGTACTGACAGCGCCCAATGATGCTTAACTTCGGTGATCTAACGAGAACCGGTATATTCAGCATGGTACGGCCGTTGGCTGTATTATTGTATTGTAAAAGGGCGATGGCCATATTGTTTATATGCTAATTTTTCCAATACTTTATTATTGATTGGCAACAATTATTGTAATTTTTGGTATATTTTCTACCGATTTAAGTTAGTATATGCTGCGGCAAATGAATAAATTATATTTACAAATTTGTTGAATGAAAGAAAATTTGTTGGGATGAATATTTTTATTGTTCTTTGCATTATTTTTACATCAAATATTATATTAATTATAAAATCACCACTTTATTAAATCAAAATATTTATTTTCGTCCCAATCTTATTACTCGTATTGTATTTTTAATTCACTTTTATTTTACAAATATTCATTGTTCTAGATAATGGTCACAATTTACAATTACTATCTTATTCTAGATATGTTCAGAACTTAATTGAAATAACGAGCTGCAATGAAAAATTTCTAAATATAAAAAAAAATTTCCATTACTTGTTTTAAATACTTTTATAGTTTGAAAATATCCTATTTTAGCGCAAAACATTTTCAGATATATATTATGGGGAAAGAGCCCTAAATCTGTTCTCAGTATACTCAATCAGTGTACTGTCCCTAATCTTAATAAGAGCTGACAGCAAGCTTCACTTGCTGGCAGGTCTTCTTCAGCTAGTATCTTCTGATCTTCTTCATCATTTTTTATGTTTTCCTTTCATCTATATTCGTATATGTTGCTATTATCCTCCTTACTTTAAATTGTTATAGTAATATTACAAAAAAGGCATAACAATTCAATGGGCATAGACCAAAGGCAATGCTTTCAATAATCCAAGACAGTAAGCTTGTGTCTGCTTCATAGCCAGGAGCTTTGGTCATCCTTGAAGTAATCATATATATATTGTGATTTTTTTTTCTTTTATTCTTTATCGGGGTTATATTATTAGAAGTATGTAAAAGTCCAAATTTGGTATCTTTCAGCACCATATAACCCTGACCTTTAGGAAACAAAGTTCAGGCGTAGTAGATCCTTAAATAAACCCCGAAAATCTTAAACATATCTGCTGCATTGATGGAATTCAGTGTAACAATGTAACCTGTATACAAAGGTTAGAAAGTTTGGTGGTGTCAGGCCAATGGATGACAGTAATATACTCCTGCATTTAAAAGGAGATCGGTACAGTAAAATAGTGTTCCTAAACAGCTGCGAATGGTAAACCGGACAACAAGTATCGCGTTTTACCGCTGTAAAGGGGATCTATCCACAAGTTGCAATGAATGCTACATAGCATTGACAATTGCCCATTGGTTTAGACTAGTGTAAAGATCACAAAGGGTAGACAATCGACATCAATACAATCGCTTTCTCTTTACAGATGAGAATCGTTTCAGTATTACAAAGTATTCTCACAGCAATTTGTAATATAGATGTCACTTACATCAGCGAAAATAACCATTACCGTGTATTTGGCTTATCTGGGGAAACATGCTGAATGGGTGGAGTGATTCTCTCCCATGTGCTGTTGAGGAACTTCTAGAAATTGAATATGTCATTAGAATGGACTGTTATTATAATGGCATTCTGCCTTGATTTTAATCTGATAGAAAACATACTTGTTACTTTGAAAACACCTTTCAACACGATTATATTTGCCAAAAAACCCCAACCACTACAAAAAATGTTGATTGAGGAATGACACTATTTCGTCATCTATTATTGTATAATGCGGTGTTAAGTATAAAGATATGGTTGTAAATCATAGCAATTAAGAAAGTTCATAATACTTGTATAGGGACTATTTTTGTGTTGAAAAACCATTGAGTTTAACGTTACTCGTTTAACAAAGCATTCAATTTTTGTTTGATTCCATATTATATGTGTTTTATTCATTGTTCTTGAGTATGATTCCTTTAATTATATAATACTGTCTCTATATTCTAAATTCTATGTCTCCCAAGTAATTTCTTTCAGAATTGTGACAAAAAAAAAATTTTATCTTTTTTTTTTTCTCAGAAAGTCAACAAAGGTTTTAGAAACTAACTACATATTATTTTAAAAATAATAAACGGAGAAAAAATTTCCATATTTAAAAATATATTTGTAAATCTGAATCATTTTGAAAAACTTTAATATCAAACTTATATAAGCAAATAGATTATTTTATTTCATACATAAACATTTTTGTAAAAAGGAAATATGCTCGAATTTCATTTTAAAAATATTATTACTTTAATAAAGAATTTTAGCAATCAAATTGGAGTACTTTTTAAATTGAGTTTTAATATTTTATGCAGGACTGCAATAGGAATTGTTCCAATTAATATTTCCAGTTTTAATAAAAAAATAACAAAACTTTTACTCGCATAAAAACATTATTTCAAACTCGAAAATATTTCAAATATTTATTTTAGATTTTAATTCGCAAAATATTTCATATTCATTGAAAATGTTTCTGTTTTAATTAGATTTCAGATTAATATTTTTCATTTATTATTCTAATAGAACTTATTTTAGAATTAAAACACTAAAAATGGATAATATCAAAATTATTATTTCAATGATTTATTTAATTGTAAATATATCAGTTTAATGAAACATTCAAAATTAATAAATAACTTTAAGAATAAAATCTCTAAATAACTTTAAGAATACAATATTTAAGAAAGACTTAAACTTTACATTATATAATACCAGCAGGAACCTAGAATTCCCTATTAAATAATTGTTTTGAGATTTAATTGCAATATATATATACATATTTATAAGCGATCATTATAAATTTTTCAGGAAATATACCAAACTAATAACATTAACATTAAAATTTCATCATTCGATGCGATAAAAATCAATTATCAAAATAAATAAAATGATAAAATTAATAAAATGACAATTAATTATTTTCCTATAAAAGCTGTGGTACAGAGATGTTGTAATGCCATTAGAGGTGACAGCTTTAATATTTCAACTATATTAAAATATAAAGAGCACAAAATTAAAGGAAATTAAAGACAGGTGAAAATAAAATAAAAGGCCTTTGTTTTGCAGAATGCCGATATATTATATTATATGTGCAACATAAATATGAGGCATGAAACTAATGGTTGATTCATTTGGTTGTTTCTTGAGTTTGGCAGAAGATTTATAAATGTTGATGTTTCCAATTTTAATTTACCAAATAAATATACCTTCAGTAATGCAAAAATTATTATTAAATAGATTGTAAATACTAAATATACTACATAAAATAAATATTAACAATTATTGTTAATCTGAAATCAACTATTCGTGTAAAAATTCATACAATTTGGTTCAAGTTATATTATACATAATAGTATTATAAATTATGTGTTATTAGTATTATAAACAATATAGTTATAATTTAAGAGCATATAGCAGTTTAAACTGGTAGTAGAAAGCTAATATTGAAAGTTTTTTTGGGGATTATAATATTTTGTTTGGTTTGTCGCTCTACCGTCATTCTGTGCACACTTTGAGCTAATTAGGCTGGGGCTTACAGTTTAGCGTGGGTTTTGAACCATTAACAAACATCCATGCCACAGCCAAAATTCATAACAGAAACCTGTTATGCCAAACGCCACAGCGCTACCCAATTGGAAAACAGGCCGCTATAATATTTGAAAGTGTAATGATAAATATGTAACTATGATTGTTTTGCAATTAAGAAAAAAATTAATCAAAATGGTAATTTTAAAGTTCAGAATTTTCTCTTAATTTTGCTTATTTCAAATTAATTTACTGAAAGTTTTTGTAATTATTTATAGTTTAAACTTCGTGTTTTTGTGGAAGAGGCTATTGTTTATTAAGTTACCAATTATTCATTGTTATAAACGAAATATTACAAAATTAACTCGATCTAAATTGGATAAGTTTCTAAATCGCATAGTGATATCAATAAAATTAATGAAAAACTAATTTTACCACCTGCCCCTCCATTTTTCAAAGAAATCCACAATCATTGTTTGAAAATAGCTATACATCCACTTGAATTGTCAGTACATTAAATTTACAGCATATACACAAAAGAAAATTCAAACTGGCAACTGGCGTACAGATTACGGAGTACCATTGGGGCGGAAATACCCCTAAACCTCCTCATCTTAATTCATAAATAGGATTTTAATTTAATTGGCTGCTGCAATGTTAGTAAATAAAAATAACAAGATAAAGTATCTAAAACTCAATTAAATGGTACTGAAAAGTTAAAAATACTAATAATAAATGTAAAATAATATAATCCCATAATAAAAGTAAAATACAAAGTAAAAATTAAAATTAAAATTAAAAAAATAAAGGAATTTAAGTTAAATTTAAATTCGGTACAATTAGGGACCAGTTCTCGATGCCCCAACACTATTGAAATAAAGTAAACGAAACACTGAAAGGAATATGCGGAACGCTGGGAGCCATGGTGACGATCTGAAAGGTAAAGAGAGAAAATTCAAAACAACATGATTTGCAACAGTGATTTACTTATTGCAATCAATGAAAGAGTAGCTGAAGCTCCACAGCAACAATGTATTGCTTCATAACTATACAACCAAGCACTCAGACCTTGTATAACAAAAGTAGAAATTCAAGTTATAAGACATACTTTTCATTCCAATTAGATTCCGTCGATTCATTTTATCTTAGTGTATCGTTCACAGTTTGCTCACAATGGGAGATAGTTTAACTATTTAAGACCGGTTGAATAATTAAGTGAAATTGAAGGATCACTCGACATTTGTATAGGAGCGATAGCACCAATTGTAGGAAGATACAGATAAACAGAATGATCATGAATTAGATATTGATCCAGATCTGTGGTTCTCATACTGTTTGAAGTTGGAGACCATTTAAATTTCTACAAATAATTGTAGACGCACTATATGCAAATTTCTGAAATAATGAATATTGAAAAAATGAGATAAAAATAAAAATTAAACGCACCCCTTATTTATTTATTCTGGCACTAAAATTAAACGTATTCCTGGTGTATATGAGAAACACAACCCTGATGTGCTCATAGACCCTGATTAAAATTCGCATCTACTTATTGGCACCAATGAATAAGGAGTTGAATCTGTATAGTGTTACAACCAAACACCAAGTTTTAAAAAACAGAAAATGAAATTATAATATAAACTTTCCATTTGAATTATATTTCATTTTGATTGTCGATTCATTTTGTCTTAGTCTTTCTCTCATAGTTGCCCACATGAGGGGAGATTATTTAAGTCAGGTTGATCAATTCAATCAAATTGAAGGATCACTCGACATTGGTATAGGAGTGATAGCACAGATTGAATGTTGTTAAAATATACATCTAAGCAGAACGATCATAAAGCAGATATTGATCTAGAGCAGTAGTTCTCAAACTTTTTGAAGTATGGTGCCCTTTAAAATTCTACAAATAACTGTAGGTGCAATATATGAAAATTTCTGAAGAGATATGTTATAATAGTTAAATTAAATATGTAAAAATTGAGATAAAAATCAAACACACCCCAAATTTATCCTTGCGCTTATGACAAACATAAGCCTTAGGTACTGAAAGAACCTGATTAAAATTCAGAACTTTTAGAAAGACGTCACACCCATTCATGAAATTTTCAAAAGACTGCCATTAAATAATGTTAAAAGACAAAACTTGTCTTACAGAAAATTGTACTCACTCTGGACTTTTATATCAATTATAAAAGTCAGGCATAAATTGTTTGGCATATCAGTGATAAAAGTTGGCTTTTGGCGATAACATTTGGCGGAAAAGCATTTTAAAAATAAAATTTCGCTAAGTGAAAAATTTGGCGATAAAGCAATACATTTTGGCGTAAAATAAGTTCATGAATACAATGTTGGGAGGATATTGATAATATTTGGTGTTAAAGCGATAAAATGTGGCCTAAAAGCAATTTATGGAATAAGATTTGACGTAATAGCTGTTTGGCTACTAATATTGACGTAATAGCGATCAAATTTGATGAAATAGCATTTTACAACGACTTCAAACTTTGGCAGCCATTTTTGTTTGTTTTTATCGACTCGGCGTCCTGGCGATGTATTTGATACAAAGGCTATAGTTTTCTAGATTTTTACCACCGTTTCTTTTAAAATATATATTTAATCCTATATTACTGCCTTGTAACATCGTTTGTGGAATACAGAATAGTACAAGAAATTTATAAAATTTGAAATTACACAAAATTATTTTTTTTAAAAAAAAAACAATATGAACAAACATGTAAATGTAAGATTGTAATTGACAAAATGATTGAGAGGCATATTTTTGGAATTATGTATTTATTACATATTCTGGCAATATATATACAAGTGTACGTTTTAAAATCGTAAGTATGGAGTAATATTTACAATGAATATATACAATGAAGAAGACGGCGAAAATGAAATATACAGAGGAAAAATGAAATATGTACAATGAAATATGAAATATGTACAATGAAATATATACAGTGGAATAAGTATTTCAGTTGAATTTTTTCCTGCAGCATATCAACATAAAACATATTATAACATATAAACATAAAACATATAATAACATATAACATGAAACATATAATAGCATATAAACATATAACATATAAACATGAAACATAAAACATATAAACATAAAACATATAAACATATAACATATAAACATAAAACATATAAATATATAATAAAATATACAGAATTCAACATTTAGGCTCTTCTTTTTTTTTTGTTGTTGTTGTTGTTTCCTTCCTTAAATTATTAGCAAAGTTGATATATCATCTATTTCTATGGCTATTGATCGGAAAGTTCAGTCATATAATTTGATGGATTGATTGTCAAATGAATGGCTTTAAAATCTTGTTTTCTGTAAACTGTTCTAAATATATCATGATGAGACGGCTCTGAAAGAAATTGTTTGTTGTAAGTGATAGTGACCGGTAGATTTGTATATAGGTAGAATAATGATATTATCTTTAATGGATGCTTGTGCTTGATACTGTCTTCATATTGATATTTTTCGAAACTTGAAAAGATATTAATTCGTCTAATGTCGTTTTGCACAGTTCTCTTGCTAATGCTGGAATCATTTCAAATGATGCTTATTGGCTGGAATTATTCTTCGTTTTTGAAAGATTTATTGATTAATCGATGATTTGAAAAGATTGTTTCTTATTTTTGTACTAAATTATCTCATATGGTGGTTTTTCTTGTATGGTTGTTCATGTTCTACTATTGTTATATAGGAAACAACGAGTGATACATCTGTTTATCTGTTAATATATAGAAGATAGTTGACTACAAGATTTTGTCATTCTATCTAAAATGTCCATTTTAATAAGATAGTATTCGTATATTGTAGGAATTTCAGTTATAATGTTACTCATGAAATCAGTTAAAGGATTCTGCATGATTGTTGTGAATTTATTGAAGAGTAGAAAGGCTATTATATCTTCGTTGGTTGTTTCTCCAGTATCTATAATGAATCCGTTCACAAGGTTGATATTGAAATATTGTTGAATTTCAAAGAATTCTGATTGATTGCTGGTAATTTTTTGAAGAGTAGAAAAACTATTAGTACTTCGTTAGTTATTTCTCCAGTATCTATAATGAATTCGTTCAGAAGGTTGATATTGAAATATTGTTGAAGATTAAAGAATTCTGAATGATTGCTGGTAATTTTTTGAAGAGTAGAAAAGCTAGTAGTTATTTCTCCAGTATCTGTAATGAATTCCTTTAGAAGGTGGATATTGAAATATTGTTGAAGATTAAAGAATTCTGAATGATTGCTGGTAATTTTTTGAAGAGTAGAAAAACTAGTAGTTATTTCTCCAGTATCTGTAATGAATTCCTTTAGAAGGTGGATATTGAAATATTGTTGAAGATTAAAGAATTCTGAATGATTGCTGGTAATTTTTGAAGAGTAGAAAAACTAGTAGTTATTTCTCCAGTATCTGTAATGAATTCTTTTAGAAGGTGGATATTGAAATATTGTTGAAGATTAAAGAATTCTGAATGATTGCTGGTAATTTTTTTGAAGAGTAGAAAACTAGTAGTTATTTCTCCAGTATCTGTAATGAATTCCTTTAGAAGGTGGATATTGAAATATTGTTGAAGATTAAAGAATTCTGAATGATTGCTGGTAATTTTTTGAAGAGTAGAAAAACTAGTAGTTATTTCTCCAGTATCTGTAATGAATTCTTTTAGAAGGTGGATATTGAAATATTGTTGAAGATTAAAGAATTCTGATTGATTGCTGGTAATTTTTTGAAGAGTAGAAAAACTAGTAGTTATTTCTCCAGTATCTGTAATGAATTCCTTTAGAAGGTGGATATTGAAATATTGTTGAAGATTAAAGAATTCTGATTGATTGCTGGTAATTTTTTGAAGAGTAGAAAAGCTAGTAGTTATTTCTCCAGTATCTGTAAAGAATTCGTTCAGAAGCTTGATATTGAAATATTGCTGAAGGTTAAAGAATTCTGAATGATTGCTTGGAACTTTTTGAAGAGTAGAAAAGCTATTAGTTCTTCAGTAGTTATTTCTCCAGTATCTATAATGCATTCGTTCAGTAGGTTGATATTGAAATATTGAAGTATTGTTGAAGATTAAAGATTTCTGAATGTTTGCTTGGAATCTTTTGAAGAGTAGAAAAGCTATTAATTTCTCCGTTAGTTATTTTTCCAGTATCTATGATGAATTCTTTCAGAAAGTTGGTATTGAAGTATTGTTGAAGATTAAAGAATTCTGAATGATTGCTGGGAATTTTTTGAAGAGTAGAAAAGCTATTAGTTCTTCGTTAGTTATTTCTCTAGTATCTGTAATGATTTCGTTCAGAAGGTTGATATTGAAATATTGTTGAAGATTAAAGTCTTCTGAATGATTGCTGGGAATATTTTGAAGAGTAAAAAAGCTATTAGTTGTTGTTTCACCAATATCTATTATGAATTATTTTTAAGGAAGTTTTTAAGTTATATTATTATTATTATTATTACAGAGAAGGGATCTGTCAAGCCTGGATATCACCATCTCTGCTGATGGACGTGTTTATAAGAATAAGTGTGTTGAAATTATTACATGATGATGGGTTTTAAAATATTATGCTTGTGCAGAAATTGTTCAATGGTTGGGTATGTGATTAATTCATCGACGGTTGGCTGTCTGAGTTCTATTGTAATATCTGGAATTGTTTGTGTGGGTGTGTGGTGGATAGGAGCATGAAAAGTGACAGTGGGTTTGAGGCAGTTATCGAGAATATTTTTTTGTTCTGTGGTGGGATATACAATTAAATGGTCAACTGTTGGTTCTCCGGTATTAATTATAATTGCATGAATATTTTTAAGTGACTTCTGTTTATTGATTTTATTGTTATTGAGGGTAGATTTGGTGATATCCAGTGACATGTTGAAGATAAAAACTGTGGTGCAAATCAAAATAAAACTGTACGAGGGAATGGCTAAAGAAAGGATAAAACACAACCAAGCTAATAACATTTTTACTTGATAATCCATTTTCAACTTATAAAAGAAGAATATAAATGAGAGCAGAAATTAACTCACCAATATCAATCAATTCAAACTACATTGTGACTTATTTTCATTCTTGCACATCAACAGTGAGCAGTTTTCAACAATTCATTCTTATTCTAACTGTGAGATGCATTGTTGTATTGTTTAAGAACAATGAATTTAATATTTATATGTTCTTTGTTCCAATTCTTTTTAAATTACAACAATCGACAGTTATACAATTATTGTAATTATTGGTATATTTTGTACCAATTTAAATGAATATTTTCTGGGGCAAATAAATAAATTATTCTTACGAATTATAATTTCAATAAAGAAAATTTGTTGGGCTGCAATATTTTTATATCCCATATTATATTAGTACTAAAACCATCACTACATTAAATAAAAATAATTATTCTCGCTCACAAACTTATTACACACGCTGTTCTTTTAATTATCTTTTATTTCACAAACATTCGTTATCAAGAATAACGAATAATCCAGATAATGCACGCAATTTACAAATATTCTTTTGTTCTAGATCTGTTCATCTAAATGTAAAAGATTTTTCCCATCAGTTGTTTTAAAT
The DNA here is from genome assembly GCA_021605075.1 of Caerostris darwini. NCBI lineage: Eukaryota > Metazoa > Arthropoda > Arachnida > Araneae > Araneidae > Caerostris > Caerostris darwini. The sequence goes on from BPLQ01015685.1 coordinate 1,143,428, forward strand.
ACTTATATAATTTGAAAACATCTTATGTTAGCTCAAAACCTTTTTTGGATACATATTAGGAGGAAGGAGACCTCATTATCCTAAATTAGTGTTCACTACCTTTTCTTCTCTTTCTGAAATGCCACACAACAAGCCCCATTTGTTAGCAGCTCCATCATCTGCTGATCTTCTTTTTTTTGCAATGTATTAATTAAAATCTCCTAATTTTCCCTTTTGCATATATTATTTTATGTTCCAATTCTCCTTACTTTAAAATTTTATTATAATATTAAAAAAAAAAAAAATAAAGCATAGCAATTCAATGGGCATAGACCAAAGTCAATACTTTCAATAATCTAGGACACTAAGCGTATGCCTTCTTTGTAGACGTATATCATAGACTGCATTTATCAAACTCAGTGTAACAAATGTAAACCTGCATGCAAAGATTTGAAGGGTTGGTGGTGGCCGGCCAATGGATAACAGTAATATATTCCTGCACAGGAAAGGAGATCGGTACAGTAAAACAGTATTCTAAAACAACTGCAAATAGCAAATCGGACAAATCTCGTTTTACTGTTGCCTGACTTCTTCATAAAGGTTATCTATCACAAGCCGTCTTGAATGCTACATAACAGTGACAACTGCTCACTGGTAGCGACATTTATACTAGTGTAAGGCTCACAAAGGCTTGACATTTCATCAATTTTGTCGGGTTCTCTTCACAGATGAGAATCGTTTTAGTGCTACAAGATATTCTCACAACCATTTGATATTTAGAGAGATATGTGTCACTGGCATCAGGCAAAATAGCCATTACCGTGGTTTATTGTCTGCCAAAATGTTATGCTGAATGTGCGTAGGGAACTTCAAATGTTCGACTGATGCACTATTACCGGTGATGGTTATTCTCTGCCATGTGCTACTGAGGAACCTATAGAAATTGAATGCAACGTTACAATGAACTGCTATTACAATAGCATTCTCCACTGATTTCAATCCAATATAAAGCATGCGTTTTGCTTTGGAAACACCTTTCTATACGATTATATTCATGAAAGAACGCCAACCACAGAAAGAAATACTTATTATGGAATGGCGCTATTATCCCATTTGGGTAATCTAGTATTGAGTATGAAGAAATGGCACCATATCATTGCAATTAATAAGTTCATGTCATTTATCTAGTATCATAATTTTATTGTCCTCCTTCTTAGATAAACCATTGTGTTAACGTTGCTCGTTTGATAAAACCTTCACATTTAGTTTGATTCCATACTGTATGCGTTTTATTCTTAGTAGAGTGAGTTTTTCTTTAAATACAGAGTACAGTCTCTATATTCTGCATTTTATGTCAGAAACGAGGAATATCAGAAAAGGGTTCGAGAAATCGATTATATCATTACAATGGAATATCCCTATGGTATATCTCCTGATTTTAGTCTGATATAACGCATGCTTGTTGAATTGGAAACACCTTTCAACACGATTATATACAAAGAACACTCACTACTAAAACAAATGCTTATTGAGGAATTGCTTTCTTACCTCATTTATTATTGGTTAATCCGGTGTTGAATGTAAATAGATGGCAGCAAATCATTGCAGATAAGACATTTCATGTGCATTGTTTAGAGGTGTCGTTTTGTTGTCCTCTCTCTTAGGAAAACCCTTGTGTTAACATTACTCGATAAACCTTACACTTTTTATTATGAAAGAATGGATGTTATTATAAAGCTTTTTTTTGTATGAATTTTATTCATTGTTATGTCAGTTTGTTCCCTTTAAATATCGAACACTTAAAAATATTTCCTTTGCATTTTAAATTTCCCCAAAACCCATAAAATGTTTTAATTTTTTTGGTCCAGAAAGTCAACAAAAGAGAGTTTTAAAAATTCACTATATATGAATTTAAAACTAATAAACGAAGTATAAAATTTCTATATTTAAAAATATATTCGTAAATCTAAATCATTTTGAAAAACTATATCAATCTTATATAAGCAAATAGATTATTTTATTTCATACCTAAACATTTTTGTAAAAAGGAAATATGCTCGCATTTCATTTTAAAAATAATATGAATTTAATAAAAGATTTTAACTATCAAAATGGAGCACTTTTTAAATTGAGTTTTAATATTTTATGCAATACTAACATAAGAATTGTTCCACTGAATATTTCCAGTTCCAATGAAAAAAATAACGAAATTTTACTCATATAAAAAATTTATTTTAAGCTCGAGAAAATTTCAAATGACTATTTTAGATTTTTATAACATATTTAGTTCCTTATCCCTTGAATAATTTTGCAGTTTTAAAAAGTTGGTTAGCAGTTTTCAAAGATTATTTTAGAATTAAAATAATATTAAAGGATAATATAAAAATCAATATTTAACTGATTTATTTAATTGCATTTATTTCAATCTAAGGAAACATTTAAACGTTACTAATCTGAAAATATTATAAAAAGTTTTTAAGATCTCTTAATAACTTCGAGAATAGAATATTCAAAAAAGAATTTAATTTCGTTTTATATGATACTAGCTGGTATTACCTAGAATTTCATAGTAAATAATTTGTTTTAGGTTTAATTGTAATTGCAATATATATATATACACATATATGAACGAAGAATCCGAAGTTCTTAGGAAAACACACCAACCTAATGATGTTAAAATTAAAAATTCATCATTTGAGATGATCTCAAATTAATTCTTTGTCTGTGGAAACTTTTGAATAGTGGCATTACAAATTTTGCCTTTGTAATGTCACCAGAGATGACAGTTTTAATATTTCAACTAAATAAAATATAAAAAGCACAAAATTATAGGTAATTAAAAACAGAGGAAAATAAAATAAAAATACTTATTTCGCCAGAATGCAAACATGATAAAATTGTACAATACATATATGACACATGACACCATGATTCCTTGATTAACTTCGATTTTATTATTAACATATATTACTTGGTAAGCAGTTTATTTTCATATTTAATTGAGTATATATTTATATAGAATACACAGTTTTTCCGGAAAATGCTCCAACTAATAACATTAAAATTAAAATTCCATCTTTCGAGACTATGTAAAGCTCCTTTTATTACTTTTCTAAGGGACTATTTGGTCTAGTGTTATTATAATGTCAATAAAGATGACATTTATATTAGGGCAACTGAACTAAATAGAAAAAAACATAAGATTAAAGGAAATAAACGACTGGTGAAATTTAACAATAAAATGCTTTTCTTTCGCCAGATTTTAGGAATATTTTATTGATATTTAAGTATAAATGACACACATAAAACAGATAATTGAGTCGTTTGGTTTGTAAATTGGGTTGATAAATTTTAACTAAGGAAATTTGAAACAATTAAACTTTTTTCATAAATATGCTTTTAAGAATGCAAACGTTACTATTAATTTGATTGTAAATGCTTAGTTTGCTCAGTAAAAAATTAAATGTGATCATTAATCTAAATCGAATATTTATATAAAATTTCGTAACTTCCATTTGTAATTTTTATTAAAAGTAATTGTGTTTTCATTCGATTTCAGATTAATCAAATTCATGGAAAAAATGTATAATAATAATGTCATTTACAAATAATTTATTTATCATGCTTTGACTAAATGAAATGATGATAAATATTTAAATTATAAGTAAGAATAAAAATTAAGGAAAGGCAATTTAGATTGTTAAACTATTAAAATTTAAAAATATATTTAAAAATAAGTGATTATGATTTTTATAATGATAAATAATTATTTTTAAATGAATAATAATAACGAATGTACAAATGAATAACAATAACAAAAAAATAATATTGGAGTTTCTCACATTTTAAATAATTTTTCTCTAATGAAATATTTTAGATTTATTCAATAAAAAAAAAAATTTTGAAAATTTTTTTCATGATTTTCAATTACGCAGAAGGTTTAAAAAAAAATTTCATTTATTTAACATCTAAATAATGTTTATTTTATTTTTATTTAAATAACAGGGAAATATTTTACAAAGCATACAATTTTTCACTATAATAATCCAAACCAATGATTTTTTTTAACTAATAAAAATAATAAGAGTATTTTCGTAGTTTCCGACTATTAACCATTTAAAAATAAAAATAAAAATGTTTTAGTTTTAATTATTTAAGACATGTTCCATTCATTTTTTATCAAAACATTTTGTGACAAACTTATACAAAAGAATCCTATGGCAAATGAAGTAAATTGCAATTCATTTTTTTCCAAATCAAACAAAGAGTATTAGGATAATACATGAATAATGAACCTGCTTTCATAAATACATTAATTAGCTGTAATTTTGTAATCAAAAGAGAATTATTTATGTAGTTTTAACATAAATACATTGATTAGTTTACTGTTGGGAATAAGTATTTTGTGTTTATTTATTGCGTTATTAAATGATAGTCACTGCTTAAATTTGGATGACGCTTGCATTTTATCAAAACAAAGCTGTCTGAATGAGAGTTTAGCATTTATTTCACAATTTTTATTTTTTTATTACGATTAATGTGTATCTTTGATAAGAATACATACATTCATCATAAACATTTCTAAAATATATTTTACAGCATTTAAAGAATTTGTCATCACATAGATGCATAACCTTTTTAATGTTATTAGTAAGTATTTCACTAGTCTTACAGAAGGTGATTTGAAACTAGTGTTTATTAATGTAGATGAAGTTTTGCGATTCCAGCGGATAAATTCCTTTGAGATCATAAGAGAAAAAGCTTTTATTTAGCAATTTATAAAATGTTTCTGTATTTATTCTGTAAATGAACATGAATTCAATAGCATTTATTATTCAGCCATTTTTAAATAAAAAGTGGTATTATTAATTAAAAGAATAATACCAATTTATATATACAATGCGATAATTAAAATGTACGGTTCTCGTATGAATTTTTTATCACAAACTCCTTCAAAAAACTTAATTTCTCCAAATTTTATCAAATAATTGTGAATAAAAAAATGACTCCATTCCACTAGACAATTAAACGATTCAAAAATTTACATGGGGCATCTGAATTTTATATTAGTATTATTATATTAATTAAAATAAAGCGGCCTGATTGCCGAGTGGCTAGCTCTCGGTACCGCAGGTTTTCATTTCGAGTCCCGGCGGTGTCATGAATGTTTGCAGTGGTTAGAAATCCACTTTAATCGGTCAAATTTGATCATTAAAGTTCGGTCGGTCAAATTTGGTTTGATTCCTGTCAAATATGACTGTAGAGCGTTGGGAATAGTGCTGATGAACCTCCCTGTAAAAAAAACCACAACATCTCATTTCGGAATCTGCCAGTAGGCCAAAATAAGACTGTTTGAAGATGCCATTGAAGAAGAAGAAGAAAAAATAACATAAATTGTTGGACTTAATTCATTAGTCAACTATCATTAATGTTAACGCACGATTTGGCTTTCTAAAAATTTTTAGCGTTTTAAAAATAGGTATAAAAATATAAACAAAAAAATATATAAATATGATTTTCATTATAAAGCAAAATAGACGTAGAATATCTTTTATTTTCTTAAGGAAGAGTCTTTAATTGCTCTTAATATGTTAAAAGGAAATTAAAATTAATGTCTTCATTTAATGAAATTTAATTGATATCGCTAAAAGCAATTAATATTAATTAGGAAACTAACGGAACTTATAAAACCATTCGCCTATTCTCTCAAAAAAAGGCTGACAATGTTTTGTTTCAATTTAATTCAATTGATCCGCCAATTAAGTTTTATGTTAAATAAATATCAAATCTATATTGAAATAATAAATTAGATGAATAAATACCTATCATTAAATTAATCCTTAAGTATTTTAAAACGGAACTGTAAATGAATAACTATAACATAAGTAAAAAAAAAGGAGCCATAGACTTGAATAAGAATATTGTAGAAAATGTGGCCACCCTTTTCTATTTATCGTTTATTTACTATCATAAATAAAAATTTTATTTATTTAAAAAATAACTAATTATATTTTTTTAGTGATATTGGTTTATTCGCGAGAAAAAAAAATAATCCGTTTAGAAAAAGCAAATTGCTATTATAACTTGTATGAGGATGTATTCACTGTACCAATATAATGAATAGATGCATTGCTTCATTCTTTGTTTTATCTATTTATTTTCGCTACTTTTCATCTACATGACCTGAGACTTGATGTCCAATTGGCTACAGTTCTGGCGATTAGTATCACATGAATATGTTCGAATCCTGGCGTAGCAGGAATTGTCAATGGTTCGGAATTCATGTTAAACTGTAGGTCCCGGTCTAATTAACACGAAGTGTGAAAAAAAAAATACCGTAGAGAGAGAAAACCAAAGTCACTTACTTGACATATTTAACAAACATATTCGATGGTCATTTGTTTTATTTACTTTGAACATGGTGAGACCCGCTAATGTATATAATGGACAGCCGACGATGAGCAATGGAGGGAGGACATTGCCTTTTGCAAAGACTCTTAGTAATTGTCCTGCTTGTTCGTATCGTATCATAAGAAACCTGGAAAAATATCCCCAAACATCATATCTATCGATACGTGGTGTTTCATGCAGATCACCATATTGATCATCCAGTCTCTTTGTTTCTAATAACAGTTACTACAATGAATTCACCTAGGGATTTGAATTTGTGCCTTCCTACACGCTTCTACTACGGCCTAATATTCCTTGAGGTGTTCTATGGGGTAAACCATTTTATTCACATTTGTGGAAGAACTTTATTCTGAAATAGAAATTCTATCTTGATAAAAGTTATCAACAAAGATGAATTTCTCATTTTAGTTATTTTTATTAAATTCTAGACGTAGATGATTTAATATCCAATGCTCTGTTCAACATGTTTTAAATTGCGGTCTAAATAGCATTTAATTATTTCGGATCGTGGCTTATAGATTAACATTTTTTGGTGTATCAACATTCTCTTTAAAAAATAATAAAAGCTATTTACTGAATAATGTAGTTTTTGAAAGGAACTAACAAATCTGAAAGGCCAGAACTGAAAAATGTTGGCAATCTTTAATATATAAAAGAAATGCCAGACATTGCCGTCGCCTAACAGATGAGCAGGCAATAAATAATTATTTCTGTAAAGCGTGAAAGTATTATGGAAATTATTCATAATCAAAAATAACATTGTTAATATCTCATAGAGTATATATTTACTGAGATAAAAGTTTCAAGATGAACGCCTTTAACTTATAGATTTCCATAAGAAGCTAAACACTTTCCCGGACACGCACAAAAGAAACAGAAAATTTCTACAATTTTTATGGTAAATTCTTCTTTGTCAAAGCTACTTTTTTAATTTTTTTTTTCATATTTTAATGTTCTAAAATTCATTACCTGTATAAAGGATTTAGGAAGGGTGCATTGAAATTATGCCAAAAAAGCCATTATATGTATAATAAAAAGCACATATCAGTTCTTTACAACAGTTTCTTGCAAATATTTTAAAATCTAAAAAAAGAAAAAGTAATTCTTCATTTGAAATGTTTAATCAAATCAGTATTTCGCACCTTTGAATTTCTTAAAATCCCTCTTATAGTATCTGATTTTTAATACAATAAGCATTCTTTGCAAATATATTTTTTGTACTACTTTATCCAATATGGTAAAAAAAGAAAAACCGACTTTTCCGTAATAGGGTGATACTCTTGGAATCCTCTTTTACAATTTAAATTCCAGATTAAAGACGCTGGTGTAATTATTCTTTAAGGCTTTCACCAATATATCGTGATTTAGGCCTAGAAGTCAAACCAGGAATCGACTTGGTAAATATCAGTAGATAAAACACTCTTGTTATATTTTAATTGATATCGCTAGTTCAAAAATAAAATAGCGTACATTGTTTAAGAAATTCATTTTCTTCAATAGCTGCAATGTTTGCTGAACCATAAAGTACATAAAATCCAACAATCAAAAATTTCTTTTCCTGCAACAAATTATAAAAAATTTACATTTCCCATACAATAACAGTAGGTTTTTACATTACCACACAAATTGCTTCAATATTTTACATATTTCCACAAAATATTGTTCATATGCTTTATGTATTAAATTTTGCTTAAGGACTTGAGTTTTGCATGATGTACGATATTAGACTAATTATATTCAGCAAATATTTCAGAAAGGAAAAATTCTATTAACTGCGTTTTCGGATCTTGACTTGGATGAATAATTTACAAGCGTTTTTGCTGAGAAATATGTTGACAGTAGAAAGAAAATTTAAGACGACGTCAAAAAAACAAAATTGGTTAGTCTGAGAATAAAAATTTTCATTATTATCTGGAAGGGAAAATAGGAATGAATAAATAGGATTGTTTTGGGATTAAAGAAATTAATATAACCATTAAATGTTCAAGATTTTTCATTATTTTTCTATTGTAATTTATTGAAAAGTTTTTTATAGTTACTCACAGTTTCTCTAATTATGAAAGAATTATTTTCAGAGATAATTTCTACTATAAAATTAGCTCTGATGACTAGTAAAGACATTTCTAGAGACATTAAGGGAAATAGTAGGACTTTATTCTGATTATCGCCGGAAGTTATGATTTAGGATGTTCCTCATTTTGATAACCTGATACATTTTTGTTGTTATCCATGCCGTTGTTTTAAGACTTCGCCCCACAATCCTTGTTACTAATTACCTTTGTATTTGAAAACAGCTCTTTGTCTTGTTAAATTTTCTGTTTTTGTGCATCTGAGGAATTCTGAGCGCCTGATGAGCTAACATCTTCCAAATGTTCCAGCATTTTGCTGGTCTAATTTTACATATGGAGAGTTTGGAATAAAACTTCTAAGGGACGCCCGCCAATGCTTAAAAACAATGTTAAGTAGAATAAAAATTTGCTTAAATACTAACGAGGTTCAATGTATTATTCGTTAATTTACTAAACGTAGTTCCTGAGCAAAACGATCAATTGTTCTGAAGTTTAATCGTTTCTTTTTGTACTTATACATAACATCTACATATTTATTTTTCCTTTCATGATGTTAAAAAATTATTAAATTAACTAAAATTATGTAATTCAATAACTGATGTAATAATAATTCGTAATAATAATTCATAATTCAATGTAATAATAATTCATAATTCAAACTTTCATAAAATACCTAAATTAATATCATCTATTAACATTTCAACAAAAGCTTCATTTGTTAAAATGCTCCGCATTAACTCCCAAATTATCTCTCCAAACTACCCCATTACAAACTTAATTAAATATCCATGCGTTGTGCTTGCAATAATCTATAACATCTCACATCAATCAAACACCACAACATTATATATTATTCTCCAAAATTCTAGAATCTCGTGAGATAAGTGATAACAACATACCCATAAAATAGAAATATATATATATATATATATATATATATATATACACTCAAGAGCCAAAATATTATGACCACCTGCCAATAACGAGTTGGCCCACCTTTGGCATGCAACACAGCTTCAACTCGCCTTGGCATGGATTAATACCACCACTTAATACCAGTTAAATACCACCTACACCTGATCACGTGCCTTCCACATCATCCAGGCGAGTTCATTGCAAAATGTAGAGGTGGTCAAAATGTTTTGGCTCTTGAGTGTGTATATATATATATATATATATATATAATAGATGTACATAGAAGGCATCAGATGTAATAAGAAAATATTAATATTAATATGTAATAAAAGGAGGTTTCACAGTATCCCCCTCGAGCATCTCAGATCTCAGAGGGTCCACCAAATAAATCATTATTTGTTTGATAAGTAGTATAAATGATAATAAACTTCCCCCCTATGAAGTCGATGCTTGGTTACAAGGGGATTAGCAGAATTGTTTAATTGTTGTTCAGCCTAATGTTTCCACGAAGAACCTCTTTAAGGAAACTGATTGTTAGTTCATATTTAACAAAATGCCTGTATGCCGTCTGGTTCATTGTTTTCGTCCTGGGGAACCTCTATTAGAAAATGCTGGTTAGTTTATAGAGAGAGGTACCATCGCAACCGCCTTCCAGCATATTTTTTCCTCAACTTCTATCATCTCATTTCAAAGGCTGAACTCGTCCTGCTGAGTCTTCTTCCATATTTCAATTAATTTTATACTCCACTTCACTATCGCCTCATTGGCTACATTCTGCATACAAGGGACCGCCTTAAAACAGCTATTGATCTGAGGACATTAGTCCCAGGTGGGCAGTCTCATGACTCTCTCCCCCCTCACAATAAAACTTCAGACCATACAAGCAATCCCTGCTGCAAATATCAACTTTAGGGTACATATGTTATTTATCAGTCTTGACTTTCACTACTCTTTAAAACGGTGACCGTTGTGTTCACAGTTTCGTCCACAGAGAGGAATTAGATAGATGTACTCTAACTAGTAATTGGAACCATAAAAAATCTACAGGAAGGATGGAACCGTTGAATAGCTCCTATTATATTATTTGTGAAGCAGACTGTAGTATAGACTTACTCGAAGAACTCTCATTACTTTCTCCAATGGCAAATGCAAGATATTGGCAATTTTATTTACATTTTATGTATGTATATATATACACTGAAGTGACAAAAGTCATGGGATAGCAATATGCAAATTTTCAGATGGCAGTAGCGTCGCGTAGAACGGGTATAAATACGCAGAGCTTTCATTTCTGTTCAAGTTATTCATGTGAAGAGGTTTTGACGTGATGATGACCGCACGACGGGAATTAACAGACTTTGAACGCGGAATGTTAGTTGGAGCTAGACGCATGGGTCATGCCATTTCGGAAATCGTTAGGGAATTCAACATTTCCAGATCCACTGTGTCAAGAGTGTGCCGAGAGTATGAAATTTCAGGCATAACATCCCACCATGGACAGCGCAGTGGTCGACCGCCTGCACTTAACGACCGAGACCGGCGACGTCTGCAAAGAGTCGTAAATTCTAACAGACAAGCAACACTGCGTCAAATAACCGCAGAAATTAATGTGGGACGTACAAGGGACTTGTCTGTTAGAACTGTGCGGAGAAATTTGGCTTTCCTGGGCTATTCCAGCAGAAGACCGACTCGAGTGCCTTTACTGACAGAACGATATCGCTTGCAGCGACTCTCGTGGGCACGTGAGCATATCGGTTGGTCCCTAGATGAATGGAAAACCGTGGCCTGGTCCGATGAGTCACGATTTCAGTTGGTAAGAGCTGATGGTAGGGTTCGAGTGTGGCGCAGACCCCACGAAGCCATGGACCCAAACTGTCATCAAGGCACTGTTCAAGCTGGTGGTGGCTCCGTAATGGAGCTGTTTTTTCATGGCATGGACTTGGTCCTCTGGTGCGACTGGACCAAACATTGACTGGAAATGCTTATGTTCGGCTACTTGGAGATCACTTGCAGCCATTCATGGACTTCATGTACTCAAACAACGATGGTATTTTTATGCATGACAATGCGCCATGTCACCGGGCCACAACTGTTCGCGATTGGTTTGAAGAACATTCTGGACAATTCCAACGAATGATCTGGCCACCTAGGTCGCCCGACATGAATCGCATCGAGCATTTATGGGACATCATCGAGAGGTCTGTTCGTGCCCAAAATCCTGCACCATCAACGCTTTCATAATTATGGACGTCTATCGAGACAGCATGGCTCAATATTCCTGCAGAAGGAGGGCCGACACGATATTAAGAGGTATCCCATGACTTTTGTCACTTCAGTGTATATATATATATATATATATATATATATATATATATATATATATATATATATATATATATATAGGATAAATTACAAATTTAAACCCATTGAAAATTTATAAAATTCAAGAACAAAAATATATAATGTAACAATGTAAAATTTTAATTAAATAATGTATTTAACTCTGCACAATAAGACGAAATAACGTACCTTCTTGTTGGTATGGCATTTTATTCCGTCTTAAAGAAACAACTTTAATACAATAATTAAAAATTTTATTTAACCTTTTATGCAGGTCTTAAAAATAAAATAAACTATCCTATACTTATTGAACATTTATTTTTGCACATAGTTCCAAAAAATGGCGAGATATTTTATATATATATTTAAATTTTCATTTTTTTAATTTGATATGTATTTTCATACACATATTTTGTTCGGAAAATAATAAATGATGAATGGAATACTTGTAAACATAATTTTTTAAAAATAATTCATAATTTAAGTATGTTGAGAAAGGATTACGTATGAAAAAAAAATGAATATTCAATATGAAATATGTAACATTATAGTAAATATTTGTTTAAAATTATGCATTTACATTATTATATAAGATTAAAATGTGATAAATTCAATTATTTTAAAATAATATGTTTAACTATATCAAATATAAAAGCAGCTGGTTTCATGGTTAAACTAATTTAAATTTATAAATACATTCAACTTTCTTTCTAAAACAAATATATTGTTTGAAAGAGCAATGTGTTAAAATGTATACGTTTCATGTTAAAAGATTTCAAATAATCTAAAATAAAGGATTAACCAAGTTGCAAATTCATTTTCCTAGATAAATTCTACTAAATTCATATATTAACTATTCAAATTTTTTATATATTTAGAAGATACAATTGCCTAATATTTTATATAATTTTATCCTTTGGGATTAGGTTTTCGAGACATCATACTTACTTTATAAAGAATAAATTAAATCCTACTCAATACCTTCATATCAAAATAATTTTGAATGCAAAATAATAAAAAAAATATTTAATTATATGCGTTAAAATATCTCGTATTGTTCAATAGCATTCATATAAATCTAGTAAAGAAAACATAGAAGTGAATAACGGATTTAAAAATTAAAATAACTGACATTATGTGCTTTAAATATTTTAAGGCACTTTTATTAAATGAAACATCAGGTAATTAGACAACAGTTTTAATATTAAAGTTTGTTTAATCTACAGAACGCAACAAACTTCATTTCATCTGTTATTAATCTAACAAATATTCTTACATAAAATGAATGTAAAAGGTACTAAATTCTAAAATAGTCAGATAAGAATTTACTTTATTATAAATAGAAATTAATTAACTTTGTTTTAGAAAATGTTACTTGTTGAATTATTTAAATTGTATATGTACAGATTAAAATATTGACAGATTAAAATAATTGATGATTTTAATTTCTTTTCCATAAATAACTCATAATTTAAAATTCATTTAAGCAAAAGTTACAAAACTTGATATTTTATTAAATCATTTCCACTGGTATTTACAAAAATATTTTGCAGCATAGTATCGTTTCTACTACGTAAATTAAGATAAATAATAAATAAAATATTGTAATTATTCAAAGCTATTACAATAACTCGTACAATCGCTATTCATCTTATTACAGAATAAAATCATGTAGGCTGCCTAAATGTAGCTTTTTTATTTTACTTTTTGTTACTATATTGTAATCTTATCCTTTTTGAGTCTGGCAACAACTATACCTTTTAAGATGTACGTCACGAATCAAAATACTTCAGATAGTAAAATAATTAATCGGTTTCCATACGTTTAAGTATATTAGTGTTTTTCTTGATATTATTTTTTACACATGATTATTCTTAATTTTAATTTGTTCTCTATTCTTCATTCCGAGAATAATATTAATAAATGTATAACATAAAATTGAGCTCTTAATTAAAGTTCTAAGGTAATAATCTGATCAATTACAATCAAACCAATAACATTATGTAATATTTATATGGTTTTACACTCAATATAATATGCAATGGCACATTAGTTAACTAATAAAATATAATATGCAATACAGTATGTTTAAAATTTAAATCATGTCATTTCGCAAAGTGTGGTTTATCTTGAACAATAGTTTTATACGATACAAAGATTTTATTTATATTGAAAATCACATATACTATAATACTATTATAGTGTGCTACATAAATTTATATCAGAAATGTTAAAATTAATTTTAGATGAAAGAATATAAATGTTTTTGGCATGAATGGAAATAGAAATAAAACAGTTTTCTAACTTTTCCATGCCCCACCCTAGGAGCTAAGCCCTTAGAATTTTGTTTAACACAAATAAATAAAGATATCTGAAATTTTAGCAAGATCTCCTATCCTTACATTAAATTCGCCAGAAAACTGACATTGCATAATATTAAATAATGAATCTTGAATAAAACCTTTTATGCATATATAAGGATAGTTGCTGCTTTTTTAGTACCGTTTTACAGCCTATTATCAATTTGGTGCACATTTTATGTGAAAACTTTGTACAAAAAATTTAATATATATATATATATAACGAGACAAATTATTCTTCGAAATAGTCGTACTATTCCTGAAATTCTGACCGAGTGGATAGCGCTCTGGTGCACGGTATCACAGGTTTCGGGTTCGAGTCCCGGCGGTATCATGTATGTTTGTAGTGGTTCGGAATGCATGTTAAATTGTAGGTCCTGGTCTGTTTAGCCCAAAGTGTGCACAAGATGACCGTAGAGTGACAAACGAAACCTGAAATTCTGAATTATTCTGCATTTTATATCCTTTGCAAAATGCAGAATAACAACAAAAACAAAACAAAAAAAATGTAAAATTTGAAGTTCAAAATAATTTTTCTAAATTATGCAAAAATATGTAAGTGTAAGATTATAATTGGCGAAATGATTAAGAAGCAAATTTTTTGCATTTATGTATTGATTGCATATTCGCACAATTTATATATACAAGTTTACATTTTGAAAACGTATGTGTTAGTGATATTCAAAATAAATATATGCAACAATGAAGACGATGGAAGTGAAATATAGTGATAGTATTTGGCGTTGAAGTGGGAAAATTTGACGTAAAAGTAAATTTAGGAATAAATGTAGACGTAATAGCTTTTTGACTACTAATGTTGGTGGAATAGCAAACTTTGGCGAAGTAGCGTCTAGCAACGACATCGAACTGCTGCAGCCATTTTGTTTGTTTACTAAACAACTCTGCATCCTAATGATGAATTTTGGCATGATATCGTTTTACAGCGGAAACTAACTGCGGCATTTATTATTATGTTTATTAAGAATTTTTTAAAATTTTAAGTTTCGCAAAGTTATTTTTTAACTATATACACAAAGATATAAATGTAGGATTATAATTAGCAAAATGATTCAGAAGCACATTTTTGGAATTATGTATTTGCTGCATGTTCTCAAAATATATTTACAAGTTTACATTTTGAAAAAAAAATAAAATAAATAGAGTAAATTTTATTTAAAGGTAATTTCTGAAGAAATGTATTATGATATTTATTTAATTACGCAAAAGTGAAAACATTTTGGTTAAAAGCGATTTAAAAATAAAATTTCGCATAGCGATCAAATTTGGCAATAAAATGATAATTTTTGGGTAAAATCCTTTCATGAATAAACTTTTAGTAGGATTGTGATAAAATTTGTCGTTAAAGCTATAAAATGTGGAATAAAAATAATTTCAAGAATATAATTTGTTTTAAGAGCTATTTGGCTACCAATGTTGGCGTAATAGCGATTTTTAGCGATGAATACTAATAAGCGTTTTACAATGACACTAAACTTCGTCAGCCATTTTGTCTTCAGCCATTTTGTTTGTTTACTTGTCGATTCGGCATCCTAATGATGAATTTTAGCGTGATATCCTCTCACAGCGGAAACTAACTACTGTATTCATTATTGTATTTATTAAGCGACTCGGCATCCTGGCGATGTATTTGACACAAAGGGTGCAGAATTCTAGATTTTTACCGCCGCCTTTTAAAAAATATATATTTAATACTAAAATTTGGCGTTCCAATATTTTTTATAGAATACAGAATTGCACGAGAAATTTGCAAAAATTTGAAGTTGCCCCAAATTAATTTTTAAATCTATCCACAAACATGTAAATGTAGGATTGTAATTGAGAAAATGATCGAGAAGCAAATTTTTTTTAATTATGTATTTATTACATATCCTCACATTATATATATATATACAAATGTACGTTTTATAAACGTAAGTGTTCAGTGATATTTACAGTGAATATATACAATGAAGAAGACGGTGTAAATGAAATATACAGATGAAAAATGAAATATGAAATATGTACAATGAAATATATACAGTGGAATAAGTATTGCAATTCAATTTTTTTCTATAGCATATAAACATAAAACATATAATAACATATAAACATGAAACATATAACATAAAACATATAACATATAAACATAAAACATATAACATATAATAACATATAAACATGAAACATGGAACATAAAACATAGAAACATATAATAACTTGTACACAATTCCACATTTAAGCTCTTCTTTTTTTATTGTTGTTGTTTCCTTCCTTAAGTTATTAGCAAAGTTGATATGTCATCTGTTTCAATGCCTATTGATTGGAATGTTCAGTCATATAATTTGATGGATTGATTGCCAAATGAATGACTTAAAAATCTTGTGTTCTGGAAACTGTTCTATTTATACTGTCCAATGAGATGTTTTTTATTATAAGTGACGGCTGCTGGTAGATCTGTTTATAGATGGATTAATGTTATTATCTTTAATGGATGACTGTGCTTGATGCTGTCTTCATGTTGATATTTTTCGAAACTTGGAAAGATATTAATTCGTCTGTTGTCGCTTTGCCCAGTTCTATCGCTATTGCTGGAATCATTTCAGATGTTGCTGATTGGCTGGAATTATTCTCCGTTTTTGAAAGATTTATTGATTAATCGATGATTTGAAAATATTGTTTTCTTCTTTTTGTTCTAAATTATCTCATATGGTGGTTTTTCTTGTATGGTTGTTCATGTTATATAGGAAACAACGAGTGATACATCTGTTTATGTGTTGATATATAGAAGATAGTTGATTACAAGATTTTGTGTTTATATCTAAAATGTCCATTTTAATAAGATAGTAATTCGTATATTGTAGGAATTTTCAGTTATAATGTTACTCATGAAATCAGTTAAAGGATTCTGCATGATTGCTGTGAATTTATTGAAGAGTAGGAAGGCTATTATATCATTGTTGGTTGTTTCTCCAGTATCTATAATGAATCCGTTCATAAGGTTGATATTGAAATATTGTTGAATTTCAAAGAGTTCTGATTGATTGCTTGGAATATTTTGAAGAGTAGAAAAACTATTAGTTCTTCGTTAGTTATTTCTCCAATATCTATAATGAATTCGTTCAGAGGCTTGATATTGAAATATTGTTGAAGATTAAAGAATTTTGAATGATTACTGGTAATTTTTTGAAGAGTAGAACAGCCAGTAGTTATTTCTCCAGTATCTGTAATGAATTCCTTCAGATGGTTGATATTGAAATATTGTTGAAGATTATAGAATACTGAATGATTTCTTGGAATTTTTTGAAGAGCAGAAAAGCTATTAGTTCTTCGGTAGTTATTTCTCCAGTATCTACAATAAATTCCTTCAGAAGGTTGATATTGAAATATTGTTGAAGATTAAAGAATTCTGAATGATTGCTGGGAATTTATTGAAGAGTAGAAAAACTATTAGTTATTCGTTAGTTATTTCTCCAGTATCTATAATGAATTCCTTCAGAAAGTTGATATTGAAATATTGTTGAAGATTAAAGAATTCTGAATGATTGCTGGTAATTTTTTGAAGAGTAGAAAAGCTAGTAGTTTTTTCTCCAGTATCGATGATGAATTCTTTCAGAAAGTTGATATTGAAATATTGTTGAAGATTAAAGTCTTCTGAATGACTGCTTGGAATATTTTGCAGAGTAGAAATGTTATTAATTCTTCGGCAGTTATTTCTCCAATATGTATAAGGAATTCGTTCAGAAAGTTGGTATTGAAATATTGTTGAAGATTACAGAGTTCTGAATGATTTCTGGGGATTTTTTGAAGAGTAGAAAAGCTATTAGTTAGTTCTTGTTTCACCAGTATCTATTATGAATTATTTTTAAGGAAGTTTTCAAGTTCGATTATTATTATTAGTTGTGTAATTATATGGGAGGGATCTGTCAAACCTGGATATCACCATCTCTGCTGATGGATCTGTTTATAAGAATAAGTGTGTTGAAATTATTACATGGTGATGGGTTTTAAAATATTATGCTTGTGCAGAAATTGTTCAATGGTTGGGTATGTGATTAATTCATCGACGGTTGGCTGTCTGAGTTCTATTGTAATGTCAGGAATTGTTTGAGTGTGTGTGTGGTGGATAGGAGCATGAAAAGTGACAGTGGGTTTGAGGCAGTTATCGAGAATATTTTTTTGTTCTGTGGTGGGATATACTAATAAATGGTCAACTGTTGGTTCTCCGGTATTAATTACAATTACATGAATATTTTTAAGTGATTTCTGTTTATTGATTCTATTGTTATTGAGGGTAGAGTTGGTGATATCCAGTGACATGTTGAAGATAAAAACTATGGTGCAAATCATAATAAAACTGTAGGAGGGAAGGGCTAAAGAAAGGATGAAACACAACCAAGCTAATAACATTTTTACTCGATAATCCATAATTATAACTTACGAAACGAGCGTAGAAATATAAGCAAAAATTAACTCACAAATATCAATCAAAGCGAACTACATTGTGACTTATTTTCATTCTTGCGCTGCAACAGTGAGCAGTTTTTAACAATCCATGCTTATTCTAACAGTGAGATGCATTATTGTACTGTGAAATAACAATGAACACATTGTTTATATGTTCATTTTCCAAGTCTTTTTAAATTAGAGAAAATTTTATCTTTGTATTCAAACTAATGCATTGTTATGATTGATTGGCGACAATTATTGTGAATTATTAACGACAATTGGCGACAATTGTTAAATGAATATATGCTGGGGCAAATAAATAAATTATATTTACGAATTATCATTTCTATACAGTAAATTTGTTGGGATGCGATATTTTTATTGTTCTGTGCATTATTTTTACATCCCATATTATATTAATAAAATCACCACTTTATTGAATGAAAATAATTATTTTCGTCGCAATATTATTACTCATATTGTATTTTTAATTCACTTTTATTTTATAAATATTCATTATTCTAGATAATGTACACATTCACAATTATTCTAGATATGTTCTGAACTTTATTGAAATAATGAGCTGCAATGAAAAATTTCTAAATATAAAAAAAAATTTCCTTCACTTGTTTAAAATACTTTTATAGTTTTTAAACATTTTATTTTAGTGCAATATATTTCCAAATATATATTATAGAGAAAGAGCCCTAAAACGGTTCTCAGCATACTCAATCAATATACTCTCCCTAATCATAACAAAAGCTGACAGCAAGCTTCACTTGCAGGTAGATCTTCTATAGCTAGCATCTTCTGATCTCCTTCATCATTTTTATTTCAATGTTTTAAATAAAATTTCTTATTTTTTTTTCACTTATATTCGTATATGCTCCTATTCTCCTTCTTACTTAAAATTTTTATAGTAATATTTAAACAAAAGGTATAACAATTCAATGGGCATAGACCAAAGGCAATGCTTTTAATAATCCAGGACAATAAGCTTGTGGACTGCTTCGTAGACAAGATTTTTGATTATCCTTCAATTGATCATTTATATATATATGTACACTCACTCTCTCTCTCTCTCTCTCTCTATATATATATATATATATATATATTTATACACTCTTCCTATATATATCTTGTTCAAATTTTCAATTGTCAATAAAATAATTCGTAATCATCCATTCAAGTTCAAATACATTTTTTTAAGTTGTAGTGGATGGCATTTTATATTAATACAGTTTTTAAAATATTAATTCATTCATTAAATTTAATTAATTAATTTTAGTTTTTTTTAAATTTAAGTTGCATGTATCTAACAATAGATGGCGCCAGATGCAAGAGGAAAATTTCAACTTAAAATGTAGGAATTTACTTTTTTTTTTTTTTTAAATTACTTGTTCTACATGAGGGTGAATACTATTAGAAGTACGTAATAGTTCAAACTTGGTATCTTTCAGTACCATATAACCCTGACCATTAGGACACGAAGTACAGCTGTGTTAGATCCTTACATAAACCCGGAAAATCCTAAATATATCAGCTGCATTTATAAAACTCAGTGTAACAGATGTAAACCATGTATACAAAGGTTTGAAAGGTTGTTGGTGACTGGCCAATGGATAACAGTAATGTAATTCATGCACATGAAAGGGAATCGGTACAGTAAAGCGGTATTTCTAAACTGCAAATGGCAAATCGGACAAGTGTCCGTTGCTGTTGCCTGAAGCCTTCATAAAGGTTATTTATCGCAAGTTGCCTTGAATGCTACACAGCATTGACAACTGGCCATTGGTAGCACCATTTAGATTATTGTAAGGCTCACAAAGACTGGACATTTCATCAATTTTGTGGGGTTCTCTTCACAGATAAGAATCGTTTTAGTACTACAAGATATTCTCACAGCCATTTGGTATGGAGAGAGATAGGTGACACTTACATCAGAGAAAATATCATTACCGTGGTTTTGGGATGCTTGTCTATGATAACATTACTATGCTGAATGGGTGGAGGGAACTTCAAATTTCCGACTGATGCACTATTACCGGCGTTGGCTATTCTCTGCCATCTGCTATTGAGGAACTTTTAGAAATTGAATATATCATTACAATGGAATGTCATTATAATAGCATTCTCCCCTGATTTCAATCTGAGAAAACGCATGTTTATTGCTTTGGTAACTCCTTTTAACGATTATACACGCCAAAGGACATCAACCACTAAAATAAA
This sequence comes from Caerostris darwini, assembly GCA_021605075.1. NCBI lineage: Eukaryota > Metazoa > Arthropoda > Arachnida > Araneae > Araneidae > Caerostris > Caerostris darwini. The sequence goes on from BPLQ01015685.1 coordinate 1,164,177, forward strand.
TGCTTATTGAAGAATGCCACTATTATCTCATTTACTATTGGATAATCCGGTGTTGAGTTTAAATAGATGGCACCAAATCATTACAGTTAAGAAAGTTTTTATATCTTGCGTAGGGACATCTTTTTGTTGCCATCCCTCTTAGAGAAACCATTGAATTAATGATACTCGTTCGACAAATCCTTCGCTTTTTGTTTTATTTCATACTGTAGGAGTTTTAAACACCGTTGCATTAGTATGTTTCCTTTACAGAATACTGTCTTTATATTATGAATTTAATGTCTCCCAATTGATTTCTTTCGGAATTGCGACAAAAATATATCGTTGCTTAATTTATGAAAACCAGAGTAAATGTTAAACTACAAATGTGTTTCTTTCGCATTTCTAAATTTACACAAAACCAATACGAATATTTTTTTTTTATCCAGAAATTAAAGTTAGGCTTGTTTTAAAAATTCATTGCATATAAATTAAAAAATTGTAAACGAAGAAGAATTTCTATATTTAAAAATTATTCGTAAATCTAATTCAGTTTAAAAAACTCTATTGTTCATCTTATATAAGTAAATATATTATTTTCTTTCAAACATAAATATTTTTATAAAAAGAAAATATGTTCGAATTACGTTATAAGAATGCTATTAATTTAATAAAGGATTTTAAAAATCAAAACGAAGCACTTTTTAAATTGAGTTTTAATAATTTATGTATGATTGTAATAGGAAATGTTCCAATGAATATTTCCAGTACCAATGAAAAAATAACAAAACTTTTACTCACATAAAAACTTTATCTTAAACGCAAAAACATTTCAAATAATTATTTTAGATTTCAATTAGCATAGCGTTCCTTGTTAATTGAATAATTTTACAGTTTTAATAAGATTTAATTTTTAAATATAATTGATTATTCGAATGAAACTTATTTTAGAACTAAAACACTACTAATAGATAATATCAAAATTGATATTTAAATTGCTTATTTAATTGTAATTATTTCAATTTAATAAAATATTTAAAATTATTAACTTAATAATCATTATAAAAATTGCCAAGAACTCTAAATAACATTAAGAATAGAATATATAAGAAATAATTAAATCTTCCTTTTAAATAATAATAGATGGTATTATCTAGAATTTTCTAGTAAATAATTCTTTAATTATTTTCGGGTTTAATTATATATATATATATATATATATGTAAACAAAGATTGCAAAGTTTTCTGGAAAATATACCAACCTAATAACAATAAAATTAAAATTTCGTCATTCGAGATAATGAAAATCTTCAATTAATTATTTGCTTATTAAATCTTTGGTATAATGACATTATGTCGCTAGAGATGACAATTTTAATATTTCAACTAAATTCAATTATAAAAAGCATAAAATTAAAGGAATTTAATGACAGGGCAAAATAAAATAAAACGTCTTTCTTTTGCCACAATCCGAACTTATTATATTTATTTGTATCATGCATACATGACGCACGAAACCGGCGATAGATTTATTTAAATTTTGTTCTTGAATTTGGTTGAGGCCTTTTAACTAATAATGTTTCAAATTTTATTTTACGTCATAAATAAGCTTTTAATAATGTAAAATGTAATATTAAATTGACTGCAAATGCTAAATACACTAAATAAAACTTAAAATAATAATTATTATTATACTAAAATCAACTATTCGTGTAAAAATTCATAAAAAATTGCATTTGAAATTTTTCGACAAAAATAATGGTGTTTCTTTTATGGATATGTAATTGATGAGACTCATAAGAATCGATTAAAATGAATAATATATATATATATTATTCATTTTAATCGATTCTTATGATTCTTCATATTAAAAAATTAATATATATATATATATATTAATTTTTTAATTTATCTGTATACCTATATTTAATTTTTTAAGTTATGTGTTAATAAGCTAATTGTAAATATTAAGAAAAATAGTTTAGAATGTTAAGAAAACAAATCTAAGATAAAAATATTTGTAAAGGATTTCTTTTTACGTTTAAAAAACAAAAGTAAGCGAAATTTAACTAGTGAAATTTTCCAAATATAAATTTTATTTCAGAGCTTATCAATTAATTAAGAATTAGATTTTTAATCTAGATGGAATCAATTAGGGCGTATTAACGCAAAATTTAACTGGTTTATATATGGGTATAAGTTTCATGAATTGCTTTATTGTCATATTAAAAATAATATTAAAAAAAAAAAAATTAAAGTGAATTCCTACTTTTTTGTCACTCTTTTGCAGAAAGTCCTTTATAAATAATTTTCAATCATTTTTTTAAGTTTATCTGGCGCCATCTATTCGTAGATATATGCAACTTAAATATAAAGAAAACTAAAATTAATTAATTAAATTTAATTACTGAATTAATATTTGAAAAAAACTTATTAACATTAAGTGTCATCCACTACAAGTTCAAAAAAATGTATTTGAACTTGTGTGGTTGAATAAAAGGTATTTTATTAACGATTGAAAATTTGAACAAGATATACATAGGGAGAGTGTGAGCTAATAGAAGGAATTGAATGAGAGCCAGTGTTTAGTATACTGTAGTGCGTGCATTTAAAAAATAATGCGCCCTGAATGGAAGTTTACCATACAGTGAATTAATGGTAATAAAAATGAATCGTAATTCATTTTTTATTACTGTTATTGGTTAGTTTTGATACGCATACATTAATTCGTTCAAAACATTCCTGAATCCATTAAAGCATTTAAATAAATCGTCATCCCATAAATGCTTAACGTTTTTTAATCTAAAACCATATTAAGTGCTTTGCTTTACTTAAGGGGGAGAGTATTTATCGATGAGGAAAAGTTTATTTTGATTCCAGCAGATTAATTCATTTGGGATTATAAGAAAAAAAAGATACTCTTTAGAAATTCAAATCAAACTGGATTTGCAACTGATTTCGAAAATTGGTTATGTATTTATCCTACTTATTAATGACATAGTATTAATGATATCTACACATTGCACATCATTTATGATTACGCCATGTTTTATGAAAAAAAAGGTATAATCCCATTCATTCATATATAGATATAACTAAGATTTGTGGTTCTTGTTTCAGCATAAAATTAATAATAAAATCTCTGAAAGAAATTCATTTTTCTATTTTTTTATAATTTATTATCAATCAAATAATTGTTTATATATATCAAAAAACAGTTCAACAAATGGCATGACTCATGAAATTCACGACCCACAAACCATTCATCAACAAGCAATTAATCAATCGATTTAAAACCGGACATTGTATATGGATTTGATATTGATATATCTATTAATAGCAAGTATTGGATGGAGAGGTAAATATATGATTTAATTATGAAAAGGCTCGAATTCATTATTTGATAGCGTGCTAATTATATATATATATATATATATATATATATATAACATGTAGGCTGAAACGTTCGTAGGCTGACACATAGTTGGAGCTACTAGTATTAAATCCATATGAATTTTAGTTAGCCCTAACCTTCAAAAGACACGTGTATAAATTTGACAGCTGTTGCACTATTAGTATGTGAGTTATAGCATTTTTAGGGCAGCAACTTTTATTAATTTGAAAAAATTGGATAAAAAGGAATTTCGTGTGTTAATAAAGCATTGCTTTTTGGCGAAAAAAAATACTATTGTAGCCAAGGCGTGGCTTGATAAACATTATACGGACTTTGCACCAGTAAAATCAACCATAGAGAAGAGGTTTGCTAAATTTAAATGAGGCGAAATGAGCGCCGATGTGTGTGTGTGTGTGGTACAATACAATTTTCAAATAATAATGTTTTTAATAATTTTTATAGAAATTTTTCTTCTGAAATAATGTAATTTAAAAATTAAAATTATTTTTATTGTTATTATAACACTTCTAAATTACCAATGATGGCTAGACAGCCTTTCTCGGGTGGTGACTTTAGGCTAATCTCCACCCATTCGCATATAGTGCGAGAGAAATGCAGAAAACACTCATTATTCAACGTGGCTTATCTAACCAAGACGCTTTACGCACATTGCACAATCATAATTGAATATCTTCATTTTCTTAAGCAGTAACTGCAACTACACCACCAGTGGACTCGAATTCTAATATTTCTGCAAGCTAGCAATAAATGATATCCCTAAACATATTGGTTAAAAAGGTTTCTTGAATTCATTAAAAAAAACATCTGATTTTCAAATTATATGTTGATTTTATTACAATTATGTGAAGTTTCTTCAGTTTTACATGGGCATAAACTAAGAAATTTCTTATTGACATTAAACAATGAATAACTTTGTTTTCCTAAAACAGTTAAAACTTTGTAAACTATATAAAGGAATTTTTTTTCATTAGTTAAAAAAAGAAAATATAACACATACCCTAAAGAAAATTTAATTATATTTCTTATTCAATATTATTTTCTGAAATACTGAGAAATATATTAAAATATGTTTTCTTGGAACAGTCATGAATAATGCAAACACACAAACTAAATTATTTCTTACCGGAGGTGTTTCTTTACAGAATAATTTTTTGTTTTCTCAACCATTTTAACATAGGTGAATGATTTTAATTGCATTTATTTCCTTGAATCTTTTCCCTACTAGACACGTAAATACATTACCCATGGTAATATAGATGACATTAACTTAATCAAGTGTTACTTTGCGGATTTAGTTGGAACCAACAATTTTGGGATCCTACTTTCAAAACATTATGCACTAATGCACCCAAAAAATAAGACAATATTTTTTTCAAAAACTCTTTATTTATTCTTTTTAATTTATTTTATCGCCTTCAAAGTAATCCCCTCTGGACACAATGCACATATGCCAACTTTTTTTCCAATCCTCAATGCATATTAAAAAATCATCGGCAGACATGGCCTTCAAAGCGCGCGATGATTCACGTTGATCTCTTCAATCGACTCAAAACGGTCTCTCCGGAGTGGTCTTTCGAGTTTAGGAAATAGCCACAAATCGCACGGTGTGAACACGGTGGTTGTAGAACGATATGGATTTCATTTCTGGTGAAAAATCTCGAAGAATCAATGCAGTGTGAGCTGGCGCATTCAGTGTTTTAGGTATCAATCTAGGTTTGACGCTTTTGAGACCCAAAGAGGAATTGACCGATCTTTTTGAAAATTCCAGCAGCAGCAGCAAGTCTCTAATTGTAAATCGATGGTTTGCAAACCCCAAATCTTTAATTTTTTGGACGTGAGCTTCTTTGGTTGAGGTTGATGGTCGACCAGAGGGCTCTTCGTCTTCAACGCGCTCTCCGCTTTCTTTGAACTGTTTATAACATCAAATTCTAAGCATTTCTTTCCGATTTAGCAATGCTCACCGAATGCCATCTACAACATTATATACGTTTCGCAAACACAATTTAATGCAAGTTCTTTGCTCAATTAATTCAGACATTTCGAAAATCATCTGGAATCAGTTTTAGCGTCTCACAATGCCAAGCGTAACTCAAACACTAATGAATATTTTGACGTCAATTTTCACACAGATATCAAGGACAGTGCCAGCAACCTAAAAAAGGAAATGAAATTCCGTAAGCCCCGGGAAATTTTAATTCAAAGGGTGTCTTACTTTTGGGACCCAGTAGTATAATAAAATTTTAAATATTTTATTAAAATTTATTAATTGAAAATCGTGTAATTTGTTTGGTTTTAAAATTTAGGTATATTATTGATCAGTGTCCTCTTTCTGCAAACTAATTTATCTCAAGGACAACTTAAACTGATATCAAAATGCCAATTGTATTTGTCTACAAATTGAAATTTCTAAAAATCAAATAACGTGTTGATAAATACGGCAGAAATGTAGTTGACAACCATATTTCCTCTTCGTTTAAACTATGGAATTAGATACAATACATAATTTAAGTAATATTTTTAAAATAAAATATAATTCAAGTAATTATATTTTATTTAACTTTTATGTGGAATTAAAGCTTAGATTTTTATAGTTAATATTTTAGTTCTTAAGTTCCGTTCATAATTTTATTGCAACTAATTTTAAATAAGCCTACAAACTGTTTATCAACATCATAGAATAGCAGAAGTATTTTTTTAAATAAAGGGGCTGTAATTCAATATTTTTTCCTGTTATCAACAACACACTACAGTAGAGATAAACATATTTAAGAAAATTCATGGGCATATGCTTTGTGTAACTCGATGGTGATATGGGAAAGCAAAGAAAGATATTTAATATTTAATCTTATGTTATATATATAATATAGTTATATATATAATATAGTTACATGATTAACAATTTTCGCGGTTTTTTATATTTTAGTAAGTCATTATTTAGTTTAACAGGAAAGGGTTTTCTAATTTAAAGAAGTTTGTAAACATATTCTACTGAAAGTTTTTAATCCTTTTCTGATGTCGTAGAAAATAAAATGAATATTCAAATTATTTATTTTATTTATCTTATTGTTAATGCTTATAAAGTATAATATTTCCTTCAAATACGTGTTAATCTAAATACGCTGACGCATTCCAAATATTGTGTGTAAAAGATCATAAGCATATTTTTAGGATGGAACATATTCTTAAAAATTCTATATTTTATTATACATTAACAAACGCTTTCGAATGTTCACAACGATATCGAGACTTCTGTATCAGGATCAGAAGTAAATAAAAAATTAGCATACATCTAGATCCTGCATAGGAGTTACATATATTGACAAGTTTTTATCTGTTAAAGTAAGTTCCCCTAGATAAAATCTCTCGTCGCAAAATGTCAGCCTATAGGAAACCTGTATATTCAGGATACCAAGCTTCGGATTAGCAGGAATTCTACAACCTGATATATTAGTATGCAACAGAAATTTACCTTTTTTTTGGCAATTATTTATAAATAATATCCCATAAAATACTTTTCTACTATTTCGATTATAGATTTTTTTCCTTAAAATAGAACTGTATCATGTTTTAAATTTTTATCTTCCTATCATATGAACGTCTTGTTAGAAATTACTTATAGTATAGTATTTTAAAATAAAAATGGCAAATGGTATGTTCATATTCTGTACATTTCTGCTTTAAGATTATTGATCTTGATCTAGTATTATCTGTCAAAAAGATGAATAAGTAGTAGCCTGATATGTTTTTGATTCAGTTTTAAATTTCATATGCAAAAAGAACGAAATTCCTCTTATTTATTCTGATAATTTCATAGGTTTAGAATATCTTTATTCTATTGCATGAAATGGAATTAGAATTCTCAAGATACCACTCTTACCGTTGTAATTCAAATGATGACACGACTAAGGAGCGATATTGATTAGCAGAATTTGTTGTATTATATTAAATTAATAATCAAGTTCTCAAACAAACTTAGTTTTAATTGAAATTATGCTGCAACTGAGGAGCGATATTGATTACCGGAATTTGTTGTCCTATTTTAAAATAGTAATCAAGTTTCGTGAGTTTATAGTATGAGTGGTAGTAGTAAAAATTATTTCGCAAAAAGGAAGAATATATTGTACATAAATAAAATTAAAAACATTAATCATTATTTTAAAAAATGCGTCAAACTTTATTAAATAAACAAAATGGCTCATCACCCAAATTTTTCTCTTTGCATCTTTGAAATTTACTGACAAATAGTCATTATCTTTTCTTGCAGTAAAATCTCCTCAAATACCTCGTAGAACATGAAAATTGATTTTTAAAATAAAAACTTTTACATATAATAAAAAGAAAAGCCAATTATTTCGCCAAATAAAAAAACCGCCAATATATACCTACACAATTAACTCATCAGCTGGAATAAAGTTATAAACCCTCTTGTAATAAATCCTGTTGCTATAGTAATGAAATAACAACTTTTTTAAATCACTTAACTTATATTTTACAAATATTTATTTCACACTTTTATCCCAGATATTTTCATGTATTGAAATAAGAAGCAGCTATAAAAAAATAATCGATAATGCAAGGACTAGACATTTCACGAAATAGTCACGTTTTCTTCACACATTAGAACTATTTTAGTGTTACAAAACATTTTCATAGCGATTTTATATGGAGAGAGATAGATGCCTCTTACATCAGAGAAAATAACCATTAGTGGTTTTGGAATGTTTGTCTGGTATGCATGCTAGACATATAATAAAAAGAGAAGCCATTCATTTCTCCAAATAAAAAGCCCCAAAATATACAAACAAAATTAACGCATCAGGTATAATAAAGATAGGGATTAATTCTTCATCAACATTTAAACATTAATCCTCATATCACTTAAATCAAAAATAAATTCAGGAAGACAACAAGGAAATTATTTCCAATGATTATCATACATTTTGCAATTAGACTAGAAAAAAGCGACTTTATTTGTAGTGCAATTTTCTCCATTTTTAATTAAGCCGGTTCAGCATAAGCCTACGCTGCCTTAACCCATATGTATTTCTTTATTGCCTTTATTGTTAATAACATTAAAGACAATAAAGACAATAAATACATTAATTTTATTTAATTTTAATAACAATAAAGACACTATTTAAATTAGTGTCTTTATTGTTATTATATTATTCGAATTATTTTATTAATATTATTTAAATAAGGAATTTCATAATGCAATCGAACTTCTAACTATATTATAATTCATAAATGATTATTCAACTAATTTTTCAAAAACATTATTATTACAGCTTTAATAATCTCCTAACATTTTTCTCAGTGAAATCTACAACCTGCTTCTCATAGAAAATTTTGATTTTGAAAATAGGTTTCATCCACAGTATTTAGCTAACAAAAGTTTATGAACACTTTAAGAATTCACAATTTCATTCTGCAAAAGGCTGACTCAAAACGATTTTAAATGAAGCTTGATTCTTAATGTAAATGATTTTTTATCAAAAGGCTGATCTGAAGATATCATTGAAAAGAATGATCACTATATTGAGAACTGAATAGATATTTATTTTGGCGTTTTCTGTTTTTTTCAGTCCATAAAAAAGGGCAGAGCTTTTGTTGCAGCTTAATGTATTCTTCATTTCGATAGTTAAAGTAGTTGTTATACAACAAAACCCGCCAATTTGTTAATGATCCAAACTCTTTACTGAGCATAATCAAATTAGTAAGAACAATAAAAAGGTCCTGACGAAGGATAATCATATTATCACTATCATATTAACTATCATAATCATGTTAACTATTATATTATTACTTTTAACACAAAGTTAACGTGTGACTATCCCTAATAAATAACTGCTAATTACAACTATGATAATTTGCAATTTTCGTCAAGAAAATAGATTAATATGTGAATGCCAGCAATAAAAGGTTTTCAGCTATTATACATTAATAATAAAATTAAGTCACGTGGTCGAAATTAGGTCAACTTAATTAAATAAATATTAATTAGGTCACGTGTTTGATGATGAGATAAAGCATATTAATTACTGAAATAAGTGTACCACCCATAAATGATATGAAAATTAGGTATTATTTAATGCATTCAGTTCCTTCTATTAGCTCACACTCTCCCTATATATATCTTGTTCAAATATTTAATCGTTCATAAAATACTTTTTATTCGTCCACTCAAGTTCAAATATATAGTTTTTTAATTTATAGTGGATGACACTGGATGTTAATACAGTTTTTTCAAATATTAATTCAGTAATTAACTTTAATTAATTAATTTTTGGTTTTTGTACATTTAAGTTGCATGTATCTAATAATAGATGGCGCCAGATGTCAAAGCAAAATTTTAATTTTATTTGTAAAGGAAATATATTAAAAACAAAATCTGCAATATATTAAAAAAAAATAGGAATTGACTTAAAATTTTTTTTTTATTTTACTTGTTCCTCAGAATGTTAAATAAATAAAAAATTATTTCTAAGCTTTTAACTTTTATTCCCTTATATAATGATTGCCGAGATAAAAATTGTGTTTCTGTCTTGTGGTGTTTTTTTTAATATTTGAAATTGTATCCAATAATTTGAATCGAATTGTAATGCATTAAATGTTTGTTTTATTCATATATTTTGCTTTATAATCTTAGACTATGACTTAGTACATTTAGTTATAATGAGGAAAATTTACTTTTAACTCCTTTTTACTAGTTTAGAATATGAATCTGATAAGTATGTTTACTTCGTTATAAATGGACGACCATTTCATTGTGTCAACTTTAAGCTTTGTTGATACAGTAATTAAATACAAAACTCCTTTTCAAATTTCCTAAAACTTCATTGTGATAAAAAATAACCAGAATTAATGGCAATTTTCTAATGTCTTTTTCATTTGGAAAATGTTAATAAGCATCAAATACAACATAATCAACAATAAGTCCCTTATTTTTTTCATTTTCTCTGTAATCCGCAGTAGACTAACTCAGTATATTTAGTTATAAGGAGGGAATTTTACTTTTAACGCCCTTTTAGAAGTTTCGGATATGAATCTGCTAAATATATCTATACCTTTACACATGGACAACGTCTTAAATGCATCAACTGTAATTTCCGATACCACCATAGTTAAATACAAAATCCTTATTAAAAAAAACCTAAGGCATCATCGTAATAAAAATATAACCAGTAATAATGGCAATTTTCTAATGTCCTTTTTTCATTAGGAAATTAATTAATTTAAAAGCATCCGATACAACATTAGCAACAGTAAGTCCCCTGTTTTTATTCCTTTAGTAATCCGCTGAAGACGTCCACTCCACCTTAATCCAGTGGCAAATTGTATCTGACAAACAGCACAATAAAAAAAGGCAAAATATAAAGAAACCGACAAACAGAAAAAAGAAATGGAAATCTTTCCAAATACAAATCCTTCATTCTCTCAAAGCAGACACTCTCGAAAGATAATTTGGTCCAGAATTAAGTTCTTCTCTGAGTCATAGCTTTTCCTGTAAAATAAAAACGAAAAACAAAATAGGTAGAAAAATTTGCTCTATGAATCTAAAAGACGAACTGTCAGATCTGGTAGGCTTTTAGCAAAACGATCAGAAATGTTTCAGAAATTTAAAAAGAAAACTATACAGTTTCTAGATATGACGAATGGTATATTTAATAACAACCACAATAAAAATATTTCTTATTTATTTCTCCCATTTCAAAGTTTGTTTTAAAAAGAGAAAGCATGTTTCGTTTATTTCATTTCCATCAGATAGAATTTAAAGGCGATTTAATATGCTCACGAAAATTAATTTATCAAGGATTTTTTACCACTTAGTTTCCTCTTTTGCATTATATGCCACCAATTGTCTCAAATAGGGACTGATGGCCGAATGGCTGAAACTCTGCCGCTCTGTGCCACATGTTTCTGTTCGAGTACTTGCGGTTCCATAGATGTTTGTAATCGTTAAAGCGTTAGCCGTAAGGTTGACAACCCTACCCTGTAAAAGAAAATTTCTCCTGTTTCGTAATCTGCCAGTAGCCAAACAGCGATGGTCCAACATGGACTGTAGGGCAAGGGAGGTAGTTAACAATCCTAAACATGGGAGATGAAAAACGGTAATTGTCTTGCAGAAGAATTTTTAGGGGGTATTTCTGTGGTTCAACGTCTCACTGTGTTTGCGTGTTGGTTGAGAAAAAACAGAGAACCTTATCACCTTCTTATTAATTCAATAGTTACAATGATCGTTCAGATTGGAATCTGCAGATCAGCAGATAAGCTGCTACTTATTAATTTTGCTTTTATTGCTGTACATCAATGGGCCATATGCTTTAATGCCATGAATAATTATCCTATAAGTGAGGAAGAGAGGGCACTGTTCATCCAGAAAATTTTCAATGATAACTGCATTTGTATAATCCAAGAAAAATAATACGGATATATGAAAATTTTTGACTTTTAACGCCTTGTTACGATTTTAGAATATGAATCTGCTCATGTGCTTTTATTGCTGTACATCAATGGGCCTAATATCTTTACAAATGGGTCAACTTTTGATGCCACCTCAGAATTATAGGAGACACCTATTCAAAACACCTAAGGCATCATTGTAATAAAAAATTAACGAGGAATAAGGGCAATTTTCTAATGTCCTTTTTTCATTTGGAAAATGTTCATAAGCATCAAATACAACATCAGCAACAATAAGCCCAACTGTATTTTTTCTCTGTAATCCGCTGAAGACGTCCACTCCACCTTAATCCAGTGGCAAATTGTATCTGTCAAACGGCACAACACAAAAAAGCAAAATATAAAGAACCAGGCCCACAGAAAAAAGAAATAAATACCTTTCCAAATACAAATCCGTTATTCTATCAAAGCAGAACACTCTTGAAAGATGATTTGGTCCAGAATTATGTACTTCTCCAAGTCATAGCTTTTTCTTTAAAATAAAAACGAAAAACAAAATAAGTAGAAAAACTTGCTCTATGAATCTAAAAGACGAACAGTCAGATCTGGGAGACTTTTAGCAAAGAGATCAGAAATGTTTCAGAAACATAAAAAAGAAATCTTCAGATTCCAGATATGACGAATGGTATATTTAATAACAACCACAATAAAAAAAATATTTCCTATTTATTTCTCCCATTTTAAAGCTTGTTTTTAAAAAAGGAAAGCGTATATTTCGTTTGATATTTTTGTTTCGGGGAAATTTTCAAGGAAGGGAAAGAAAGGGGGAAAAGGGAAATTTCAGGGAAAAAAATTTTTTCAGTGAAATTTCAGGGAAAAAAATAATACTCAAAGTAATTTAGCACTAAAATTAATGTATCAGCGTATTTTTTTAAACACCAATAATTGTCAGTTTCCTCTTTTAAATTGTACCAGCAACAATCTCAAATAGGGTATATAAAAAACGGTAGTTGTCTCTCACAAAAAACTTTAGTATAATTTCTGTGGTTCACCATACTCCTGTGGCAGATAAATTATTACATGTTGGCAGATAAATTACAGGAAAAAACACTCGTCAAACAGCCGATCGATCCAACATAATTGCATACACTATCCTTATCACCAAATCTTCTTACTAATTCAGTGATTTCAATGACCGACAACAGCAGATTTGAATCTGTTTCTTCTGGTATTTACGCTGGATATTTATTGTTGTTGTTGTATGTCAATCGGCCTCATGCTTTGCCTTTAAATAGTTCTTCGATGGGCGATGAAGAGAGGGCACTGTTTTTAGAGAAGACTTTTAATGATATTTGTCCTGCATTTGTGTAACTACAAGAAAAAATCCAGAAAGTTTGATTGTTTATGTGAAAAGCTCATATAATTTTTTCTTATCACCATTGAGTCTCACCGCTTTTTAAAATCAATGGCAAATGTTAAAAATTTGATTCTGAATTCTCCTACATTCTAGTTCTCCAAGTTATCTCTAATTATGAGCCAGACTATGCCAAATATTGTATGTATTTTTCCTTTTCTTCGCTTCCTTATCGTAGATATGAGATATACGTATATATATATATATATATATGCATAATGTGTGTGTGTAATGAAAAGATTCTAATAATTTTTATTTAGTATCAAATGATTCCAGTTTTAATAAAGCAATGAAAGTACAAGAGTACCACTTAGGATAATGTGTCATGAATAAAATTTATTCTGGTTTGATGTAGGATATTTTTCAAGAATGTGAAATAAAACAAAAATTTGGCACTTTTTCTCCAATGAGACAGTGGGGACTGATTGGCCGAGTGGCTAGCGCTCTTGCATTCGGTACCACAGGTTTCGGGTTCGAGTCCCGGCCGTGTCGTGGGTATTTGTAATGGTTCTAAAACCACTTTAAACTGTAGGTCCCGGTCTGTTTAGCCTAAAGTGTGTATAAGATGATCGTAGAGTGACAAACCAACAAAATGAAACTGTGCAATAACTGTATTTAAAAATTGCTCTGACTTTCAAATATCATTTTACTTTTTGTATTTTTAAATACAGTCTTTTTTTTTTAAACAAGAGCGTTTTAAGTGGGTATAAGTATAACATTTCGTGAAACTATTTATAATGCAGTTATTTGAAAAACAATTGTTCAAACTTTATCTTATCAAAGATTAAAAGCTCGTTTTTCAAAGACATTTGATATTTCCTTTTCAAGAAATTTTTCTATGCTCGAGAAATATAAAAAAGGAGGATTCGAAAAATTTCGAGCGATTCTCGTTTATAAAAAAAAAGGATGTGATGGTAGTGTTATCTGTTCCAAAACTGGTATCATTCCACAAAAAGGGTTTTCTTTTACCATAAGGCAATCCAAATGGTCTTGGACCTAAGCCAACATGTTGATCCTTATGAAGAAATCTCTTGAAATCCGTACTACAACAAGGAAAAAGTGTACGAAATACTTACGGTTTTCTTTTTCCACTTTTAAAATTCATGGAAGAAAAACTTTTATTCTTTTGTGTTTACTCTTTTAGAAGGTTTTGGTGCTTGATGTTTAAGTTTATATGTTATTCTTTTTTCGAGCAAGACAGTAAAAGTTGAACATAAGATTTCTGCAATTATATTTATCTTACTACGACTTTTGGGATCAGGAATTTTATGCAACAATTAAACATCTGAATTATATGCAAAGTTGTATTTAATTGTAGCAACGGCGGAGTGAGATACAAGTTCAATTCATCAGCTTTAAAAGCATTCTGAAGGCAATACTTATTTCTGAAAACATTCCCACATTGGCCTACTTTCTTATTTGGTAATCATATTGATTGAAAGTGTTTGCTAGGTTTATGTTTGTTGATACTTGAATTTTAAAGGGATGGAAAATCCAGAGTCTTTGTCAATATATAAAAATGCATTTCAGAAACGCGTGGATACATATCACCATAAATACTAAGGATAGTGCTCATCTGAATTCGTGCCTCAACTGACAATTGTGTTGTGTGGTTGACATACTGAACGTTAGTTAATCATTATTCTGTCATTTGAGGGTAAAAAATTTAAACTTTCTGGTAGCAATTTTCTTTTGACGAAAAAAAAAAACTCCCGCTACATTTTCATTCATTCAGTTTAAATGGAAACAAAACATAATGGAACATAATTAAATTCGAACTTTCTTTGTTTTCCAATTATTGATTCTTAAATTTTCCGATACCATGTAACCCCTATTTGTACAGAATGCTAATGAAATAGGATTTTTTGAGGTATACCGAAAGGATTGGTAAAAATAAAGTAATCTCGAATTTTATCTTGTACTTCGTAAAAGATGAATCATTATTGTAGTGCAAGTTCTCCATTGGGAAAATAAATTACAATGTCATGACTCTGAGGTACATTTCTATATCCAGTTAAAAAAAGTTGCATATTCTAATCGTTTATAAATAAGCATATTTATTTCATTTTCAAAAATTGTAAAAAATATAAAAGAAAAAAAAAAATATTTTCGAATATACAATGTTACTTAGAAATTATATTAAGTATATTTAATATTATTCAATTAGATATACTTACATATTATCAAGAAATCAAGCAAAAATGTCATTCAATGTTTATTTTAAAACTTAAAAAAATTTCATAAAAGAAATACATATAAAATATTTCGTGATGTAGTTTTAATATGAAGGCAACATAATACGGTGTGTATTAATGCCTGCGTGAACACATAATGTAATATTACCTACAATTTTCAAAATGCCAATATATGAAGTTGGCAAAATAAATAATTAAATATAAAGTTACCTTTTTTTAAAAAATAAATTCCTCTTTCGCTAATGTCTTGATACTAAATCTGCTGGAATTAATCCCGAATATCACGATTTATTATCATAGTTTAAGGAAAATAATATCATCCAAACTGCAACATTATTGAATTAATATGATACCCAACACCAAGCCGCAAAGCTCTTCAATAAATTTTAATTTGCTCCCAATTATAATCTTCCAACGGCATACTTAATATACGAAATCACATTACTGCTGACCATAATTGATATTAATAAGTGTAAGTAAACTTTCGAGAGCATCCCTACGAGAGCGATCTTTAAAATTAATAAGCTAAAATAGGGAATCTGACGGAATTAATTTTCAAGAGCTCTGGTACAGGACTCCGCTACTCTGTTAAAGTCTGGAATGCCTCATTATGGAGTGAGATATTTTAATGAATTTTTAAAGCTTAGTGCCGCAGCCTAGTATACTTTTACCCCATTAATGTTGCAATCAGGTAAAGTTAGCGTGGAATTAAGTTTATTTATTACTAATACTAATTACTGTAAGACTTCTGTTTGTGATATAATGGTTCTCAATCAGTTAGCGGTTGGTTTTGCATAATAAAGACTTCTTATAAAAAGACATTAGGATTACATGAGTTACAATAAAGACACATCTACAAATATGCGTTAAATATTGACAACAGGTATGTGTTTTACTCTAATGTGAGTTGGAAAAGAAGACTACCATAAACTTTAAACACATTATATCCCATTCGAATCTAAAATGCAACACGCTAAAAGGCAATACAAAATATCGTATAATGCAATATCATATATATACCATATCCAGGCATATTTCTATATCCAGTTCAAAAAATAACCATTTTATAATAGCTTATAATTTTTTAAGCGTATAAATATTTTTATTTCTTTTTTAAATTTGTAAACAATATAAAAGAAGGAGAAAATATTTTCAATGATACAGTTTGACCTTTTAAATATGTTTAAAAATTATCGAGAAATCAAATAAAAAAAATTCATTCACTGTTTATTTTAAAACTTAGGGACAATTTAAGAAAACAAATACCTATAAAAAATTCTTAATGTAACATTAAAATGTAGGCAACATAACGCAGAATGTAGTATTGCCTACGTGAACACAAAGAATATTGCCTACATTTTTCAAAATGCAAATATTTGCATTTTTCCAAATATGTAACTAAAAACTCTCATAATATGTAACTGCCAAAATATGTAACTAAAGTAGGAAGTTAGTATTTTTTAAAGAGAAATTATCTCTTTCCACTGCTTTTTCCCTCTTGTCTTGATGCTAAATCTGCTAGAATTAATCAGGAATATCGGTATTTATTAACGTAGTTTAAGGAAAATAATATCCTCTAACTTACAACATTATTAAATAAATATGATAACCACAACCCCAAGCCGCGAGCTCTTCAGTAAATTTTACTTTCCTTCCAATTACAATCTTCTAACGGCATACTTTCTACGGCGAAATCGCATTACTGCTGACCATAATTGATATTAATAAGTGTAAGTAAACTTTCGAGAACATCCCTACGAGAGCGATCTTTAAAATTAATAAGCTAAAATAGGGAATCTGACGGAATTAATTTTCAAGAGCTCTGTTACAGGACTCCGCTACTCTGTTAAATTTTGGAATGCTTCACTCTTGGGTGAGAGGTTTTAATGAATTTTTAAAGCTTAGTTTTGCTCTCTAGGAAACTTTTGCAGCATTATTGTTACGATCAGGTAAAGTTAGCGTGGGATTAAATTAATTTATTAGTAATACTAATTATTGTACGACTCATGCTGTGATATAATGGGTCTCGGTTAGTTAACGCTTGGTTTTGCTTAATAAAGACTTCTTAAAACTGACATTAGGATTACACTGATTTGTAATGAAGATACTTTTTCAAATATTTCTAAAAAGTATATTTATAAGGATGATTATTTCTTATTTAATAAATTGTAAACAATATAAGAGAAGGAGAAAATTATTTTTTTTATACAATCTGATTTTTACATTTACTTATAATTTTTCAAGAAATAAAAAAAAATAATTAATGTTTATTTCAAAACTTACGAAAAATATCCTAACAGAAATAGCTATAAAAATTTCGTAATGTAGCTTAAAAATGTAGACAAGATAATGCAGAGTGTAGTATTGCCTGCGTCACACCGAGTATAATATTGCCAAAATGCAAATATACAAAGATATTATATATTATATACGATATTAAAGTAACTATTATATGATGTTGTCATTCTTTACAAAGAAATTCCCTTTTTCCATTCCTTTTCCCTCTTGTAATAACTTAATATTGCATGAAATTGCCATTCTTTGAAAAGAAATTCCCACATTCCATTTCTTTTTCCATCTTATCCTGATGCTAAATCTACTAGAATTAATCCCAAATATCGTGATTTATTACCATAGTTTAAGAAACACAATATCACCCCACCTACAACATTATTAAATAAATACGATAAACACAACCCACAAGCCTCGAGCACTTCAGTAAATTTTAATTAACTCCCAATTATAATCTTCCAAAGGCATACTTAATATACAAAATCACATTACTGCTGACCCTAATTGATATTAATAAGTGTAAATAAACTTACGAGAGCATCCCTACGAGAGCGATCTTTAAAATTAATAATCTAAAACAGGGAATCTGACGGAATTAATTTGCAGGAGCTCTGCTACAGGGACTCCGCTAATCTGTAAAATTTTGGAATGCTTCACTTCAGAGTGAGATGTTTTAATGAATTTTTAAAGCTTAGTTGCCGCTCTCTAGGTAACTTCTACCCGATTATTGTTGCAATCATGTAAAGTTAGGGAAGAATTAAGTTAATTTATTAGTAACGCTAATTAATGTAAGACTTATGTTTGCGATATAAAGGTTCTCAATTAGTTAGCGCTTGGTTTCGCGTTATAAAGATTTAGTAAAAAATACATCAAGATTATTTTGGTTTGTTATGAAGATAGTTGTACAAATATTTGTTAAATATTGGTGAAAGTATTTTTGACCTTGTTCTATTTGTTAAATAAAAAAGAATTACCATAAATTATTATGGTATAAACAGATTATATCTCATCCCTATCTAGAATGCAATATGGTAAAATGTAATATAAAATATCACAATGAAAAATATAATTTTCATTTATGATCCTAAATAAGAAAGATTATAAAATATTCATAACTAGAAGATGGTAAATTAAGGATTCTGTAATTATTCAGACGGGATAAATAGACAAAGTTTCCAAAATAAGAAGTAACTTAAATATGAAGTTGCCACACTTTAAAAAGAAATTCACTCGATCCACTCCTTGTCTCCTCTTGTCTTGATGCTAAATCTGATAGAATTAATCGTGAATATCACGATTTATTATCATACTTTAAGGAAAATAATATCATCAAACCTACAAGCTTATTTAATAACCCAACACCAAGCCACGAGCTCTTCAGTAAATTTTAATTTGCTCCCAATTATAATCTTCCAACGGCATACTTAATATGCGAAATCACATTACTGCTGACCATAATTGATATTAATAAGTGTAAGTAAACTTTGGAGAGCATTCCAACGAGCGCGATCTTTAAAATTAATAAGCTAAAACAGAGAATCTGACGGAATTAATTTTCAAGAGCTCTGCTACAGGAACTCCGCTGCTCTGTTAAATTCTGGAATGCTTCACTCTGTGAGTGAGATGTTTTAATGAATTTTTAAAGCTTAGTGCCGCACTCTAGGAAGCTTTTACCTCATTATTGTTGCAAACAGGTAAAGTTAGCGTGGAATTAAGTAATTTATTAGTAATACTGATTACTGTAAGACTTATGTTGTGATGTTAATGGTTCTCGGTAAGTTAACGCTTGGGTTTGCGTAATAGAGATTTCTTCAAAAAGATATAAAGATTACGTTGGTTTGTAATGAAGATACTTTTATATATAGTTGTTAAATATTGATGAAATGTATTTGCTTTTACTTTAATGTGCGTTGGGCAAAGAAAATTACCATAAACTATTATACTATAAATGTATTATATCCCATTGCATTCTAAGATGCAATATGCTATAAAGTAATATAAAATATGATAGTGAAGAATATAACTTTATCTTAGAATCATAAATAAGAAAGATTGTAATGTATTCATAACTAGGAGATAATAAATTAATGATTATGTAAGTTCTCAGATGGATAAGGATTATTAAAGTCCCATTCACTTGGACGTAATGAGAATGTGTGATAACAAACATATAAAAAGATTCGCTTTTTGGCATGCGCTACATTTGATGCTTTTCGTAATACGGATAATCTGAATAAGGATTGTGAAAGAGAAATAAACAATTACTTTAGTGTGAGCTTAAAACGCAGAAAATGCAGGAGATTATGCAGCATTATCTAAAATTGGCTCATTGATTTAGCAGTATGTGTGTTTTCTTTGTTTAAATTACTATACATGTAACGCAACCTTTAGAAAAAAATTTAAGTAGGTATTCTTACTTATGTATATACCCATATTTATTACCCACATTTTATTCTTCTTATATACTATATATATAGAATATAAGAAGATATATTCTTACCTATATAATATATATATTCTTACCCACATTTCTTTTACTTTTAGAATATATGCCAAATGCACAATAGAGGCCGCCAGGATTTGGTGATTTTAATTTTAACATTACAGTAAAATAATAATACATTTTTCGGTATAACGATAAGTATGATTTTAATAATAAATTTGGCGATCAAATTTGGCGTTAAAGCGGTAAACCTTGGCAGATTAGCAAAAACAAATTTTGGCAATAAAGCGATAAAGTTTGGCATTAAAACTATTAAGTATTACATGATAGCAAACTAATAATAAATTTGAATATAAGGTGATAAATTTTGTTAATAAAGCGATAATACGAGGCATATTATCAATTTAACAATAAATTTGGCGTTAAAGTTGTTTTCGCTTGTGTATCGGGTAAAGAAAATTACCATAAATTATTATGCTATAAATACATTATATCCCATCCCAATCTAAGATGTAATATGCTAAAAAGTAATATAAAATATGATAATAAATATTATAATTTTAACGTCTAATCATGAATAAGAAAGATTAAAAATTATTCATACCGAGGAGCTAATAAATTAAGAATTTTGTAAGTTCTCAGAAGAAGAACGATTCTCAACATTCCCTTCGGGTGGGCGTAATGAAATTGTATAATGACTAGCTGACAAAATGAATTGATTTTTGACATGAGCTAAAACTGTTACATTTCAAAATACGGATAACCTGAACAGGGGCTGTGAGAAGACAAATATATAAACACATTAGTACTTAATGGATTAAATTAAAAAGCAGAAATGACAGCAGATTATATAGCATTATTCAAAATAGCTAGCAGCATGTCTTTTCTTTGTTTGATTTACACGTAACACAAATTTTAGAAAAACCTTTTTAGAACATATTCTTAGAGGTTTTCTAAAGGTTATGTAAGAAGTTGCTTTCTAAAGATGTGTAAGATCTTGTTTTGTAAAAGGTGTATAAGAGCTTTTAAGAGGTTTTCTAAAGGTTGTGTAAAAGGTTGTTTTCTACAGGTTGTAAAAGAGATGAAAGTTTTTACATTTTTGGATATAATATAGCATTTTACTTCTTCATGGGTTGGCCTGAGTAACGTTCATGCGCTGGACAACCTGAATGCTACATTTGCGCTCTATCAGTAGCAAACAAAGAAAAACCATAAATGTAGTGGTTGATAATTATTAATAAAAATACAAATTTTGTTTATTTTTCTCGTATTAATCAATAATATTATTCATTTTGTTATTGTTTTAAACATCGGTGAGCCTCGTATTCTGTTAATATATGCAACGAACAGCTTATTGAGATGTTATGAGAATCATGTTCTGGAGGGACTTTTACAATGAAACCCCTACTCCAAAGGTTCATGGTGTCACAACAATTTAGAACGAAAACTTGTACCTTGTAACTTCGCACCTGCTGTGGGAAAATTTTTTTTGGATCTGCAGATTTAAAAAATAGCCGAACAAGATAATTTTTTTCGGCTCGTAATAATTTATTAGACATTATGTGGATGGTTTAAAAAATAAATAAATAATTTATTAATGAATCGCGATTTTAAATTCGTATTTGTAGACTTATAATCTGGTCGCTAATACCTATCTAAACACTATTTTTGCGGCATTAGTGGAATATGCAGTTTTATGTTAGGAAATTCATTGAATGATAAGGCTCTATTATGGGCCTTGCTTTTATGAATAAGATGTCGCTGTCATTTGAAGTTTTTAAATTATCAATACATTCAAAAGAAGATTAATATAAATTCTTTGTGTAAGGATCTTATTAGTGTTAAAAATGCGTTCAAAATTCGTTTACTTATCAGGTAGAAGCAATGCTTTGAAGCTGAATGTTCATAAATAATTATATACAACGAAACAATACAATAAAATGCTGGAAAATTATGTGGTCGAGAAGACAACGTCGGAGGTGTCATGAAACATGACATCACCTATTGTGATCCTTTTTTGTGCAGTTGTGTCTGCTACCTGTTTCAGTTGTTGACAGTATAATTGGACGCTGGACTAATTGCGTTCCAACACTTCCCAATGAATCTTATCATCCATATCCCATTACAACATGAACTTCTATGCTTCTAAGTCAATCTTTGTCTGATTTTGAACAGTTGTACCCTTGTATATCCATGTTCTTTTGCTTTTCATATTAGAGAATCTCATATGTAGTATGAGATTCTCTACTACACTTACTAATTTTTTCCACTACTATCGACATTCTGCGGCATATATAGAGGTAGCTTTTACTTCCACAATATCTGGAAGAACAGTTTTAAAATGATTGGCTGAAAGTCACCTTTCACGACACAATTGGCAGAAATTCCTCTTGTGTGTCCTGATGCAAGCCGCCCATTACGAAGACTGCCATTTTACGCCAAATCACCGATGTGAGAAAATTTCGGTAACGAGACATTTAGACTGCTGAATAGCACAAAGTAGTGTTCAGCAATGAATCTATGTTCTGTTTGTCTGATGATAGTCGCCGGGTGAGAGTCTAGAGGCGGCGGAGAGATAGAGCCAATCCGCCCACTATTTCTGAATGTCAAACCATTCATGAATGGGCCACAACGATTTAGGTTGCTATCAGACACGATGGAGGTCACTCCCATCACGAATCCGCGTGACGATGTGTTGATGAGTTAATGCTGCCCATTGTGTTTTATTGGCCAGCAAAGACTCTTCTTTTCCAAATCGAACATATCTGGGACACGATTAGCCGTAGTTTGTCTACTCTGTCTCAAATGGGTTACAAATATCACTGTCAACTGGAGGAAAAATTGTGGAGGATGTTTTAAAGCATATGGAATTGAATCCTTCAAGACACTATCTGCACTTTAATTGAATTTGTATTTCCGCTTGAATCACAAGCGAAAGTTAGTTCTACTTACAACTGACCACCCTGCATATTTCATCGTTGTGTAAAATTATCTTCTTGTAAATACAATATTTTCTGTCTATTTATCAATTTCTAACAAATTCTATCCACTCGTTTACAAGGTTACGTTTTCCATGACCGACATTGTATTTTTAGCTACTTAAATAAAAAGGCAAATAATAAAACCATATATATACACTGAAGTGACAAAAGTCATGGGATACCTCTTAATATCGTGTCGGCCCTCCTTTCGCCCGGCGAAGTGCAGCAAGTCGACGTGGCATGGACTCAACAAGTCGTTGGAAGTCTTCTGCAGGAATATTGAGCCATGCTGTCTCGATAGACGTCCATAATTGTGAAAGCGTTGATGGTGCAGGATTTTGGGCACGAACAGACCTCTCGATGATGTCCCATAAATGCTCGATGGGATTCATGTCGGGCGATCTAGGTGGCCAGATCATTCGTTGGAATTGTCCAGAATGTTCTTCAAACCAATCGCGAACAGTTGTGGCCCGGTGACATGGCGCATTGTCATCCATAAAAATCCCAACGTTGTTTGGGTACACGAAGTCCATGAATGGCTGAAAGTGATCTCCAAGTAGCTGAACATAAGCATTTCCAGTCAATGTTCGGTCCAGTCGCACCAGAGGACCAAGTCAATGCCATGAAAAGACAGCCCACACCATTACGGAGCCACCACCAGCTCGAACAGTGCTTTGTTGACAGTTTGGGTCCATGGCTTCTTCCAAATTTCTCCGCACAGTTCTAACAGACAAGTCCCTTGTACGTCCCACATTGATTTCTGCGGTTATTTGACGCAGTGTTGCTTGTCTGTTAGAATTTACGACTCTTTGCAGACGTCGCCGGTCTCGGTCGTTAAGTGCAGGCGGTCGACCACCGCGCTGTCCATGGTGGGATGTTATGCCTGAAATTTCATACTCTCGGCACACTCTTGACACAGTGGATCTGGTAATGTTGAATTCCCTAACGATTTCCGAAATGGCATGACCCATGCGTCTAGCTCCAACTAACATTCCGCGTTCAAAGTCTGTTAATTCCCGTCGTGCGGTCATCATCACGTCAAAACCTCTTCACATGAATAATTTGAACAGAAATGAAAGCTCCGCAAAAGCACTGCGCATTTATACCTGTTCTACGCGATGCTACTGCCATCTGAAAATTTGCATATTGCTATCCCATGACTTTTGTCACTTCAGTGTATATATATCCAACCAACGAGAGAAAAGTTACAGATTTCCTTATTGTTTGAAGAATTATATTTCCTGTATTCTACAAAAACCTGGCGTCAGAAATTCATGCGTTTAAGTGTAGCTTAAAATGTTTTCTCCTAGGATGAAAACATCAGAAAACATTAGTAAAATGGATCCCTGAATAGGCAGGAAAATAGTTAACGTTTTAAAACTTGTGATTTTAACATCCGCTGGAAACTCAGCCTAATTTGAAAGACACGAGAGCAACGTAAGGTAGTACGTTTAGATGAATGGGCTTTCTATTGGCTGACATTCTACAACTTGGTATTTGTACCATTATTTTAGTACCATCTTCAAACAATCTAAAAAAGTAGAAATATATAACTGTAAATATATTTTGCTAGTGACGTTATCTTTAACGGATTTAATATTACATCACAAAATTTTCACAGTCGTTTTCAGTAAAGTGTACCTTAGAACACATAATTATTTCAATTCATATTTGTTTAACGTTTTAAAAAATGAGTTTTAACATCTAGTGGAAAATCACTTAAAATTGAAAGCTATGAGAGCAACAAAAGGTAGTAGGTATAGAAGAATAGGCTTTCTATTGACTGACATTCTTACAACTTCAGATCATAGTACCTGTACCAGTATGTTAGTATCACGTTAAAACGAATCTAAAGAAGTAGACAAATATAACTGTAAATCTTATTTTGCTAATGATGTTATTTTGAATGTATTTAATTTCACTTCTAATTCCAGTAAGGTTTACATTAGAACACATAATTAATTTAATTTATGTTTATTTTGAGCATTGCAATCATTTTTGAAATACCCTGTGCTTCATAATGACAAATAAGGTAAATTCTGTTATGTTTCAGTAACGGTTTATCTTAACTTTTTCAAATCCTGGCTATCTGCAAAACCCATTTTAAGTTAACATTTCGTAAATTTTAAACAATTTGGTGCTTGTTTAAAATTCTCTTGTTATAATTAATTATATTTTTATAATAATTGCATGGTTTAAATACATTGTTAAAATTAAGATATAATTAAATTTAAAATAATTAAATTATATTAAAATTAAAATGCAATATAATTCAATTCAATTAATTGTATTCTTATAATTATCTTCATAATTATATCATTAACTTTTTTAGAAATCTTTAATATAATTATTAATAAAATTTAATTATTAGATTTTGGATTGGACTTTAATGTGTAACAATCAACAAATAAAGACCTAAAATCATTCTCAAGTGGAAATATTTTGAAAGCAATAGTTTCTATTACTTTGATATCTCATTAAAATATTTCAGAATTTATTTGATGAAATCATTAAATTGAAACTTATTTTTACAGCGTAATTAAGCCATTTAATTAAAAATGTAGCTTTTTTTTCACATCTGAATGTGATTGTTAAGAAAAACTCCATGATAAACTTTAACTAATCTGTTAGTTACGAACAAGCATAATTAGAGAAGTAAACTTTCAATTCAATAAAAAGTTTGCACTCTCCTTTGATGTTAATTGGAACAAGTTTCATAAAATATTATACTTAATTAATTTTTTTTGCAACTCGAATACTAATTAACTCTTTTAGAAAGTTATTTTGACGATCTAGATAATTTGCAATCTTAGCTCGAATTTGTTTTAATTATTTGATAAGGAAATAAAAAAAATTGTAAAACTAAGTAAATACTGATTACAAATTATCCATTTATATCATATGAGTTTCAATTGAAAATGATCATTTTTGTTAAATAGTTTTTCAACAAAAGTGTTTTCTTTTTTGTGTTTGTAAAGATTAATAACTAATTATTTTAAGAAAATTATGATTACTTATTGAATTATTACACTTAGTAATTATTTTCGACTGAAGAAATCTATAGTTAATTATAACTAACAATTATAAAAAAAGTCCATGCATAAAAAATTTCTAAATTAAAAAATATCAAAAAGTATAATATGAATAATTTATTGTTAAATAGCAAAAAAAAAAATATTAAAAAATGGCAAAAATATACTATGAATAACTTATTGTTTGTTTAAAATTTTCTAGTTATAAGTATATTGTAATAGTTAAATTGTTAAATATATTATTAAAATTAAGATACAATTAAATTTAAAAAATTCAATTAAATTAAGTATATTGCTAAAATTTTCCTATTATAATTATATTATTAATCATGTTTAAAAATCTTAAACATAATTATTAATAAAATTTAATAATTGGACTTTGGATTGAACTTCAACAAAGATGTGAAACAATCAGCCAATAACGAACTAAAATCATTCTCAAAAGGATATATTTTGAAAGAAATAGTTTTTAGTAACTTAATATCTCATTACAATATTTTAGAATGTATTTGACGAAATCAAAAAATGAAATTTATTTTTGAAGATTAATTAAGACATTTAATTAAAAATGTACCATTATTTTCACATCTGAATGTTATTATTAAGAAAAAATCTACAATAAACTTGAACTAATCTGTTAGTTACGAAGAAGAAGAATTAGAGAAGTAAACTTTCATTTCAATAAAAAGTTTTCTGTCTCCTTTGATGTTAATTGGAACGCATTTCGTAAAATATTATACTTATTAATTTTTTTTTTACAACTCGAATGCTAATTAACTCTTTTAGAAAGTAGTTTTGACGATCAAGATAATTTCCAATCTTAGCTCGAATTTGTTTTCATTATTTGATAAGGAAAACAGAAAAAAAAATTATGAAACTAAGTAGATACTGATTACATATTATCCATTTACATCATATGAGTTTTAAATGAAAGTAATCATTTCTGTTAAATAATTTTTCAACAAATGAGTTTTCTTTTTTATTTGTAAAGATTAATGACGAATTATTTGAAGAAAAGTTATGATTACTTATTGAATTATTACACTTACTAATTATTTTCGACTGCAGAAAGCTATAATTAATTAATTATAATTAAAAGCTACAATAAAAAAAATCTATTTATAAAAAAATTTCCTATTAAAATAAATATAATAAATATCATATAAAAATAACTAAAATATATATAAATATATATGCTATTAATAAATAAGTTAATTAATAATTTAAATAAATTTATTTTTAAAAAATATAATATTAAATATATATATACATATATATAATTATACAATAAGTATAATACTGACATTCAATAAAATCTAAAAGAAATAAAATAAGAAACCTATTTTTATATAACAGTAATTTATAATGATAATAAATCAAATATGATGCTATTTATGTACTAGTTATCGAATAACTGACTTTGTGATCTATGCTATTTGTCACTAGAGCAGCAGATTCATTGTTAACTCTCATTTTTTCTCGCAAGAGATTTGGCATTTCATTTCCAAGAGAGAAGAATGTATGCTGTTGAAAAATATATAATAAACCCATCACTGAAATTTGACAGCACACGATATTTATTGTGGATAGTTATATTATACACAATTAATGTTTGTACTAATAAGAACAATATATCACTCAAATATGATAGCAGATATTCGAAATCATGTATAATGAGGAAATTAGCGAATGTCTGAGTAATTTTCACAAGTCTTAACAATTACAGATTGAATATGATATACTGTGAGTTGTTCCATCGTGATTGGTGATAGATCACGAGCTGAGAAATGTCTATGCCATTGAAAAGTGAGGTAGCTGACCCATGCTCTTGATGGACACTCTTAAAAGGTGGTTTTTGGTGAAGGAGGAAGAGAGTACTGCGACGAGTCGACCAGAGTGAAACTTTCTTCTTTTTATCTCTGAAGTGACTGAATAAGCCGGAGTTTTCCGCCTGTTTTAAAAGTGTGCCCCTTGTGGTTTTGTGAATCACGCCATGATAGTTATGCCGTAGGCCAGGTGTTTAGATTCGTCGTAGATTCGGGAACTCTGAAAATTTTCGAACTGCACTTGTGCATCTAATTTATATACTTAATTTAAATTTTCTTGTAAATAGAGTTCTGTATATTTATATATATATATATTGTTTGTAAATATAATTTTAAAAAAACCATGAACTTTAATGTGGCCCTTTTCTTGAAGGCATTTTAAGCCGCTTGGGTCCTTCTGGCACAAGCTGAAACACCAAACGGAATCCGTTAATGTGCACATTACCTAGGTAAAATGTGGAAAACTCTTTATTCTGCATGTTAACAGAGCAAATCAGATAATCTGCAGATTAAGCTAGGTAATGTACACATTAACGATTTTCGAGCTTTAGCTGTAATATATATAAACTTTATAAGCAATAAACTTTATCAGTATTTTTTATCTACTTTCATTGAATTTATTTGCAACTATACATGATAAATTTTGAAATGATTTTTCTTTTTGATTTTGACTAACTAGTAGGAGCTCAATAAACCAGTAGGAAAACTTATGAGGAATATTAAATAAGAAGAAGATAATTTTTTTAACATAGGTGCGCATCGTTTTACCCTTGTGTACACCTCAAACTATACACGACATTCACTTCCATGCGGAGTATTAAGGATAATTGGCCCACATTTACGTAACATATTTGAGAGAACAAACAAACTTCCACCAGCCAGTTTGACTATCAGTATGACACCCTTTCTTCTTCTTCATTGGCGCAACAGTCCCATGGTGGATTTCGAGGCAAGGGATGTTTTCTGTTTATTAAGTTGGGGTTGGCATTTTCATCATGATTGGCGCAACAGCCCTATGGTTGGCCAAGGCCGTCTGCCTACTGGCAAATTTCGAAACATGAGATGTCTTCTTTTTACAGGGTAGAGTTGTCAACCCCACGCCCAATACTCTACAGTGTTAGACTAGGACCTGCAGTTTAAAGTAGATTCCGAACCACTACAAACATCCATGGCACCGCCGGTACTCGAAGCCGAAACTTATCATACTGAGAGCCAGACCGCTAGCCACTCGGCCATTCCGGCCCCAGGGTTGTCATGTTACAGTCGTATTATACCGGAAAATATGGTTTAAAGTGGATTCCAAAGTACTACAAACATCCATGGCATCGCCGGGATTCGAACCGAAACATGCGACACTGAGCGCCAGTTACTCGCCCATCTGTCCCCACGACAACCTTAAGACGCGGGAACACAACAATCATAGTCTTCTGATATTTGAAAGCAGTGACTGTAACAGACACCTCTAGCGGGTTTAAACCTGGCCCCTTCTAGACGCTAACTATAGGCACGAGTCAAATATATAAATTTATAAATTTAAAAAAAAATAATAAATAAACAAAAATTTAATTAAAATTGTGCAACAAAATCAATCATCAAAAACGAAAAGTAATAGCTGTGAGAACTTTTCAATTTGAAGTTCTAAGTAAAGATTTTATTAATTATTAATCAGAAAATAGGGGGTTTTTTTGTATATAAATATAATTAAATTTGATCATTCCTATTTTAATTACACTAAATTACATGTATAGTAAATAGTTACATTTCACTTGAACGAATGCTTCGAAGATATTAAACTCAAAAATATTTATAAGAAATAAGCATAGGGGATAGTTGAAGGGTTAGAGTACATTACTATTATTTTTCAGTAGATTACTCAGTTATTTACTCAGTACATTATTATTATATTTACGGATAACAAAAAGGTTATTAATTGTTTTGAAAAGAAACAATATTCATTAGAGGAAGTAAAAACATTTCAAATATTTCTTCGAAGTAAGAATTATTTATATTTAAGAACATTTTAAATTAATTAAAATTTAAGTAGGAATAATTAAAAATATTATTATTTGTAACAAATATAATGGGGCTGAAAGCCGAGTGACTAGCGCTCTGGTGTTCGGTGCCACAGGTTTTATACTTGAGTTCCGGAGATTCCATGGATGTTGTAGTAGTTCGGAATCCTCTTTGAACTGTAGGTTCTAGTCTAATATGGCTGTAGAGCGTTCGGTGTATGATTGACAACCCTATCCCTAAAAAGAAGTAGACGGGCCAGTATGTAGACGGGCTTGGCAATAGAAAGAAGAAGAAATATAATTCCTGATTTTTCAATTTCTCATTGAAAAGAGTGGAAATAGTTTTTTAATTCGGTATATTTTAGATTTTGAACTGCAAAAAAATTTCAGGAAATACGTCACAAGGAAATACGTCAGGAAATACGTCACAAGATTGGAATAATAGCATCCAAGACAGTTAATCATATGGCCAAATAAGGAAGGATAATGTTTAAAATTTCTCTCATTACAGTTCTGTTTGATTTACATCCTAATCAAGTAACGTATGTTGTCAGTGGCTTTTATAATTAACGATATTTTTCATAATTTTAAATATTAACTTAGTTTCTCGATTTTTCTCCTTCTTCATTGTCACAACAGCATCATGAAGGACCAGGACCATCTACTGGCAGATGTTGAGACAGGAGATGTTTTCTTTTTACAGGGTAGGTTTGTTAGCTATACGCATAACTCTCTACAGTCATATTAGACTGTGACCCACAGTCTTTTTTCCTTGTTGACAGTATCTCTTTTTTTATCACGAAGTGCTCATACTCCAGTGGCTCATACTCCGGTTAGTTCTTGTGTGTGACGAGTAAAGTTTAATTCCACTGCTGGCGCTTGTATAAAAATGAGTAGACTTGATAGAGACTCCAGTACCGAATGTGGATTGGGAATAAAATCTCCAGAAGTTTCTCTCGGAAGAAGTAATTTAAAAGCCTTAAGTTCATGTTCTTAATCAAAATAATAAGTAGAAAGTATATTTGTGTGATTTACATGGAATTATAATTCGAACTTTGCATATAGTTTGGATTTATATTTCTAATTCTTCAGAAAATTCAAGATCTCTTGCGTTAGTGACTGACACCATACTATTTTTAAAAAGCATTTCAATCGCTTGTTTTTCCTGCTTTATCCTCTTTATCATTATAAAACAGCAAAAGCAAACTAAAATGAAATAACGAATAGATTTACAAAACTATATTTTTATTGTTCTAGAATAATTCAAAAATTTCCTACGCTTCCTCATAATTTGATAAACAGCATTCCGAGATATCGTAGGCTCTAGAAGTTCACTTTCATGGATAACTTTATACGCATATGATACAACCATTGAGCGTAAAGCAATATTTACGTTTTTGCAACTGAATGCACTTCTACATGTAAATACAGACAGAAACAACTTTTTCTCCCCAATTTTGAATGTCTGCGTTTCTCTGCTTCAGATGATACATAGAAGAAAATTGGCTTTTATGCAAGCCAAAATAGAGTAAACTGTAGCTTAAAATGCATAGATGTTTATGTGGGTTTTTTTTCCGATGGAAAATATGAGAATGCCTGGAAATGTTTCGAAGTGCATGTTTCCTGCAGTTGTTATTTGCTAACAGGATGAAGAGTTTTCATTCTGCCAATATCAATTTTTTTTTCCATGGGGTTTTGGTTGATAGTGCAATACAGGTGAGGAATAGAAATTAAATATAATTATAATTTCTCATCATAAGTTTTGATTTATTAAGATTCAAATGATAATGAATTATTTAAATAATGTTGTTTCAAGGCACTAATCTAAACAATAAAAGTAGAAAAATACACCGGTTTCCTAAATGAAGGAATATATAGAAAACATTGTAATGTGCTCTTTGGTATTTAATAAAATATTTCAAATTTTTTAACAAAACAATGCTTCATATACTAAGTCCTTCACCCTAAAAAAAACAATGCCATTGTTTTTAAAATATAAACATAGTAGAAAATAAATAGTTTAAATATAAAATTTATTTTGTATAGCGCAGAGAGTTTGACCCGAAAGAAAGGCGCATGGAGTAAAAAATCAATGTAAAAATGCATTTCTTTGAGTGCTTACTTAACTTGAATAATAAAAATTTTAAATAATCAATTTTATTCAAGTATAAAATACCACACAACTCACAGAAAAATAGAAATTTCAGTCTCTATATTTCAAAAGAAACTTCTAAGAACATGATTTATTCAACTAAAAGGCAACAGCAACATAAAAAAGACCTTTTTAGCTGAAAGAAATCTTCAGCTCATATCTTGACTTTTCTACTTTCCTTGAGCAACAGCGATCTTTTTCTGCACACTCCATCCATCTTATTGGTGAGAAACGGTGATCGCACTGAAGCTGGCATCATCAATTTATCGTCTGATGCCCCTCTGGGACAGCTGCCTCCCATTACATAAATTCCATGCCCTTTCCTGCCCCCTACCCAAATACCATCCCCCTGTAGTATTTACATTTACTGTTCTAAAGCAGTTTCGAAATTTTGCTTTTGGGTGAAGTTTTTGTTTAGTCTTAGACCTTACTTTTTTTAGCCTTTACCCTTATTTATGCAGACCTTTTCAAATTCCTTTATTTATGCACATATCCGGCGATTGTATGTACCATGTTTCTTATCCTTGGTTCAAAAAAATGTTCCCAATTTCATATTTAACGTTTACGGATTTATTTGGGATGTATCTTTTTGTTTGTGGTGAATAATGTTTTTCAAATATAATGATACAACTCTTCAGTATATATTACGAGTAATCATATTTATTGTGGCAGTTTTGTTTTATGTATAATCTTTAAAAGTTAAGATATAGATTTCCACAAATATTTTAAAAATATATGAATCGCTGAATGATTCTTCAATTTTCAATATTCATTATCCTTATTTTTTAATTTATAGTTTCAAAAAACAATTTTAAGTCTACTAAGAATACATTTTTACATACAGTTTACGTTTTACAGCATGCTTGTAAAACTTTTTTACATTCTAAGGATATTTTTTATTTCTTTTTGCATACTTTAATTGGCAAAAAATGTTTTAAAAAATATTTAAATATATTTAAAGAAATATTATTTAAATTTTTATATTATTAAAATTTAAAATTTTTCTTTAAATATACAACTTTTATTCGTATAGAACACCGAGGTTTGAAATGAAAGAAAAACACATGAAATGGAAAAAATACAAGAACAGTGCATATATACCATTATTTAGCGTGTTTATTTCCCTTTATAAAATTAAAATGTTTAAATTTATAATTGAATCAAATTTGAAATGAATCAATTTCCTCCAAGTGTATAATGCCACACAGCTCACAAAAAAATAGAAATTTTAGTTCGTATATTTCAACAGAAACTTCTAAGAACATGGTTTATTCAACTAAAAGGCAACAGCAGCATAAAAAGACTTTTTAACCGAAAGAAATCCAGAGCTCATATCTTGACTTTTCTACTTTCCTTGAGCAACAGCGATCCTTTTCTGCACACTCCATTCATCTTATTCGTGAAAACTGGTGACCGCACTGAAGCTGGCATCATCAATTTTCCGTCTGATGTCCCTCTGGTACAGCTGCCTCCCTTTACCCAAATACCATCCCACCTCCCCCTCTGTAGTATTTACTTTTACTGTTCTAGAGCATTTTTGGAATTTTTGCTTTTTGGTTGTGTTCAGCCGTAGACCCCTTTACCCTTGTTTATGCGGAACTTTTCAAATTCCTTCAGTTATGTACATATCCGGAGGGGGTATGTACCCTTTTTTTTATCCTTGGTTAAAAAAAGATTCACTTTCCTAATATAATATTTAACACTTACGAATTTATTTGGGATGTTGTTTTTGTGGTGAATAACTTATTTGAAATACAATGTTACGATGTTTCAGTATTTATCATGAATAATATAATGGAAACTATGAAAGAATCATGTTTGTTGTGGGTATTTTTTTAATGTAAGCTTTTAAAGTTTAGATATAGATTTCCATAAATGTTTTTAAAATATATGAATCATTGAATAAATCTTCAATTTCTATGTTTATAATCATTATTTTTAATTTGTAGTATCCTAAAAGAGTTTTAAGTCTGTTTAGAATACATTTTGTAGACATTTTATATACAATACATTAATTGCTACTAAATCTTAGAAAAACTTTTTACATGCCTTAGAATATTTTTAATCTCTTTTTACATATTTTAAATGACATAATATGTTAAAAAAAGAAAAATATTCAAAATATTTAAGGAAACATTATATAAATATCTGTATTATGGTAGTTTTTCATTAAATATACAACATTTTTTGTGTATAGAACACAGAGGTGTGAGATGAAAGAGAAGTTGATGGAGTGTAGAAAACACAAGAACATTGCAAAAGTATATAATCTTTAACGTGTCTATTTGTAACGTGTACTTGAATTTTAAAAATTTCGAATGAATAAATTTTCTTCAAGTGCATAATGCCACATAACTCATAGAGAATTGTATATTTCGTACGTTAACTTCGTATATTTCAATAGAATTTAAATTAGTATATTTCATATATTCTTTCGTACATTAACTTCTTATATTTCAACAGATTTTCAGTTCGTATATTTAAACGTATATTTCGTATATTAACTACGTATATTTCGTATATTAACTACGTATATATCAATAGAATTTCAGTTCATATATTTCAACAGAAACTTCTAAGAAACATGATTTATTCAACTAAAAGGCAACAGCAACATAAAAAAGGACCTTTTTAACTGAAAGAAATCTTGAGCTCATACTTGACTTTTCTACTTCCCTTGAGCAACAGCGGTCTTTTTCTACACACTCCACCCATCTTATTCGTAAAAAATGGTGATCGCACTGAAGCTGGCATCATCAATTTATCGTCTGATGTCCCTCTGGTACAGCTGCATCCCATTACACAAATGCCATGCCCTTTCCTCCCACTACCCAAATGCTTTCCCCCCTCCCCCCTGTATTATTTTCCTTTACTGTTGAGGAGCATTTTTGAAATTTCCGCTTTTTGGTGAAGTTTTTATTCAGTCTTAGACCCCTTTACCCTTATTTATGTAGACCTTTTCAAATTCCTTTATTTATGTACATATCCGAAGGCGTTATGTACCTTTTTTTTATCATTGGTTGACAATAAAGCCATGTTCCCAATATAATATTTAACACTTACGAATTTATTTGGAATGTAGTTTAATAGTAGTGTTTGCAGTTAACTATACACTGAAGTGACAAAAGTCATGGGATACCTCTTAATATCGTGTCGGCCCTCCTTTCGCCCGGCGAAGTGCAGCAACTCGACGTGGCATGGACTCAACAAGTCGTTGGAAGTCTTCTGCAGGAATATTGAGCCATGCTGTCTCGATAGACGTCCATGATTGTGAAAGCGTTGATGGTGCAGGATTTTGGGCACGAACAGACCTCTCGATGATGTCCCATAAATGCTCGATGGGATTCATGTCGGGCGATCTAGGTGGCCAGATCATTCGTTGGAATTGTCCAGAATGTTCTTCAAAGCAATCGCGAACAGTTGTGGCCCGGTGACATGGCGCATTGTCATCCATAAAAATCCCATCGTTGTTTGGGTACATGAAGTCCATGAATGGCTGCAAGTGATCTCCAAGTAGCTGAACATAAGCATTTCCAGTCAATGTTCGGTCCAGTCGCACCAGAGGACCAAGTCTATGTCATGAAAAAACAGCCCACACCATTACGGAGCCACCACCAGCTTGAACAGTGCCTTGCTGACAGTTTGGGTCCATGGCTTCGTGGGGTCTGCGCCACACTCGAACCCTACCATCAGCTCTTACCAACTGAAATCGTGACTCATCGGACCAGGCCACGGTTTTCCATTCATCTAGGGACCAACCGATATGCTCACGTGCCCACGAGAGTCGCTGCAAGCGATGTCGTTCTGTCAGTAAAGGCACTCGAGTCGGTCTTCTGCTGGAATAGCCCAAGAAAGCCAAATTTCTCCGCACAGTTCTAACAGTCAAGTCCCTTGTACGTCCCACATTGATTTCTGCGGTTATTTGACGCAGTGTTGCTTGTCTGTTAGAATTTACGACTCTTTGCAGACGTCGCCGGTCTCGGTCGTTAAGTGCAGGCGGTCGACCACTGCGCTGTCCATGGTGGGATGTTATGCCTGAAATTTCATACTCTCGTCACACTGTTGACACAGTGGATCTGGGAATGTTGAATTCCCTAACGATTTCCGAAATGGCATGACCCATGCGTCTAGCTCCAACTAACATTCCGCGTTCAAAGTCTGTTAATTCCCGTCGTGCGGTCATCATCACGTCAAAACTTCTTCACTTAATAACTTGAACAGAAATGAAAGCTCTGCGAAAGCACTGCGCATTTATACCTGTTCTACACGATGCTACTGCCATCTGAAAATTTGCATATTGCTATCCCATGACTTTTGTCACTTCAGTGTATAGTATAACTATTATATAAACATATTACATATTTTATGCAGTTTTATGGTATGAGTATTTAGTTGCATATTAAAATTGTATATCTTTGCTTATTAAAGTATTATTCATTTTTTCTATCTTCACAATTTTTCAAAACACATTATAATTGGCTTTTATCTTTCTAAAATAAAAAATTTTTTTAATAGGAAGTATCTTCCGTCTTACTCTTCACTAAACATAACGGTTTTTGTTTTCTTTTCCCAGGTGGATGAGGG
Source organism: Caerostris darwini (assembly GCA_021605075.1). Taxonomy (NCBI): domain Eukaryota; kingdom Metazoa; phylum Arthropoda; class Arachnida; order Araneae; family Araneidae; genus Caerostris; species Caerostris darwini. The sequence continues at coordinate 1,200,902 of BPLQ01015685.1, forward strand.
ACGAGAACGGCAACCTGAGCCCCGTTAAGGAAGATGGACGAGTGTGGCTCGTCCAGGGGACGCTCAACATCCGGAGGGCAGTGCAGAAGGACGCCGGAAAGTACCAGTGCATCGTCCGCAACAGCATCGGGGAAAGAAGGGTTGAGAGCACTCTTGTAGTGACAGGTCAATATGCAATCCATCATCTTCCCTCTTAATGTGTTATTAAGTTAAAATCACGTTTTCAATATAAGGCAAAGTAATGAGATACACTTTATGTTGGTGTTCATTGGTTCGAATTTTTAATTGATTGATAGCAAATTCAGTATCTTATCCTGGATTGTCAAATATGCAATAAGGAATACGTTGTAAGTTCGCTCTATGTAACTTGCCTGTAAAATGCATTATCTTTTGTGAAAAATAATGAATTTCAGAATATTGGACATTTTTTAACGTCTGCATTTTTAAAACTAAGTATAAAAAAGGCACTCTGCAGCATCTTGATGGGTAACATATTGGGATTCAGAAGTGAAAATATTCATTTAGACATCTAAACATTGAGCAAAACCGAGAATTCATTGATTTCTGTTTGGAATTAGCACATTGGGATTCTGAACTGGAAACATTCAGCTCGAAAACCAGAGATTAAGCAAAATCGAGAATTGTAAATAATCAGCGTTTCAATGTCAACACAAATTTTACCTTACTTTCAAGTCTTGCCTGTGATCGTATTTCAAAACAATAGCGAGAAACCGCACACAGCACGTGATGGTCAACAATTCTTTTTCAGCTACCAGGTTACATTACTACCTTGGCAGACCCATGTTTTCGATCTGCCACTGATCACACTTGTCTAGTCGATGATTTGGTCGACTATATAATTTTCGGACCGCTGCAAAACCATGTCAATTTTCGCAGCATATAGGAAACGTATGGACTAGCACATCTAAACAAGTAATATAAAAAAAAAAATTTAAGTCAATTCCTACTTTTTTTTCACTCTATTGCAGAAAGTCCTTTATAAATAATTTTCATTCATTTTTTAAAGTTGGTCTGGCGCCATCTATGGGTAGATACATGCAACTTAAATCTAAAAATAAACTAAAATTAATTAATTAAATTTAATTACTGAATTAATATTTGAAAAAACTGTATTAACATCCAGTGTCCTCCACTACAAGTTCAAAAAAATGTATTTGAACTTGAGTGGATGAATAAAAAGTATTTTATTAACGGTTGAAAATTTTAACAAGATATATGTAGGGAGAGTGTGTGCTAATAGAAGGAATTGAAAAAACACACCCAAAACATGTTTCATTCAATGCCAAAGCATGTAGCAGCTACACAAAATATTGATTTCGTCCTATTTCTCAACTCAAAGTGAGATAAATTTTCAATCATTTCACCAACCAATTTATATAATAAATTTAGCTTTCATATTTCTTGTCTCTGATGTTGCATTTTCAGTGGTCAGCAATATATGTAGTAGAGTAGCCAATTATATGCACATATATTAATTTCATTCTGTCATATTTCAGCTCCATTGCAGGTGACTTTGCTTCCATCGCACCAGGTTCTGAACACGGGCCAGGAAGCCACCTTCACCTGCAACGTGACCGGATATCCGGTGCGCACCATATCTTGGAAGAAAGACCAAAGGCAGGTCGTTGCGTCCAACCGCATCCAACTTTTGTCCCGCGATGTGTTGCACATCATGTCGCTGCGTCGAGAGGATCGGGGGATGTACCAGTGCTTCGTGTACAGTGACAATGACGGAGCACAGGGGACGGCCGAATTGAAAATATCTGGTAAGGATAACTGGTAACCATTTGCAATACAGTAAATCTATCATTGCATAAAGCCAGCTTGACTGTTCCGCAGTAACTGTCAAGTTGTCCTGTGAGAAATTTCTAATTATCCTGCCATTGATATTTTATGTATGGATTTTCTTCCATGCATAAAAATAGGCTGATAAAATGCAAAACAATAATCAACAACATTTATAGTGCATATACGTGATCGTAAGTAGTGCCGGAATCCTCAGTGCCGGAAGTTCTAAAACAAAGTTTATAATAACGACATAAAATGTGTTTGTTGTTGTTTCTTATCCCACTTGGTTGGCCAAGCCCACGAGCCCATACGTACTCATGATTGAAGGGGAAGGAAGCAGCTTCTGTTGTGATGGAGCAACCGTAGGTAGAAGCCTGACTTTTGCTCCGTGACGCTCTTACAGTCATAGGAGACCGGGACCTACGGCTTAAAGTGGATTCCGAACCCCTACAAACATCCGTGGCACCGCCGGGATTCGAACCCGAATCCTGTCCAACCGAGCGATAGAGCGCTAGACACTCGGCCATTCAGGTCCCAAATTTGCCAACGGCACGCGGTGTTCCCAGGTGGTCACCCACCCAAGTACTGATCGCGCCCAATGTTGCTTGACTTCGGTGATCTAACGAGAACCGGTATACTCAGCGTGGTACGGCCGTTGGCTAAGCCAGTTATCTCTGAAAATATTCCCTGAGCACTCCTATTGACTCTCACAGTCTTAAAAACCACCATTGATTTCATTAATTGATGTTTTATCCTTATAAAAGTTTTAGGCCGGTTAATGAGATTATAATACATTTAAAAATTTATGTTATTATTTTGTATCAACCACGTTGTATAAAATAAGATATAATTAAGATTTATCTGTTTCTATTATATAAGTTAAATAATTATACATGTGTGTCTTTTTAGTATTTGTACAGGTATGATTATATTAATATGTTTATTTATTGGACAAAATTATTATTTTTTTATGTTATTATGACGGACATCTTAAAAATACATCAATTCTTTCTAATTTCGAAATCAAAAAGATCGATTATCTACAGAATTACCAACATTTTTCCCACAGAACTATGTAAAAGATTCTAATAAAATTTGATATAAACATAGGCTAGTAGAATAAAAAGTTCTCAGTAACAGTTATAACGCATACGTAGGATTTATTGCGATTGTGTGTAGGACTTCCTAAAACCTAGTTTGCCTTATTGAAAATGAATAAATAGGAGAAATGTTATCTTCCTAAAATTATGTATCTCCCACATGAATTCATCCTAGAAGTCAAGCCGTTTAAGTGTCTCTGAATCAATCAGTTTTACTTCTCCCAATAACGCTATTTTCATGTCTTTTAGGTGACAGGCGAGTTGCAATTCTCGTCCAAATAACTTCAAGACATGTTCTCTCTGTAAAAGATAGATCTGGAATTCTAATTGGACAATCTATTTATGAATATCCTAACATTCCAAAAAATTGTCAATCAGACACATGTAATCATCTATCCAAACACATGGAATCCTCTATTATTCATCTATCCAAACACATATAATCATCTATTAAATCACCTATTTAAAACATATGTAATTACTATTAAAATTAAATAAAGGCCAACTACACTCTTGAAAGTCGAATATAAGGCTTCAAGCTCTGGTCCCCTTATTTCAAAATAAGACGAGTGATCTATCCAAATGCATGTAATCATCTATCAATCAGCTATTCAAACACATGTAATTATCTATTAAAATTAAATAATGGCCAAGTACACTCCTGAAAATTCGAATATAAGGTTTCAAGTTCTGGTCTCATTATTTCAGAATAAGATGACTAATCTATCCAAACGCATGTAAACATCTATTAAAATAAAATAATGGCCAACTGTTCTTTTGAAAAGTCAAACAAAAGGCTAAATAAAGTTCTGGTGCTTTTATTTCAAAATAATCTCTCTCAGTGATGTCTTTTCCAAAGTCCATGTTCTTCATAGAATGCTAAACAGGTTATAAAGAGCACAGAAGTGAATGGGGGAACAAACAGCCTTCTCTCATGTAACCTTTTGAAAACAAACATTTAAAATTCTGTATCTGTTAATCGTATTAAGATCATTAGAGAGTCTCGCTTTGCTGAAAATGCACAAAGGTGGATTTACGTTTGGAATTACTTCTCTTGGGTGACCTTCATTAGTCTTTCCTTCTACATATACTTTATACTTAAACTGTTTGGACATGACATTTAGCATCATATTTCTATATCTAGCGATTTGTACTTGAAACTATCCTACTTCCAGTTTTCCCATAAAACTACACATCATTCCATCATCCAAATTTTAGTGGATATTCATTTTAACTGTTTACTTCACCAAAAATCTTTCAGAAAACCTTTTACGGTATTTATCGAGAAGTTTGAACGAAATAAAAGAGGAGAGTTGATAGAAGTGGGTATACGTCTAAAGATATACCACTTACACACACATATACGCTGACATATTCGGCACTAGATATTTATGTTTTTGTTTGAAAGTATTAGTCTTAGCTTAAATATAATACTTTTCGAAAAAAAATTGACAATCTTAATCAGTTGTCTTAATTTTCAACACCGCTATAGTGTGATTAACAAAGATGCTATCTTAAAAATTCCTTGTCATCTGTAGAATAAATGAAATTAACATTATTAAATTAAAATTATTAAAATTATTGACTATTAAATTAATTATTAAATAAGAATTAAAATTATTTTAAATGACTTCTCATATCATTTGCAGCTCCAAAAATGTATTAATTTTTATGTTTTGCAATGCATTAACGTCACAACATGAATTTGTTGGGTTGTTGTCTACAGTCTAATTTGTGATTTTGTGCACACTGTAGGCTAATTAGACCGGGACCTACAGTTTAAAGTGGATTCAGACTCACTAATAAACTTCCATGCCACCGACAGGATTCAAACTGAAGCATGTGGTATCAAAGGCCAGAGTACTAGCCAATTGGCCCTCAGGTAGCAAAATTAGTTTGGAATAAAAGGGATCGTCCTTCAAGATAAAATTTTAAATGTTTGATTATACAGAAGACGTTATTACTTTTCAAGTTGTAGAAGTTACTGATGAAATTATTCTTTTGAAAATATGAAATGAATCTATCAAATTGAGTCTACTATGATTAGTAATTATAATACTTTTGATTTTGTAGGCCACTAGCAAATAGCACGCTGTGTTTCCGAACTAAGAGAGACCAGTTTAAAATTATTCAAACAAATTTAAAAGGAAATCTTCTGCGTGTTCGTTAAGGATGTGCATGATAATTCCAAATAAATAATTCTTGAGGAAGAAATAGAAGGTTGGGATACTGAATGCATATCATGTCATTTCGGAGGTGGAAAGACTTGTTATTAAAATGTCTGAAATTTGAAAACAATAACATAATAAAAATTTATCAATATGATATTGTATTATTTTTGCTACTTTGAATAGTTCATTAGCATCATTCCAATATGCATTCTTGCCGTCAGACTAGCTGAATAGAGGGTTTTCTTGTTTCTTTCTTCCACCCACACCTTTAGAAAGCTAGATAAGAATGGCCTCTAGGAAGAGATACTAACCTTTTGTATAATATAATATACAACCTATACTTTTTAAAGGTCTGAATGACAGAGTGTGTAGCGCTCTGGTGCTTGGTGTAACAGGTTTCAGGTGGAAGTTTGTAGAGATTCTGAATTATCTTTAAACTGTAGATCCCCATCTAGTATGATCGTAGAGCGTTGTCTTGAAGATTAGTCAGACTTTAGCCCTCGTGGTTCTTCCTTAAAGAGAAGTTATATTTTACCCTTAGCCATGGACCAGTCGCGTTCGACGGGGTCTATTGAATGTGTAGATTTTGCATCAGAGTATTTGTAACAACAACCTACGGTTGCATCTTTTGCAATATTAAATGTGAAGCTGTACATTACCCTTAGCCATAGACCAGTTGCATGTGACGGGGTGTATTGGACCTGGTGTAGGTTTCCCTGCACCAGAGAGTTAATAACAACCAAACAACCTGTAGGTGCATCTTTTGCAATATTAAATCTGACAATTCATTTTTATCTTACTGGAATTTTCTACAATAAAGAAACTGATTGGTCTGCGAATGAAGATACTAAAATTAGCGTACTCAATGAATGACATCAACGCAAGTGCTTATATCCAAAATAAGATTTTCAACAAAAATTTCAATATCTTAAATACAAGCCATTTTTTTTCTCTTTCAGATGTGCCACCATCTCTAATCTCAGTATTTCCTGAACAAACTATCCATCCTGGCAACACTGTGTCGTTGAGGTGTATCGCTACGGGGAACCCATCTCCTCGTGTCACATGGTACCTGGACGGCACCGTCATAGGCCGGACTAGTCGCATATCACTGGGAGACTACGTCACAGACCACGCCCACATGGTGAGCTTCTTGAACATCAGCGAGATCCATATGGAAGATGGGGGTGAATACACTTGTGAAGTGAGTAACGATGTGGGATCGACTTCACATTCAGCACGTCTAAATGTCAATGGTCCGGCTTTCGTGAGATCTATGCCCAACGTGACAGCCATCTCCAGTGAGGATTTGATGATCAGATGTCCGTATGGTGGCTATCCCATCAAAGCAGTTCGATGGTTTAAAGGCAAGTATTATTAGCTATTTATCAAAAAATGCTGTTTTCAAATGTTGAGCATTTTGACTTCAGATCGTTTGGCAGTAGAATGACATATAATTAGCAGATTCACAATTCCATATTTCAGCATTGGGAAGTTGATTTTGAACTACCGCCGTACTACCAAGAACTCTACGAAAAGACCTTTTCGCCTTAAGATTTGTATTATCATTTCCCTGTAGAAATCTGGGAGTTTTCGAATAGATTTCAATTGCTGGATTTTTTCCCCAGGCGAGCTCAATGATTAGTCAAAACCTAAAAATGTTCATAAACATTAATAGGTTTCGCACCGTACAAAAATGTTTCACGCCTTTATAAATCTTTTTGATAAGAATTTACATATTGGATGGAATTATTCGGAGTTGTAAAATATATAGGATTTAAATATTTTAATTTATTTTACCTGATTCTAGTATATTCAACGTTGGTTCTTTTTTATTATAAATTCAACATATTCTTATAAATTCTATAGATTTAACTTGTTCATACCTGATGTATAGGTAATACTTTTATCCGATGTAAGTAAATAACTGGGTTACAATTATGTGAGGATTTTATGAATTTTCTAAGTGATATGGTATTTTTGGCAGATATCCTATATTTCTTGTACAAAGCTAATAGTTGGCTCAAACTATTCTAATAATTTCCAGTAACTTCGATTAAGATCGATTGCCAACATTGTATAATAACAAAATAACTTTTCATAACATCATCAAATATGTGTAAGTCTCTTACTTTGATAATTAAATGTTGTAGTGGTGTGGGTACGGGTCATACAGTCGGGGGCCAGATTGTAGTGTCCAGATTGGGCAACTAGGTTGTATTGCTGTGGGGCGTGCCAGATTGTAAATGGGTGTAGTTCTGTTGAGGTGCAAGTTTGATAGCTAATTGCCTTATTTACACAAGCACCAACACCATACACATACCATTAGAGACATATACTACACTCAAGAGGCAAAGCATTATGACCACCTGTCAATAACGAGTTGGCCCACCTATGGCGCGCAACACAGCTTCAACCCGCCTTGGCATGGATTAATACCACCACTTAATACCAGTTAAATACCACTTCCACCTGATCACGTCATCCAGGCGAGTTCATTGCAAAATGTAGGGGTGGTCATAATGTTTTGGCTCTTGAGTGTATTTAAAGCATCTAAAAACAGATAGTTATAGATTCATGGAGGGACTCCATTTCTAAGCGAAAATCTGAAAGTTGGATACTCGTACAGTGCGCGAAAAGCAAAAGGGCTCTCTGACCAGTGTGTGAAAGGAAGCACAGATGCATCGGGACATTTTTAATATTTTGCTTTGTGCACAGGTTACATTTAAAGTATGTTTACTAAACAAATGTATTTTATATAGTAAATCTGATAAACTGAAAATATTTAAAGAACAAATCAAAATTACTGATAAAATAAAAATGTTTTGATACATACAGTGGATAAAAAAAAGTATTGCAATTGCCTATAAATGATCATATTTGCTAACAAAGTATGTTTATAAATTTTATTTTAACATAGCGATTACAGAAGGAGAAAAGACAAATAAATATAACGAAATTTTCATTTAAATATTTTTTTAGTCAAAATCTACGAGAAAATCCAAAATTTACATGATAAAAAAAGTATTGGCAAAATTATGAAATTGATAAAATTATGAGCGAAAACAAAATCAGTATATGTTTAGTACTTTGTATGCATACCTTCTGCATCTATAACAGCTTGTAATCTATTTCTCATAGAGGAAACTAAGGTCTTTGTTGTACTGTTGGGTATTTTGTGCCACTCTTGCAAGAGTAAACGTTTGAGGTCGTCTTTACTTGAAATTTTATGTTTCTTGATTTCTAGATCCAGCAGGTGTCATAAATTTTCAATTGAATTGATGTCAGGCTATTGAGGTGGGGTTTTTAATTGGCGAGGAGCATTGTAGAGTAGCCATTCACGGGCGAGATTCGCTGTATGCTTGGGGTCATTGTCTTGTTAAAAAACGAATGATGTTCGCAAGCCAAGATTTTGGGCACTAATTTTTAAGTTATGGCGCAAAATGTCAATGTATGTACGTGCTGTCATAATACCATCAATAAAATGCAAATTGCCAATTCCATTAGCTGTCATACAGCCCCAAACTAAGACGCTGCCTCCAACATGTTTTACAGTAGCAGTTAAATGTTGCTTTTCCAATTCAGTATTTGGCATCCTCCACACATATCGTCGTTCATCACTATCGAAAATGTTAAACTTTAAATCGTCGGAAAAAATAACTGTGTTCCAAAATTCTTCAGATAAATCAACGTGGGATTTTGCAAAATCTAACCTCTTTCTCCCGTTTATTTCCGAGATGAATGGTTTCTTTCTAGCTGCCCTTCCATAATAACTTCTCTCGTGTAAAACATTCCGTACAGTCTGTACGCTGAAAGTCTTTTGCGAAGTGAAAGCAACATCTCTAGCTATCTGGGGTGCACTTATTTTAGGGGTTTTCTTAACCTTGTTAATAATGACACGTTCTTCTCTTGTAGGAAATATTCGAGGTCGTCCACTTCTAGTCTTATTTTCCGTTGATCCTGTTTCCTTGAACTTTTTTATAACACTTCTGACAGTAAATAAACTTATATTGAACTGCACTCATATAGCACGATAAGTTAAACCTTCATTTCTGAGCCTAATAATCGTGTTTTTAACACTAACATCCAACTCCTTCGATTTCGAAGTCATTTTACTGCAGTAATCGCAAAATAATGCATAGACACTTTTGGAGTAGTTTTGCAGACTTTATACCGGTAGAGTTTCTTATCAGTCGAAACACGTGACTTCAATGTAACAAAATTTGCATAGCAGTTAAAACTTTGCCAATACTTTTTTGACATGCAAATTTTCGTTTTTGAAAGAAAAAATCGTAGAAAATGCAAATTAAAATAAAACTTTTACTATTTTTATATATCTAAGATGTCTTGTATTTAATTACGACAGCTAAAGTTGCATAACATTTTATTTATTTGTCAATATGAATAAATTAAGGCAATTGCCAATACTTTTTTTACCCACTGTATTTTCACGAAATAAAAAATCATCAAAAAAAAAAAAAAGAAAGACTTTAATCCACATTGCCAGTATACTACTCTAAATTTCAATATTGTTGCTAACATTTATTAATCCATCAAATAATTTTGTACATAGTTAAATCGATTAATTTTCTTCAATTGTCATAACAAAAAATATATATATAAACCTTTTACTAACGAATTTATAAAGGAAAATTTACTGTAATCTCGTAATGTAAAAAAGAAACAAAGACGAGTTTTTTTGGGGGTAGGTTGAGGGGTTCTATTTCTACTTCGAGTAGTTCTAAAGTCCCTCAACCATCGTGATTGAAGAAGAAAAACTCCATTTAATTTTGTAGAACATTCTTTCAATTCAATTCGCAACCAAACATCTATTGCGAAACACAGTCAACTGCTGAAATGTCGAAACTAGCAACCATTTCTTCAATAACAGAATTTATATTGACATAATATAATAAAAAATAAAAAGGAATCCTTATATATTTCTGTTTATTTTTCTAAGGGAGCTATTCTTTCTTGTATTTGCTTGAAAAAGAAAAGTTTGTATTATTTAGGAAAAATATTTTGTTTGTAAAGATCAAGTGGAAACTTTTAAGCAAACAATTTTCCTTCGCAAAGTATATGTTTTAACATATTATTTTCCTGTTCTTATAGAATTTACTCTTTTTCTGTGATTATGCTCTATTTTCTATGCTTATTCTGATGTTCATTCTAAAACGCCATAATTTTCGATTTCTTTTAAAATCTTTTCATGTGTAACTTTTAAAACGACAATCGGTGTATTTTATCTCAAATAGATTTTTTATACATTCCTTTTTATTACGTTACATCTTCATTCTTTGTGTATTCCTTTTCATTTTAATGCATAATATTTGCATTCTTTTTTTTGGTACTTACGTATTAACGCTACCTTGGCTACAGTTGCGCCAATAAAGAGCTATCTTGTAGTTCGCACGCGCACGCTGTTATCATTTGAACGCCAACCGCAGCTACAGATTTGGCGGTTTTTAAAATTCTGCCTCCCTCAAACCAGTTGTCTTTTCTAAGTCCCACATGATAAGCACACTGACTGAAATTGCATTTCCGAAACTTATGTTTACCAAAA